>OY757947.1:20542019-20839519 GCA_963585895.1 Sepioteuthis lessoniana
AATAACCCGTGAGAGTTTGATATGCCGTTAGATAAAACAAACTAAAACAGTCAATGACAATAAAGATCGTTATCATCTGTAACTCACTCTTTATATATATATACATAGATATATATATTAACCCCTCTCTCTCTCCCTCATCTCTCTCTCTATATATATATATATACATATATATATTATATATATATATATATATATATATATATATATATATATAAAAGAAGATTCGACTTTATTAAATAAAACGTGAGAGTTTGATATGCCGTTAGATAAAACAAACCAAAACAGTCAATGACAATAAAGATCGTTATTATCTGTAACTCACTCTTTATATATATATATACATAGATATATATATTACCCCCCTCTCTCCCTCATATCTCTCTCTCTCTCTCTCTCTATATATATATATATAAAGAAGATTCGACTTTTTAAATAACCCGTGAGAGTTTGATATGCCGTTAGATAAACCAAACCAACACAGTCAATGACAATAAAGATCGTGCACTCACAATGATCTTAGCGTTTTGCTTCATGATCATTACCCAATAGAAGGTGCCTATTTATAGCTCTGTGGTTGAACATTTTCGACAACTTCTGTAAACATGCGGCCCCTACATACGGGTATCATTACGATCTCCTTAAAACAAATATGTGTCAAGCATTTTTACTGCCCCACGGTATCTACTTTCTTTTATAAGGGACTGTCAGAGGGTGGGTGCAACCGCCAGCCGGCTGCTATTACCCTCACAATAACATTCGAGAACTTACCGCACCTCAGCGATGCCATAGATGGGCCCGTACGTTACCTTACGAAGAAAAGGGTAGGATAGACGATCACTTGGCAGACAGTAGACGGTAGAGTTTCTTTGAAGCTGTATTATGTAGTGATGATGGGTGGGTTCGTGATGGGTGTAGGTGGATAGTGACGGTTGCCGTAGCGAATGGTGGTTATGAAATGAAGGTGGGAGGTGTAAGAGTAGGAGAACAATGTAGCCAATCGTTGTTCGGCATAAGCTTGGCGGTTTCTGCTTGTTGATTCTCAGACTCGTGCCTTTTGCAATTCTTTCACTTCGCTTCTCATCTGTCAGTACGATTTGCTTAACTTCGAAAGGGGTTTTTCAGCTTAGAAATCAAATCACGCCACTGAGAACTCCTTTCACTAAACACTGGGATTGATATCAATTAACTAATATTAGGGGTGGGCTCTAGAGGGTCATATCTTCGAATCATACACACACGCACGCACACATATACAACTGGAGAGAGTTGCTCAGAGCAGCGATTATCGTCGAAAGAAATGGAATAAGAGATACGAGTTCAAATCCCGAAAAAACTTGTTTGTGGCTCACCATTGGCCCAGCGGTTAGAGTGTTCGCCAATGGCCCGGGAGACCTGGGTTCAATCCCAGCTCGAGTCATACCAAAGACTTTAAAAATGGAACTTGATACCACCTTGCTCAACACTCAGCATTACAAGGTACGGTTCAAGGGTAAAGTGGAGCAATCCAGGGAATGGAGTAGCGCCCTCCCCTACACCTTGGTGTAGTAGCTATCGAAAAGGGAGCCTTCGGGTCACCCTCGACTATGGTCGCTAACTTTACTTACTTTTTACACTAAGGCATTATTGAATACGAAAGTCGGCTGAAAAGTTCATAGGCTGACCAAAATACTTTCATAGAATAAGACCAAAGAAGTTTTTTTTTAACATAGTCCCACTTGCGGTCCACACACTTTTTCCACTAGTGTTGCAGTGCTTGGATCCCATTGTTCAGAAAAGTTATCAACAGCAGATATACTGTCATCATATGAACTTTATGCCAAATAACTTTTTAACACACTTTCTTAGTTGGGCTGTTCTTTGGCCTTGGTAATGCAACCAGCAGAGGAGAAGGAAGACTCTTGATTAAAACCTGTATAACTCTGCTTAAGAATTAATTTAATGTCACATCCTGATCATGGGAGAGTGGTCGGGTAAATGCGCCGAAAAACTAATGGATACATACACTCGGCACATATACATATAATCTTTGTACAATCTCTTTAAAAGAAAAATTGAATATACATAAAAGTACCGACACACACATACACACACACACACACACACACACACACACATATATATATATATATATAGAGAGAGAGAGAGAAAGGGAAAGAGAGACAGGCACTGGTGGTTTAATGGTTACGATCGTGAGTTAAAAAATGGTTACGATCCGAGTTAAAAATGGTTACGATCCGAGTTAAAAAATCCTCGATGAAGTTGTTTGCAGAGAGAGAGAGAGAGAGAGAGAGAGAGAGAGAGAGAGAGAGATGGCCCAACAGAATGATTAACATAACACTCGCACAAGTACTAGTAATATTGTGCGGGGGAAGAGTAGCTATCATGGCGTGAAATGGTGACCATCGTGCGTTTTTTGTAGCGTATATCTTCATGGTGATATCACCTGTCCTGTTCTGTTTCCTCATGATTACTTTCCATGAGAACAGCTAAAGTATCATGTCTTTTAACGCTGGCTGCTGACAACTGACGGACAGAAAGATTTTATTCGCTAGAAAATTGCAGCTTTGCCTGAGGCAAGCATCACAGAACTTCAGTTTGGTTTGTTTTGGTTTGTGATGTGGACCCAAAGTCGATACAAAGAAGGAACACACGGAACACGGTTTATAGGTAAGAAAGATATATTAACAAAACTTACAAAGGATAGTGTCCAATAGTGGTAGTAGTACTTCTAGTACTATTGTACTACTGCTACTACTACTCCCGTTTTAGGGTATTACGACGCTTGTTATATAGTGCATGATGCAGGTAAGTTTCGGTCTCATAACAGTTTGGTTTTATGGCATGCAAGCCATTGTAAGTAATTTAATGCTAAATCCTATCTATTCATATATTTTGATGATATGATTTGCAAACATTTTGTTAATAACATTTTTAGATGAGATTGAGCTCTTTTCCACGTACAATTAAATCGTTTTAGTTATTTCTATTTAAGACGAATTAACTTTGCATAAAGTTAAATGGTTTCATTTCTTGTCATACAACAATAAAAATTTAACATCAATCATTTATTTGTACACATTTAAATGAAGATACATATATATGTATCTTCAATTGTAATTGATTAGTTTTTAGGTAATTTCATTTTTAATTGTTATTGTCCTGTCGGCTGGGGCTGTCGAATTCACTGACTGCACCTCTGCAGAGGAGTAAGACCCACCTAGAACGTATGTCCTGATATGACACTAAACAATCTGATGGTGAGGTTCCATTGATACAGAAGCTTTGGGGAATGCGGAGCACCCCTTCGTTGCCATTGCTCCTAGGTCCACTCTGGCCCACAATGGTAGCACCTGATAGGGCCGTATCAATGGGTCAAATAGAATTAAAATGCGTACTTATGCTAAATTGAATTGTTTGAATTAAAACTGTTTGACTAAACTGAATAGCTTGAAATAGAAATGTTTTTGATAATTTAACTGAGTACCCACATTTAAACAGCGTGCTTATGCTAAACTGAATTGTTTGAAATAGAACTGTTTTTGACATTGAAAGTGTACTTACACTAAACTGAATTGTTTAATATAGAACTGTTTTGACATTTAAATGTGTTTAAACAATCTATACTAATACTAAACTGAATAGCTTGAAATAGAAATGTTTTTGACAATTAAACTGTGTACTGATGCTAAACTGAATTGTTTAAAATAGAACTGACCATTTGTATAAGAATGGATTTGGCGTTAAATAACCTGTAAAGGTTGATACGCCATAAAACCCAACCAACCAACCAACTAAACTGTGTACTTATGCTAAACTGGATTGTTTGAAATAAAAATGTTTATACGTATAAAAATGTATTTGGCATCAAATAACCAAAAAAGTTTGATATGCTATAAAACCCAAACAAACAAACTGAATTGTTTATTATAGAACTGTTTTGACATTTGACTGTGAGTAAGCAAAATTTGTACTTATACTAAATTAAATTAGCTGAATTATAACTGTTTGACTAAACTGAATAGCTTGAAATAGAAATGGTTTTGACAGTTAAACTGTGTACTTGGATAGTTTTCGTGATGGGAGGTAAGTGGCCGTATAGTTGGTGCTTTGTTGGGGTGTTGCCTCCATGACTTGTTCAAGATTGCTCGCTTTGGGGACTTCGGAGTATACCTTCATTGCTATCGCTCCCAGGTCCACTCTGGCTCGGAGTGGTAGCACATGATAAGGGTCAATCTATGGGTTAAATAGAACTAACTGCATACTTATGTTAAACTAAATTGTTTGACTAAACTGAATTGCTTGAAATAGAAATGTTTTTCACAATTAAACTCTACTTACATTTAAACTGAGTGCTTATGCTAAACTGAATTATTTGAAATGGAATAGTTCTTGACATTGAAACTGTACTTACACTAAACTGATTTGTTTAATATAGAACTTTTTTGACATTTAACTGTGTGTAAACAAAATCAATACTTATACTAAACTGAATTACCTGAATTAGAACTGCTTGACTAAAAGGTATAGCTTGAAATAGAAATGTTTTCCACAATTAAACTGTACTTACAATTAAACTGCGAAAAAGAATTGTTTCATAAAAATGGATTTGGCGTTAAATAACCTACAAAGGTTGATATGCCGTAAAACACAAACAACCAACCAATCAACCGATATATAACTAGTTAATAACGTCACATGTTACTACAACAACAAAATCTCATTACTCTTTAGTTGTAAGAACAAGGTGCGTGATCCAGATACACACACACACACTGTGTATGTTTAAGATAAATTATTTTTACTGTTTTGAAGTCAATAATATGTACTAAAATGAAGGTATAAACAAATACATTTTAAACAGCACCCCCGAGACGGACAGATAACGTATGCATGTGTTTATGTAACCCCACCATTATGAACTGGGTGTGACACAAGGCCAATATTTAAACGGATTAAAGTTGGTTTGAATTCAGAGTTTTCCTTCTACTAGACTGCTTGCCTAACCAAAGTAAAATAACGATTGCCCAGCTATTTATAGGTTCATTCTTTTACCAAAGGGCACCAAATGAAACGCAAAAACCTCGTCCATGTTGATTAATTTATTCATTTTAACGGCATGTCAACCTGTCTAGGGTTATCTAATTTCATTATATGTCCACTTTTACATTATTTGTGTAATTGTTTCTTAAGAGGGTTTTTATTTTGGTTGAGGGTGCACACGGCCCAATCGAATGCAGATAATTTTTAACCAGACCTATCCGACCTATAGATCGACCCTAACAGATGTCACCAGTCTGGAGCAATGTGGACCTGGAAGTAATGTCAATAAAGGGGTATTCCACACTCCCCAGATTTCAAGATTTAAAGCCTCAACATCGGATGCTGATTTATGTCATTCACAGGACCTCCTTCAGGAGCAAGTATTACCTTCCTGGATACAGTCATCGTAGGCCCCGATGACAGAGTAATAACTTCGTCAAAGATTTAAACTCAGGTCGCCAATTCCATTTCATACGACGATAACCGTTACGATAAGCACGTCTCTGTTGAGCTGCATCGGCTAAACCTCAATGAAAGAGATGAAGGTTTGTTTTAGTTATATCAAAAAATAATCATTGACATATTTTCTTTCCTTTTGTTTCAGACCATAACCATTGACCTAAACATTAAATTAAACTCCCCGGAACAAAAAGGGATAAATGTGGAAATAACAATGTATATATATATATATATATATATGTGTGTGTGTGTGTGTGTGTGTGTGTGTTTTATCTATCGATAAGAATTTTTGTTCTAAGTGCACGTGTTCGCTAACTTGAAGAATTATATTCAATACAAAAGCCCATTTTTTTTCTGTTTTCATGTTCTTGTTCTTTGTTGTAATTCACAATGTCTGCTGAGATGGTATTGCCCAAAATTACACGAATTATTTGCCTCTTATCTTAATTCTCTTTGAATGACAGAGTATTATTTTTGGAGGCGGCAACACCCCCATCATGTCTTCTTCTTCTTCTTCTTCTTCTTCTTCTTCTTCTTCTTCTTCTTCTTCTTCTTCATTATTATTATTACTATTATTATCCCCACTTCCGTACAATTTTTTATTATACCACAATGATAATTGATGCTATTATTTATCTATATTTCGATACATCTGCTTGTATAAGTATTCCAAAAGATGGCATTATTTATGGTAGTGACTTGAGAATGCAGACGCAGACGTCGACTGAAATCCCTTCATTGGCCCAGTCTGCTAGGGCTGCGGAATGCACCGACTGCATCTCTGCAGAGGGATAAGATTACCCCAGTGAGTGTCATGGATATGAAAGTAAACAATCTGATGGTGACGCTCCAGTAATGCTGGAGCATTAGAGAATGCAGAGTACCACTTTATTGCCATTGCTCCCAGGTTAACCCTGGCCCGGAGCAGTAGCACCTGATAGGGTCCTATCTATGAGTCAAATAGAACTAACTGTATACTTGAGCTAAACTGGATTGTTTGTTAGAGAACTGTTTATATGTATAACAATGGATTTGGTATTAAACAACCTACAACGGTTGATATGCCATAAAGCCAAACCAAACCAAATTCCTTAATACAGATGAAACAGTTAATCCCATCATAAGCGCATGCAACAAAGTTGCACTAATTGAAATAGACATGACTGGGTGGAAAAAGTGTCCCATCAGGAATTGTGCAAGAGACTAAAGTTCTAATATATTACCCAGTGGTATATCATATTTACCAACCCCTCCGCTCGGGCAAGATATGACACAAGGTCAGTTCTTAAGTTGTTTTTTTTTTCAGAGTTTAACAGGTTTGAATTCAGAGTATTCCTTCTCCTAGACTAGTTGCCTCACCAAGGCTGAAGAACCCAGTGTGTCCTACTATTCACCCATAGCTGGAGGGAGAATAATTGGATTCATACCTTTCCCAAGAGTATTAGTGCTATGTGAAATGCAATCAGTCTCGTCCAGGATTTGAACTCGTGTCGTCGTGTCCATTTCCTACGACGATAATCATTACATCACGGGCACCCAGTGGTATATGCACAAACCAGATTCTCTTGTTGAGCATGGGACACACTAAATTCTCTCGGAGTTTGAGATACAAACGGACAACCAATTCCTGGTCAGGAGTCAAGACTAAGTTTTAATTAACAAGAAGAAACTAACTTGTAATCTTGTAAACTTTGCCAATCCTGAGAAAATGATAAGAAGCAAAAAATTGACTAATACCTAGAATTTGCCGGCGAGCTGAAAAAGATGAGGGATGTGAAAGTGACCAAGATATTAATCGTAGTTCGAGTCCTTGGAGAAAGCCCTTCTTTCGGGGATAAGGCTGACGGCATTAAATTGTTGTTCGTTCTGACCCTAGCGGGCATTGTCCAGCAAAGGTAGACTTGAGGCCGAAAAGCCCTCGGCTTCAGCTGGGCCACCTTCGGATGGTCGAGCTGCATCATTGACACCTTTGCCTCCCTTGTATAGCACTGGACCTTGCTGTCCAGTTTAAGATATTATCAGGCATACGTGCCTGGACCCAGATTTGGGTCCATGTCCAGTTAAGCTTATCAGACCCTCATTGCCCAAACTGGGCTGATGACCAGCATAGTCCAGCATAGTCCCCTCCCATAATCCCCACTATAATCGACCTTCGGGTCATTGACCTTGTGTCAAGTCCTGTCCAGTGGGAGGCATACTTTGGATATGGTCCGCACACATATACATTGGTGAGAATCCATGGCATAGTGCCTAACGTTAGTTGGTTGGTTGTTTGGGTTTTATGGCATATCAACCATTGTAGGTTATTTAATGCCAAATCAATTTTTGTACAAATAATCAGTACCCTTTCAAACAATTCAGTTTAGCATAAGTGCACAGTTTAATTTAGGAGTTCTATTTCAAGCTATTCAGTTTAGTCAAACAGTTCAAATTCAAACAATTTAGTTTAGCATAAGTATGCAGTTAGTTCTATTTAACCCATGGATAGGGCCCTATCAGATGCTACCACTCTGGGCCAGAGTGGACTTGGAAGCAATGGCAATGAAAGGGTGCTCCACATTCCACAAAGCCCCAGCATCACTGGAACCTCATCATCAGATTGTTTAGTGTCATATCTAGGACACTCGTTAGGGGCGGTCTTACCCCTCTGAAGAGAAGCAGTTGGTGTGTTCTTCTGCCCCAGCCGACGGAGCAAAGTGGTAAATTTGCTGACCTGCTTATCATTGCAAATTACGCAGTTACATATACTCTACGACAATGGCCAATTGAAAAGGTATGAACCCATTTCTCCCGCCAGCCGTGGTTTAGGTAGTACCTCTACTGTTCTTCCACGGGGTTGGATTTGACGTTAAGTAACCCACGAAGTTTGATATGCCATTAAACAAAGAAACACTAGCAAACATATATGTGACCGTACGCCCGGCCTCGCCAAACACGGGGGCGTGTTTGGCGAGGCCGGGCGTACCGTCACATATAATTTATAATCCTGCTTCCAATCCACTGCTTGGATATATCTTCGGATGACACATCTAATTCGGTATCTGCCCACGTTGTATTTTTTATTTATCCAGACTACAGATCAATCGCTAATCGGAGTCACCGGTTGGCGCGTAAACGGATGAGACTGTATAATCAAGAAAGTAAAAAAAAGTCAACGCCAACAAACAGAACAGATACGGTTTTGGAAAAATAATAATATTTAGTAAGAAAATTAAATAGATGTCTTTATCAATGGTACAAGCATGTACCCTTCTCAGAGGTGGAGGTGGGTTTAAGTCAGAGACCCGGTTAACCATATTTACCAACCCCTCCGCTTGGGCAGGATATGACACAAGGTCAATTTTTAAGCGAAGTTTAACAGGTTTGAATTCAGAGTATTCCTTCTCCTAGACTAGTTGCCTCACCAAGGCCGAAGAACCTAGACTGCCCTACTATTTATCCATAGCTGGAGGGAGAATAATTGGATTCATACCTTTCCCAAGGGTATTAGTGCTATGTGAAATGCAATCACTCTAGTCCAGGATTTGAACTCGTGTCGCCATATTCATTTCCTACGACGATACCCGGTTAACCAACTGCCAGTCAGTGGGTTCCTCGTATAAGTTTAAGCTCTTCTATTTTCACTTTCTGCTGCCTGGCGTAAGACAAACTCAGTGGCGGTTATATTTACTTCCTCTCAATCCTGGAAATTATTCTGCAATATTGTAATATGAAAAGCTTTCTTCATTTTCTCTACCCAGGGTAGTCTGGTTGAAGGCCACCATATGGAATCTAGCAGTCGCCTTTTTCTACTGACGCGATAATTCGAGCTTTCTACGTCTCTCAGCAATTGTCGTGCTTTCTTAAATCACTTAACCTTTTCTAGACCCAGGCTAGTTTGGTTGAAGGTCAGGTCTCTGAGCGACGGGGGAGTTCACGTAATCAACTCGCATTCTCTTTACAGGACTTTTTTCTTCGGTACTATTTCACAATGTTGTAATATGATGGGATTTCCTCGCTTTCTATACCCAGGGTAGTCTGGTGGAAGGTCGAGTCTCGAAATATCATGTAACCTCGATTTCTCTTCACATTTCTCTCACCACGAGTCTGGCACAAGGGTATCTATCGTCCACAGAGCGCTGGTCTCTAAAATATCATACTATCTCGATTTCTCTTCGCTTCTTTATCTCCGTGAGTCTGGCACAAGGACATCTTTTGGCATCGTATTATCTCAGTCTTACTTCGTTTCTTTCATAGTGTTGTATATCGGTAAGTTTACATCACGCCCGAACATCATGTAATATGGCTTTTCTCTGTCTTTCCACACTGGGCAGTCTGGCGAAGGGCTGGAGCCTAGATCGACGCAAATCATTTTCGCTCTCTACACGGGGCTATTTAGCCGAAAAAATCCTTAGTGTTTTATGTATGTCTCCCACTCGATGAGTGGTGGTCAGCGGAGCTAAAAATATCAATCTTTTCCTAATTTGGTTTCCAACAATCAATTCCGCCTCTTACTGTCGCACCCTTCATATCCGCTTTACTGTTACTTTTACTCAAAAGGGGCGGTCCTCCTCAAATTTGGAATCATGACAATTTTAGGTTCGCGTGACATGATGTCAGTAACTGTTCATTCGTAAAGGTAAGAGAATTGAATTTAAAATTCCTTTTACTTGAATTTTAAAAAAATTGCTGTTTGCCGCATTTTTCGTTCTCAGGCCGCTGATACCCTAGCCTGTGGGTCAAATCTCTGGCTGATTTTCTTCTTATCTTGGCTTGTTGTCAAAACAACTTCCGTTTGAGTTTCTGATTAATGAAAACAACGAATATCAAACCTCTCATCATTGTTCGATATATATATATATATATATATATATATATATATATATATTGTCATTTTCTTTTTGGTCAAAACATATTTCCGATTTATCCATTCTGTATCCACTTTCGTAATTTTCTTTTTTTCGATGTACTGAGTTAATTTTTCTAAAATCTCCTGCGGTTAATTCTTTTTTCTATAGTCTATAAATTTCTTCCAATGGCTGGGTCATTGGAAGAAATTTATTGACCATAGAAATATATATACTTTTTAGACCATTGAAATATATATATACATATATATATATATATATATATATATATATATATATATATATATATATATAAAAGAAAAAAAAAGTAATAATAGTGAAAAAAGTACCTCTACCTTGCTAGAGAATTGAAAAAACTATGGAACATGAAAGTGACGATTTTACCAACTGGCACAGTAACTGAAGGATTATTAAAGAGGCTGGAGGATTTGTAAGTTGGCGGACGAGTGGAGACCATCCAAACGTCAGCATTATTGAAGATGTCCAGAATATTGAGAAGAGTCCTGGAGACTTGGGGTGACTTGCAGTCACTCAAACTCCAGTGAAAAACCATCTGATGTAAAAAAGCTCTAAAAGAGTATGTAATAATAAATTCTCTGGAATTTATATATATATATATATATATATATATATATATATATATATATATGACTGTGTCGGTAAAATGCAGTACAATTGAAATAAAAGTCTTAACGGGTGAGTAGGAAATCAGATGAATTTCTTTAATAGAAAATAAAACTAGATATTAAAGAAATTCAATCTGTCATCCACCGAATTTTTCGGTATATCGTCTGCTTCAACCATTATTCAGGCCGAATATCCACAGTTGAGTCATTTATTCGAGTTGGCCACTTGAAACGAAAAGCCGGCCATTGTGTGTCGCATAAGAATTTATATTATTGTCAGTAGAGGCAATTATTGTTGTATGCAAGATAATCTTTCTTCATCTACCTACATTACCACAACAAAAATAATGACAAGCGAAGTATTGTTATTAAGGCGGAGAATTATATTGAAAAAGATAACGTGGTTGCAGATAGGAAAGATGAGAAAACGATTTTGGAGCTGCCATTGTCGATAATATTTGGAAGTCGAACAGAAACGAAAATAACTGATGATAATCACTAATAAAAGAGAAATAATAATAATAATAATAATAATAATAATAATAATAATAATAATAAATTCTCTGTGATTTTGAGATACAAACAGATCACCTAATCTCAGCTAGAAGACCAGGCCTAGAGATAATTAACAAAAAAATAAAAAATGCCCAATAGTGCACTTCGCCGTCCTAGCGAACCACAAAGTGAAAATCAAAGAAAACGAAAAGAGACCTACGTAATTGAATCTTGCCCGAGAACTAAAAAAGAACATGAAGCTGACGGTGTTACCAATTATGATTGGTGCGTTCGGAACTATCCCCAAAGGCTTGGTAAAGAGACTGGAAGTTGGAAAACGGAGGACAAGTCGAGACCATCTAAACTACAGCATTGTTAAGACCAGTCAGAATACTGAGAAGAGTCCTGGAAACCTGAGGAGAGTTACTATCTTTCGGACTCCTGCGAAAGACCACCAACTAAACCTAGTTGGAAAAACTCGCAAATGATAATATGCAGCAAATTAGCACAGAAGGAGTATAAGACGAGACACGACTGGGTCGGTAAGGTGATTCATTGGGAAATGTGTAAGAAACTTAAATTCGACCATACTAACAAATGGTATATGCACAACCTAGCACCTGTCCTAGAAAATGCCACGCATAAACTCCTATGGGACTTTAACATACAAACGGATCACCTATTCCCGGCCAGAAGACCAATTTAATAATAATCAACAAAAAAAAGAGAACTTGCAAACTAGTCGACATTGCTGTCCAGGTTGACAACAGAATAAAACTGAAAGAATGTGAAAAGAGGGATAAGTACCTTGACCTTGCTAGGGAATTAAAAAAAAAAACTATGGAACATGCAGGCAACAATAATACCAATTGTAATTGGTGCGTTTGGAACAGTAACTAAAGGATTGCTAAAGGGACTAGAGGACCTGGAAGTTGGCAGACGAGTTGAGACCATCCAAACGACAGTACTGTTGAGAACGGCCAGAATACTAAGAAGAGTCCGGGAGACTTGAGGAGACTTGCTGTCACTCAGATCCCAGTGAAAAACCATCGGCTAACGCTGATGTGAAAACCTCTAATGAGTGAATAATAATTATAATAATAATAATAATAATGATAATAATAATAATAATAATAAAGAAAAATCAAAACCAGGATGGGAATTTCGACTTGAAACGCAGATAAAAATCTACGAAAACAGGCCAAAATGATAAAACAAAGGAAAGACGATGGAATAATTAGGAAGAAAAAGGAAAAGTCAACACGGGAAAAACTTATAAAACAACTTGAGGAAATGAATCACAAAGGACTGGTGAAAGAAGGAAGATTAAAGAGATATCGACAAAGCATAAAGCAATACAGACAAAACAGGTCATTCCAAAACAACGAAAGAAAATTCTATCAACAACTGGGGGGAGATAACATTAAAATATACCAACAACCGGATGCAAAAGAAACTGAACGATTTTATACTAAGATATAGCAACCAAAAAACATAACGAAATGGCTGAATGGATAAACAATATGACAAGAGAACTAGAAGGACTCGAAGAAGGCCTGAAAGCGGAAATACACATCGATTTATTCAAAAAGACACTTTAAAAAATATCAAATTGGAAAACGCCTGGCTATGATGGAATAGATGGTTTCTGGTTCAAGAAATTCACCACCACTCACGACTGACTAACACTAGAAATGAACAAATGCCTACAAAGAGCATACGTACCCGAAAGGATGACCACATTGATTCAAAACGACCCAAGCTAAAGAAACGCCCCAAACAATTACAGACCCATAACTTACCACCGATGATGCAAAAAATATTAACAGCACAATTAAGGGAAGAGATTTATTACTTGCTAACAAGCCGAGGTTTGTTTCTTGACGAACTGAAAGGATGCTGGAAAGGATCCAGAGGCACAGCAGAGTTACTTTACATAGATCAACACATCCTAAATGAGGGCAAGAAAAATCTAGCAATGGCCTGGATTGACAACAAAAAGGCATATGGCATGGTTCCGCAAAGCTAGATAATAAACTGACTAAAAATCTACAAAATATCATATGAAGTCATAAACTTTATCGAGAAAACCATGAAAACCTGGAGAGTGGAATTGACAGTAGGAGGAAGAAGCTTAGCTGAAACAAAGATGCAGAGAGGCATTTTCCAAGGAGATGCTCTATCACCCTTATTATTCATAATTGCCATGATGCCACTTAACCACATACTCAGAAAATGCACAGCCGAATACAGACTTAGTAGATCGCAGGAAACGATCAATCACTTAATGTACATGGATGACATCAAACTATTTGCAAAAAATGAAAAAGAACTGGAAACTCTAATACACACAGTTAGAATATACAGTCAAGATATAGGAATGGAATTTGGCACAGAAAAATATGCAATGCTTGTAATGAAAAGTGGCAAACGACATCTAACTGACGTAATGTAACTACCAAATCAAGACAAGATTAGAACTCTCGCAAAAAAACGAAACCTGCAAATACTTGGGCATCTTGAAGGCTGACACCATCAAATAAGTGGAAATGAAAAACGAAATTCGCAAAGAATATTTCAGGAGAACTAGAAAACTACTCGAGACAAAACTCTCAAGCCGAAATAAATACCTGGGCTGTACACTCGTTAGATATTCGGGACCCTTTCTGAAGTGGACCAGAGATGAACTTAAACAAATGGACCAAAGAACAAAAAAAACTAATGACAATGAATAAGGTATTAAATCCCAGAGACGACATTGACAGACTATATGTTTCAAGAAAAGAGGGAGGAAGAGGACTTGCCAGCATTGAAGACAGCGTTGACGCATAGATACAACGACTCGAAGACTATATACAAAAACACGATGGAGGACCGATTACAGCCATCAGAAATGATACTGATAACACGATGGACAATAGAATGACAATAACTAGGAAATAAAAATGGGAAGGAAAACAACTCTATGGACGTTTTAATCGACTAATAAACAACATCTCACACGACAAAATCTGGACATGACTAAGATATGGAAAATTTGAGAGAGAAACAGAATCTCTCCCAATAGCAGCATAAAACAACGCCCAAAGAACCAATCATATCAAAGCGAGAAGAGATAAGTCGCAACAAAATAGCAAATATACGCTATGCGGTGACAGAAATGAAACCATCAATCCCATAATAAGCGAATGCAGCAAATTAGCGCAGAAGGAATATAAGATTAGCCACGACTAGGTCGGCATGGTGATCCACTGGGAGATGTACAAGAAATTTAAATTTGACCGTACGAACAAATGGAATATGCACAACCCAGCACCTGTCCTAGAAAATAACACACATAAACTCTTATGGGACTTTGATATACACACGGATCACCTAATCTCGACCAGAAGACCAAACTTAATAATAATCAACAAAAAAGGGAACGTGCAAAATTGTCGACTTTGCTGTCCCGGCTGACCACAGAATAAAACTGAAAGAATGTGTAAAGAAGGATAATGGGCCGTGGAATTCGATTCTAACCTTAAGAAATCGATATCTCGGTCTTTGTCCTTTGTAGAAGGCTGTTACAGAGAATGTGTATCGCCGAGGGTAGTCTGGCACTTCACACTCCACAAAATAAATCCCGCTCAAGACTCCTATTTCGGGCGTATGATAAACAGACAAATAATGTGGAGGTTAATTCGGGGCTAGACGTTGGTAAGGGGGTGCCAATTCACTTTCACATACACCACCAAGTCCTTTGTCTTCTTACCCACTCAGGTCACGGAAGAACGAACTTCTAGGTTAGATGATATTAACTGTAGACAGATTTCCAAAATTCTCTTGTAATGTTTAAGGAGGCAATAAGACGTTTAGCGAGAATTAATGAAAGTGGTTCGAGGCTGAGATAGATACATACAAAAGAAGTCAAATCGATAGAGGAAAGAACACAACTGAAAGATTTCAACAGAAGGGTGCATTTAAAATACAACAAAATATTAATAGGCGATGATTAAACAAATAATGATGGCAGACGAGTTGAGACCATCCAAACGACAGTACTGTTAAGAAACAGTTCCTTTTTCTTTTCTCTCCTCTTTTTAAAATACCGGCCATATTAAGCCAACAGGAAAACATCATACAAAAATGTCTCTGAACATTCTTTTTTTCTTTCTCTTTTTTCTTTCTTTCTTTTTCTCTTACTTGAGTAAAAGTGTCTAAGCCGCCGGATTGAAGCGTGTAGCAATGTTCATTCAATAAATTTAACTATTGATGAAACAGAACGTTTACAGTTTCTTTTTTTTTTTTTTTTTTTTTTTTTTGAATACATATAACTTTCCAATATTTAAGAATTGTAGAAGGAAAACGGTTTGAGTTGTACTTATCGTTGACGAGTTCCCAATTTTCAGATTTCTTTCTCTTTTTTTTACGGATGAGTGTTTTTACCGGAGCTGGTTGACCTCAGTGATCTGGTTCTAACGCTGGCTTTATCCAAACTAAAATTCTTCTTCAAATACCTCTAACGCGTGATGGCCTTTTTGGCGCGAAGAGCCTATGAACCAATCATCCGACTTTTCCTCTTCCAGTGAAAGACCATCAGGTAACACTGGTGAGAAAAAAAGTTCAAACAATAGGAATATTCAGCCGGGATATAGGAATGGAATTTGGCACTGAAAAATGTTCTCTCCTAACAATGAAAAATGGAAAAAAAGAAACATCGGAACGAATAGAACAGTCAGATCAGGGAAGTATCAGAACGCTTAGAGAGAAAAATATTTTTTAGTTCTTGGAAATACTGGAAGCGGACACAATCGAAAATGAAAGAGATAATAAGAAAATAGTATCTTCTAAGAACATAATATTTCTCGAAATCCCTGCTCTGCAGCAGAAATCTCATCAAAGGGATAAACACCTGGGTAGTCCTCCTTTAGATACTCTGAATCATTCATAAAATAGACAAGAGAGGAACTCAGAAAAATGGAACAAAGGATATAGAGACTGTTAACTGTGCATTAGGGTTTTACACACGAGGGATGACATTGACAGATTGTATGTGTCAAGAAGATTAGAGGGAGAGGACCCGCCAGAAATTAGGACTGAATTGATGTATCAATACAACGACTTGAAGACCACACTAAAAAGCGGGGGAGACATGAGGAGACTTTTTGTCACTCGGCTTCCAGTGAAAGACCGGAAAACATCAAAAACTTGAAAACAAAAACAGAACGAAAAATAACAGGATATTTCAAGCGATAAATTGGCGAGATTGAATCCTTAAATATCTAAACATGGCTAAGAAAGGGAAACCTCAAGGCATTTAGGAGAACTATCAGATGCTTTACTAAACCGAATTTGTTCTTGTGACTTGAATTACAACGACCAGAAAATCCGGGGGACACTTGCGTGCGACATACAGAAACACTGGACAGCTGTTTCAAGCTTATTAGGTCTCATCAGCAGTGTATACTGTGATCTCCCCGCCTGGATATCGAACCAGCGCCCACAGATCCGAAACTCTACCCCTGAGCTGCAGGTCTACATCGCACGCAAGTGACGCTAAATTAACTAGTCATGGTAATACACAGCTGATGAGAACTACTACAGCTGTCCAGTGTTTCCCTATGTCGTACGTAAATGTTCACCAGATTTTCTTGTCGTGTTAATACAATTCACTATATAATTCCTCTACTTAAAAAAAATGTACATCTGTTCAAAGATATTGTATAAATAGTGTATATGTTCCGTGTAAAGATTCTCTTTTTTTTTTCTTCTAAGGTTGGTGTGAGGAGACAGTAAAAATGTAACATAGCCAGACATGAATACGTGAAATAGACATATTCATACCGGTACGCAAAACGTTCATAATGTTCATAACGCACATATAGATAACATAGGAATCCCGAAACACAAAAAACACTTACGACTTCTTAGTTCAGGTACGAAACTTTTTATTACCTTTGAGTTTAAAGGTTTTTCGACATAAGGAGACTTTTCCATCTGCCCCAAACCACGTGCGACACCCGCCACAAGGCCTCGGCGTGCGAGCGAAAGTCAACCTTCTTCCTCCGAGGCAGAACTCAACTTACAGACTTTTCAAATCTCAGTCCACGCTTCCGGTGCGTGACGTCACTAACGTCCCTGATCACATCCTCCATCTGGGATTCTTAATGAATGACACGTCTGCTCTGCGCGCCCGAGAGAACACCTGCGCTTATGTTTGCACCTAACTAACCTATGCACTGAGCCGAAAGTTTATCAGCCTAACTAAACCCAAAGGGAAGATATATAAAATGAAATCCCTCGGCTATTATATTACAAAAAGAGGAGATGCCGAAAAAGGCATAACAAACAAGCAAATAGATAATAAACACATAAATCATCTCAGGTCTCCTTTCCAGTTACCTTTGAATTCACTTTCGCATTTTTTTCGAGTTGCTCTTGGAGAAGTATTCTGTGGAGAGCCACTTCGGAGAAAGTTTTTGGTGATACAAATCTTCTTCCATTTCAGGGATATCAATAACGTCATTTCAGTTGAAAACTCTTTTGCCTTAACTATAATAGCCGCGTTTGCAAGACAGCGAGGC
Organism: Sepioteuthis lessoniana; assembly: GCA_963585895.1. Taxonomy (NCBI): domain Eukaryota; kingdom Metazoa; phylum Mollusca; class Cephalopoda; order Myopsida; family Loliginidae; genus Sepioteuthis; species Sepioteuthis lessoniana. Next base: position 20,560,056 of record OY757947.1, read on the forward strand.
AGTGAATGGTGACTGTGAGGGCAACATTTTCGCAATATTTTGATATGTGCCTGCGTATGTCACGTGACCGAAGCTGTTCAAGGCGTGGTTGGTACTATTTACCAACCCCTCCGCTCGGGCAGGATATGACACAAGGTCAATTTTTAAGCGGAGTTTAACAGGTTTGAATTCAGAGTTTTCCTTCTCCTAGACTAGTTGCCTCACCAAGGCTGAAGAACCTAGTCCGTCCTACTATTTACCCATAGCTGGAGGGAGAATAAGGGGGTTCATACCTTTCCCAAGGGTATTTGCCCGAAAGTGAACGTAATAGCGCAACTGGAGTACGAACTCGCGTACTACGATTCCGCAGTTCATCGCTTTAACCATTACACAACGAGGACACCCCCTAAGGCGTGGTTGGTAGCCGCTGTGCTTGGTAGTATCGTGGTCGTTGGTACGCTGATTCGTTGTGCATCATTTCACTCCGTATAGGATTTGAAAGATGCTCAGACGAACATGCTATGTCGTCTAATTCGATGTAATAATACAAGAAGAAGAAAAAGATAACTTATACAAGTTCACCTAAGAAAATTTGGTCAGTACTTAAAAAAAAAATGTAACTATCTTGATACAGACCTTAATGCACAATAGCAGTTAAGGAATGGAAACACTGGTATCACACTTTCAACAATTTCATTAAAAGTATGGGGCACACAGTAAGAATCAAGTTCACTAACAACAGTCTGTGAGTGAAAGAAGAAAAACAATTTTTTTCCTCAGCTGTGTTTCTACATTACCATTATCAATGGGTTAAATAGAACTAAACTGCATACTTATGCTAAACCGAATTGTTTGAATTAGAACTGTTTGACTAAACTGAATAGCTTGAAATAGAAATGTTTTTGACATTGAAACAGTACTTACACTAAACTGAACTGTTTAATATAGAACTGTTTTGACATTTAACTGTGTGTAAACAAAATCTCTACTTATACTAAACTGAATTAGCTGAATTAGAATTGTTTGAATAAACTGAATAGCCTATAATAGAAATGTTTTTGACAATCAAATTGTGTATTCACGCAAAACTGAATTGTTTGAAATAGAAACTATTTGCATAAAAATTGATTTGGCGTTAAATAACCTACAACGGTTGATATACCACAAGCAAGCAAGCAACCAATAATCTTAATAATATTACTAATATTATTATTTCTTCTTCTTCTTCTAATTATTATTATTGTTTACTCATTAGAGTTTTTCACATCAGCATTAGCTGATGTTCTTTCACTGGAGTTTGAGTAACAGCAAGTCTCCTCAAGTCTCCAGGACTCTTCTCAGTATTCTGGCCGATCTCAATAATGTAGTTGCTTGGATGGTCTCCACTCGTCCTCATATTTACAAGTCCTCCCGTCCCTTGATTAATCTTTCGGTGACTGTATCAGGAGCACCAATTATAATTGGTACAAACGTCACTTTGATGTTTCACAGTTTTTTCAATTCCCTTGCTGTAATATAATGGCAGATGGATTTCGTTTTATGCCTTTGGGTTTAGTTAGGCTGATAACGTTTCGGCTCTGTGCATGGGTTACTTAGGTGCAACATTAACGCAGGTGTTTATGCGCGCGTGCGCAGAGCGAACGTGTCACTCAGAGATGTCACAATAGCCCTGGTGGGAAACGGGTCCAGAGAGTGCGAATGACGTCACGCACCGGAAGCGCGCGGAGGATTTTGGGAGATTTTGAAATAGTCAGTTAGTTGAGTTGGGTCCTCCCTCGAGAGAAGACGGTTGGCCAAAGCCAGGCCAGTGGCCTTGTGGCGGGTGCCACACGTGTTGGTGGGTGGGAGAGATGGAAAAGTCATCATAGAAAGATTGTGCATCTCTTTTCCTTATGTCGAAAAACCTTTTACTCAAAGGTAATAAAAGGTTTCGTACCTGAACTAAGAAGTCGTTACGTTTTTTTTTCGTGTTTCGGAACTCCTATGTTCTATGTATATATATTATGAAGATTCTATGTACATTTCACACATATCCGGATATCCGGTTATGATACATTGCAAGGAATATTTAACTTTCTTTCAATTTTGCTCCGTGGTCCACCGAATCAGCAAAGTCCACAATTCTCCAAGTTTTCTATTTTTTTTTTTTTTTTTGCTGATTATTATAAGGTCTGGTCGTTTGGCCGAGATTAGGTGATCGTTTGTATGTCAAAATCCCAGAGGAATTTGTGCCACTCATTTTTCAAGACAGATGCTAGGTTGTGCATATACCATTTGTTGGTTTGGTCAAATTTAAATTTCTAGCACAGTTCCCAGTCGATCCTCTTGCCTACCCAATCGTGTCTAACAGCTACAATTTTGGTGTTTCATCTGTGGGTCAAAGAGAACTGTTTACAAATTATTAACCTTGGATTGGATCACAAGAAGCCATGTAACTTTGCGCAAACGAATGCTTATAATATACTAGGGTGAGTCAAAAGTTGTGCAATATTTGAGTAACATGCTAGTTTGCGGTGCGTACATCACGTAAGTGAAGCAATTAAAACCGCGGCAGTTGGTCGTATAGTGGTAGTTGATGCGCTGACATGTTGTACATTACTCCACTTCGTTTGTGATTTGAAAAGTGCACAGATGAGCACGCAATTTTTCTAATTTACGAATTTACGCTCTATGAGTTTGTACTAGGCAATAACACTGCGAAAGCAGGGGTGTCTTCGTGGTGTAATGGTTAAAGCGACAGACTGCGGAATCGTAGTTAGCGAGTTCGTACTCCAGTCGCGTTATTACGTCCACTTTCGGACAAATACCCTTGGGAAAGGTATGAACCCCCCTTATCCTCCCAGCTATGGGTTAAATAGTACCACTACTGTTCTTCTAGGAGAATAGCTTTGGCATTAAATAGCATACAAAGGTTGATATGCCATTAAACAAAGAAACCAAACCAAACTGCGGAAGCAGCCAAAAACATTTGCTGTACCGTGAAATGTGACAGTGCAGTTGATTACAGTACAGTAACCAGATGGACCAAGAAATGTCTCTCAGGTTTCAAAAATCTTGGTGATCGGACATAAAACCCTGGATTCACACGCTATGCTCATACTATAGAGGCGAATCCGGTGAGTAATACTCGGAGAGCATCAGGCGAGCTCAGCGTCTCACCTCACGGTTTAGTTTTTGTTCTTTTTCTGTTTAGCCTTATATTACCATTGCTGTTACTGACTGTGGTAATTAGTCTTTCTTGGCTCTTTTTAGTGTATACAATACAATCTTTTCGACTTCTTGACACTTATAGTGTGTCTATGGCATCTGTCATGAGTAAAGCCTTATGCATTGTCATCAATGTGCGTGTCCTTTGGGTCTGAGTTCCCCCTTATCCCTTTTAAGAATGCCCCCCACCCCTCTATCTAAGAAGGGGGACTGTCTAACTGTTTATTCCTTTGATGAGATTTCTGTTGCAGAGATTATTTTCAGTAAATATCTTGTTCTGCGATGCTCTTGTCTTTCTCTCCAAGAAATCCGATTCTTTCTTGATCTGACAGTTCTATGGTTTCCATGGTTTCTCTTTTACCACTTTTTATTGTTAGCATAACACATTTTTCAATGTCGAATTCCATTCCTATATCCTGGATGCATATTCTTATTGCTTGTATTAGGGTCCGCAGTACTTTTTCACCTTCACTGTCGGCAAAAGCATCTTTGGCTACCAAATTTTTCCTTACGAATTGACCCCAGCTCAAGCATAGAAGCAAGTGATAGCGACTTTTTTTTACAGCAAGACAACGCAAGATTTCGTACAAGTCGAAGGAAATTGACAAAAAATTGACTGAAAATGTTAAGTAGAATATTGACAAGAAATACTTATCAAATATTGTCTTTATGATGAAATCTTGAAAATGTTATGTATGATATTGACAAGAAATTGGCTGGAAATGGTGTGTAGGATATTGACAAGAAATTGGCTGAAAATGGTTTGTAGGATATTAACAAGAAATTGGTCGAAAATGATATGTAGGATATTGACAAGAAATTGGTCGAAAATGATACGTAGGATATTAACAAGAAATTGGCTGAAAATGGTTTTTAGGATATTAACAAGAAATTGGTCGAAAATGATATGTAGGATATTAACAAGAAATTGGTCGAAAATGATATGTAGGATATTGACAAGAAATTGGTCGAAAATGGTTTGTAGGATATTGACAAGAAATACTTATTAAATATTGTTTTTATGATGAAATCTTGGTAATGTCTGTCAACTTACTTACTGGTATCGGGCTCTTGTACTTCGATCTAAATCAGAAGCGAAACACAGAACAGCATTGGGTTGACATTGTACCGAGAAAGATGCATGAGCTGCGGACAGATATTCCCAGAACAGTGAAATTCCCAGTCTGGAGAGTATCATCCCGGGAGTAGGAAGGGGTGGCTCCTATTAACATTGATTCGCCTTCTTTGTCATGTCAGAATTGACCAAGTCCCATTGATCATTAGTAGGTTCTGCATAACCAAGTCAGTCAAGTTCGACCCCGTTTTAAAAATTGACCAGGTCACCCACTCAACAAGCACCTGCTCATATCATTAGGGTGTCCTCGTGGTTTAATGGTTAAAGCGATGAACTGCGGAATCGTAGTACGCGAGTTCGTACTCCAGTCGCGCTATTACGTTCACTTTCGGGCAAATACCCTTGGGAAAGGTATGAACCCCCTTATTCTCCCTCCAGCTATGGGTAAATAGTAGGACGGACTAGGTTCTTCAGCCTTGGTGAGGCAACTAGTCTAGGAGAAGGAAAACTCTGAATCCAAACCTGTTAAACTCCGCTTAAAAATTGACCTTGTGTCATATCCTGCCCGAGCGGAGGGGTTGGTAAATAGTACCTGCTCATATCATTACAATATGTTGTTTTCTTTCTTTATTTATTGTTGATGCTGTTCTTAGTTAATTTCATACTAAAATACATCATTTGTGCAAATTTGAAACAAATGAAGTTTTCGGAATTAAATCTAACGTGTGTTTTGAATATGTCCAAATATTTTCTCCACAGTTTTGTATTAATCTTTTTTCTTTTCTGTTTTTCTTCTTTTTGTTTATTGTTTTTTTTTCTTGTATACCTCTTCAGACTCTATTGATTACATTCTTCTTCTTCTTCTTCTTCTTCTTCTTCTTCTTCTTCTTCTTCTTTTTTCTGGACTTTTTCATACTCTTTTCTCAACTTCTTTTCTAAACTTCTTCTTCTTCTTCATCTTCTTTTCTAAACTTCTTTTTTTTAATATTTTTATGCTCTTTACCTAACTTCTTTTTAAAGCTTCTTCTTTTTGCTCTTCTCTAAACTTCTACTTTAAAAAAAAAATAAAATCATGATCTTTTCTAAACTTCGTTTTGCTCTTCTTCTTCTTCTTCTTCTTCTTCTTCTTCTTCTTCTTCTTCTTCTTCTTCTTCTTCTTCTTCATTATTATTATTATTATTATTATTAGTCACCGTGTTGTTGTTGCTGCTGTAGTTTTTGCTGTTCTTCTTCCACCTTTCTTTTCCCATCGTATCCCTTATTGCCTCCTTTCCAAAGAATGAGTATCTTGCAGCTGAAGCCAGAAAAATTTCATCAACATCTTTTCAAGTTCATATTAATTTTCCATAAAGGAAAAACCGACATTTTCTTTATTTTCCCCATTTTGTGTGCATCTTCAATATCCACAATCACAATCATTGTTTTCATCTCAATAGAAAGCGAACAGATTGAATGATTGATGCAACTCCTCCGCAAACTTCTGCAATGTAAAACCAGATATTTGCCAAGCAAAAAACAGAGATCATCTCCAAACATTTTCAGTGTCCACTGCGACTAGAGTCAAAATCCTTTTTATCGCGCTATGTCTAATGCGATTATATTCGAACTTCTCACGCCCTGTCAAGTGGGACTATAGTCGAATTTCTTACGCCATGTCAAGTGAGACTATTGTCGAATTTCTTACGCCGTGTCAATAGGACTATAGTCGAATTTCTAGTCTAGAGGGACTGTGGTTGAATTTTTGCGCTATATTGAACACAATTACAGTCGAAATTTCTCAAGACCTGTCAAGTGGGACTTTACACTATATCGAGTGGGACTATTGTCGAATTTCCTACATCGTGTCGACTGCGATTATAGTCGAATTTCTCAAGCTCTGTCGAGTGGGACAGTGGTCGAATTTCTCACACTGTACCGAATGGGACAGTAGCCGACTTCCTAGCGTTACATCGAGTGCGATCGTGATCGAATTTCTTTCACTGTGTTGAGTGGGAATGTGGCCGACTTTGTAGCGCCATGTGGAATGCGATTACTGTCGAATTTCTTCCGCCATGTCGAGTGGGACTATAATCGAATTTTTCACGTCATATCGAGTGCGACTATGGTCGAATTTCTCACACTGTATCACGTGGGAATGTGACTGACTTAGTAGCGCTATGTGGAATGCGATTATAGTCGAATTTCTAAAGCTGTGTCGAGTGGGATAATGATCAAAGTTTTTACGCCTTAATAAGTGGGAATTTGATTGAATTTCTTACACTGCACTGAGTGGGACTGTGGCAGACTTTCTTGTGCCTTGTCGAGTTCATCAATTCCTGGTTCCGTGCAGATGGCAATTATATTCGAATTACTTTCGCGATTTTCGATTGGATCACTGTTAGTTTACATGGTATAGTGTCAAGTGAGACTCTAGTCGAATTTGTAGCACTGTACTATATACAAATTGAGATGAAGGCCCAACTATACTATGTTTTAGTTTTATCCTTAGTCTTTTGTGCCTTAGTCACACCATTCCAGTGATGGTGCTGTGATTTCTCTTGTGAGTAGACGTTTTAGGGTTGGGCTGCTTGCGAAAAATCATAAGCGAAGTTAAAGGGAATTAGATTTTGTTTAAAGTAAGGAGTTGAGTTTTAAACACCAAGAGAAACAGACGTATATTTTGGGGGAGCCACCGCTTCCCTAATTACAAATTAGCGCCGAACAACGATTTATAAAAGGAATTATTTTTCTTTCATCGACTGAACAGAAATCACTTGCCCTCTGCCTGTTGATTATTGACCCTTGATCAAACTTTCAATCAAAGGTGCATTTGTGTAAATAAGCGGAAGCAGTCACGTGATCTATCGGAAGTTGTGGGCGCATGAAATAATATATGTAAATGCCTACTTGTCAGTTGGAGTCAGTACCAGTTTGCAGTCACTGAGAGCCCTCGCTTGGAGCAGCGAACCACTGGGCTTCCCCGGCTGAGAAGCAGAAAAAGTGCCAATTGAGGTCTTGAAGATAACACAGCATGGGATAGTCAAGAAAACAAGAAGAAATTATTGGTCAATATAACAGTCTGTCTTTGTCTCCTCCCCCCCGTCCGTCAGTTTCACACCACAGAAGTTTCAACCGCATTTGAGAATAAAGTGCGAGAGATATATTATGAAGAAGTGTTGTCCTTTATCCCTCATTATGGGTATACACATTCCTTTTTAATGAGATCAGTCCAAAAAGAACTTATCACATTCAGAATAAACGAGAGTAACCTCCCTTAATGCTCTATGCTTTGCTTATCCTACCATAAAAATTTTAAGTTGCTTAGAATACCTGCTGTTACTTAGTGGTCACGGATTTGATAGTTGGTTGGTTGGGTTTTATGGTATATCAACCTTCGTTGGTTATTTTACGCAAAATCTATTTTCATGCAGATAGTTCTATTTCAAACAATTCAGTTTAGCATGAGTACACAGTTTAATAGTCAAAAACATTTCTATTCCAAGCTATTCAGTTTAGTCAAACAGTCATAATTCGGCTAATTCAGATTATTATAAGTATAGATTATGTTTACACACAGTTAAATGTCAAAACAGTTCTATATTAAACATCTCATTTTAGTGTAAGTAGAGTTTCAATGTCAAAAACAGTTCCATTTAAAACAATTCAGTTTAGCATAAGCATGCAGTTTACATGTAAGTACAGTTTGATTGTCAAAAATATCTTTATTTCAAGCTGTCCAGTTTAGTCAAACAGTTCTATTTCAAACAATTCAGTTTAGCAAAATATGCAGTCAGTTCTATTAAGCCATAGATAGGGCTCTATCATGTGCTACCATTCTGGGCCAGGGTGGACCTGGGAGCAATGGCAATGAAGGGGTGCTTCGCGTTCCCCAAAGCTCCAGCGTCATTGGAACCTCACCATCAGATTGTTTAGTGTCATATCCAGGACACCAATTGGGGATTCTAACCCCTCTGTATTCTACAGCCCGAGCCGATTGGGTAATCACCTATTTGAGTACGAAGCGGGATCATCGTTGCTTAAATTATAAAATATATTCTTGCTATGCACTAAGCTTTGATCTATCTGGCACCCAACTCAAGTTGTTTATAGTACTTGTTGATACGAAGCGTACATCCAGCTTAGTACTGACCAGGCATTTTGTGAGCTATATATATATATATATATATAGAGAGAGAGAGAGAGAGAAAGAAAACGAGAGGATAAGAATTGACATAGAAAGAAAGAAACACACACACACACACACACACACACACACACATATATATATATGTGTCGTTTACAGTACTTGTAGATACGAAACGTAGATCCATCTAAGTACTGAGCATGCCTTTTATGAGCTTTCTAATATATAGTTGGTGACCGTAGTCGAGGGTGACCTAAAGGCTCCGTTTTGATTAGCTACTACACCGAGGTTTAGGGGAGGGGTTACTCCTTTCCCTGGTTTGCTCCACTTTACCCTTGATCTATACCTTATAATGCTGAACGTTAAGCAAGGCCACATCAAGTACGATTTTTTGAGCTTTTGATATGACTCGACCAAGGATTGAACCTGGGTCTCCTGGGCCATTGCCGAACTCTCTACCCACTAGTCCAATGGGCTTAGTAGGTAGAGTGTTTATATATATATATATATATAGTCATCCACAGACAGACTGTTTCGTTCTATCAGAACTCTTCAGTGTGGCTAGACCCGCAGGACGCTCGAGAGAGAAAGAGAGAAAGAGATAGAGAGATTAAAAACTGACTGACAGATATATAGATAAAAAGAACGAAACTCACACACACACACACACACACACATATATATATATATATATATATATGCATATGTGTGTGTCCTATAATGTACTTGTAGTTACTAAACAGACATCCATCTCAGTACTTAACAGGTTTTTTTATAAGCTTTCTAATATATATATATATAGAAAGAGAGAGATTGAGAATTGGCAGACATTGATATAGATAAATAAATAAAGACACACACACATACACACACACGCACACACACACACACATATATATATATATATGTGTGTGTGTGTGTGTGTGTGTGTGTCGTTTACAGTACTTGTAGTTTGAACACAGACATCTTAGTACTGAGCAGGCTCTTTATGAAGTTTCTAACGTCCATCCATCTGTCTGTCAATCTCTCTTTCTCTCTCTCTCTCTCTCTCTCTCTCTCTCTCTCTCTCTCTCTTGCTTTTTTAATATATATATATATATATATATATATATATATATACCAACCCCTCCGCTCAGGCAGGATATGACACAAGGTCAATCTTCAAGCGGAGTTTAACAGGTTTGAATTCAGACCTTTCCTTCTCCTAGACTAGTTGCCACGCCAAGGCTGAAGAAACTAGTCTGCCCTACTATTTACCCATAGCTGGAGGGAGAATAACTGGATTTATACCTTTCCCAAGGGTATTAGTGCTATGTGAAATGCAATCAGTCTGGTCTAGGATTTGAACTCGTGTCGCCGTGTCCATTTTCTACGACGATAACCATTACACTATATATATATATAGAAAGAGAGATGGAAAATTAGCAGATAGATAGAAAGATAGATTGATATATCGATAGATAGATACACTCACCCTCACCCATATATATATATATATATAGAGAGAGAGAGAGAGATAGAGGTAGATAGATATATAAGGGTCGTTCAGACCGTTCTAATTCTTACCCAGATTTTAGATTTATCTTACATCTATGTTTTTATGGGTCTTACCAGCACTAAGATAAAGACAGAAATCTTAACTAGTTTTTAATTAAAAATGGTCGTGTGCCGCCAGAGCAAAATTTTTCTACCATGGTTCTTCTTCATTGTCCATTCTTCTGTTACAAATACAAGTGACAACTTTGTACATGACTTCTTCATTTCCTTAACTTTTCTCCGACCAACAATGCAGGCGAACCAGCAATGCAATACTTGCTATTGCACAGAAGAGGAAGGAGAATGACAACCGGTGTGATAATGAATACGGATAACCCCTAAAGAATAGAACTATTATAGCTGAAAGCAGAATTGATGAGAGTCTTTCTACTTCCTTCAAGTGAATCAGCCACGTTTTGTAAACGTCACTTCGGAAGTTCGAGAGATTAAATCAAAGATATGCTAACTTTTTTGTTCCCTTCTAATGAGACATTTTCCGGACATTTTCTTTTTTTTTTTTTTTTTTAGCCAAAGAATGATTTTCCGGTTAATATTTGTTTAACCGTTTTGACGTCAGCGTTCTCTTTTATTTTCAATGGTTCTTAGTAAGCGGCTATTGTCTTTTTATATTAGCAATATTACTCTAATAATCTGGGATATTTTTGATAAAGGAAGTGGATAAATTTTTTGTTCATTGTTCTGCGTTATGAACGTCATAAAACTGTGAAATAAAAAAAGAAAGGAAGAAAGAAATAAAGAAAGAGTAGACGTATGGTTAAAAAGAAAGAAAGAAAGAAAGAAAGAAGTCGAAAAGAAAGAAAGAAAGAAAGAGGTCGAAAAGAAAGAAAGAAAGAAAGAAAGAAAGAAAGAAAGAAATCGAAAAGAAAGAAAGAAAGTGATCGAAAAGAAAGAAAGAAAGAAAGAAATCGAAAAGAAAGAAAGAAAGAGGTCGAAAAGAAAGAAAGAAAGAAAGAAAGAAAGAAAGAAGTCAAGAAGAAAAAAAGAAAGAAAGAGGTCGAAAAGAAAGAAAGAAAGAAAAGAAAGAAATAAGGAAAGAAAGAAAGAAAGAAAAAGGTCAAGAAGGAAAAAAGAAAGAAAGAGGTCAAAAAGAAAGAAAGAAAGAAAGAAAGAAAGAAAGAAAGAAGTCGAAAAGAAAGAAAAAAGAAAGAAAGAGGTCAAAAAGAAAGAAAGAAAGAGGTTGAAAAGAAAGAAAGAAAGAAAGAAAGAATTCAGGAAAGAAGGATGCTAAGATTGAGTTAAATAAATAAATAAACAGAACCGAATAAGATATGAACAGAATAAAAAAGACAGATTTATACTAAATGGTAGTTCTCTGAAATTAGAAGATGAGTTCACCTACCTTGGAAGCAGCATCTCATTCACGGAAAAGGACATCAATATACGATCAAGCTGCAGTCGTGCTGATTCTACGATATGAATGCACCACATAGACACTAAGTATATATATATATATATATATAATATGAAATATAAATATATATATGAATATATTATATAAATACATATGTACGTGTGTGTGTGTGTGTGTGTGTGTGTGTGGTTGGGCAGCAGTCTTTCATTTAGGCATGTCTGATGAAATTATAAAAACAACTTTTGTCTATATAATTTTATTAAGATCCTTTCAAGTTTCCAGATAAGTGTATTGTTTCAGATTAGAAGGAATTCGTGGATGAATTTACCAAAATTGTCTCGAGAGCTTTCGTACCTTTCATAGGCCACCATCAGGGGTTACTTGCATTTGTATTACGTTCTACAGCATTCAGGGTGTTTTTTTTTCTTTATTGTTGTTATTTTGTCTTTTTAGAAGACTTCAGCGATACTTCTGCGTGTCAGTATCGTGGTGAGCTGCAGGATCATGTATTTTAAAATATGTGTAGTTAGGCAGAAGTCTTTCATTTAAGCATGTTTGATTGGATAATAAAGACACATTTTGTCTATTTAATTTTATTAAGATCCTTTCAAGTTTCCTGATAAGTGAATTGGTTTCAGGTAGGAATCGTTGGATGAATTTACCATAATTGTCCCATGCGCTTTCGAAACTTTTGGTAAATTCATCCACCAATTCCAACCTGAAAACAAGACATTAAGTCATTTTATCTATCTCTTCTGAAAGGTCTTCCAGACTACACCCTATGTCCATACAGACCTATTGTAGATAAGTTCCTTTTGGTCGTCCAACACTTTCAAGTCCGTGTGAAGGGGTCCATCGGAGAATGTCTCTTATGAGTTCATCTTTACTTCTCCAGCAGTGTTCCACATGTCTTGTGCGTTTTATTTGGATGGTTTTAGAGATGGAAGTTAGGTGGCCGTACAGCAGCTGTTTTGTGCGATGTTGCTTCCAGGATTTGTTCAGTATAGCTTGTAGCACTTTGTGCAATTCTCGTCAAGCTTCTTTCTCTATACACTTAGTCAGTGTCCATGTGGTGCATTCATATAGAAGGTGCCCATGGTGTAATGGTTATCGTCATAGGAAATGGACACGGCGACACGAGTTCAAATACTGGATTTCACATCACACTAATACCCTTGGGAAAGGTAAGAATCCAATTATTCTCCCTCCAGCTATGGGTAAACAGTAGCGCAGACTGGGTTCTTCAGCCTTGTTGAGGCAACTAGTCTAGGAGAAGGAAAAGTCTAAATTCAAACCTGTTAAACTCCGCTTAAAAATTGATCTCGTGTCATATCCTAATAGAAATAAAATTGATCTCGTGTCATATTCTAATAGAATCGGCACGACTGCAACTTGGTCATATATTGATGTCATTTTCCGTGGATGAGATGCTGCTTCCAAAGGAGGTAAACACATCCTCTAATTTCAGTGAACCACCATTTAGTATAGAAGGGTCTCCTTTTTTTATTAAGACATGTGTATTCCGTTTTGTCTGCGTTCACTTCGAGGCCAATGCCACCTGTTGCCTGCTCCAGACTATACAGAGGGATTCAGCTTGGGTTGGTGTATTTTCCAGAAGCGCTATGTCATTTGCGTAATCTGCGTCCGTAATAGTGTGTGAGAAGTAGCATTTGCTTCTTGCCTTTATTCGCCCCTACCTGTACGAGCGGGATGTGACGCAAGATTAATTTTTAAGTGGAGTTTAACGGGTGTGAAATAAAGATGTCTTTCTTCTTGACTGGACCGGTTACCACGGCAAGGTTAAAAAGTCCAGGATGTGAAATGCAAACAATCTCATGCAGGATTTGATATCGGGTCACCGGGTCCATTTCCTATTATGGTAACCATTACAACACAAGCACTTCCTTATGCATGCATAGATAGATAGATAGATTGATATATTTGGTTTGGTTTGGTTTCTTTGTTTAATTGCATATCAACCTTTGTAGGTTATTTAATGCCAAAGCTATTCTCCTAGAAGAACAGTAGTGGTACAATTTAGCCCATATCTGGGAGGATAAGAGGGTTCATACCTTTCCCAAGGGTATTTGCCCGAAAGTGAACATAATAGCGCAACTGGAGTACGAACTCGCTTACTACGATTCCGCAGTCCATCGCTTTAACCATTACACCACGCGGACACCCCCTATAGATAGAGGGATAGATAGGAGAGGATAGAAAGACTGATGGATAGATAGAAAAAGATAGATAGATAGATAGATTGATATGATTAGACTAGGATAGATAGATAGATAGATAGATAGATAGATATGATTAGACTAGGATAGATAGATCGACAGATAGATATGATTAGACTAGGATAGATAGATTGATAGAAGGAATGAATTATGGAAAGAAAGGATGAAGAGTAAAAGAAAAAGAATCTCTCGTCGGATGGTAGATTGACGTATTTGATACGTGGGAGTACGAAAAACGACCCCCAAAGAATGCACAATGACTTTTCCCCAGTTCCAATTCATTAGTGGGCGGCTTGTTTGTTTTGTGACTGATAATATTATGAATCCAAATAAGCAATTATAAAGCATTATCACTCACTCATCTTCCACTCTCCCTTTCCTACATTCACTGATTGACAGAAAGAAAGAAAGAAAGAAAGAAAGAAAAAGAGAGAGAAAAATTGATTCTAATTACTCATTCGTTTGACTCCCATAATCTCTTTACAGTGTGTAGCTATAGAAGTATTAACATCACGAAATATTTGGGTAAAAATGAGAAATGATAATAAAAAAACAAACTATGGAACATGAAGGTTACAATTATACCAATTGCGATTGGTGCTTTTGGTACAGTAACTAAAGGATCAGTAAAGGGACTGAAGGACTTGGAAGTTGGCGGCTAAGGGGAGACCATCCAAACTACTGCATTATTGCGATCGGCCAGAATACTGAGAAGAGTCCTGGAGGCTTGAAGAGACTTGCTGCCACTCAAACTCCAGTGAAAGACAATCCGCTAACGCTGACGTGAAAAACTCTAATGAGTAAATAATAATAATAATAATAATAATAATAATAATAACAAACATACAAACGGATCACCTAATCCCGACCAGACGACCAGACTTAATAATAATCAACAAAAAAAAAGAGAACTTGCAAAATAGTCGACTTTGCTGTCCCGGCTGACCACAGAATAAAACTGAAAGAATGTGAAAAGAGGGATAAGTATCTCGACCTTGCTAGGGAATTAAAAAAACTGAGGAACATGAACGTGACAATTATACCAATTGTAATTGGTGCGTTTGGAACAGTAACTAAAGGATTGCTAAAGGGACTAGAAGACTCGGAAGTTGGTGGACGAGTGGAGACCATCCAAACGACAGCATTGTTAAGATCGGCCAGAATACTAAGAAGAGTCCTGGAGACTTGAGAAGAATTGCTGTCACTCAGACTCCAGTGAAAAACCATCGGCTAACGCTGATAGGAAAAGCTCTAATGAGTGAATAATGATTATAATAATAATAATAATAATAATAATCAACGACAAAAAAATAGAACTTGCAAAATTGTGGACTTTGCTGTTCTGGCTTACCCCAGTGTAAAATTAAAAGAAAGTGAAAAGAAAAATCAATACCTCGACCTTAACAAGGAACTGAAGAAACTATGCAACATGAAAGTGACGATTATACCAATTGTAATTGATGCTCTTTGTATTGTTAGCAAAGGATTAAAAAAAAAAGGACTGGAGGACTTGGAAATAAGAGGAGGAGTGGAGACCATCCAAACAACTGCATTATTGAGATCGACCAGAATACTGAGAAAAGTCCTGGAGACTTGGGGAGACTTGCTGTCACTCAGACTCCAGTGAAAAACAATCAGCTAATAACTCTCAATGGTTTGGTTTCTTTGTTTTAAAGGCATAACAACCTTTGTAGGTTATTTAATGCCAAAGCCATTCTCTTAGAAGAACAGTAGTGGTACTATTTAGCCCGTAGCTCGAAGGATAAGGGGGTTCATACCTTTCCCAAGGGTATTTGTCCGAAAGTGAACGTAATAGCGCGACTGGAATACGAACTCATTTACTACGATTCCGCCGTCCATCGCTTTAACCATTACACCACGAGGACACCCCCACAAAAGACTCTCGAGGAGTAAATAATAATAATAATAATAATGATAGGAGGTATTTTGTTTATTTATGGTTTTGCTGCCTCTTTTGGGTGTCAATATAAGTGTTTTCGATTTATGGAATTATTGAGAATTCATCTCCTTAGGCATAACACTATCTTCATATTGCATCTAAAAAACAAGAGTGTGGTTAATACAAAGATCCCATTGGCATAAACATTTTCTCCACTAATTCATGCCTGCTATTGTATTCCTATTATTAATTAGCTGTCACTCAGACTCCATTAAAAGACCACCAGCTAACGATGATGTGAAAAACTCTCAAAAAGTAATGATGATATTGATAATCCTGGCCAGAAGACTACACCTTGTGATGATTACAAAAAAAAACGAATAGAACCTGCCGAAAAGTAGACTTGGCCATCCAGGGAGACCAGAGGGAAAATCAAATAAAATGGAATGAGAGTACTAAGACCTCGCTAGAGAACTAAAAAAACTATGGAAAACGAAGGTGACGGTGATACCAATTGTAACTGGTGCGCTCGGAATAAACGCCAAAAGATTGGTATGGTCTTTGAAATTAGAGGACAAGTGGAAGCATCCAGACAACAGCATTAATAAGATCGACCAGAATACTGAGAAGAATCTTGGAGACTTGAGAAGAATTGCTGTCTCTCAAACTCTAGTGTAAAACAATCAGCTAACGCTAGTGTAAAAAAAAACTCTCAACAGAGTAATTATACTTGTGACTGGCAACAGAAATCTTTATAATTATGTTTATTTTAAAATTTAAATTTGAAATTTTAACATTTAAATTTAAAATTTAAAAACAAAATGATGATCATCCAAAACAACAGCAACAACAACAACAACAAGAACAGCAACTATAATAATAATAATAATAATAATAATAGCATTTTATCAAAAAGAAAAGCGGTCGATTCCGATCCACAATCCTCGGTCAAAAGAATAGAAAATCCGTTGCTGGTTTATCTGATGGGTTCCAATCCTACGGTCAGTCGTTTGAGGGCCTCGAAAAACAGATCTTTCAGTAGGAACTGGCACGAAATTTAATTTGTCCAAAACCAATTGGCATCAAGTCACTTTACGGTCCTCAGCTCGTCTGTCGACGATCCCTGGGTCTATCACTGATTTAACAAAGATCTGTTGGAGTTCAAAGTTTATGATTCCTAAGATCTTTTCTAATGTCTTAATGTTTTCTAACAATATCTTAAATCTTAATATATATATATATATATATATATATATTGAAGATATTATGAGATGACATATATATTCAAGAGTTTATTAGAACAAATACATACATACATACATACATATACACACACACACACACACACACACACACATATATATATATATATATATATATATATATATATATATTTAACGCTTCCGCACGAACAGGACGCGATAGATGGTTAATTTTTATGAAGAGTTTAATAGGTTTGAATTCAGAGTTTTCCTTCTCCTAGATTGGTAGTCATATCAAGTTTAAAGAGCCCAGTCTGCCCTACTATTTACCCATAACAGGAGGGAAAATAATTGGATTCATACCTTTCCCAAGGATATTACCTTGTGAAATGTAAATAATAATTCAGGATTTGAACTCGGGTCGCCGAATCCATTTCTTACAACGATAACCATTACACTATAAGCACCCTCTATCTCTAACTCTTTCTTTTTCTCTTTCTATATATATATATATATATATATACATATGATTTGTAAACGAATAGTTTTTGGGTAACATTTTTTCTAACTGAGCCTGAGCTAACTTGTTAGCAGACAGTTAATTGGTTTCAAGTATTGCTACCAAACACCAATAACTCTATTTTATATTAATGATAATCCTAATAAAAGATTGAGCAGTTCTATTTGACTCATGGATGGCAACCTAACAGGTACTTCTATTCCAGGTCATAGTAGACCTGAGATTAATGGCAAAGAACGGGTACTCCACATTCCTCAAAGTTCCAGGACAGTAGCCTCACCATCAGATGAATTAACGTAATAATCTTCATATGAGAGAGATGGACACTCTCAAATAAACCACACGACAACGAGAAATAGGACGTAGGGAAATTACTCTGTATGATACCCAGACGATCAAACAGGTTATGTGAAATCCCCAAGAAGAGAACCTGGCCTTGCCCCCCGGAGTCTGTCACCCTCAGGCTTTACCTGCTTTTCTGTTTTGGGTTTATTGGTCGGCGTCCAAGGTATCCCAAAAGGGGAATGCCGATTGAGTCAAGTATTTTTCATCTACAGCTCATGAGTCACGATTCGTGCATGGTTCCCCTCATTACTGCTGACTTTGTGTCAAATCCAACGTGGTGGAAGATTGGAGAAATACAATTAGAGAACCCGGCCAAATTATAACAAATACTGATAAAATGCCCTGAGGGTAGGGACTGCCTTACAGGAAAATCAGCATAGAATATCCGTTTGAAAACAGATTCGAACACTTATCTCTGATACTAATAAAAAGTTGTGGTATTTTTAAAACTGGTACTTCAATTGTTATAAAGAAACAAAAACAACTTAGACATTACAATCTTAAGCAATTTAATAGTGGCAATCTTCAAAATATTCATCATCATCATCATCACGTCGCACGGATGTCCCTGACCCTTTCTCGCTACCCGTCGCTATAGTCCATTGCTTCCGGCAGGTCTTCAGGGTTACATCCCGTATCAGCACAGAGCTGCTGTAAGTAGGTTCTACCTGGTCATCCTGCCTTTACTCGTCCATGTGAAGGGGTCCACGGGAGTACATCATTTATGAGTTCGTTCTTACGTCTCCAGCTGTGTCCCGTATGTCTGGTTCGTCTAACTTGGATAGTTTTCGTGATGGGTGGTAAGTAGCCGTACAGCTGCTGCTTTGTGGGGTGCTGCCTCCATGACTTGTTCAATATTGCTCACAGCATTCTTGTGTAGTTGCCGTCAAACTTTTTGTCCATACGTTTAGTTAGCGTCCATGAAGTGCATCCATACAGCAGCATCGACACGACTGCTGTTTGGAAGAAACTGCGTTCCCCCAAATATTAGTTAATGTAAATTACGGGATAAGCATACATAGAGGGTGCTCACATAGTTTTTTTTTTTATCTAGCAGTAAATAAACTAATAATAAATACAATTCAAAATATATTTCTTTAATTAAAACTTAAACTATAAATTTACATAATTTAATCTTGTTTGCTTAAATTATATCTTATGAAGCCGGAATATCTATAAATTCCGGCTTCGGAATACCTATATATTCTGGCTTCAGTATATCTATGTATTCTGGCTTCAGAATATCTATAAATTCTGGCTTCAGAATATCTATATATTTTGGCTTCAGAATATCTATATATTCTGGCTTCAGTATATCTATGTATTCTGGCTTCAGAATATCTATAAATTCTGGCTTCAGAATATCTATATATTTTGGCTTCAGAATATCTATATATTCTGGCTTCATAAAATATAACTTAAGAAAACAAGATTAAATTATGTAAATTTATAGTTAATTTTTTTCCAACATTTCCTCTTGTACCGTTTAATTGAAACAGAGTAAAATACTAACCAATGAAAACACTCAAATTTCTTTGTTCATTCATTAGATAGGATTGCATAGAACCAGAGAAGACGACAATCTTCACAGCAACTATTAATGCACACGTGTGCATTGAAATCCTTGATAATTTTCCTATTTCATCCATAGAAAATTGGTTTGTTGAAAATGGAGTCATTTTTCAGGATAATATATTTTGCCTCCGAGCCAAGGGGAAAATAAAATAAATGACGTGGTTAGCAAACAGTCCGGAACTAAATCCAATTGAAAATTTATGGTGGAAATTTTACAAAATAATCTATGAGAAGACTTCATCTATTATTGAAGATCATTTAACTGCCATTCATGAAAGTTTGAACCACTTCGCTAAAGAATATTGATGCAAATTAATGAAATACATTCCTGCACGAATGAAGGATGCCATAAAAGATCGAACCGAACAACTGAGTATTCATTCTTTTTTGTCAATAAATATCATAATTTTGACATTAAAATTTGAGATATTCCATATTTTCCTCAACATGGTTTTGGGAAAAATATACGAGTAATCTAAATTATTTAATCTTGTTTGTTTCAGGAATATCTTGTGAAGCCAAATTGTTCAGTTATCAAATAAAAATGTCTTGTTTCTTATTTGTTATAAGTTCATTTACTGTTCGATAAAAGAACACAAGTTAATATCATCTAAGTGTGTTAATTCCAGGATTCTTACCAGAAGTCGTAGACATTCATTGTCAGTTTCTTATCAACAATAACTGAGCTACCCATCTACGAAGGGTGAGAAGTGAGTTATAATAACTGTAAAACAACCCCTTAGTAATGGAAAACACGCACGCACGCACGCACACACGTATATATATACACAGACACACATATATATCAGTATAGGTATCTCAGTTATTGTATATATATATATATACATATATTTCCCTACCCGAATATATAAACAATTTTCATAAATATATACATATATATATATATATATATGTGTGTGTGTGTGTGTATGAGCTTAGAGTTAAGCAGCATGTTCCCAGAGACATTCGTAACCACACAACATCCGGGCATTCAAAATTGCTTGATTCTGCCATCTGCGAGCATTTGAATGCTATAAATAGTTGTGCAGTTAATTATAACGATGAGTGCTTTGGTGTCTTACATAGAGCCAGGACAAAACAACATTTAGTTGTCCTGGAAGCCCTTTACATCCTACTTGATAAGCCAACTCTGTGCAAGCAAAATCCTAACGACTCCTTAAATTTACTTGGAGATGAGTGCTTTTAATTGATTCTCATTTTCACTCCCCCCCACTTTAACCAATTTAATCAACTTACATTGATTTAAACGACTTCTGATGTGGCTTGACAAATATCAGATAAAATGGCCCTTGCGATTCCAATAAATTTCTTTACATTGCTATCTCCCAAATTGCATATGTATTTTAGTATTTGTCTGTTTATATATATATATATATATATATATATATATATATATATATATATATATTATTTAAGCATGTTTTGTTTAATACTGCGGAGTATTTCCTTTTTACGATCTTTAAGTGAAGACGTTTGTTATATTGTCATCTACAGCATCATAACGACACAATAAATAAACAGACGCAGGAAGACTTCTTTATAAATATATTTGTACCTCTCACTTTATTTGTAAGGTTTGAAAGGGTTACTCAAGGTTTGCGTGTGAGAGGGAGTTGGAGACTGAAAATAACTGCAACATTTTGACCCCTACTCTTATAGCCGTCAGCGTTGTGTCTTTCTTGTTCTCCTGATGCTCAACCGGAGGCCCAGCGGCCCACTCTGCTGGGTGATGGCTTTCTTTACTGCATCTTATCAGCATCTTCTCTGGACCCCAACTCATCAGGGCCCCAAGCCCCTTCGGCCTGGTGTGGCTTTCCCTACCACTCTCGTGTATAACTCCCTCTCCAACTGTAACTGGAACTCGAACTCTGACTTCTGTATTGACTGAGTTATATAATAGTTCAACACCCACTCGATCACCCACTCGATCTTTGAAATCGCATGTTTGATCGTCATCAAATGGAAATAACTGTCATGCAGTTCACAGGTCACTCTCTTCCGGTGCGTCAGTCTATGAGTGTACCATGGGAATTTTTTTACCTCGTCCCATTTCATCAGCCAATTTCCGCCCACGCGATTTCCTCTCATAACTGCCATTCGAATGTGTCACTTCTTTCCGGTGCATTACCTTGGAATGGCATTTTGAGCCGGGTCGAAGGCCAAAATACGCTCAAGTCTTCTAATTTTCCTTATGTCTGGGTCAATGGGGCGAAAAATAGTTCCACATCCAAGCCCATGCGCTTTCGACCATTTTGCTGGTCGTCCGTTGTGTTTATTGTTGTAAGTTTTTATGTTTATTTGGCATGGATTTTTTTTAATAACATGTAGTTGGCTCATTCTGTTAGGTGAGGTGCTTGGTTTAGTTATTGAATATATTTAATATGTTAATACCAGTGTTGAATACTCTTTTGTTTAATGTAAAGTAAAGTTGGTGACTGTAGTCGAGGGTGATGCGAAGGTTCCTTTTTCAATAGCTACTACACAGAAGTGTAGAAGAGGGGCTACTCCATTCCCTGGATTGCTCCACTTTACCCTTGATCCTTACCTTATAGTGCTGATTGCCAAGCAGGGCGGCATCAAGTACCATTTTTGAGTCTTTGGTATGACTCGACTCCCGGACCATTGGCAAACACTCTACCCATAAGCCCATTTTAAAAAAATGCTTATTACTTCGAGGAATTGAACAGCGATTTTTCTTGCTATTTTTATATATGATTTTTCTGATATTAACGAGGATCTTTCTTACATCGTAGGATTTGAGTTTTTCAGTGTCTTTCTTATGCTTAGTCATTAGATATTGTTTTATGGCACTTGTGTCTGAGAGGTGGTATTTCTGAGAGGTGGTATGTAAGGCGACGAGAGAAGTGTAGTTGGACCAAATCATCCGATATAAGAAAGATTCTCATTAATGATACAAAAATCAAAGCATTAAGCATAAAAAAACTACTATAAACTGAAGAGCATTCAACACGGGTATTAACATATTAAATATATTCAATAATTAACCCGAGCACCTCACCTAACTGAATCAGTCAGCTATGTATAATAAAAAATATTCCAAATAAATATAAAACCCACAGTAACAAACAATCAAATACAACCCCTAAGGACAACCAGAGAAATGGTCGAAAGCACTTGATCTAGTATGTGGCACTTTCTTCACCATCTCGACACAGTCGTAAGGAAAATGAGAAGAAAACTTGAACGTCTTCACTTAAAGATCCTAAAAAGAAAATACTCCGCGATCTTTGAGAGAACATGTTTTAATGACTTGCTGCCTAAGTACACTATATATATATATATATATATATATATATATATATATATATATATATATATATATATATATATATATATTTACTATAATTCCATACATATATTTACTATAATTCCAACCGGCAATAAAATTTAAAAAAACCAAGTAGTGTACCAAATAAGGAGAAAACTCTTCACCCCTCTTCTATCCCCCCCACTTCTTTCCTGTGTCTATTCTGAATTATTTCATCCATGAGATCTGGAGAAGTCCTGTTAACATTTTTCGTGTTTTTTGATTTTATAAAGAACACATAACAGGATAGAAATAAATTTATAATCCTAATGTGAATGGTTTTGTTTTTTCTTAAATAAATTATTGCTCTGTAATGTCAGTTACACTGAGCTCTTTACCAGGAAAATTTAAATGTTCACTGTTGAATGGTTTTTATTGTCCTGGTGGAATTACTCCCAACTCCGGTTTAACTGGACCGAACAATACTTATATATATATATATATATATATATATATATATATATATGTGTGTGTGTGTGTGTGTGTGTGTGTGTGTGTGTGTGTGTGTGTGTGTGTGTTGAAAAACTGTTTATATATTCAAGTAGGGAAATATATATATATATATATGAATTGGTTGGTGGGTTTTATAATGAAATCTGACGATATCAAGTCCTGTTAACATTTCTATAGAGGAGTTTAAAAAATCAACGAGCGTCCTAGATACGACACTAAACTAAATCTAATAGCGAGGCTCCAGTCTTGGAGATTTAGAGAACGTGGAGTACCCCTAAATTGCTATAACTCCCAGGTTCACTCTGACCCGAAGTGGTAGTACCTGTTAAGGTCCCATCTATGGGCCAAATAGAACTGTTCAATCTTTTATAAGGGATAATTATAAATATTAGATTGAATTATGAGTATTAGATTGAATTATTAAATTCTTTTACGAAACCTGAAACCATTTAACTGTGTGCAAACAATTCAGCCCTGATTAGTTTTAAAATGTTACAAACAATTCGCTAACAAACCACACACAGATACACACACGAACCAATGCCCCATGATTGTGTCAAAATCCGAAACGCCACCTTAATATACCACGTTTGTGCATAAAACAACCCAAAACGCAACATTTGTGTCTTTCCCCAAAACGCCATATTTTTGTGTGTCCCCAAAACGCCATATTTGTGTGCGTCCCCCAAACATCATATTTGTGTATGTCCCCCAAACGCTATATTTGTGTGTATCCCTAAAACGCCATATTTGTGTGTGTCCCTCAAACACAAAATTTGTGTTTTCCCAATACAACATATTTGTGTGTCCCACAAACGCCATATTTGTGTGTGCCCCCCAAAACACCGTGATTGTGTCATAACTCAAACTGCCAACAAAATATCTTTAAAAATCAGATTAACGAATAATTGGCTTAACAAGTCAAGGAAAACACACACAAAAAACTTAAATTATCAATAAATCACCCCTGTTTTTAAAATGAGACATACTTTTTGATGGCTAAAGGCCGTTAAATTTATGGACATTTAAAATTCCTTTCTTTGAAAGCTATGAAGACAAAAGTAGGGACACCATGTGGTAATTATAAGCATAAGATGGTCGATCAAAATATGTGTTAAACAGAAACAGCTGCAATCTACGTCATGTATTATGCATTTTCTATTTTGTCTGAACAAATAATGAATTCCGAAAGACATACAACATTCGATACGGGATTATGTAATAATTTATAAATTACATTTGTGATTAATTCACCAGGCAATATACAAAAAGTTGATGCATTGATATATTTATTAGAAAATACACAAAATTATTTACATTTTCATTGTAAATTTAGATAGATAGATAGATAGATAGATACATATGAACAGACTGAGATAGATAGATAGATAGATAGATAGATAGATATGAACATAATGAGACATTAAAAAAACAGACGAATTTGTATATGTTCGTACCTATCTATCTATCTATTTATCTATCTATCTATCTAGATAGATAGATAAGAAAAGACTGAAACAGAAGGATTAACAAATAGATAAGAAGTGAGTGAAATAGATTGATTGATTGATTGATATTACAATTAGGATGAAAAAGGATATATATATATTTTTTACTTCGTCTGAAGATGCTGATCTAACATTTAAAAAAATATAGGGTTTACTGAAATAAATATTATTACGAAAAAAATATGAGTAGAGCTCTCGTTTGGATTTTGAATTACATGGATATTGAAGAAGGGAATTCCTAAAATAGAATCGTTCCCACTATCGGCTAACTTTGGCGTTGGGTTATATAAGGACACACACACACACACACACATATATATATATATATATATATATATAGGGTGTCTCAAAATACATGGACCCATGTGACTGCTAATAACTCTACTAGTGATAATGTGTTCTTTTTTGTTTCAGATTTGAAAATAGTATACTCTAACAACTATTAAACCTCGATCACAATGCCTTGGACAAGAAAGGAAAAAAATATTTGGCGTCACTACTTATTTGGTTTGGTTTGGTTTCTTTGTTTTAATGGCATATCAACCTTTGTAGGTTATTTAATGCCAAAGTCATTCTCTTAGAAGAACAGTAGTGGTACTATTTAACCCATAGCTGGGAGGATAAGGGGGTTCATACCTTTCCCAAGGGTATTTGCCCGAAAGTGAACGTAATAACGCGACTGGAGTACGAACTCGCTTACTACGATTCCGCAGTCCATCGCTTTAACCATTACACCACGAGAACACCCCTACTTATTTGGAGACAAACTCATTCAAAGCTATCTAAAAATAGATGCAACCTCTTAATATGATAATAATTTATTACTGAGACAAAAAACTCAAAAAGGTTTGCATGTCCTGGAAGCTGATGTAATAACAATTAAAAAAACATTGATTTGATGTCTCTAGCTGAAAGGATTAATTTTTTACAGGACGTTTTCCAAATGGTCTGGTCTCAATTATAAATAATTATCATATTAATGAATTGTATCAATTTTGAGACAGAGACTGTTCGCACTTCAAATAGTGCTAATACCCTTGGAGAAACGTTGCATCCCATCATTCTCCCTCCAGGTGTTGGTAAATATTTGGGCAAACTGTCTTTTTAACCTTGCTAGGAGAAGGAAAACACCGAATACATACCTTTAAAACCCCACTTAAAAATTGACCTCGTGTCACATCTTGTTCGTGCAAGAGGGAGTATTGGTATATATATATATATATATATATATATATATATATATATATATATATATATATATATATGTATTATAACAGTGTTGGTTGTCACTAAATCACTTTGTAGGTTTGTGTCGAACCAAGTGCAATATAATATGGAGAGTGATCAATATCTAGGATAGAGCTATTATATAATAATAATAACAATAATAATAATAATAATAATAATAATAATAATAATAATTAGATATATATTAGAGATATATATTTGTTTCATGGAATTTTCTTAACTGCCTGATGATTATTGTTTTCCAAAAAACTCCATGAAACCAGGGGTCGCCGTCTAAATTCCATGAATTAAATATATATATAGAGAGAGAAATCTAAATTAGTTTTCTAGTTTTAGAGGAAATTGTAGAGATTTAGCACATCAAAAATTTTTCAGCAATGTCTCTTCTTTTTAGTGAACGATTTTGAACGACTCTAGTATATATATATATATATATATATATATATATATATATATATATATATATATATATATATATATACTAGAGTCGAGAGTCGTTCAAAATCGTTCACTAAAAAGAAGAGACATTGCTGAAAGATTTTTGATGTGCTAAATCTCTACAATTTCCTCTAAAACTAGAAAACTAATTTAGATTTCGGTCTTAATTTTTGCGCAGATGTGACCACTATACAAAGGTGGGGAAGTGTGTAATAGATATAAAGTAATATATATATATATATATATATATATATATATATATAAAGGCTGTATAGAAACTAAAAGAAATATAAGAATAGCTTCAAGGATATACAGATATCTTCATCAGAAATTTATTTTTATTCTGCAAAACGAAAACTAGACGTAACAAAAAAGGAAGAAGGCATATAACACTTGCTTATGGATTACATAATTACTGTTAAAGTTTATTTGCGATAAATACACCCGACTATATAAGGAGATAAGGTGATATATATATATATATATATATATATATATATATATATATATATATATTTAGAGAGAGAGAGAGAGGAAGAGAGAGAGGGAGGAAGAGAAAGAAAGAAAAAAGGAATAAAGAAAGAGAGGGAGAGAGAGAGAGAGAGAGAGGGGGAGAGAGAGGGAGAGAGAGAGAAGATGAATGTGCAGTCAGATCGGTTTGTAAAAAAAGTCTGCTTTTTTGTTAAATGGCATATCAACCTTTGTGGGTTATTTAACGCCAAAGTCGTCCTTGTAAAATAACTCTATTGATTCTATTTAACCAATAGCTGGGGGGGGGGTCATACCTCTACTAAAGGTATTTGTGCGAAAGTCAGCATGATAGCACGGGAGGAGTTCGAACTCGCTTACTTCAAGTAGATTTACGTTGGATTTATCAATATTCAATTATCTCTCTCTCTCTCCCCCTCTCTCTCTCTCTCTATATATATATATATGTGTGTGTGTGTGTGTGTGTGTGTGTATGTGTGTGTGTGTGTGTGTGGATAATTACCCAACCCACAATTTTTAGTTTTATAACCTTCTGATCATCAGTGTTATATATATTTGTTTATATATCCGGTATCCGGTGAGGTATACATTGTAAACAAACAAATGCTTCTACTTAATACCATATAATTCCCTAGCTGACGTAGTACGCTTGTTGGCTGAGCGGTATGATACTAAGTCTACTAAGACAGGTTTCGATCCAAGCTTCAAGCGTCCTGTGTGTATAGTCCCCTGAAGAGTTGTGATACAACGAAACAGTCTGTCTGTGGATGACAATATATATATATATATATATGTGTGTGTTATATGATTATATATATATATATATATATATATGTAAAACTACGAGATTAATGGGTCTGAATCTACGCCACTTTTCCATGTCGAGTTGGTTGTGGAGTTTGAATCAAGATTTTTTTTTTTACTTTTCATAAACCGTTTGTCCAACCAAGTAAAAGAGTTGGGTTCATGCCTTGCACAAAGGAATTAGCACTATATAAAGGACAAATAGCATCGTCTAGAGTTAGCTATTCTAATTCTCCCCAAGAACCACCAATTATTGTTATGTTTATAATACCTCTTGCGAACTTTTCACACCAACCTTAGGTGACGGTCTTTCCGTGGAGTCTGAGTGACAACAAATCTTCTCAAGTCTCCTGGACTCTTCTCAGTATTCTGGCCGATCTTAACAATGCTGGTTGATCTTGATTCATCCTCCGGTTTTCAACACTCAAAATCCCTTATCCAAGCTTTTGGGGACAGTTCCAAGTGCATCACTCTCATGTTTCCCAGTATCTTTTTAGTTCTCTGGCAAGATCTCAGTACTTATTCTCTTTTCGCTTTTTTATTTTCAATCTCTGGTCCGCTGGGCCCCAAAAATCAACTAACGGTAAGTTCTTCTCCCCCTTTTTAAATCAAAAAGCCATTAGTTGTAACAAGTCGCCTCAGGTCTCCAGAACTCTTCTCAGTACTCTAATCAGTCTTCATCTCTTTTCTTCATCTCTTTACCTGGCCTTTAAGGATAGTTCCAAATGTATCAGCTACCACTGGTATCACCGTCACCCTAGTGTTCCAAGCCCAGTTGGCTGGGGCTGAAGAATACACCGACTGCATCTCTGCAGAGCGATAAGACTCCCCCAACGAATGTCCTGGTTATAGTACTAAACAATCTGATGGCGAGACTCTAGTAATGCTGGAGCTTTGGAGAATGCAGAGTACTCCTTCATTACCATCGCACCCCCTCTGACTCGCAGTGGTAGCATCTGATAGTGTCCTATCAATGGGTCAAATAGAACTGTTTGACATGAAACAGGATTTATGCTAAACTGAGTTGTTTGGGATAGAACTGTTTTTACACATAACTGTATATTCGTATTAGAGAGAAATAAGTGAAACAATTTGACTGTGTACAAAAGATGAGCTCAGTCTCGTTTTGAAATCATGTTAATATATGTATAAAAGAGATTTGACTTTGGATGACCTGCAATGGTTGATCTTTTTGTATCTCAAAATCACCCGGAATTTTACGCGTATCCTTTTTTTGGTTTGTGCACATAATATTTGATTGTATGATCAAATTTCAATTTCTTGCACAATTCCCTGTGTATTACCCTTCCCACCCTATCGTGTTTAGTCTTATACTCCTTTTGCACTATTTTGCTACATTCACTTACGTG
Organism: Sepioteuthis lessoniana; assembly: GCA_963585895.1. Taxonomy (NCBI): domain Eukaryota; kingdom Metazoa; phylum Mollusca; class Cephalopoda; order Myopsida; family Loliginidae; genus Sepioteuthis; species Sepioteuthis lessoniana. Next base: position 20,588,786 of record OY757947.1, read on the forward strand.
ATTACTTGTTTCGTCTTCATCACAAAAATCCACACTTGCAATTCTGTTGCGTATTATTTTACTCATTTGAGAGGGTTTTTTTCCTACCAGCGTTGGCTTTAGGTTTTCCACTGGAGTCTAAGTGACTGTAAGTCTCTTCAAGTCTCCAGAACTCTTCTTAGTATTCTGACCGATCCCAACAATGCTGTAGTTTGGATGGTCTCCAGTCGTCCTTTTATTTCCGAATCCCCCTGTCCCTGAACTGATTCTTTGGTGACCATATTTACCAACCCCTCCGCTCGGGCAGGATATGACACAAGGTCAATTTTTAGGCGGAGTTTAACAGGTTTGAATTCAGAGTTTTCCTTCTCCTAGACTAGTTGCCTCACCAAGGCTGAAGAACCCAGTCCGTCCTACTATTTACCCATGGAGGGAGAATAATTGGATTCATACCTTTCCCAAGGGTATTAGTGCTATGTGAAATGCAATCAGCCTGGTCCAGGATTTGAACTCGTGTCGCCGTGTCCATTTCCTACGACGATAACCATTACACCACGGGCACCTCCACCACTAATTCTTTGGTGACTATACCAAACGTGCTAATAACAATTGATATCGCTGTCGCATTCATCTTCCATAGTTTTTTTCAGTAATTTCTCTTTTCATTTTCCCTCAGTTTTACCCTGTGGTCAAACGGAACGGCAAAGTCCACTATTCGGTAGGTTCTCTTTTTTTGTTAACTATCCCTTGGTCTGGTTGTCTGGCTGAGATTAGATGATCTGTTTATTATTATTATTATTATTAGTAGTAGTAGTAGTAGTAGTAGTAGTAGTGACAGGAACATGATGTCGTTACAATAAATATTTATTAATACCTTTTCTCAGGTCAATATTGACAGGGACAATTCTATATTTTATGTTGCAATATACATTTTATGGACATCAGAGAAAAGACCTAAGCAAAGAAAGAAAGAAAGAAAATGCAAAGCTAAAAATGAAGAAACAAAAAACAAAAAAAAAACAAAAAATTTCTGAAAAAGGAAAGAAACAAAGAAAGAACCAGGGCAAAAGAGAGAAAGAAAGACATGCAAAAGAAAGTAAGTAGAAAAGAACAATCAATTGAAAGAAATAAGAAAAAAAAAAGAAACAAACAAATCAAAGAAAGAAAGAAAGAAAAAAAGAAAAAAAGAAAGAGAATCTTGAAAAAAGTCAGAAGAGAAACGAAAAAAATGTAAGTTGAATAGAAAAATCAAAAGAAAGAAAGAAAGAAAGAAAGAAAGAAAGAAAGAAAGAAAGAAAGAAAGAATCAAAAAGTTTGGAAGAAAGAAAGAAAGAAAGAAATAGAAAGGAAGGTAAAGAAAGAGGAAAAGAAATAACCATAAAATAAAACAAGATTAAAAGAGAAGAACGGAAATAGAATTTCAGATATTAAAACACGAACGTGATGAATGTGGGTGGGGATTTCTTAGAATACCGTAAAAAACACACACAAAAAAATCAAAACGAAAAACTGACAAACAATGTAGACATGACAAATAGAACGCGAATACTCACCCCCAACAGAGACAGGGAAAAGGAGAAAGGAGAGAGGAAGAGGGAAAGGAAGAAAGATCACGAGAGAGGGATGGAAGGATGTGGTTAGAAAGAGCGATATATATATATATATATATATATATATATATATATTTATATATATATAAGAAAAAAAAGCAAAGAAAAAGAACAGAATAAAGATGAAATATGTCAAGCTATGTCAGAAAAACAACTATGCTTAACCACCAGGAGTAATTCCTTGTAACCTGTTCTTTACATTTCCGGTGATGGATTCCTGCGTTTGTCCATGCGTCTCACCCGCCCAGCAGAAGAAATCCACACCTCCACGATCAGCCATCGTCTAATGTCAGACTAACCAGTCATCACGCACTTGGCGTCTTGTTTTCATTTTGTCTTCTAAATCTGCAACAAGATGCAAATATCGGCATTTAGCAGTTGATTTTATTTGCAACAGGATACAACCCCCTCAAAAAAAGAACAAAAAAAAACGGAAAACGAAAACAAACACACACACACACACGCACACACACACACACACACACACACACACACGCACGTATACACACACACACACACACGCTCAGAGCCTGAAAAGGCTACCGTACCCGTATCTGGGCTTACAAACAGGACAGATTTGGAAAAATAGACGTATTAGATCAGATTCAGGTGAGGTTAATCAAGAAAGGAACGAGGATAGAGGTATGCGGGACTATGTTATCATGGAACTCCCTGTTGCAGTATTGTAGCAGTATCTATCTACGATCTAAAAGTGTACGCATGTCGGTTGAGGTTGTAGAATACGCCGACAGCACCAATGCAGAGGAGGAGTAAGACCCCACCAACCATAACGTATCCTGGGTATGACACTAGACTGCATATGACGGTAAGGCTCCACTTCTAGAGCATTGGGAAGTATGGAGTACACATCCACAGCAGGTGCCCCCCTAGAGTAGCACTACTGTTAGGATCCCATCTATGGGTAAAAAAGAATTGTTTAATGCTTTACTATGCTAGAAACCATTTAACTGTGTGCAAATAGAACTATTTGTTAGATATCAATACTTGAAACCATTTAACTGTGTGCAAATAATAAATAGCAGGAATTGAAACTCTTTAACTGTGTGAAAACAATAGATATTATGCTAAATATCAATACTTGAAACCATTTAACAATGTGCAAACAAATCAGTACTGGTTCGTTTAAAAATGATGTTACCAACAAACTGTTCAGTTACAAATTGTATATTAAATTATATGTATAAACAGGATTTGGCATTAAATAAACCACAAAGGATGATATGCCATAAAATATTAGATTGACAAGAAAGTTCTTGTGGTTTTTAACTTTTAAATTCAGATGAACATATCTCAGCTCAAAACAAAAATTTATTGATCGAAATAAGCACCATCAGAATCAACACACTTTCGCCAACGCAAAACAAGTGTATTTATGCCAGTAACGTAAAAATCTTGCGTTCTGGTGGCGATGAAGTCGCTGAAGGCGTTTTTGATATTGCTTAGGTTTTTGAAGCATTTCTCACGCAGAAAGTTGTTAAGATGCTTAAAAAAGTGGTAGTCGGTAGGTGAGAGGTCTGGAGAGTATGGCGGATGAGGTAGAGTTTCGTAGCCCAATTCGTTCAATTTCTGCAGGGTCGATTTAGCAACGTGCGGTCGGGCATTGTCGTGGAGGAGAATAAGGCCTTTTCTGTCGACTAATTCTGGGTGTTGTCAAAGTTTCTGATGCATTTCATCCATTTGTTGACAGTACTTCTCCGCCATAATGGTTTCGCCTGCATTTAAAAAACTGTAACAGATGAGACCGGTCGCAGACCACCAAACAGTCAGCATGACCTTCCTTTGGTGCAACTCTGGCTTCGGGAAGTGTCGTGGAGCTTCGTCGGCGTCTAATCACTGAGCTGAGCATCGCCGGTTGTCGTAAAAAACCCACTTTTCATCGCAAGTCACAACCCGGTCGAGAAACGGGTCGTTCTTGTTGCGTAAAAGAAGGGAAGATGACACTTCATAACTGCGTTTCTTTTGGTTGTCGTTCAATTCGTGAGGCACCCATTTATCAAGTTTTTTGTCTTTCCAATCTCTCTCAAGTGGTTGGAAATCGTCGTATACGTTACGTCAAATTCAGAAGCAAGTTCTCTAACAGAAGTGCATGGGTGAGCTTCGACTAAGGCTCTTAATTGATCGTTGTCAACATCCGATGGCCGGCCACTATGCTTATCTTCAAGACTCTCGTCGCTGCCACGAAATTTCTTAAACCACCATTGTGCTGTGCGTTCAGTACTTGTTCCTGGGCCAAACGCTTCGTTGATATCGCGAGCTGTTTCAGCAGCTTTTCGGTCTAGCTTGAATTGAAATAAGAAAATTGTGCGAATTTGCTTTTTTTTCATCTTTTATTCAGTGTTCTGAAAAGAAGACATAATTGTTTGAAAACGATTGTAATTTAAACGATTAGATAGAGCGAAAAACGCTCTTTAAAATGATATATAAAGTAAAGGTATTATAACGAAAACTTGAAAATATATCATTTGAAATCAAAATTATAAATTCCGCAAGAACTTTCTTGTCAACCTAATACAACCGAGCAATCACTGTTGGAGCTTTGAGGGATGTGGAGTACTCCATGACTGGATGGAGTACACGTGGCTAAATGGCCAAAATTCAGGATTGCTGCCTCAAAATAAGCGAGTTCAAACTCCACTCGCACTTTCACGTTCCTTTTCAGACTAATAAAGTTGAGAAAGGCATGAACCCTCATATCCCACCAGCAATGGGTTAGACAGAATCACTGCCGTTCTTCTATCCCGATGACTTTTGCATCGAATAGCGCACGAAGGTTGATATGCCATTAAACAAAGAAACCAAAAACAAACATTCAATTCCATTAATCCCAGACTACTCTGACCGGAGTGGTAAAACTTGTCAGGGTCCCAACTATGGATCAAATAGAATTGTTCAATCTTTTGCTATGGGTTATTATTATCAGTTATTTGAAACCATAAAAGTAAAGTAAAGTTAGCGACCATAGTCGAGGGTGACCCGAAGGCTCCCTTTTCGATAGCTACTACACCAAGGTGTAGGGGAGGGCGCTACTCCATTCCCTGGATTGCTCCACTTTACCCTTGAACCGTACCTTATAATGCTGAGTGTTAAGCAAGGTGGTATCAAGTTCCATTTTTAAAGTCTTTGGTATGACTCGACCTGGGATTGAACCCAGGTCTCCCGGGCCATTGGCGAACACTCTAACCGCTGGGCCAATTTGAAACCATAAAACTCGGAGCAAATTATTGATATTACATAGGAAGACTTGATAAATGGCCGGGGAATTCCTGTGACCTTTGACCTTGAAGTAAGCGAGTTCGAATTCAAATCATTCTGTTAAGTTCACTTTCAGATTAATACACTTGGGAAAAGTACGAATCCCTTTAACTACGAGTTGAATATTACCACTAAACCAAACCTTGATTGAAACCATTTGTTTGCAAATAAATGGTTACTATTTAATGAAGTTATTAGTGTTAGATAGGAACACTTGCGACTTTTTAAATCCGTGCATACAATGGAGCTATAATAACTTGTTTACCAATAAACTTTTCGCTTACAAATCATATATATAAAAGCAGGATTTGCCATTAAATAGCCCACAATGGTTGACTTGCCATAAGTATGTGCGAATAGTTTGCACAGATTAGAATTATTTCGGTCGGGATTGTGGATAGGAAATGGCTGCTTTATTCTATTTTATTTTTGTTTTTTAATGGTGTCATTATTTTGGCATGGTTGGTTCCTTTGTTTAATGACATATCAACCTTTGTAGGTTATTTAATGCCAAAGCTATTCTCCTAGGTCGAGTCATACCAAAGACTCAAAAAATGGTACTCGATGCCGTCTTGCTTAACACTCAGCATTATAAGATAAGGATCAAAGGTAAAGTGGAGCAATCCAGGAAATGGAGTAGCGCCCTTCCCTACACCTCGGTATAGTAGCAATTGAAAAGGGAGCCTTCGGGTCACCCTCGATCAAGGTCGCCAACTTTACTTTTACTTACTTATTTTGTTATAAAGAAACCTGAAACATTAAAAGAAAGGGTTTAGAGACAAACACTAACTCATTTTCTCATGTAGTGTAATGGTTAGCGAACTCGGGTTGCGAAGCGTTGGTTGGTGAGTTCAGTTCTCACTTCATGCACATTTCTTTTATCATCGAACTTTCAAAATATCTATCCATCCCCACACCTGCAGAATATGAGTATCTTTCTCTCTATATATATGTGTGTGGGTTGTAATTCACTGAGCATTTTTTACTTTTGATGTGGCCCAAGACCATTTGAAAGGGGCACCCAACGAGACTTAAACTCACTCGTATAGGTTTGCTTGTCGAACTTGCAAACCATTACTCAACCAGTGTGTGTGTACTTAACAACGAGCAGTATACGACACAAGGTTAATTCTTAAGTGAATTTAGCAGGTTTGAATGCAGAATTTTCCTTCTCCTGTATTGGTTACCAAAGCAATGATAAAGAGACCAGTCTTCTCTATCCATAGTTAGAGGGAGAAGAGCTGAATTCATACTTTTCCCAAGGGTCTTAGCGCAATGGGAAATGCAATCAGCTACTGTCCAGGATTTGAACTCAGGTCGCTGTATCCATTTTCAACGACGATAACCATTGCATCACGGACTTCTAAGTCACCCATGTCATTTTGCTTATAGATTAGAGTGAGTGGATTCATGTATTTTTGAAGGTTATTTTTTGCAAAATGAACGTAAGCTATCTCTGGAGGGATTCGAACTTACTTCACTGATTTCATCCTCGACTCCACTAAAAGTTATGATATTATGACTATGCTTTAAATTTAAAATCATAGTGAGAGATAAAAATTGGTATTGCTGGCATGCTGAAATGGTTATTTTGGGTACTATGCTCGCGTGTTCGTTTTCGGAAACGCCATGAGAATATGATTGTCTAAAAGAGAGGTCTATAGAAGAATAAATTTTGCTTAAGTGTAGAGAGGGCTGCATTGGGTTAGATGTAAAGAATAATGTATTCTGGTTAAGCAATAGAGGGTTGTATTTGGTTACATGTTTTGCTTAAGTATACAGAGGGCTGTATTTTAGTTAAGTATATTGAGGGCTATATTTCGGTAAATGTAGAGAGGGTTATATTTTAGTTAAGTTCATAGAAAGCTGTATTTTAATCAAGTATATAGAAGGCTGTATTTTGCTGAAGTGTATGGAAGACTGTATTTTGGTTAAATGTATACAGATATGTATTTTGGTTAAGAATATGTTGGAGACGGTATTTTGATTTGGCGTGTAGATGGATGCATTTTGGTTGTCTATATAGGAGGCTGTATTTTGGTAAGATGTTCAGAGAAATGTATTTTGGTTAGGTATATTGAGGGATGTATTTTGGCTAGGTGTATAGAAGGATGATATGTTTTGGTTAGGTGTATAGAGGGGTGTATTTTGGCTTAGAGAATATAGGGAGCTGTATTCTAGTGAAGTGTATTGTTTTTTTCTTTCTTGCTTTGTTTAATGGCACATCAACTCTCGTGGGTTGTTTAATGCCAAAGCCATTATTGTTGAAGAAGGCAGTGATACCCTTAACTGGAGGGATAAGAGGTTTCATGCCTTTCTCAAAGTCATCGGTACGAAAGTGAACATAATCGCGCGAACAGAAATCGAATTCGCTTACTTTGAGGCTGCAGTCAAGTAGTTAAGTATATAAACACAGTCATCGTTGTTTTATCAGCACTTGTTTCACCACCTTAAAGTCCTGATGAAGGTTCACTAAAACCGAAACGTTTTGATATTGACTTTCTTTCATAATGAATTCATCACTTTTAGATTACTTTGTTGTTTTTTTTATTTTCCTCATTTCTCTCGCTCTCTCTCTGTCTCTCTCTCTCTCTCTCTGTCTCTCTGTCTCCACACACACACACACACACACACACACACACATATATATATATATATATATATAGATATTTTTCAATCCAGTAAATCCGGAGTAGAGAACAAATCCATCAAGACAAATGAATTAATCAAATTTCTAATATTTACACATTCCTAGCAAAGAGCTCAATGTAAAATAAATTCACAGAGCAAATAATATCATTTCAAGAAAAAAAAAAAAACAATATTCGGTCACATTAGGATTATAAATTTATCTCTATCCTTTTAAGAACATTGACATGAATCAGGGACTCTAAAATAATTAATAACAGGACTTCATCAGATTCAATGGGAAAATAAAATACATTATAACCAGATACTCAAAGGAGTGAAGGAATATATATTTTGCTATGAATAGTTAATTTGGGAGCGCTTGAGTGAGTTGTGGAACTGTGACTCAGTGGTTGAGTTTTGGCTCTGCATTCTGTGGTTGCTGGTTCGATTTCCAATGGGGGTGATCACGGTATACACAGCTGATGAGACCTAATAAGGTCAAAACGATTGTCCAGTGTTTGCGTATGTCACACTCAGTACTTGACAGATTTTCTGGTCATGGTAATTCAATGAATAAGTATATATATATATATATGTAACTTCAGATAGTAAGGAGGCGCTAGTGTTAAAATGGTTACCTTTGAAGGAAATGGTCACGGTGATCCGAGATCATCTAAGAATGGATTTTGTTTAGGTTTTAACTTTTATATTCGGATTGTTTATATTTGCTTTTTTTGTTTATTTTTCTCTTTTATCCAAGTCACATTTAAAACATTTCCTGCAAGATCACCGACGGTAAGCAACAGAGATCCTGCCTAGTACTTAGCTGGGTGTAACTCTTTCAAACTGCAGATCCCTTAAGCAACCCGAGGGTTGTGGAGAAAGATAAATAGGTTCTACGTTGGAATGATGGAGAGACGAACAGCTAAATAAACGAACAGGAAAACAGCATTGTTTTCAATTATTTCCTCTCTGCTTGATTTATCAACTGACAATTTATCCGGTTCGATGCATTGATCATCGAACCATTATGAACCCCTTCCACTCCCTTGAACTCGTTTGGTCAGTGCATTTCTTCTGCTATCTTCTACTGTGCTTCTTATTACACATAATCGGCATTAACGTTTTCAGTTGGTCCATGAAGTTCGGACAATGGTCAGTTTTGAAGTTGGTCAGTATTCGCTGGCTGAAGGGCATGAACGGATTATCGTAATTGTCTCCGAGATTTTTGTTTTCGAGGAGCAAAAATGGTATAAGACAACAGAGCTTTCGTGGATGAAATAGTTATCGGACGTTGGCTGACATTATATATATATATATATATATGCATGCGTGTGTGTGTGTGCAACTTTTCCATAAGAACATGGTGTGACACAAAGTCAATTCTTAAACGGGGTTTTCTTTCTTTTTAGTCGGTTGCCAAACTAAGGTTGAAGAGACTGCCCTACTATTTGCCTTTGCCTATAGTTGGAGGGAGAATAGTTGGATTTGTACCTTTCCCAAGGGCATTAGCACGATGGGAAATGCAAACAACTTTGTCCAGGATTGTGTCTACTTCCTACGACGGTAACCATTGTAATACGAGCACCTCCTTATTTTCAAAATATATATATATATAAAACCACCGGTTATATATATAAAAAAACGGCTTCGTCCTGGACTTGAACTCGTGTCAGAGTATCTATTTCCTGCAAATATAACCATTACAAAAAGAGCGTTTTTTGTATGTATATATATATATATATATATATATATATATATATATATATATAACGCTCTCTTTGTAATGGTTATGCAGAGTGTTCGTCAATGGCTCGGAAAACCTGGGTTCAATCCCAGATTGAGTCATGCCATGGTACTTGATGCTACCTTGCTTAACACTCAACATTATAAGGTAATGATCAAGAGTAAAGTTGAGCAATCCATTGAAAGGAGTAGCACCCTCTCTTACACCTCTGTGTAGTAGCTATCAAAAAGGGAGCTTTCGGGTCACCCTCGACTACGGTTGCCAACTTCACTTCATATTTGTTGAAAATGGCCACTGCGACCTGAGTTCATGCTCTGGACGAAACCGATTTTTATTTATTTATTTTTTTACATATAACCGGTCTAGGAGAATGACATCCCTGATTTCAAAACTATTAAACTCCGTTTAAAAATAGACCTTGGACTGCATCCTGTGCGTGCTGGGTGGTTTTGGTTATATATATATATATATATATGCTAAAATCTCTTTTCTGCTGTTTCTCTCTCCATCAACCCTCATCGAATATACTAATCTTTATGAACAAGCCTAAACTTTCTTAAGAAATTTCCTGTTCCAAATTGATCACCCAGCTAAGTACCGAATAGGATCAGCGTTGCTTAACTTCAGTGATCTAATGGGAAATATTGCTTTAAATGTGACTTGGTTGAATTCCACTTTCTCCTGCAGAAATATAATCACGTCAGCCCTGGACGGGGGATTGACCGCTCGTCTTTTAGAGGATGGCAAATTGCACAATTAAGCGTCTCTTTTTGATAGATTCATCGTAGCATCAGTCGCCGCTGAAACCTCCGGTGCAATCGGCCCACATATCACTTTTCTGCTCCATAAGATTGTTAGAAAGGCTTATCGCAAAAAAAAAGAAAAAAAAAAAAGAAAAAAAAAAGAGACTCTTGATTGCTGCTGGTTAATGTCCGCAGTAACATGGTTGCGAAACTATCAAAATTCAAAAACAGAACAAATAAAAACCAAGAACAAAAAAAGCAGGTGTGGAGAGAGAGAGAGAGAGAGAGAGAGAGAGAGAGAGAGAGAGAGTAAACTACGTAATAAGCGATTACTGTAAAATTGCCTGGAACAGCAGTTATGACTGGGGGGGGGGTGATCCGCTGGGAACTGTGCAAGTGACTAAAGTTTGACCATACCGACAAATGGTATTTGCATGAACCAGAAATGTCGTAGAAAATAAAACTCACAAAATGGGAATAAAATCAAATCTACTTGTAATAGATAGATAGATAGATATGAACGGACTTAGATAGATAGATAGATTGATAGATATGAATGGACTCGGATAGATAGATAGACAGATAGATAGAATCCAGTGAAAGACCACCAACTAACGCTGATATGAAAAACTCGTAAAGAGTTAAATAATAATAAAATAGAAAATTAAAAAAAAACAAGGGACACCTCAAAAATAACAATGTGCCACTAATAGTGGGAGCCCTGGGTATGATCAAGAAAGTGACAGATAAACACATCAACCAGATACCGGGTAGTCCCAGTCGATATGAAAGGCAAGAAACTGCACTTTACAGAACAGCTCATCTCCTCAGGAGAGAACTATGAATGCAACTGAAAAATATCACCCTTAAAGAAGCGATATTTGTCGCTGCCTCCCACAAGACAGGACTTGACACAAGATCGAAAGCCCGAAGGCCAATTAAAGTGGGGATAAAGGGGAGGGGAAGGTCAGGAACGAGCCGAGACTCGAACCCTGCTGGTCATTGACCCACTAAGTGCAATGTGGGTCTAATGAGTCAAGCAGTATTATGGACCTAAATCTAGATCCGGGCACGTATGCCAGAATATAGCTTGAACTCGACCATGAGGTCTAGTGCTATACAAAGAGAGCATAGGAGTCACAAAAGCGGCTCCCCCACCCGAAGGTGGCCCAGCTGAAGTTGGGGGCCTTTCGGCCTCAAATCTGCCATTGATCGATCTCCCATCCGGCACGAATGCCAGACAGCCCAGCCAAAAGGCCGAGAGGTGAATCACCCTTAAAGAAGCAGTAAAAAACATAAATACATAAAATGCATAAAATCATTATCTTCCCTCATGCTAGGTCTTGGGTTAAGACCCAGTGAAGGATTGTAAGAAACTGAAAATAAAACTAAAAATTGAATAATGATGACATTAATAATAGGAATGCAATAGTTGGTATGACTTTGCGGAGATGTTTATGCTTGTGGGATCTTTGTATTAACCACACTCTTGTTTTTTAGATGCAATATGAATATAGTGTTGTGCTAAGGGAGATAAATTCTCTATAATTCCATAAATCAAAAGCACATATATTGACACCCAGTAGAGGCAGCAAAACCATGAATAAACAAAATACTGCCTCCTATTATAATTATTTACTCCTTGAGAGTTTTTCACATCAGCGTTAGCTGATGGTTTTTCACTGGAGTCTGAGTGACAGCAAGTCTCCTCAAGTCTCCGGGACTCTTCTCAGTATTCTGACCGTTCGTAATAATGTAGTAGTTTGGATGATCTCCACTCGTCCGCCAACTTCCAAGTCCTCCAGTCCCTTTAGTAATCCTTTAGTTACTGTTCCAAACGCACCAATTACAATTGGTTGCTATGTACTCAAACTAGTTACCATAGTTTCGATGTTTCAGCCTTTGCACCGATTGGCCATCTTCAGGGGTCAGGTGTCTATCAAGACCGTTATGAGAATGCCCGTGGTGTAACGGTTATCGTCGTAGGAAATGGACACGGCAACACGAGTTAAAATCCTGGACGAGACTGATTGCATTTCACATAGCACTAATATCCTTGGAAAAGGTATGAATCCAATTATTATCCCTCCAGCTATGGGTAAATAGTAAGGCAGACTAGATTCTTCAGCCTTGGTGAGGCAACTATTCTTGGAGAAGGAAAACTCTGAATTCAAACTTGTTAAACTCCGCTTAAAAACTGACCTTGTGTCATATCCTTCCCGAGCGGAGAGGGTGGTAGATATGGTATCGGACTCCAGTGAAGGATCCAATGCAAGCACTGTTGTGAGAAGGTCACTATAATTATAATGATAGATTGTCTTGTTTTGGTTTAGTTTATGCAACAGCATATCAACCCTTTAAAGGACTATCAACCATTTACCAAAATTTGATTATTTAGTAAATGTTTCATAATAAGTATGGAAAGTTGGTGACCCTATTCGAGGGCGACTAGAGGGGTTTCTTCTCAATAGCTAATACACCGAGGTGTCGGGGAGGGCGCTACTCATTCCCTGGATTTCTCCACGTTACCCTTGATACGTACCTAATATTGCTGGGTGTTAAGCAATGAGGTATCAAGTACCATTTTTAAAGTCTTTGGTATGACGCGAACTGGGATTGAACCCAGGTCTCCGGGACCATTGGCGAACGCTCTACCCACTGGGCCAATGAGCTGGTTAATACTGTTACATAATAATCATAACAATATTCACAACGCTGCGCTACACTCATGTTTTAATCGAACTTTTTTATATATCTGTAATAATAATAATAATAATAATAATAACTTTCAAAGTTGTCGCCATTGCTGCACCGGCTGACCACAAAATAAAACTGAAAGAATGTGAAAAGAAGGATAAGTACCTAGACGTTTCTGGGGAATTAAAAAAACTAAGGTGACGATTATACCAATCGTGACTGGTGCATTCGTTACAGTAACTAAAGGACTAATAAAGGGACTAGAGGACTTGAAAGTTGGAGGACGAGTGGAGACCATCTAAACTACAGTATTTTTAACAACGGCCAGAATACTGAAAAGAGTCCTGGAGATTTGCTGTCACTCAAACTCCAGTGAAAGACCAGAAAAACTCTAAAGGAGTAAATATTAACAATATAAATAACAGTAATAATAAGAGAACTTGCAGAATTGTGGATTTTGTTGTTCCAGCGGACAACTGAGTAAAATTGAAAGAAAGAGAAAAGGATAAGTACCTGCTAGGGAATTGAAAAAACTGTGGAATATGAAAGTGACAATGATACCAATTGTAATTGGATTGGTAAAGGGACTCGAGGACTTGGAAATAACAGGATGAATGGAGACCATTAAAACTGCTGCTTTATCGAGAGACCTGAAGACTTGAAACAACTTGCTGTCACTCAAACTCCAGTGAAAAAACCATCTGCAAACGCTGATGTGAAAAACTCAAGACCAGACCTTATAATAATCAACAACAAAAAGAGAATTTGCAAAATTGTCGACTTTGCTGTCCCAGCGGACCACAGAATAAATCTGAAGGAATGTGAAAAGAAGGATAAGTACCTCGACCTTGCTAGAGAACTGAAAAAGCTGTGGAACATGAAAGTGACGATTATGCCAATTGTGATTGGTGCTTTTGGCACAATTAAAGGATTATTAAAAGGCCTGGAGGACTTGGAAGTTGGCGGACAGGTAGAGACTATCCAAATGAAAGTATTGCTGATAACCGCCAGAATGCTGAGACGAGTCCTGGAGACTTGAAGAGACTTGCTGTTACTCAAACTCCAGTGAAAAACCATCAGTTTACATTGATGTGAAAAACTCTAAAGGAGTAAATGATAATAATAGAAAGGGAAAAGAAGGATAAATACCTGGACCTTGCAAGGGAATTGAAGAAACTGTGGAACATGAAAGTGACGTTTATACCAATTATAATTGGTGCTCTTGTTAGAGTCACCAAAGGATTAATAAAGGGACTGAAGGACTTGGAAATAAGAGACCATCCAAACTACTGTATTATTGATAGATTAAGGCTATTATTTGTGCAATTTAACTGCATTGCTTATTATCTTACAATACAAATCAAAGGAAAAAGAGAAAGTCAGTTGTTAAGAATTAATGTATGACTGAGAAAATCAGGCTCTCATATATATATAACGTAAGACATTGATAATTTTTTTACTTTAGAATGCTTTGAAAACTGAATGGGATAAGCACCGAAAGTAAGCAATAATAAAGAATTATCATCATTTAACTCCTTGAAAGATTTTTTTGAATCAGCTTGTCGTCTTACACTGGAGCCTGAATGAGAACAAGTCTCCTCAGATCTCCAGGACTCTTCTCAGTATCTTAGCTGATCTTAACAATGCTGTGATTTGGACGGTCTGTGATTTCCAATTCACTTTTATAAACCTTTGACCACAAACTACAATTAGAATCACCGTCTCCATGTTGCATGGCTTTTTTTAGTTCTCTGGCAAGGTCCAAGTATTTCTTTATCTTCTCGCTTTCTTTTTTTTCACTTTGTGGTCCACTGGAACGACAAAGTTCACTAGACATCAAGTCCCTTTTTCTTGTTAATTAACCCAAAGTTTGGTCGAGATTAGGTGATCCGTTTGAATCTCAAAATCCAAGAGAACTTTATGCGTTTCATTCTCTAAGACAGATTGCTGGTTTCAGAATTGTATCATTATTGGTTTGATTTGGTTTCTTTATTTAATGGCATATAGAACTTTTTAGGGTTATTCAATGCCAAAGAAGAATAATACCAAATGAATTCTTGTAGAAGAGTAGTAGTGTTCATGCCTTTCTCCAAGGTATTCGTCCGAAAGGAAATGCAATAGCCCGTCTGAAGTTCGAACTCGCTTACTACGAGGTTGCGATCCAGCACGCTAGTCTCTAGGTCACAGAGACTCCCCTTACTTTTATTGATTTTAGTGAGTGGTTATACTAATTACAGAAAAAGTAACATTTGTTTTGTGGATTAATGTTATTTCAACATTAACGTTTTAATCTATAAGTTTATTTTAAAAGATGTGCAGTGTAAAAAAAACAAAAACACAAATCAATGGCTTCCCGAAAGAAAAGCGCCATTTTTTTTCTTGGCAATCATGAACGACAGAGACTGTCGTATTAGTTGCAACATTAAACAATCAGAAATCGATGAAGAAACTTTGATTAAAATTGCAAAATAATCTGTTCGCCGATTCCTGAGCTGGTTATCGGAATCGCTTCATCGATTTAGATCAACTCTTCTTATCGATAATGGGGTTTTTTTTTTGTTCAATTGAGTCAGTCAGCGAAACAAAGCAGACGATATTTATTTTGGTATGAAAGACGAGAAAAAAATTTGCGGGAAGATAAGAGTGGGAAAGAGTGGTGTATAAATACTGGCCTTATTATATTTTTAAAAAAATCGATTGTATTAGCCGGCATGTGCAGGTTACGTGAACTGCCAAACTAATTTCAAAACGAGCGTACTTTAAACTGGGTTCGAGCGTATTGCACCGGACGGGTATAATGATAGTAGTTGTAGTAACAGCAGTAGCAGCAGCAGCAGCAGTCGTAGTTATTGCCCAATCCTAACGCCAAAATATTATAAATATATGAATATATTCATTGAAAAGTATATAAATACTATGGAAAATTGGATTATTAAAAATGGGGACGACACCCACCAGAACCAATAACAGAATCAAAAGGTGTTACTATTCTCCGGGACTTTGCTATCCAAACTGACTGAAAAATAAAGAGCCATAGACCAGATACTGAGGTTAAGAACTATAAAAAAAATGCCTTCTAATTGATAGGTCAGTACCAGCATATAATAACATGTTTGTCAAAGTAAATACAAAGGGCTGGAAATAGAAATTGAAAAAAATGTGGCACCTTAAAACCACTACCGTGCCAGTAATAGTGGGAGCTCTGGAGATGATCAAGAAAGGGACAGAAAAACTAACAAGATACCTGGCAGTCTCAGCCTAAATGAAATACAAAATAATGCACTTAGCAGAACTGCTTATCCCCTTAAGGGAGTACTATCAATGTGAATAGAAAAAAACACCTAAAATTACATAGCATACATAAAATCACTGTTTTTCCTCGCCATACATAAAATCACTGTTTTTCCTCGCCATAGGATCCAGTGAAAGACTATAAAAAAACGAAAGTAAAACTGAAACTTAAATAATAATAATAATAATGATAATAATAATACAAATTAGCGCTGAGTGAGTATAAGAGTAGATACGACTGGGTCGGGTAGGTGATCAACTGGGAATTGTGCAAGAAAATGAAATTTGACCGTACGAACAAGCGACATATGCACAACCCAAAATCCAGAAAATGAGACGCAAAAAATCCTCTGTGGTTTTAAGATACAAACGGATCGCCTAATCTCAGCCAGACGACCAGACCTCGTGATAGTCAACAAAAAAAAAAAAAAAGAAAAAAAGTGGACTTTGCCGTTCCGGATGACCACAGGGTAAAACAGAAAGAAAGTGAAAAGAAAGATAAGTACCTGGACTTTGCCAGGGAACTGAAAAGACAAGGGAATATGATAGTGACGTTTATGCCAATTTTAATCAGTGCGCTTGGTACAGTTACCAAAGAATTGGTAAAGGGACGGGAAGTGTTGGAAATGAGGAACACGAGTGGAGACCATCCAAATGACAACATTATTAAGATCGGTTAGAATACTGAGAAGTGTCCTGGAAACTTGAGGAGACTTGCTGTCACTCAAACTCCGGCGTAAGACCATCAGCTTATGCTGGTATGAAAAACTCTCAAAGGAGTAGAATTATAATATACAGAAATAAGTACCTAGACCTTGCTAGGGAACTAAAAAAAAACAACCATGGAACATGAAAGTGACAATTATACCAATTGTAATTGGTGCGCTTGGTACAGTCACAAAAAATTGGTATAGGTACTGGAGGATTTGGAAATAAGAAGACGAATCGAGACCATCCAAACTACAGAATTGTTGAGGTCGGACTGAATACTGAGAAGAGTCCTGGAGACTTGAGGAGACCTGCTGTCACTCAAACTCCAGTGGAAAACCATCAGCTCACGTTGGTTTGAAAAATTCCCAAAGGAGAATAATAATAATGATATCGACCAGAATACAGTGAAGAGTCCTGGAGACTTGAAGGAACTCCAGTTGAAAACCATCAGCTAACTCTGGTATGAAGAACTCTTAAAGAGAATAATGATAATAATTGCCGTTCCGGTAGACCACAGAGTGAAAATAAAAGATAGCGAAAACTTTTTAAGATATCAGGACGTTGCTAGAGAGATGGAAAAGCTGAGGAATATGAAAATGACCGTAATACCAATAGTGGTTGGTGCTCTTAGGACGGTTCCCGAAGGTCTGTAAAATAGACTGGGGGATATCGAAGATCAGAAGAAGAATCGAGACGATCCAGACTGAAGTAATGTTAAGATCAGCTAGAATACTGAGAAGAGTTATGGAGACTTGAGGAAATTTGTTGTCACTCAAACTTCCGCGAAAAACCAACAGTTTTAAACTGATGGTAAAAACTCGCATTTAGTTGGAGGCGACTGTAGTGTAACGATTGTCGTCATAAGTAAATTTACTGGGTAGCTTGAGTTCAAATCTTTAACATACCCAAAATGTCCATTTTTACATGCCAGTAATATCGGTTTTTATTACTCACTATGATTCTGAAATTAACGCGTATTAGTCTTTTGAATTAGGGCAATCATAACTTTAAGCAGTGTCGAGGATGAAATCAGTGAAGTATGTTCGAATCCTTTCCAGAGATACCATACGCTCATTTTGCTAAAAATAACCTTTAAAAAAGGCATGAACTAACTCACTCTAATCGTTAAGCAAATTACGGTTTGGTTTGGTTTGGTTTGTTGAGTTTTATGACATTTCAACCTTTGTAGGTTATTTAAAGCCAAATCCATTTTTATGTGAATAATCTGTTCTGTTTAAAACAATTCAGTTTAGCATAAGTACACAGTTTAATTGTCAAAAACATTTCCATTTCAAACTATTCAAGCAGTTATATGTAACAATTCAGTTAAGTGTAAATACATTTTTGATGTCGAAAAATAGTCCTATTTGAAATAATTCAGTTAAGCATAAGCACGCAGTTTAAATGTAAGTACGGTTTAATTGTCAAAAACATTTCTATTTCAAGCTATTCAGTTTACTCAAACAATTCATTTTAGCATAAGTATGCTGATAGTTCTATTCAACCCACAAATAGGGCCCTATCAGGTGCTACCACTCCGGGTCAGAGTGGACCTGGGAGCGATGGCAATGAAGGGGTACTCCGCATTCCTCAAAGCTCCAGCATTGCTGGAACCTCACCATCAGATTGTTTAGTGTCATAACAGGATACTCGCTGGTGGTGGGGGGTCTTACCCCTCTGCAGAGAAGCAGTCGGTGTATTCTACAACCCCAGCCGACTGGGCAATAAGCAAATTACAATTGTAACGTTTTTCGTCTCATCTTGAATATCAAAATTCAAAAAATAATAAGCGACTCGTCTTGTTCTGATCCGGAAACCTTTATTCCCGGGTACAATTTTCATAGCAGTCATCGTTCAAGGTAGAGAGATCTAAGAACATATCACACACCTGCCGTATCATGACTCCGTCACAAACTCCACATCTCTTGGATTTCAAAACTCACCTTACAAATTCTCTAATCTTGATGTTGTATAGCCACTTAATACATCTGCATCTACATCTGCATGCAGAATCATAATGACGACACAAAAAAGACGAGCGAAGACAGTTCTTTAGAAAAATATACCTCTCACTTTATTGAAAGGGTTGTGTGTGAGAGGGAGTTGGAGACCGAACAAAGACTACAACATACTGACCCTCACTCTTATGGCCATAACAGCGTTTCTTTCCCGTTCTCCTGGGTTGCTCAACTGGGGGTTCTTGGGGCCCAACCTCTCTGGGACATGGTCCTTATTCCAGCATCTTCTCTCCAACTAACCTGAGGCTCTGAACTGCAACTGCTCAATCGGGGGTCCTGAGGGCCCCCTCTGCTGGGTGCTGGTTCTCTCTACAGCATCTTATCTCTAACTGACTCGAACTTCCGGTGCACCGAGTTATATTATTGTTTTACGCCCACTCAATTCAACCTGTCGTCAGTCAAGGTTATCTCCTTGATACATTCGACCGGATGCACCTGTTATTTACATAGGTGCATTTCCTATTTTGACAGCTTGGCCGAGTCGGAGGTCAATATGCAACGCTTGATATGGAATCTGTTTTAATTACTTATTGCATCATCCGACGCCTTCTGTGTGACATCATCTCACTAAGCCACTGCATCAGATTCTGATAAGTTTATTATCTATATCCTGTCTTCTCCAACTTCGTGCGCACACGTAAGACCTTTGCCAGGAACTACACTTATATTCAAAGTCCTTTGCTCACTTACGATTTTACCAAATAAATAGAACAATTAATACAATTAATTAATCATCCTAATTATTTTACGCAATGGCTTACTTGTTACTAAAATCTATCTTAGACGTTCGTGGTGTAATGGCTATCGTCGTTGAAAATGGATATGGTGACCCGAGTTCAAATCCAGGGCAGTGTCTGATTGCATTTCACATATCACTTATACCCTTGGGAAAAGTATGAATCCAACTTTTCTCCCTCCAGCTGTGTGTTAATAGTAAGATTGACTGGATTCTTTAACCCTGATATGGCAACCAGTCTAGGAGAATGAAAATTGAAAACAGTCAAACTGTTGTAACCTAACAAAAGGTTACTGGTTGAGAAATAACCAAAACAGAAGTTGGAAATGAAATGAAAATCTTTATAACATTAACTAAATAGAATAGTTGCCAGCGGTGTGAAGAAGGTAACCCACTGCTCGTTGTGTACTACTTGATCAGCATATTCGCTCCCCTTATAATAGTGTCCTACGTATTTATGTTCTTCTTCAATGAAGGCATCGGCATTAAATAACCTAAGAAGGCTTATTAGTTGTCCAAATTTCTGTGACGAAGCTTAATGATTTTTATCAGTAAGAGTTTTCGGACTATCGTTTTCGTCTTTATTGGTTTCTTTTCACAACGTTTCGACCACTATATCCTCCGGCCTTCCTCAGGTGTCCCCTATTTATCTGGGCATAGAAATGATTCAACCTATGAAATCATTTTTTAAAGTTTGACTGTTGATCAAACAAGGTGTTCAAGAACTATGATGATCTTTCGTAAATAATGACGTCATTGTTTTTCACACTTATCGAGAAGCATTACAAGAAGTTTTATGAGATGATTTTTTCGGATTATTGTCTTCATCTTTATTGTAACTTTTTTAATCTAACCTTTTTAATTATCGGTTCCCATATTGTATTCATCTCTATACTTGGTCTACTCAGCAGGTCATTGCAGCCCACCATATGAGCCGATTTCTTAAGGCGTCTAAGAAGGCTTGTATGCCATTAAACAAAGAAGAGGAAATGGAAGATGATATTAAGTTCTTCGATCAATCACACTCTTAATCTTCAATTTGATTGCACCCAGGTTTCAAACTTTGTTCATAGTTGGATCTGTCTTTTGTGTGTGTGTGTGTGTGTGTGTGTGTGTGTGTGTGTGTGTTTAGCCGCCCACTTCTTGTTTCATCCTACACAACTTCTTATCCTTTTTTTGAACTGGCTGTGCCACTCACACACACACACACAAACTTGATTTCTTTCTTGCACGTTCCTCACGAGCCATTTTAAATGTTTCTTTCGCACTTTTTTCCCAATCTTCACACAAAACTTGACGTTAATCCGATTTAAAACGTCGATTGAAACTAATTCATACACAATAAATCCTCTTTTTTAATCGGTGTTTTAATCAGGATTTAAAATTTTTTAATCAGAATTTTAAGCTTTTGAAATAGCAGAATGGGTTGAAAAGATACAAATATCTAAGCTCATAAAAGTAGCGATTTTCAACTCATTGCAAGTATCGATTTTCTATTCCGAACAGCATCATTCCAACATAACATGAAACGAGCACAAAAATCTCCCTTTGTCACAATTATACATACAAAGAGTTAAAAAAAGACGTTTCGAAAGCAAACGCATGGTCTGCACAGGTTCACACATTTATCGTAATTGATCGTTTCTTAAAATATTAAAAATAAAGACATTAGCTTGATGGAGCTACTATTACCACTTGCCTTATGTCACTTGCCCCACACAGATAACATTTAAAATCGAGGAGGTCGTTCTGTTGCATCCTTTATTTTTATAATGTTCGAAACGATTCCTCGTCGCCACTTTTATTATGTTTTGTTTAGGGGAGGTAATTTTGGCTGACACTTCATAATCTCTTCACTCACGAACAATGCCGAATACTTGATAGGGCCCTATCTATGGGTTAAATATAACTAAACTGCATACTCGTGTTAAACTGAATTGTTTGATATAGAACTGTTGGACTCAACTGAATAGCTTGAAATAAAAATGTTTTTGACAATTAATCTGTGTAATTGCATTTAAACTGTGGGCTTATGCTAAACCGAAGAGTTTGAAATGGAACTGTTTTGACATTGAAACTGTATTTACAGTAAACTAAGTTGTTTGATATAGAAGTGTTTTGAAATTTAACTGTGATTAAACAAAATCTGTACTTATACTAAACTAAATTAACTGAATTAGAACTGTTTGACTAAACTGAATAGCTTGAAATAGAAATGTTTTTGACTATTAAACTGTGTACTCATGCTAAACTGAATTGTTTGAAATAGAACTGATTATCTGAATAAAAATGGATTTGGCATTAAATAACCTACAATAGTTGATATGCCATAAAACCCAACCAACCAACCAACCAACGCACTCAAATACACACACACACACACACACACACACACACACATATATATATATATATATATAAACAGAATTTAACATTAAATAACATACATGGGTTCATAAGTGGAAGTGCCTGTGGTGTAATAGTTATCGTCATAGAACATGAACACGGCGACATGAGTTCAAATCCTGGACAAAGCTGTTTGTATTTCACATAGCTCTAATACCCTCGGTAAAAGTATGAATCCAACTAATCTTCCTCCAGTTATGGGTAAATAGTAGAACAGACAAGGCTCCTTGGTATGGCAACCCGTCTAGGAGAAGAAAAACTCTATTCAAATCGGTTAAACTCCGCTTAAAAATTAACCTTGTGTCACATCCAACTCGCGCGGAAGGGTTGGGTAAATACATTCATGGGCTGATATGCCATTCAGCAAACCAACCAATCAAAGATTGCCACTTGATGACGGACACAACTCAAAAGCCGTTGATTGTCGTTTTATGTTCAGAGGATCGAAAAAGTTGGCAAACACATTTTATATTTTAGATTCCCAATTTTATCTGTGTTGATTAAAAGAATCTGGCATGGTAATGGTCTCAACTGTTATTTCAGTGCCAGTGAAAACATTCTTTCGCAAAATCATATCATAGTAGCCCTTGAGAGCATCTAAATGCTATATTTTAAGTTATACAACGGCTTCTATTCGAGTAAGGCTCTTCTCTGTCTGTTTGAATCTTAACAAGAGAGATACGATTCACCAAATCATAGCGTTGCTCTCCTATAAAATCTTATTTCATCTTCGTACAGGCCATCTCAAAGTGGTCCATACAGACCCCTGGTGCAAATAGAATTCTTCCAGGGGTAAATTAAAGCATAGAGATTTAAAAGGGGGTGGAAATTTACTAGTTTGCATTCATAAATCTCTTTGGAGGTGCCCGTGGTGTAATGGTTATCGTCGTAGGAATTGGACACGGCGACACGAGTTCAAATCTTAAACGAGACTGATTGCATTTCACATTGCACTAATACCCTTGGGAAAGGTATGAATCCAATTATTCTCCCTCCAGCTATGGGTAAATAGTAGGGCAGACTGTGTTCTTCAGCCTTGGTGAGGTAACTAATCTAGGAGAAGGAAAACTCTGAATTCAAACCTGTTAAACTCCGCTTAAAAATTGACCTAGTGTCATATCCTGCCCGAGCGGAGGGGTTGGTAAATATGATAAATCCCTTTATAGCAGGCCAAGAATTGTACACCGAATAGAAATGCCTGATTGCGTGCGATAGCTGCTACTTTATATGTCGTTCGCAGACGGCCTATTCATAACATTGAGGACATTTTAATGAATGAACGCATATAATCATATTTTCTCGAAGAATAAATGCAAAAAAAAACATAAAAATATCTTTATTCGAGATGAATTATTTGGTAAAAATAGTGATTTCTAAAATATCCCTTTTTATAAATTGAAATTTCTTCCAAAAAAAAAGTTTATTTAATAATAAAAATAAAAATATTGATTTGAAAAAGAAAGAAAAAGTAGAATTTAGATAAAATTCCGGAAATTTTCATTCTTATCCATGGTAACAGTTTTTTAATCAATAAAATTAAAATTTAATCATAAACAAAAAAACCCCGTTTAAGATTTTAAAAAAAGGAACTTGACTTCAATTGTTATGTAAGTTGTATTTGTTGGTGTGGATGTTATTATTTGATTCAATATTCAATTGATAACTTTTCTGTATTTTATAAAAAAAATTCTTGAAAACAAAAACATTTCTAAAAAAATCATCCCATCTTATCATGGCATCTGACGAAAATTAGGAAAAAATGCCAACAATATTTAAATAATTTATTTGATTTATTGATTTTTAACCGCTCGTCAACCTGTCAAGGGTTAATTTATGCCAAGAGGTTAGGGAATTGCTTTCATTTTATATTTTAATTAACATTTTTTTGTATCGTTGGTTCTTTAGAATTTTTTGCGCACACAGTTATATGGTTTTAAGCATTCCTATCTAATAGTAACAATTTACACGCTGTTATAGGGTTTCAAGTATTCATATCTACTACAAATAATTTCCATAAAGTTTTATGGTTTCAAGTATTCCTATCAAATAGAAATGATATGCACACATTTACTTAGTTTCAAGTATTCATTTTAATGACAAATGATTTAGACACAGTAATACGGTTTCAATATTCTTATCTAATACAAAAAATTTGCACAGTTATATGGTTTCAAATATTCCTACCTAAAACAAATGTACACTTATTTGACTGCAAGTATTGGTCTAATGAGTAGAGTGTTCGCCACTGGTCCGGGAGACCGGGGTTCAATCCCAGGTCGAGTCGTACCAAAGACTCAAAAATTGTACTTGATGCCGCCTTGCTTAGCACTCAGCACTATAAAGTAAGGATCAAAGGTAAAGTGGAGCAATCCAGGGAAAGGGGTCGCGCCTTCCCTTCACCTTGGTGTAATAGCTATTGAAAAGGGAGCCTTCGGGTCACTCTCGACTAAGGTCGTCAACTTTATTTTTATTTATATACACAGTTATATATTTTCAAGTATTCTAATCAAATACAAATGATTTGCACACTGTTATATGGAATCAAGTATTCCAATTTAACAGAAATCTTTTGCTTACAGGTACTCCTATCTTAATCTAGTAATTTACACTCAGTTACATGGTTTCAAGTATTCCTATCTAATACTAATATTTTAAGTAATTATTCTGGTTGGTTTGGTTTGGTCTGGTTTCTTTGTTTAATACTACTTAACTTCTAGCTGGGGAGTATAATGAGGATCGAACCTCTCTCAACGGTATTAATCCGAAAGTCTACATAATAGCACGAATGGAGTTGGAACTCGCTTAGTTTAGGGCCTCAGTCCAGTGCTGTAACCATTACTTTACGGGGTTTTATGCTTTTAAGTATTCCTATCAAATACCCAATTCTAATACGGTTTTTAAGTAATTATTTCTATTAAATAATAGTCATTTGTTTACACGCCATGATATGGTTGGATTCGGTTTGGTTTTATGGCACATCAACCTTTGTAAGCTATTTAATGCCAAATTCATTTTTATACATGTGAACAGTTCTATTTTAAACAATTCAGTTGAGCAGTTTAATTCTATTTGACCCATAAATATGACCCTATCAGGTGCTGTCACTCCGGGTCAGAGTGGAGCTAGGAGCGATGGCAATAAAGGGGGACTCCGCATTTCCCAAAACTCCAACATTTTTGGAGTCTCACCTTCAGATTGCTTAGTGTAATATCAGGACAATCGTTGGGGGAGTCTTACCTGTCTGCAGACTAGGTTCTTCAGCCTTGGTTAGGCAACTAGTCTAGGAGAAGGAAAACTCTGAATTCAAACCTGTTAAACTCCGCTTAAAAATTGACCTTGTGTCATATCCTGCTCGTGCGGAGGGGTTGGTAAATAGTACCTGTCTGCAAAGAAGCAGTCAGTGTATTCTGCAGTTATTATATTGCTTCTTAATTGAAAAGAATCCTTAGTAAACAATTACAGCGTCAAGTAACTATTCTTGATACAAAAAAAAAAAAAAAATTACACTTATATAGGATCAAGTATTCTTATCAAATCTTACTATGAAGAAGAATGTACCGATACATACTCGTGGTTCGAACACCAATCTCTTGCCAACAAATGCAAGCTTTAAAATGGATTGTTCTACTGGAGTTGACGTGACTAGAATGGTGGATATAAAAATGGTTCAGACAGCGATTTGACGAGAAACAAGAGTAGAGAGAAGAATAACCCCACTCGTCAGTAGTGTTATTCTGTTTTTTGGATTATTAAGTTACGAAAAGTAAGTGCTTTGTTAAATTTATTGTTAAAAAATTATTGCTGATTATTTGTTAAACTTGATAAACTCGTTGGATTTTTTGGAACGACTTGTTATTGCGTTTGTGCCCCTCCCCAAAACAATCGTTATTTTTGTATTGCTTTTGAGGGGGGTCAACTTGAAAGACTTTTTTATACTGCATTTACTGTTTTTTCATCCGTCACCATATTTACATCTTTTTAAACCATACGATTTTATATCTCCCTAGTTGCCTAAAGCAACTATGGGAGAACCAACACCTACTACACAGGAGGATATATTTATATCCCAAGAAAAACCGGAATGGCCGTCATTGCCTAGTACCTCCGCAGAAAATACAACGCCGGCGAGTACAATTCCGCCGGCACAAAAAGTGCCGTCAATACCAGTCTCCTGGTCGACGCAGAAAAACAAAAAATTGCCACAAGATTATTAAAAGGACAGGGTTGAAAAGTATGCCCAGTATTTTAAAGGGAATAGAATTCTACCAATACCTGAACTGGTAGAAGCAGTCCAACCAAAAACCCTGTCCTTAATTGTTTCAGACATAAAGACCAGGAGACTGGCTGGACTGAAAAAAGACAAATTCGAGGAAATTTTAAAAGCAGCAGGAATCCCAGCTAGGTATTTCTGTAGACGTAGTTTTGCTACCTGGGATATCCTGCTGCCATCACAAGAACTGGCCACCAAGCTGGCAAGTAACAACAGCATAAACACAAAACAATACCGACTACAGCCGGAATACATGGGCAGAAGACGGATCAAAGTCACCGTGTGCAACGTGCCAATACAACTAAGTGGTGACGTTCTGGCGGCGTTCCTCAGCGACTATGGGGACGTCGAGGAATTTACGACCATGAAGTCACCCAGCGGCATGGCACACGGTGACTACTCATTTACCATGTGCTTTAACAGGGGAGGGTTCCAGGAAATCCCCCACACAGTTGAGTATGAGGAGCAAGCCATGTTGGTGGTTGTGGAAGGCCGAAAACTGCAATGCTGGCATTGTAAACAAATAGGCCACTTTGCGAGGTCATGCCCACAAAAGGCCGCCGGCGCAGCAGTGACAACAACAGCAACAACAACGACGTCAACAGCACCAACAACAGTAAAGGCCACAATAGCATCCAAGACCCCATTAATATCAGCATCAACAAACAGCGCACCAGCGCCGTCAACATCAGCAACAGCAAACAAGCTGGAAAGTAAAATAAATACTCCAGCAGAAGCTGGGAACGACCCCAATAGCAGAGATGAGGGGTGGATCCAGGTAACGCGGGGCAAAAAGTCCCCACCTAAAGCCCCGAAATCACCCCCTGCCAAAACCACTGACACAAAGGGCGAAAAAAGAAAACCCATGGAAAATCAAAAACCAGAGGAAAAGAAAAAAGAAACCGACACAAAAACAGAGAAAAGAAAGAAAGAAAAGGTAAATAACAATGAACAACAACAACACGAGGAAATGGATACCTAAATAAACTTGAAGAGAAGGAGGGATAGCGGAGATTCTACCACAGAGGGAGAGGGGGAGAAAAAACAATTGAAAAAGACGACACCGAAAAAACAACAACAGCGACCAGCCCAAATTATTCCTCCCCCACAACAAGCCAAAAATACCCCTGTAGACTCAACTAAACTCCCGCTATCCCCAACACCACCTACATTATCACCTGTTTCAACACCCAAAATACTCTCCCGGTCCCATTCAGCAACAAGAAACCCGACACCATCACCATCACCATCTGGCACTGGGCGACGCTCCAAGTCGGCCTCCAGAGAGGTCCAACAAGCTTTAAATTCATTTTATTTTTGTCAGGACATTCTGGAGTCGCCATCACTAGATCGGCAGATCAAAACTCTTCTGAAACCACTTAGAGACTTAAAAAAAATTGATCAAAAAGAAATAACTAATCCATATCTTTTTGAGGGTGCAGCCATGGTGACCACCTTTGTCCGTTCGGCTGGCGGCCGAACTAAGGAGCTCTGGCAATTTATTGAGGAAGCCAGTCGAGCGGACATGAGGCTGGCGGAAATGGGGCACGACTCATTAAATGAAATATCTGCAAAATGTACGGGCAGGGTCCCGATTTATGTTCATCCCACATTCTATAGGTCCCTAAAGTTGCGGTTTCCTTATGATGTCGGTGGAATTTCCAGGAGCGGCCGAGTTACTCCTGAACTTTGTACCGGTTCCCTGCGTCAGGCCGTCGGCATCCTCACCCCGAAGGATTTCCGGCCCGTAGTCGACACTGAGTAAGGTAGGTTGGATTGATGGCTTTAAACCTTGCCAGTTTGAATGTGAGGGGACTGAGGGATTCAAGCAAGTGTACGCGCTTGCTTGCTGAACTCAAGAACCTCGGAGTGGATGTTGCTGCAGTGCAGGAGACTCACTTCACTTGCGGTGCCGACTGTCGTGTGCT
This sequence comes from Sepioteuthis lessoniana, assembly GCA_963585895.1. NCBI lineage: Eukaryota > Metazoa > Mollusca > Cephalopoda > Myopsida > Loliginidae > Sepioteuthis > Sepioteuthis lessoniana. Next base: position 20,616,826 of record OY757947.1, read on the forward strand.
GGAAAGCGATTTTAACGTTTTCTCAGCATACGGCAGCAGCACCAGCGCTGGGGTCTCTTTGCTAGTTGGACGCAGCCTTGATGCTGATGTTGACGTTGTTTTTGCAGGTGACGGGGGCCGGCTGGTTGTGGTCGATGTTGCCGTGAAAAGTTTCAAGTTCCGTCTGGTTGCGGTTTATGCTTCCAATATCGCTGCGGAGAGGGTTTCCTTTTTTCGTCGGTTGGTGCCGTTCCTGGACGATTCGAAGCGGCTAGTCTTAATGGGTGATTGGAATGCGATCCTTGATCCCAAGATAGATAAGGTCGGGCGGGGAGCTAGCAGATTGGGAAGGTGTGAAAGCAGCCTTGTCGGCTTCGTGACTCGTCACGGCCTCGTCGACAGGTTTCGTCTTGATCACCCAGGGCGGGAGATGTGGACGTGGCTAGATAGCTCGCCCTCTGCCAAAGTAGGCTCCTACTTGGACAGAGTGTTAGTGAGAAGAGCTGACATTGATTTTGTTAGTTGTCCCACGTTCCACTTGATAGCGTGGACTGACCATAAACTCATTAGAGTCAGTCTGCGGTTAGTTAATAGACCTAGTCTAGCCGGCTACTGGAAGTTCAATACCTCCTTACTGGAGATACGGGACTTCCAGGACCGACTGAATCCCTAATTCAGCGGGCGTTAGTGGGGGCGGTTACCGGGAATAGGTGGTGGGCTTCTCGTAAGCATAGGATTAGAGATTTCGCCACCAAATACGGTCGACAGCTCAACTTAGATAGGACCGCGGAGGCGAAATCTATAGATGATAGATTTTCCCGGGCGGTGGCTGGGGGGGGGACTCCCTAGGTGTAGAGCTAGCTAGGAGGGACCTTGAGCGTGAGAGTAGCGAGCGCTACAAGGGATCAGTAGTTAGATCTAGGCTAAAAAGAGTTCTCAACAAAGCTGTGAAATCGAACGCGACTGCGCGTGAAGAAGTGCGAAGGTTCCCCGATCGGTACATCGCATCTGTGAAGACCCCGGACGGGCGTCTGCTGCGATCGGGTCGTGAGATACGTGACGCCTTTCGGGCGCACTTTCGGGATCGCTTTGCCCGCTGCACTGATCTCCCGCTCCGGGAGTTTCGTAGCTATCTCGCCGACTTCCCCCGTCTTGGGGCGGCTGAAGCGGCTAGCTGCGAGGGTGTGGTTACTGAATGCAAAGTCCGTGACGCGTTGAAGCAGGTCGGCCTGAACAAGTCGCCGGGACTAGATGGTTTGCCCTACGAAGTGTACTTGAGGATGTCGCACATGTTTGTACCTATTCTGACGGATATGTTCAACCATTAGTTCGCCCAGGGAGCCATCCCTGGTAGCGTTACCAAGGGCGTGATCACATTACTGAAGAAAGGTGGCAGGCATGTTTGGGAGGGTTTAGATGATTACAGGCCCATAACTCTGCTTAACACAGAGTTAAAGATTTTGGCCCGGGTCTTAGCGAATCGTTTACAGCTTGTCATTAGCGATCTGATCGGCCCCGAACAGACCTTTGCTGTGAAGGGAAGATCGATCCAGGACAACCTGCACTTGATTCGCGAGGTCCTAGAGGGGATAAATGACGACACCGAATCCGCGCTGATCAGTTTAGATCAGTCCAAGGCCTTCGATAGGGTTGACCATCGGTTCTTGGCGTCTGTTTTGGAGACTGCCGGATTCAAACCGGAGTTCCGCAGATGGATTAGCATGATGTACCACAACCCTCAGGCAGTGGTGCAGGTGAACGGAAGGCGTTCGGGGGTGATCGCGATCGAGCGTTCGGTCCGGCAAGGCTGCCCTCTGTCTCCTCTTCTCTATGTCCTCGCGTTGGAGCCCCTCCTGCGCAGGCTTAGGGATGAGGGGACAAGTCCGGCACTGCGCGGTATCCCATTCGTTGGCCGCCTTGCGGCCAGGGCTTCCGCGTTCGCTGATGACGTCACAGTCTTTGTATCCCGCCGCCAGGATATAGAGGCTGTGAAAGAGGCGGTTGTCGAGTATGAGCGGATTGCAGGGGCCAAGGTCAATTTTCACAAAAGCGAAGGTTTGCGGCTCGGTGCTTGGAGGGGTAGCAATACTCTTCCGGGGCCCTTCCGCTGGAGTGACGGACCCATCCGCATCCTCGGGGTGTGGTTTGGGCCCGACCTCCAACTGGAGCGAAATTGGTCGGAGGTACATGCTAAGGTGAATGCTCAGGTGGGAATCTGGCTTTCAAGGAGGTTGTCCTTAAAGGGCAGGGTGGAGGCGTGTGCCGCGTACGTCTTCCCCTTGATCCTTTACCGATTGGCTGTACTTCCTCTGCCTAAGGCACATCGGTTGGCACTGCAACGATCCCTTTCCAGATTGCTCTGGGGAGGTGCAAGGCCGATGGTCCGTAGGCAGGTCTGTATCCAACGTACTCGCAACGGGGGTCTGGGTATGCCTGATCTGGAGAGCCACTGGCTTGCTGAAAGACTTGCATATCTGGGCCGTGTCTTGAAGGGGGACTCAGTGTGGAGACCAAAGGCGAGTCGGACTTTTCCTCGCCTCAACTCAGACCCAAAGGCTGAAGGTCGACGTAGGCCTTTGGGCGAAGCACTGTTTGTCCGCGAGTGCCGAAAGGCCCTTCGTAACCTTCTTGGGTCCAGTGACCTTTCATGGCCTCGGAAGGAACTGTATCGGGAGTTAGTGGTGGGTTCCGCTTCTGATCCTCTCAGTGAGCGGCCCGGCTGGACGGCGGAGGAGATCCGCTCTCACTGGAATTGGGCGCCAGGATCGAGCTTCTTGAACAACTCCGAGTTCTCGCTCACCTGGCGACTTGCACGGAATGCGTTGCCCCTTCGCGACTTGAACTACAAAGCGGGCCAGGCAGACATGCCTGATTGCCCTCGCTGCGGCAGTGGGTTGGAAGAAACGGCTGAGCACGCCTTCTACTACTGCGAGCGAGTCCGCCCGTTTTGGGGTCACGTCGGGGAGTGGACGGCTCGCATCGAACCCAAAAAGCTTGTGCTGCTCGACGTTGGTTACGTCGTAGACAACGTTCTTCCTCCGTTTCATGGTGAGAAGCGTGTGGTGTTTCTCGCGATCCTAGCTGTAGCCCGAATGGTGATTTGGACGACGCGAAACAAGGGATTGTATGACGATGCAAGCTTTTCTCATCGTGATCTGGTTTTGTATTTTCGGCATCAGCTGAGGGTCAAAATCAGATGCGATAGAAAACGCTTGGATCGCATAACATTCAGCAAAAGGTGGGTGACTGCAGCGAGCCTGGTCGTACGAAAGGGGGCAATGTTGGAGTCATCCTTCCCTCCTCTGCCAGCCCATGGCGTCTACAGTACGGGTCCTTAGGGACCCCATCCCTGGTAAGTAGAATTGTTTTGCTTCCTTGTAACCTAGTTAGCAGTATGTTGTGTGTCATTGTCCCCATCATCTAGTCGTTAGTTTCTTAAGATCTTCCCCATCCCTATTATTTTTGTACCTCAACCCGAATCCCAGCCCGCTTTTATTGAAGATCTTGAAAATTCATATGTAAAAAATCATATCTGCTTCTATCGACCCATACCGCGCCCGACTTTTATTTCTCTTATCTCTGTAGATTAGGATTCCCGCCCCACCTAGGGTAGGTCCGGCTTGTTTCCGGCTTCTTTCGACCCGGAAAACAGTAGGCCTCCAATTTTATAGACGGGGGGATGGGAGGGAAACCAAACGGGGGATTTTTTCCTTGTTTTTCGTGTATATATGTTTTTCGGGGTTTTTTCTCCCATTCCCATCATATCCATTGTAAAAAATCATACATTGTAAATAAAATCATGCATCACTTTCGGGTTTTAAGTAGGACTTTTTCATAGAGCAAATGCGGTATTTTGGTGGTTGCTGCGTGCATGGAGATGGACGAGTGATTATATATTGTATTGTTGAATGGGTCGGCGAATGTGGCTAGCTAGGTTCCTCATAGAAAATATAGTTAAAGCATGACCGCTCCCTTCCCCTCCCCCAAAACCACAAGGCCTCGTGCCTTCTTGTATTTACTACAAGAAATAAAAGAAACAAGACTAGAGAGACGCGTGCGTATGCAAAATAGATGTGTAATGTAACATTGCAAGTTAGAATTGTTTATTCAGTATTTGGCATTCTACGAGAGTGAAGAAATTGTAAGTATCGGTCAAAATCACCCACCCCTTAAGAAACATGAAAAAAATGGCGATGAAGAATTAGTTCCAAACATTATAAAAATGATTATTTGACTTCTTTGAACATAGTCTCTATTTTGCAAACTTTCTGAAAATAATATGGCCATTTAAAAAGGATTTTGAAAATTATTTGCCTGTAAAAGGATTAAAGCAAACATCAAATTTTAAGTCAATGAACTATTCTATAGTAAACCGATCTCCAAACACTTGCCAATTCGGCCAACATTGACACCAGAAAGAATTGTAACTGACCTGCTAGATTCAGAGTTACAATTTGTTGTGGAAATTATATGATTTGGATGTTATTAATAGCTCTTTTGTTTGTATGTTGTTGTTTTTTTTATGATTGTTATGTCATCATCATGTCGTGCCGCTAGCACGGATATCCCTGACCCTCTCTCGCCACTTCTCCCTATCATTCATCGCTTTTGGCAGGTCTTCAGGGCTACATCCCGTATCCTCACATAGCTGCTGTGTGTATGTTCGAGCTGGTCGTCCTGCTTTTGCTTGACCATATGCAGGGGTCCATAGGAGTATATCACTGAGTTTTTCCTTGCTTCTCCAGTGTCCTGCGTGTCTGGTTCGTTTAACTTGTATAGTTGGTGTCTTGTGAGGTGTTGCCGCCAGGACCTGTTCAATATTGCTCTCAACATTCTTGTATAATTGCCGTCTAGCTTCTTCGTCAGCTGTTTAGTTAGCGTCCAAGTAGTGCATATAGCAGTATCGATACGACCGCTGCCTGGAAGAAACTGCGTTTCATTTTATCGGTCAGGTCTGATTTCCATATGATCGAGAGCCTATCGATAGCTGTCCATGCTTTTGTTAGTCGCGTGTCGATGTCTTTTTTTTTACGAGATCCCCCCCCGCCAGAAGTATGGAAGACCAGACAGGAAATTGTTATGTAGAAGAATGTATTGATTGTGACCCGTGTGATTTGAACACGGATCTCTAGCCAACAAACAAAAGTGTTGGAATGGAATGCGCTACTGGAGTTTACGTGACTAGAAATGTTGGATATATAAATGGGTCAGTCAGCGATTTGACACGTGATGAATAGAGAGACGCGTGCGTATGCAAAATAGATGTGAAATGTTACATTGCGAGTTAGTAGTGTTTAGCATTCTATACTCAGTATTTGGGGGGCACCTCTGGTGGTGTAACGGTTAGCAAGCTAGACTAGCAAACCTACACGAGTGAGTTCGAGTCTAATTGGGCGCCCCATTCATTCGGCCTTGTACCACATCGAAGCAAATAGCTTTGTAAATTACTACTCAGTATTTGGCATTTTACGAGCGTGAAGAAATTTTAAGTATCGACCAAAATTACCCTCTTCACGGAACATTATAAAAGTGGTGACGAGAAATTGTTTCAAACTTGACAAAAGTGGCGACGAAAAATAGTTTCGAACATTATAAATAATCTATATGACCATAGATGGTACTCTAATAGGTATTATCCCTCTCAGTTAAAGTGTATCCGGAAGTTATAGCAATGAAAGGATACCCAACATTCCTTAGATCTCCAGAACTGGAGCCTCTCCATCAGATCCCGCTTTGTGTCATATCCAAACACCTCTTTTCGGAAGTGGATCCTATCTTTTTGAAAAGGAAACAGTCATTGTATTCTGAGTGTTAGCATTAGGATAGAATGTATTTGGCGGTAAATCAAAATTAAATTTGGTTTTAAGAGTATCAAGCAAAATTTGGTAGAGACGTCGTGTAAATACTTTACATCCTTTAAGAAAAGAGAATAACCTGTAATTTATGCCATCGCAGACATTTGGTACATCCACTGTCCAGAAAACTGAGGATTGCAGTCGGTGACTGCGTCACGGGAAGTCCTTTTGTCTTCTCCATCACGTCAAATATGTTTTGAAATAGAAATCATCTCAGAATGAACATGAAAGAAAATTATTTTTAAAGCAAGGTTATTTCATGAAATTGCAAATTTCTTCTACATTATAAGCATATGTTTTTAAATCACTAATTGTTTTCAAATTAAGTAGGTGTATTATAGATTGAATTACTATGACCAGAAAATCCAGCAATCACAGCACGCGACATACGAAACCACTGGTTAGCAGTTTCGAGCTTATTAGGTCTCATCAGCAGTGTATACTGTTATCTCTCCCAATGGCGATAGAACCAGCGACTACAGATTGCAGAGCCGAAACTCTACCATAGAGCCATAAGTCCACATCGCATACAAAAGATACCAAATTAACTAGTCATGGCAATTGTACCAAATTAACTAGTCATGGCAATTGTGCGGCCACTTAACCTGAATGTGTCTTGTAAGTTTCATCCGTACTCCTTACAGAGGACACGGTCACCTCCAAGGCCACGTCTTCCCAAGAGGATTGGAGATATGCATCTGCGTAATTATTATAACCTCAACGATATTATATCCTTCTACAATATAATTCATCTACTTGAAAAAATGTACATCTATTTCCTTGTCCTTGAGATTATAATAATTACGCAGATGCGCATTTCCAATCATCTTGGAAATACGTGGCCCTGGAGGTGACCATTTCCTCTGTAAGGAGTACGGATGTAACTTACAAGACACATTCAGGTTAATTGGCCGTGCAAATGCCATGACGTTGATTTGGCACCAATGTTGTATGATGTGGACCAGTGGTAGAGTTTCGGCTCTGCATTCTGTGGTCGCTGGTTTGATTTCCAGTGGGGAAAATCACGGTATAAACAGCTGAAGAGACCTAATAATATCGAAACAGCTGTCTAGTGTTTCCGTATGTCACGTGCAGTGTTTGCTGGATTTTCTGGTCACGGTAATTCAAATTATAATATAATTCCTTTACTTAAAAAAAGAAAATGTACTTCTAGATAGGTGTAATTGTTAACCTGAGTGAATATATGGGTTGGGTTGTTTTTATGGCATATCAACTATTGTAGGTTATTTAATGCCAAATCCATTTTTATACGAATGAACTGTTCTATTTCAAACGATTCAGCTTAGCATGAGTAGAGTTTAATTGTCAAAAACATTTATATTTCAAGCTGTTCACTTTATTCAAATAGTTCTAATTGTAACAATTCAGTTAAGCATAAGTGTTGGGTATCACCCACCTTTTTCCACACAATGAATTAGTCCATCTGCCATATATAGCAGTAGCTACTAATACCAGGGTAGACTAGAAGGTGAAGAGCAGCTTCTTATAGGAATAGTATTAGAGCGTTGGAGACTGGAGATTGCACTAGATCACCTTACTTGCTACTGTAATAACGGAAGCCAATACTATCGTTGGACTAGCATACCAAAACAGTTTTTTTTAGATAATTCAGTTTAGAATAATCATGTAGTTTAATTCTATTTGACCCATAGATGGGACCCAATCAGATGCTACCACTCCGGGACAGAATGGACCAGGGAGCGATGACATAGAAGCGGTACTCTGCATTCCCCAAAGCTCCAGCATTACTGGAATCTCGCCATCAGATTATTCAGTGTCATATCCAGGACACTCGTTGGGAGTGGTCTTACCCCACTGTAGAGATGCAGTCGGTATATTCTACAGCCCCATCTAACAGGGCAAGTGAATATATGTACACAACGACGAGCCACTTTTTGATAATGAAGTCTCTTACTTATCTTTACGGATGCCACTGCAATAAAAGAATGAATTCTTGTCGTTGGGAGTGGTGTTGTGTCGCTTTTCCCTTTTTTTAGGGAGGGTGTTTTTCTTGCGGAGATTATTCTCTTTAGGGTTTTTCACTGAACTTTTACATTTTCTGTGGCAATTCCAGTAGTCTGTGGAATTTGATTTCTTCTTTTTTCTTTTTTTTTCTATTTTTTTTTTATTTGCAGATGAATTCCGATCTATAGTGAAGGGATTATATTTCTGGTAAATGGCTAAATGATGGTTCAATGCAGATGAAGGAAGAAACAAGAGGCATAAAAGGAAAATGGAATGAAGGAAAAGAAGGAAATGAATGGAAAAAAATTAAAGAAACAGAATATCGAAGATTTTGATAAAGAAAAAGCAAATAAGGAATTCTTAAAAGAAAGATTGATTTGCTTCTTAGTTTACTGGCATATCAACCTTAGAGGATAAGTTAGTGCCAAAACCAACCTTGTAGAAGAACAGCAATTATAGCATTTAATATGTTGGAACAAGGGCATTAGTCTGAAAGTGAATGATGCGGATGGAGTTCGAACTCATCTGAGGCCGCAATCTAGCATTTTAGCCATTACGCTTAGCTACACTGAAAAGAAGAAGAAGAAGAAGAAACGTTTACTGTTCATGTATGACTTTAGAAATGAAAAATTGAATGAATCCAAGAAGAAAAATGAATAAAAACAAAAGGTCTGATAAAAGAAAAGGGAAGAAACAATTAAAGAGATAGTAAAAGAAATAAGAGGGGAAAAAAGAAAGAAAACAGAAAAAGTTACGAATAGAAGTATGGAAGCAAAAGAAATATGAAAAAAAAGGAGTTTTAAAAACGAGAATGGAAGCAAAAGAAATATGAAAAAAAGGAGTTTTAAAAACGAGAATGGAAGCAAAAGAAATATGAAAAAAAAAAGGAGTTTTAAAAACGAGAATGGAAGCAAAAGAAATATGAAAAAAAAAGGAGTTTTAAAAACGAGAATGGAAGCAAAAGAAATATGAAAAAAAAAGGAGTTTTAAAAACGAGAATGGAAGCAAAAGAAATATGAAAGAAAAAGGAGTTTTAAAAACGAGAATGGAAGCAAAAGAAATATGAAAAAAAGGAGTTTTAAAAACGAGAATGGAAGCAAAAGAAATATGAAAAAAAGGAGTTTTAAAAACGAGAATGGAAGCAAAAGAAATATGAAAAAAAAGGAGTCTTAAAAACGAGAATGGAAGCAAAAGAAATATGAAAAAAAAGGAGTCTTAAAAACGAGAATGGAAGCAAAAGAAATATGAAAAAAAAGGAGTTTTAAAAACGAGAATGGAAGCAAAAGAAATATGAAAAAAAAAGGAGTTTTAAAAACGAGAATGGAAGCAAAAGAAATATGAAAAAACAAGTTTAATTAGAAATAATGTAAGCTAAAGAAATATAAAAAAAGTTTTGGGCCAGAACGGAAGTAAAAGAATTATGAAAAAAAAGAAGTTTAATGAGCGGGAATGGAAAGAAAGGTCTGTTGGATATGTTACCCCAAGCTATCGTATCTCTCAGCGTAAGTAAAGGAATTTTATGTATATATTTATTTACATATACGCTTATCGGAGTGTTCAATTCATGAGAAGAGTTTATATATATATATATATATATATATATATATATATACACACACACACATATATATATCGGCATAAAATAACGTTAGGTTAGTTGACACACCGTTAAAATCACTCAGTTAGACCAAGTGCATATATTGTTGTCAGGTCAAAATCGAGTTAGTCCTTCAAGGTGTTGCAAGTTTATTTTCCGCCTGTGTATATTATGTAATCGGTGGGTTTGTTGCATTAACAAAAGCGTTCTTCTAACAAATGTGCGCATGTCCATTTTTAGACTGCAAATGCGTAGGCGCGTCTCATTTTAAAAGTGCAGGACTCGACATAGGAACACCATCCACATTCCGGTAAGATTCGCTCACTGCACCTGTTTATTTTGAAGTCAATCATCAACCTTAAAAAGACACGAAACACCTCAAACACTGAAAGAATCTCGGCTTGCGAAAAAGAAATATTGGACACCATTCAAACGAACGGACTGTTTTTGTTTTTGGCTTTGTTTCTTAGTTCACGTAGGAATCATTGTCTAGTGATAAACAAAAGGAAACAACAGCCTTCCCCCTCCCCATTAATAAACCAAAAAGATGGCCAGCTTAAATATTCGCCCACGGTAAATGTTACCGTGCACAAAACTGCTCAGCAATATTACGATATTTCAATTATAAGATAAAACGAGACAGATTAAAAGCACTCAAGACTTGGAGTTTCATGTACACGTCTGAAACCCATTGAATTCTACTGAGCAATAATGTTCTCACCGGCTCATTGGCATAAAGAGAAGAGTGTTCCCGAATAGCCCAGGAGACCGGAGTTCAATCCCAGGTCGAGTCATACCAAAGCCTCAAAAAATGGTACTTGACACCTCCTAGCTTGGCACTCAGCATTATAAGGTAAGTATCAAGGGTAAACCAGGGAAAGGAGTTGCGTCCTCCCCTAACACCTCGGTGAAGTAGCTATTGAAAAGGGAGCCTTCGGGTCGCCCTCGACTACGGTCACCAAGTTCAATTCATTATGTTCTTAAGTTCTAATATGATATACAGGGCCGCGCAAAAAAGCAGAGCAATATTTAAAATATTAGATAAAACAAGATAAATTAAGAGCCTTCAAAATTTGGAGTTTTAAGCGCGCACGTCTTAAATCCATTGAATTCTATTGAATAGTATCTTTTCATGTTGGAATCATTATCTACTGATACAAACAGAGAAAAAACAAAGAAAGTTGGCAAGTTTAAATGGTCTCACTGTATTTTATTTATAATAATATCCAACATGTTCGATGTACTTTCAGTCTTTTGTCAGATTTTAGAGCAGCGGTTTGCATTATAAATGTGACAAGTTGTAGTGAACAAAACGGTTATAACAAAAATGGTTATATATATATATATATATATATATGGGTTAAAGATGACATTGGCAATAAAAAAAATTACATCTCTGATATATTAAAGAAAACGTTGAAAAATTTTTGACACTAATTATATCTAAGGCTGTTGGAGTGGAAGCATGTTAAAATAAAAATAAAAATGCGTTCGTTTTTTTTCAGTGTTTGTGTGTGTGTGTGTGTGTGTGTGTGTGTGTGTGTGTGTGTGTGTGTGTGTGTGTGTGTGTGTGTGTGTGTGTGTTTCGTGGAAACATTTCTCCTTCTGATGGTGATAAAAACGACTAAGAAATTGATGTGATTTCGTCAACCATACGTGGAACCCACACTTTCATATATATATATATATATATATATATATATATGTGTGTGTGTGTGTGTGTGTGTGTGTGCGTGTGTGATTATGATTAAAATGTACATTAAAATCTTTTTTAAACCTTAAAATTTTTACAATGCATGAAAATACTCCGCAAAATCAGAATATAATTGTTGGTTGGTTGGGATATCAATTCTTGTGAGTGATTTAATGTCAAATCTTGTTTGTTTATTTATGATTTATAAACGAATAGGTTACAGGTAGATATTTTTCTTTTTCAAACGAATCGTTAGACTGGTTTTGTTCGTTTTTCGGTGGCATATCAACCCCTTCTACGTTATGTATTTCCGAAAGTAAAATCTCAACTACATAAATACGTCAGACTCGTATAACCGGAACACAGCAACATCAATCTATAATTTGTTTAAATTTCTTAGATAAATCTTGATAATTGTTATACTGTCAGCGTTTCAACCGATATATTTTTCGGCCTTCTTCTGGTGTTTCATATCGAAAAACCGAAAGATATATCGGCCAAAATGTTGTGAGTATAAAAATAGAGATGAGGTCAATTGTCCGAATATTCTAACTAATCAATAAAACTAATCAATATATAAAAGAGGTAAAAATTTAAGCAACACAGAGTATATTTCAAGTATACTATGAGAATGTTAAATACCTGCTTTCCTAAGAATCGAATACGAGAAACTTTATTTCACGGGGTTTTATCCTGTTTTATTATTGTCCTATTTTATACTTGAGATATATATATATATATATATATATATATATATATATATATATATATATTTACTAATCTACTATCTACCAGGATTCACGGTACCAGAAAAAAACCAAAAAAACCCTGGTCCGTAACAAGAGCTAAAATTATCTCGAATCACGGTCCAGAGGAAAAAGAAAAAAAGTTTTTTGGGTAAAAAAGAAAGAAAAGACCACCTCGTCCGACTCCTTGAAAAAAATCAAAGGGTACTTAGTCAGGGGCCAAAAGAAAACCAAAAAACCCTCCGCGAATTCTGCAATGCTACAATTACTAAAGTGCTCAACATAAAACAATGGAGCCAATTGAGGGGAGGGTGGAAATTTTGACGTCTCAATCGGAGCATATGATGGTGCGGAAATTTGTGAACTCATCGGGTGTGTATTACTATATAGCATTAATAAGATTATGGACCCTAATAATCATGGACTTTACCGAGACGACGGGCTGATTATAGTGCAGAAAAGTACACCGAGGAAGTGTGATGGGATTAGAAAAAAATTGCATAAGCTGTTTGAAGACTTTGGATTTAGGTTAGATGTAACAACAGATTTAAAAATAACGGATTATCTTGATATTACTTTAAACTTATATAGTGGAACAGTATCTCCATTTAGAAAAAGGAACCAGGATCTGCGTTATGTAAATAGGGGATCTAATCACCCAATACAGGTGTTTAAACATGTACCTAAAGGCATAGGGTGTCCTCGTGGTGTAATGGGTAAAGCGATGAACTGCGGAATCGTAGTACGCGAGTTCGTACTCCAGTCGCGCTATTACGTTCACTTTCGGGCAAATACCCTTGGGAAAGGTATGAACCCCCTTATTCTCCCTCCAGCTATGGATAAATAGTAGGACGGACTAGGTTCTTCAGCCTTGGTGAGGCAACTAGTCTAGGAGAAGGAAAACTCTGAATTCAAAACCTGTTAAACTCCGCTTAAAAATTGACCTTGTGTCATATCCTGCCCGAGCGGAGGGGTTGGTAAATAGTACCTAAAGGCATAGAGCATAGATTATCTAATAACTCCTCCAATAGGGAAATTTTTGAACGAGCTAAACAGGAATATGAGGAGGCTCTAAAAAATGACGGATATCGGGTCAATTTAGAATATAAGGATAGGGATAGAATTGGAACACGAAGTAGGAGAAATAGATCGAGAAAAATTTTATGGTTTAATCCCCCTTACAACATGGAGGTGGTTAATAACTTGGGAAAGGAGTTCTTCAAGATATTAAAAAGAAACTTCCCTAGTGGGAGCCAATTACATAAGATATTTAATAAAATTGCATTAAATTAAGTTACAGTTGCATGCCAAACATTACTGGGATAATAAATAGGAGTAATATAGCTAAATTAGGTACAAAGAAGCATAAGGTGATTGACAAATGCAACTGTAGGGATAGGGTTAGATGTCCTCTCGAAGGCAAGTGTAAGCAGGAGTGTGTAGTGTATAAAGTAGAAGTATATAGTGATTCGAATAATAAGAGAGATAAAAAGATATATTTTGGGTCGACCCAAGGAGATTTTAAAACTAGGTACTATAACCATAGAACAAGTTTCTCGCACGAGAGGTATAGGTATAGCACTGCTTTATCTAGTTATGTGTGGGAACTTAAGGAAAAACAAGGAGTAGATCCGATAATGAAATGGGAAGTAATAAAGAAATATCGCAAATATAGGGCAGGTAATAGAACCTGTAATCTTTGTATGGAGGAAAAATTAGTAATAGCAGATTGTAAAAGCAAGAATATGCTTAACAAAAGATCGGAGGTGTTAAATGGTTGTAAACACAAAAGGGCGTGGTTACTATATAATTAGGAATAGGTTATAGGGTTTTTTTGTTTTTTTTTTAATATGCAAATTCTAGGATGGGTGGAGGTTTTTGGTGAATAAAGGCAAAGCAATTTCTCCTTAGAATAGTCGAGGTTAAACTTCCTGATGATCCGTTAAGGTGAAACTTTAGTAGAAGATTTTCGACTAGCGATTTAAGTTAATTCTATATATATATATGTATATATATATATATGTGTGTGTGTGTGTGTGTGTGTGTGTGTATTTACTAACCACAGCACGATCAGGATATAAAACAATGTCATTTTTTTAAGTTGAGTTGAACAGGTTTGAATTAGAAATATTCTTTCTGCTAATGTTGTATAGCAGAGATGAAGGTGACAAAACTTATATATAAAAATATAAACTCTCTTTTTATTTACGAAAGGCAAAATGGCTGTGTGTGTGTGAGAGAGAGAGAGAGAGAGAGAGAGGGGGGGGAATGAACAGGGAACCGCTGGGGTTTCCACCACACTGAGAGATATATATTCTGAGCCTTGCTTCTTCGTGCTTCTTTCACAGGAGATTGATACAGAGTCGTTTCTCAAACCAAGGGCCGTCCCTTTTATATATATATATATATGATATTAAATTAAATTATCAGTATTAGATAGCAATGCTGGAAACCATTTATCTGTGAAAATAGAACTATTATTGTTCGATGGAAATACTTAAAACCATTTAACGGTGTGCAAACAATAAAGATCAATACTTTAAACCATTTAACTCAGTGCCAAATCAGCTTTGGCTTGTTTCAAATTGTTCCCATTAAACTATTCCTTTATAAAACATGTAACAAGATTTGGCATTAAACAACCCACAAGGGTTGATATGCCATAAAACACAACCAACCAACCAACTAACCTTATTACATTTATATATACATACTTTTCTCAGGTTGCATAGTATAAACTTAGCTTTTGTCTATTAACGTGGGAAATAATAAGTCAAAGAACTTCTTAACAGCAAGATGTCTGGCTTGAAACCAAGAACATTAGATAGGTGTCTGGTATAAAAATATTTTGGATGAAGTCCTAGGACAAATACAGTGCGCAAACTGCGTTATTATAAGCATATATATATATATATATATATATATATATATTTCCAAAAGAAATACTTTCCTAAGATAATGTAAAAAATTTTAATGTATTGACATTCACGTTTAATGGTTCGGAAAGAAACATTTGAAGTTTTATCATTAAGGCATTCGAAAATATCTGGTATTTCATCATCAGGCTGAATTAAACCAAACGAATGATGGCACTGTTGAGAAAGTATATTTGAAAGACATTTCGGGAAATACCAGTCGACTTGACAACCCAGTTCCTGGTTAGTTTGAAAATCTGAGGCAACATCGTGTTTAATTTTAAAGTAGTAGACCATCAGTAATGGAGACCTTTTGAGAAATATTTGTAGGATCGATTCAAAATAATTCCAAATTGCTGTCTGGGGAGAAACACTGTCGGGGGTTAAAAAGAAATTCGTAAGTTTTAGGAAAATATTTCTCACGAAAATCGGGCCATAGAAAAATAGTATGCGAGTCACAAACTATGAAAGTCTCCCTTGTAAAAATACTCAGGACTATTCTTCAATTGACGTGAAGTTTACGAATTGTGTGTTTGAGAGGGCTATCGTAAACTTTAATAAAAATTCACAAAGTTCAGCAATGATGATCTTACAGTCTGTAATATGGGTAAGTGACTCCTTTAAAATGGATTATCTTAAACTTTATTAGAAGCGATTTGACGTTCTTTATATTTGATAATATATATATATATATATATATAATTTTACAACTAGTCTATGTAATATGTGTAAGGACAGCTAGTTTAACGCCTTTAAATATGAATAATTACCCTAAACTTAAATAACTCTACTTTACCTCCTTTATTTTTGATAATGATCATCTTAAGACCTGTATAAGTAATATAGGTAATTACTGCTAGTTTGACTCCTTCAAATACGAATGATTATCCCAAACTTTAATAACTCGACTTTACCTCCTTCATTTTTAATAATGACCATCTTACGGCCCGTATAAGTAATATATGTAATTATAGCGAGTTTGACTCTTTCAAATGTTCTTGTGGCAGACTATAATTGGATTAGAAAAGATCTACTGAGTTTGGTTTGGTTTGTTTTAGATTCTTTGTTTAATGGAAAATCAACCTTGGGATCTACTTGGTTGAGGACTCGAGAGTTTGTAGTTTTTAAATTCTGACTTATTGTTCAGAAATCTTGTAGTGTGTTTGATAGAGTTGGGCGGTTTAGCAATTTATGTTTCGGTATTGGTTTCTGTTTTTTTCCTTGATACAGCGGTTTTCCATTCGGTTGTTTGGTTTTTTAATTAAGAATTTTTACTTTCTGAGTACGCCATTCATTTTCTTGTGTAATAATAGCATTTCCAGTCGATATCTGATTTCGTTTTAGATTGACAAATTTGAAACTTAGTCTGTTCAACTGTCAATTTCTCGTGTATTTCTGGTCTAATCTTTAAAATATTTATATGACCGGAAAGAAAATAAAATAAACTTTCTAAATAAAATAAAATCTAACATTAAGGCGAAACTGGCAACTATATTTTTATTTTTACTCGCTATTTTGTCGTTAACTTAATTTTACCACAAAAATATTTTTTTGAAAATGGAAACAAAGAGATTACAGACATCATCGCGTATTTATTTCCCTTTTTTTTTCTTTTTGAAAACATTCAATCATATGAAAGATTTCCAAGTGTCATATTAGTCATATTTCCTTTTTTCCCTCTTCATTTCTTTTGTAAACAAATAAATTTCACCTTTATTTCCTAAAACTAGTCAATTAAATGTTTCTATCATATTTTTGTTCAATCTTTTTCTCTTATATAAAATGTTGATAAAATTTAATTTAAATTAAAAATTTCAAGGCGGTTTCACGGTGTGAAGATAAAAACCAAAAACGTCGGTTGTTCGGTTAAACCGCCCATCTCTAGAGTTTAAACCTAACCGAGAGCTTATTCCTGGTGACTTTAGGTTAAACTAAGAAAAGAGGTTCAAAATAATAATAATATAAACGAACAATGTCTGTTTATATTCACTTTTTTGTGTAGTTTTTAAGACTATTCCTATGTAATACAAATAATTTGCACGCGGTTTTATGGTTTCAAATATTTCTATCAAATAAAAATAATATGCACACATTTACTTGGTTTGAAGCATTCATTTCAACGACAAATGATTTAGACACAGTGAGACGGTTTCATGTATTCCAATCTAATACAAATAATTTACTGTTATATGGTATCAAGTATTCCTATCTCATACAAATAATTTTCAAACAAATTTATTTGACTAACAGGCGAAACGCTAACTGTCACTACTACTCTGGGTCAAAGTGGCACTTGGAGTAATGGTAATGAAGGGGTACTCCACACTCCCAGAGCTCCAGAACTAGAACCTCATCACCAGATACAATTTAGTGTTATACTCTGGACACACCTTATTTTTTGATGGGGGAGTTCTTCTCTAAACAAAACTTAGTGCTATATCAACTTGTATATTCGAATCTGAAATCGGGAGAAATATAGCCAGTGACTGCTTTAAGGTTGTTGTAGAGTGGCTCGTACCACGTGACTTCCGGTATCACGGAGGTATAAAAGACGTCGTGTTTCTTAAGCACGAGTGTTCTGCAAGATCTCGGTCACTATTAACACCAATTTCGGACGTAACACCCACAGCGCGAGACTTATATTTGTTGGACTGTAGCACTTCAGTTAATAAATAATTAGCTCTTTATTTCACTGTGTATCTATTCCTTACCACGATACAACACAGATAAAAAGAAATGGTTTGTTCTTGGAGGTCCTAATGAGAAATTATGTCAGAGGAATTCTTTGGAAAGTTTCCAGGAAGATCAGGAACTCCATGCCAAGAACCCGTCTTTCCTTTTTTTTCCCCAGGAGCAAAAGAATGAAAGAAAACCAGAAAAATAAATATAAAAAAAAGAATTACAGGCGTGTAAATTGGATCTTTTAAAAAAAATTCTTTGCTATCTATGTCGAAAGGCAAACAATTGAAAGAATTGGAAAAAAATAGCGTTATATTTATCTGATATGATATTGAAATGACTCCTAATGTTTTAGACAATCAGAATCATTTAGGACAAAAAAAAAAAAAAAGAAAAAGAAAAGTAACAGAACAAAAGTATAGATGGCGAAATACCAATAATAATAATGAGGTGAAGGAATAGGGAAGGAAAGGAAGTGGAAGAGAAGGAAGAGGATAAGGAGAAGTAAGAGGAGAAGAAGAGGGAGGAAATCTAAAAAGAAACTGAATCGTTCTTGATAGTATTTTATTACAATAGCAAAAGAACCAATTTTATCAAAGTTACAACTGATAAGACTATGTAGCGACAGAGAGAGACAGTGTGTGTGTGTGTGTGTGCGCGTGCGCGTGTGTTTTAGAGAGAAAGAGAGAGAAAGATGATGGGAGAGAGAGTGAGAGGGGAAGAAAGTAAGAGAGTGAGTGGTAGAGAGAGGGAATGGGAGACAGAGTGAGAGGGAGAGAGCGAATGGAAAAGAGTGAGAGTGAGTGGAAGAGAGAAAAAGTGAGAGAGACAGTGTGTGTGTGTGCGCACGCGTGCGTATGTGTGAGAGAGAGAGAGGGCGGAGAGGGAAAGAGAGAGTGAGTGGGGAAGAAGGTAAGAGAGTGAAAGGGAGAGAGATGGAGGGAGAGTGGGAGAGAGAGGAGTGGGAGAGAGAGTAAGGGGAAGAGAGGGAGCAGAAGAGAGTGAGAGTGAGTGGAAGAGAGAAAGTGTAAGAGAATATGAGAATGAGAGAGTGAGTGGGAGAGAGTGAGTGAGAGAGTGAGTGGGAGATAGAGAGAGAGAGAGAGAGAGAGAAATAGAACAGAAAAATAACAGAAAGAAAGAGAGCTGCCAGATCGGAAAAGTATGAGAACGCTTTGAGAAAAAAAAAATTCAAGTAACTGAAAATATTGGAATCGGACACCATCACCCAGAGATAAGAGAAAAGGTAACGAAAAAATACCTCTGTGGAACAAGAAGACATCTCGAAACCAAGCTCTGTAGCAGAAATCTTATTAAAGGAATAAACACTTGAGAAGTCCTGCTTGTAAGATACTCTGGACTATTCTTAAAAAGGACGAGAGGAAGAACTTTGACAAATGGACCAAAGGACAAGGAAAGAGATGGCTATGTGACGTGACAAATCCTCATAAAAGGCAACGAAAGACTAATAAAAGTGACCAAAACAGTATTGGCAATATAACGACAAAGAGAAAAACAACAAAAATTCAAAGCAAAAATAACGGTAAAAAAAAGCAACTCCATGGATATTTCAAGCAACAGATTGTATTTGAGAAGACCAGGAAGCGGCTAAGAATGGGAAACCCCAAATGAGAAACTGATTTGCTTTCGTTTAGTTTTATGGCATATCAACTTTTGTCGATCATTTAATGCCAAATATATAAACAGTTCGACTTCAAACAATACAGGTTAGCATAAGTACAGTTTAATAGTGAAAAATATTTCTATTTTAAGCTATTCATTTTATTCAGACAGTTCTATTTCAAACAATACAGTTTAGTATGAATACAGTTTAATTGTCAAAAACATTTCTATTTCAAGCTATTCATTTTGTTCAAACAGTTCTATTTCAAACAATTCAGTTTAGCATGAGTACACAATTTAATTGTCAAAAACATTTCTATTTCAAGCTATTCAGTTTAGTCAAACAGTTCTTATTCAACCAATTCAGTTTAGTATTAGTATAATTTTTGTTTACACACCGTTAGATGTCAAAAAAAGTTCTAATTCAAACAATTCAGTTTAGCTTAAGTACGCAGTTTAAATGTCAAAACAATTATATTTTAAGCAATTCAGTTTAGCATAAGTACACTATTTAATTGTCAAAAGCAGTTTTATTCCAAACAATTCAATTTTGCATAAGTGCACAGTTTTCTTCTATTTGACCCATAGATAGGATCTTATCAAGTGCCCCCACTCTGGGCAAGAGTGGATCTGGGAGCGATGGCAGTGAAGAAGTACTTCGTATTCCCCAAAGCTCCTGCATTACTGGAGCCACACCATCAGATTGTTTAATATCATATACAGGACACTCGTTGGGAGTAGTCATACCCCTCTGCAGAGAAGATGCGGTCGGTGTACCAAGAGAAACGGAATCTCTTTTAATAGCAGCACAAGGGATTGCCATAAGAACCAAATATATCAAAGTAAAAATTGACAATACGCAACAGAGGTTGGAGAAAAGAAACAGATAATCACTTAATAATTAATGCAGTAAACAACCATGAAAGCAATCCTAAGCATGACTGGGTGGGAAAGGTAATCTACAGGGAATTGTGCAAGAGATTAAAATTTGACCATACTACCAAATGATTTATGCACGAGCCCATATTGTTTTATATTGTTATATCCAGAACACCCGTTGACGGGTATTTTACCCCTCTGCAGAGTGGCTGTCGGTGTATTCTACAGACCCAGCTGACTAGGCTGTCCCCATCATTAGTATTAGATAGGAATACTAGAAACCATAAAACTATGTGTTAACAAACTATTATTTTTAGATAGAAATAGAGACTTGAACCATATAATTGGGTATAACTTCTTATTAATAGATAGAAATACTTAAAACCATATAATTGTGTGCCAACAAATGATAATTATCAAATAGAAATAGTTACTTTAACCACATAATTGGGTATAAATTGTAAGAAATAGATAGGATTACTTCAAACCATTAAAAAATATGTGCAAACAAACGAATTTTTATTAAATAGGAACAGTTACTTGAGCCATATAATTAGGTATAAATTGTTTTACACTTTGGAGAGTTTTTCACACTAGCGTTATCTAATGGTCTTTTACTGGAGTTTGAGTGACAGCACGTCTCCTAAACTCTCCAGGACTATTCTCAGTATTCTGGCTAATCTTAAAAATGTTATAGACATGATGGTCTCCATTCGTCCTCTTATTTCCAAGTCCTCCAGTCCCTCTACCAATTCTTTGGGGATTGTTCCAAATGCACCAAAGAGAACGAAACATAAAATTTTCTGGGATTATGAGAAACAAACGGATAATCTAATCCAAGCCAGAAGACCATACTTAGTATTGATTAACAAGAAAAAAAAAGAAATTATTTTGTGGTTTTCGCTGTTACAGTGGGCCACAGAGAGAAAAGAAAAGAAAACGAAAAGATAAAGAAATTCTTGGATGTTGCCAGAGATCTATAAAACTGTGATGAAGGTGACAGTGATACCAATTCAAGTCGGAGCACTTGGAACGGTACCCAACAGCCAGCAAAAGAGACTGGAGGAATTAGAAGTCAGAGGAAGTCTGCTCGGCTTAATTCGAAATATATGAGTTTTTAGTATAACAGAAAAGATCTCTAAGCATAGGTGGTCGATTTTGCAACGAAACGCTGGAGGGAAACGGAATGTTCACCATAATACAGATGAAAATTCAATTTCAACTCATTTCCAAACTGGAGTTTGGTTTCCTGAGTGATCAAGAACTTTAAAGCACAGTGTATTTGTGAAGATCGCTGGGCAACCTGTTCCGCACCATTTAGGTTTGCAACCCCTAAGATGAATGTGCATAGGTTATCAACGGCATTCAACAGTGCCTTCAAGTAAATGGCGGACATCTAGAGAATTTTTCGTTTATGTTTGAGATTAGATAGTTGTACATTCTAATATGTTATCGTTTACGTTTCAATAAATGACATTTTTTTTATTGTTCTTACATTTGTGATCCTTAATTTTTTTGTGTCAAATGTTGTGAAACACGTTCTCTCCCCCCATCTCTCTCTAAACGTATATACATGTGTATACTTGGTTTGATTTGGTTTGGTTCTATGGCATATAACCCATTCTAGGTAATTTAATATCAATTTTTTTTATACATATATATTAAATATGATTTCTAAATACATTTTGTTGACATATTTTTTTTTTTCTTTAAGAAAAAACAAAACCGGTCACATTAGGATTATAAATTTATTTCCATCCTGTTATGTGTTCTTGATAAAATCAAAAAACACGAAAAAAATTAACAGGACTTCTTCAGGTCTTATGGATAAAATAATTCAGAAAAGACACAGGAATGAAGGGTAGGAGGGGATAGAAGAGGGGTGAAGAGATTTTTCCTCATTTAGCCCACTTCATTTTTTTTTTTCATTGCCGGTTGGAATTATAGTAAATTAATTTTTTTATTTTTTATTTTTTAAAAATCTAATTAATTTTCGACTTAAAACTCCAGATTTAATACAAATTTAGATAACATAACTTTATTTGATAACATTACGTTAAGATACAGTAATACTTATATTAAATTAAATTCAAGATTTAAAATTAAAATTAAAATATTTTACTTTCAATTTTATTTTCGAGCCTATTAATTCAGTTACCCTTTTATTGAATAGTACGTATATATGATATGGTTTCTTCACATTTATTTTATTTTATTTGTATTCATTTACCTTAAATCTCAATTTAAACCTATGTTTTTTTTAACATTATCTATGATAATATTTCTACAGTTTAAATGTAGTCCTATGTCTACATCTAGCTATTAATTCACATCTCTTATTTAACAATTTTTCAGGGTCTGGGTATATCATTATTTGTATTTTTTCCTCTAGGCATAGATTACATCTACTATCAAAACATTTTGGAGTACTTGACCTTTTTAATATGGACCATTGAATCTCAGGGGTTAAACCTCTATTTTTCAAACTCCAAAAATGCTTAGCTAGGGCTGTTTGGTGTTTCAGATGTTCATGGGAGAAAGAATATTTATTATTGGTGTATCTAATTTTCCATTTCGTGGAGGAAATTCCGATATAATTTTTTTTTTCCTTGATATTCTCTTTTGGGTAAATAATTCCTTGATATACTACATTATTCAAATTACATAATCCATTCACAGGACAATTATTTCGAGTTTTACAATTACATTCGTTTTGTTTACTATTATTATTATTATTATTATTATTATTATTATTTTTCGGTCCTGAAATTCCTTAATTATCTTTTTATTAGGATTATTGATTATTTGAAAAATATTTTTCGTGCAGGAGTAACTAATTTTTAACATTTTTCGATTAAATATTTTATGTTGTATATTATCATGTTTAAAGTGCTTATCTATCAGTTTCAAAAATATTTACCTACATTTATACTCGCTAGTCTACAAAAGGGCGGGGTGTTAAACAATATAATTTTTTCTTTTTCTATTTTCTTGATCATACTTCTTATTTTTTTCTTTATTAATTTCATTAGGTATATTTTCATCTTGATAGGTAAACTCTTCCCTAAAACCGCTATTTTTAAGGGCATCCTTATATATCTTACTACTTTCTTCGAATATTTTCTCGTTAGCGGATAAATTCCTTATTTTCAATTTTACTGCTTTGGGGACTTGTTTAATTATGGTCTTGGGGTGATTCAAGTTAACATTGATATATGAAGGGTACTGATCAGTTTTTTTAAACCGTTTATAAAATCTGATCAGTACCCTTCATATATTAATGTTAACTCAAATCACAAGGGATTTTCTGCCTTCCTGAGGTTGTTTATAGACATTGTGGTTTGAAATGTGCGTACCCAACGATAAATTTGTCTTTTCAGGGAATAATTGTTGAACTTCCTGGGATATTTGGCTCACACACTTTTGAATGATTTTGTCTCCAAATAATTAGTGACGCGAAATATCTTTCCTTGCTTGTCAAAGATATTGTAATCGAGGATTAATAGTTGTTATAGTATACTATTTTAAAATCTGAAACAAAAAAGAACACAACATTATTAATTATTAGTAGAGTTATTAGCAGTCACATGGGTCCCATGTATATTGAGACACCCTATATCAGACCATTTTCGGGGCTTTAAGAAATAATGAAAATAATCTAATCCAATAAGAACTTATATAGAATATTGAACTCAGGCTGAGGTTCTAGTGTCAAGATATGGAAATTGGTTATTTGGATGTTTAGTTTTAATGGTATATCAGTCCTTGTGAGATATTTAATGCCAAATCTTGTGATATATATATATATATATATATATATATATATATATATATCAGGGGCGGAGACGGGACTAGTGCTACTCGTGCCCGGCACGACCAATAACTCGGTCAATGTTATTCAAAATGGATTAAAAATCATCCATTAATTTCAAGCAAACATACTTAGTCTGATCTCAATTAAATTACGTATCTATTCAAGTTTCGATAACTAAGTAGTCAAAAGTTCATAAATATCTCTGGGAATAATACAACGATGCTGTTTTGAACGGATGGTCTTTGTCCGGCCACCGTCAGATTCATTGAACATTCCATAAAATCGGCTATAAAGTTGAACGCCCGATCCGTGCCAGGCACTAGACCCTTATAATAACAGTAATGTTAGAGAAATACGCTTTTGACTGTAGCCAATAGCAAGAGCAACCCTTACACTGTGCTAAAAAATTTTAGCACGTGTGACTGTTGATAGATATATTGGGAAGAGGGAGAGGGACAGAGAGAGAGAGAGAGAGTAAGAGAGAGAGAGAGAGAGAGAGAGAGAGGGGATAGCAGGTTAGAGCAGTCGCCGACGTCATCATCATTGCTATGGTTAATGTTGGTTAAACGGCGTGTTTTAATTCGTTTTTTCACAAACAGATCTCTATTTCTTTAATGAATGTTGCATATATTACATTCTGTAAGTAAAATTTGTTTATTTGAATACATTTTCAACAAATAATCTTTATTTTAGGCGAAATTGAAACTACTAGCTGTGTCTGTGTATATTGTCATCCGTTTCTTTATTCTAATAAACATATTTTTCTCGTCATAGTAATGAACATCTTCTCTTTTCTTCTATACTTTTGAAAGGAAAATACATTATCTTATCTACTGTATTAACAAGACTACAAATTATATAGTATCTTGATTGTTTACAAAAAAAAAACACCATGCAAGGTAGGTTTGTCAATCTGTGCTATATAATGGAGAATCACGCAATAGCAACTATGATGACTTACTTTGGGTCCACGGACCACAGGTTGGGAACTGAAGTTGACAGAGTGCGTGGGGGGGGCACGAGTAGTAAAAATAGGCTAGAGTCGCAACTGATATATATATATATATATGTGTGTGTGTGTGTGTGTGTGTGTGTGTGTGCGTGCGCACGCGCGTGTGTATGTGTCTGTGTTCTAGCAGAATGTGACATAAGGTCAATTTTTAGTGGAGTTTAACAGGTTTGAACTCAAAGTTTTCCTTTTCCTAGGCTGGTTGCCATACCAAGTTTGAAGAGCCCAGACTGCCCAACTATTTACCTATAGCTGAATCCTTGGCTCGGGTCGCTTGGGTTTTATGGCATATCAATCATTCTAGGTTATTTAATACCAAATCCTTAATATATATATATATATTAGATATGATTTCTTGAAACATTTTGTTGGTAACATTTTTGAACGAGCCTGGGCTCATTTTTTGGCACACAGTTAAAGGGTTTTACTTATTTCTATCTCATATGAATAAGTCTATTTACTATTCATCATTTGTTTGCACACAGTTAAATGTTTTCAAGTATTGCTATGTATCATTAACAATTCAATTAAAACATTCGCCATTTGTTTACACACAGTTAAATGATCAAACAGTTCTATATCAAATAATTCTGTTTAGCAAAAGTACACAGTTTAAATTTCAAACAGTTCTATTTGACCCAGAGATAGGACCGTATCAAGTGCAGCCATGAATCCAATTATTCTCCCTCCAGCTATGGGTAAATAGTAGGACAGACTACGTTCTTCAGCCTTGGTGAGGCTACTAGTCTAGGAGAAGGAAAACTCTGAATTCAAACCTGTTAAACTCCGCTTAAAAATTGACCTTGTGTCATATCCTGCCCGAGCGGAGGGGTTGGTAAATAGGATCAAGTGCAGCCACTCCCGGCCAGAGTAGAACTGGGAGCGATGGTAATGAAGCAGTAATCCGCATTCCCCGAAGCTTCAGCATGACTGGAGGCTCACCATCGGATTTTTTAGTGTCATATTCAGGAAATTCTTTGGGGAAGTCTTACCCTTCTGCAGAGATGTAGTCGTTGTATTCAAAGGGAGTACTCTGTGTTTCTCAAAGCCTTACCATTAGATTGTTTAGAGTCATATCCAGGACACTCTTTGACGGAGTCTTACCCCTCTGCAGAGATGTAGTCGGTGTATTCTACTGCCCCAACCGACTGTTTCAAGTTTTTTTGTGATCTCTATTCTTGATGTTAAGGGGTCTCTAGATTGATATGGTGAGGAGTTTGAAAGTTTCTGTCGTTTTAGTGCAGTGGTTAGCTGGGTATGATTTATCTGGTTTTGGTGGGAATATTCGAGTCTTCCTTGGTAGATAGAATATGTTTTGGATTTTTATTGTTTGCTTTTGTGTTCGCTTTTGAAATTGTGAAATAGGCTTTTTCCTCGTTGTCTATTTTGAGAATTGGTTGGCGGATCGGTGATCTGTGCAACCTTTTCTTTGCGGTACTTTTTTTTCGGTTACAGATTTAAAATTTTCGGTAGATATTTTTTAGCAGTGGTGGTATAAGTGTTTACGGAGGCCTATTTTTGTTTGATTTGTATTTCTGATTCTATTTGATGTATCAAAGTTAAGTGCAGTTTCTTGAACTGTTCTTAAAATTTTAGCCCATCATCTGGTTCAAGCTGCAGAAGTTTTTTGAAAAGAGCTCTGTATTTGAGAATTAATTTTTTTTATTGCGGACTTTTGTCCTCATCTTGGTAGGTTTTTCATTTTTTTTTCTCTCTCACTACGTTTCGGCCAAATTTCACCTCTGGCCTTCTTCAGGTGATAGGATAGGAATGCTGGGTCTTGTAACCGTATCCCCAGTAATTACTGCCTTCCATAGTTGTTGTCTCTCGCACCACGTTTTTGACCAAGTAAACCACTGGCCAGCTTGGGTAGGAATTAAAACTGCTATCTTCTGACAATGCTCACCTGGAACCGTAGAGACTCAACGACTCTATCCGCCTCTCTCCACGGACCCCGAGGGGTGATCAAGGTTGGATTTCTTTGTCTTATAAATCCAATTATTTGTTCTCCTTATCTGGTCTTCCATAGTCGGGTCCGTACCGAATTTGTAATTGTCTTTATGGGGAATCCTTTTTGAGATGAGGCTTCTTAATCTGAGAATTAATTTTTTTTATTGTGGACTTTTGTCCTCATCTTGGTAGGTTTTTTTTGTTGTTGTTTCTCTCACTATGTTTACTTCGGAGCCCGTGACGCAGCGGATAGAGACGTTGAGTCTCGACGGTTCCAACAGTTGGGCTCGTTAGAGGGGTGTTACCCTTTAGTGGAGATACAGCCGATGTCTTCAAAGGCAACAGGCAGAAGTCGGTTGGTTGGTTGCTTGGGTTTTATGGCATATCAACCTTGTAGGTTATTGATTGCCAAATCCGTTTTTCTTCAAATAATCAGTTCTATTTCAAACAATTCAGTTTAGCATGAGTATATGGTTTAATTGTCAAAAATATTTCTATTTCAAGTTATTCCGTTTATTCAAACATTTCTAATTCAAACAATTACATTTAGAGTAAGTCAAAGCAGTTCTATTTAAAGCTGTTCCTTTTTGCTTAAAGTTTAGTTCTATTTGACCCATAGATAGAACCCTATTAGGTGCTACCACTGAGTGGACCAGGGAGCGATGGCAATGAAGGGGTAATCCGCATCCCCCAAAGTTCCAGCATTACTGGAACCTCACCATCAGTTTGTTTCGTGCCATATCCAGGACACTCATTTGGGGGATCGGAGAGTAATATTGAGAGTGGTGAGGCCAGAGAAAGATGAGTGACAAAAATTATTAATATATAGAAAAGATTACATTTACAACAAGAGATTAGGGAAATAAGGATTAATCACTTAAGTAGAAAGAAGAATTAGAGACGATCTAACTAAAATTTCAAGATGATTTACGTAATTTCTAATCATGGTAGACGTTTTCAATATTTCTCTTAGAACTCGAAATTTACTGTCAAACAAGATAGATTTCAAAAATTAAGTCTTTTATGCAACGGGATTTTTTTTTTTTTTTTTTTTTTTTGCAAATGAAGCATTATATTTTGGGATAAAGTTTCAAAAAGATATTTAAAAATTAAGATTAAATTAGATGGTTTCTGAAAAAATGGTTAGAAAAAAAATTTAAGAGGACATTTTTTAGAACTATCGGATAAATTATTTAACAGAATTTATCTGTTATTTATATAGACATAATATTGATAGTTCTGAGCAAAAATGTTTCAAAGGATGATGTCAGAAGAGGGGGAAAGGGGTAGGTAGATGCCCAAGTAGGTATAATAAACAAATAAACAAACTAACAAACAAACAAATAAATATATGAATAAACTCATCGTCTAAAGAATGATTAAATATTGAACGTTTTTCCTTTCCAACTTTTTAAAAGTTTCCTAAAGTCTGAGATGAGTTCAAATTCTTACTTTAAAACACATTAAAATTTTGGGCGAAATCTTTTTTTATATTTCCTTATAAAATTAGATGATTTCAGAAATAATGGTAAGAAAAAGAAATTAATAGAATATTTTTACAAAGTATCGGATAAATTACTTAACAGAAGGATCCATGTCCACTTTAAAAACGTAATCCTTTGAAATTAGTTCACATACTTTGGCAGCAATATCTCATCTACTGAAACCATTGTCAACGTATGAATAAAGAAGGCTTTGAACTTCAATAGGAATCTGATAAAATAAGATGGGATTTCTTCGAAGTTGTTGCTGTGTCAATATTACTGTATGGATGCACCATCTGAATTCCTACGAAACGTATTGGGAAAAAGCTAGATGGGAACTATACAAGAACGCTTCGAGCTATTTACAACAAATCCTGAAAGCAATTACCCGTCCCCACTACAAAACATCACCTGTACGACAACTTTCCTCCCATCTCTCACACGAGCAAAACATGTTTGGTAGTGCTGGAGAAATAAGGACAAACTCATAAGAGACGTTCTCTTATGGGCACCTACGCATGGACGCGTAATTGTTTACCAACTAGCAAGGACTTACATACATCAACTCTGTGGTGTATGTAAGCCCACTTTGATGCAGTCTAGAGGACCTTCCCAAAGTGATACTATTTACCAACCCCTCCGCTCGGGCAGGATATGACACAAGGTCAATTTTTTAAAGCGGAGTTTAGCAGGTTTGAATTCAGAGTTTTCCTTCTCCTAGACTAGTTGCCTCACCAAGGCTGAAGAACCTAGTCTGCCCTACTATTTATTTACCCATAGCTGGGGGGGGGGAGAATAATTGGATTCATACCTTTCCCAAGGGTATTAGTGCTATGTGAAAGGCAATCAGTCTTGTCCAGGAATTGAACTCGTATCGCCGTGTCCATATCCTGTGACGATAACCATTACACCACAGGCACCTCCAAAGAGATGGACGATAGGGATGGAGGAAGAGAGAGAGACAGAGACAGAGAGACAAAAAGAGAGACAGAGGGAGAGAAGGAGAAAGTGTCAGGGAACTTCGTGGTAACACACGACTTAATGATATATATATATATATATATATATATATATATATATATATATATATCATATAACGAATTGCATTAAAAGATAATTTTGAGATTTGTAATGTGCTTTTGAACTTTCATTTGAATAAAGAAAATAAAATTTCCTCTTTCCATGTGCCTAGATTTGTTTTACCTTTTTTTTTTTGTTTTCTTTTTGTTTTTGTTTTTATGTTGTTGCTTTTTTGTTGTTGTTTTTTTTTTTTTTTTGGTGGGGGGTGCTTTTTTTGCGAAATGATAGAGTGGATCTCTTTGCCACTCAAAATAACATTAGTAATCATGCGCATTGTTTACATCCGGGTAAATCTTCCCAATATCTTCCGCTCGGATTTTTTACTCGCTTCGTCTGTGTTCACATCCGGGTTCACGGCTGGTTGAATTCAAGAGAACATCTTCCTCGTTTAACAAATGGGCGAAAAGACAGACAAAAATAAAAGTGTTTGTGGTTCACTTAATTCCTCTTTTTGTTCAAATTATCTATCTATCTATCTATCTATCTATCTATCTATCTTGTTTTGTTCATATATCCAAATTCATATGTATTTATGGATATGAATAGAAATAATGCGTAAAAAAAGTAACAACTGAATTATGATCTAAGAGAGATAGAGAAATATGAATAAACTGAGTTTGAAATTAAACATTTAAGAAAATAAAGAACAGCATTTAATGATATTTGAAATTAAAGTATTCCGTTAAACTTATTTGAAACAAAAGAGACATAATCGAAGAATAAAAAAGCTTGAATCATAGCTCTTCTCATCACTCCTGGCTTGCATTGTTCAGTTTTCCTATTTCAACTATCTAAATAAATTAAACAGAAAAGAATAAAATTACTATTATTTCTTTAAATGAATTAATTTTTCTTATATTTGTCGACTGGATTTCGGCTCATATTTATTAAAATAAAACCAAATCACTATAAATCAATAATACCATTCAAATACTTATAAAAATAACAATTCTAAGGCTAATATGCAAATTACCCTCCCGCAATTTGGTTGCATATATAAATACAGTTGCATGTTATCAGAATGTAGATAAGGTAATCAGTATTAATAAAATAAAGCAATTATCCTAATAATTGAGATCTTAATAAAAATCATATCACGGAGAACGAGTCGTAAATAACGAAGGGAATTGTAACGTTATAACATAGCCATACATGAATATGTGAAATGTACATAGAATGTTCATAACATATATTACATAGAACATAGGAATCTCGAAACACGAAAAACACTTACGACTTCTTAGTTCAGGTACGAAACTTTTTATTACCTTTGAGTTAAAAGGTTTTTCGACATAAGGAGAGAGATACCATCTTTCTATACTGACTTTTCCATCTCCCCCAAACCACGTGCGACACCTGCCACAAGGCGTCGGCGAGAGTCAACCTTCTTTCTCCGAGACAGAACTCAACTAACTGACTTTTTTCAAATTCCCCCAAATCCTCCACACACGCTTCCGGTACATGGCGTCATACACAGACCCCTGGTCACATTTTCTATCTGGGATTTTTTATTGTGACATCTGTGGTCGACACATCCTCCCCGTGCGCGCGTCAACACCTGTGCTCAAGTTTGCACCTAACTAACCCATGTGTACCAGGGAGCAATGGCAATGAAGGGTTACGCCGCATTCCCCAAACTTCCAGCATTACTGGAACCTCAGCAAGATACTGTTGATTTTTATATCCAGGACACTCGTTAGAGGAGTCTTATCTCTCTGCAGAGATACAGTCTGTGTATTCAACAGCCCCTGCTGACTGGGCAGAGCAAGAAATGAACGACAAGCAACAGGGGTTAAAAAGATGGATAAGGTATATTTTTTGGGACTTCATCTGTAAGGATAACATCTTTAAACTTCAAAATAGTAATTCTAGTGCAAGATCGGTGGCGTGAGCAAGGTAG
Source organism: Sepioteuthis lessoniana (assembly GCA_963585895.1). Taxonomy (NCBI): domain Eukaryota; kingdom Metazoa; phylum Mollusca; class Cephalopoda; order Myopsida; family Loliginidae; genus Sepioteuthis; species Sepioteuthis lessoniana. The sequence goes on from OY757947.1 coordinate 20,648,015, forward strand.
CCAATAAAAGGCACGGCAAAGTCGAACTCTCGCTCTTTGCCACGCCATCTAGCGCCCACTAAGAATAATATTTGGAAGGCAAAGGATAGCATTTGTGGCGAGGAGTGGAAGTATTGCAGATATGACTGAAAGTAGTTAAAGGAAGATAACTTTGGCTCAGGTCTTCGATTTAGCACTCAGGACATGGAGTGGAAGTAGTTGCAGATATGGCTGAAAGTAGTTAAAGGAAATATAAGTTTGGCACCCAAACGCGGAGGATGTAGTCGCAGTATATGAATCACCAATAAGAGTTAAATTACTGGAATATTGAATTTGTAATCTGGCCCGGAGTGGTAGCACATGATGGGATCCTATCTATGGGTCAACTAGAATTAACTAATGCTAAACTAAATTGCTTGAATTAGAATTGTTTTGACATTCAAACTGTGTACTTATGATAAATTGATTTGCTTGAAATAGAACTGTTTTGACATTTAGACAAAATAGTTATGCTAAACTGAATTGTTTGAAATAGAATTGTTTTGACATTGAAACTGTACGTACGCTAAACTGAATTGTTTGAAATAAAACTGTTTTGACAAAAACTATACTTACACTAAAATGAATTGTTTGAATTAGAACTACTTGATTCAACTGAATAGCTTGAAAAAGAAACGTTTTAACAATTAAACTGTGTACTTATGATAAACTGAATTGTTTGAAATATATCAGATTTTGTATAAAAATGGATTTGGCTTTAGATAACCTACAAAGGTTGATATACCATAAAATCCAAACAAATAAAAAAAACAATATTCATCTTTAGTTGAGGGAAGAAGAGCTGGTGTCATGCCTTTTCATAGTAAATGAAACGCAACAGCCACCGTGTCACCTGATCAGACGAATGATGTTTTTAGATCTGGGCAGATGGTCGAGTTTGTGTGAGGGAGAGAGGCTACTGTCGGCTCTAACACGGGCGTGTCGGTAGGGTGCAGGCATTCGTTAGAAACCCGAGTAAAATAACAGTCTGTCTTGATGCGGTCGTTGTTTGAAACTTACCTTATACAGAAACCTACTGGACAGTGTCAAAAATAAGACATCCCAGCTTTAGGGGGGGGCTTTCTTCTTACCCTTAAGTCGTACCTGTCCCTTCGTCTAAAAGTGCATAGTCTGGTTTTATTGCCAAAAACCCGAGATGCACGAAAATAGCTGAGCTATTTTGGCAACCTAGTAGCTTACTTCCTCTGGGGTTCCCACCTTCAAGCGAACATACGTCACATTGAAATACTGTAAGGTTGTTAGAGTGTTGATTTTAAATACCCAAAATACAGATTATTTTATGAAACCTTTATCTTTATGTTATGTAGAAAAATGTACCGACACTGACTCATGGTTCGAACACGGATCTCTTGCCAACAAACACAAGTGTTGAAAGGGATTGTGCGACTGGAGTTCACGCGACTAGAAATGGTGGATATATAAATAGGTCAGGCGTAGCTCTGACGAGTGTAGAAAGGCACATGTGTATGCACAGTCTCTGAGCCTCGCTGAGCTGGGACACACAGTCGACCACGTGTTGGTCGGTGCACGGATCTGGCCGGGTGTGTCTTGGTTCCGGTGGCCGTCTGACATGAATTCCCGTAAACCGGCATTCACGTCGGGCGCACCAAGACCGGCATCCTCGAATCTCTGGGAGCCGTCCCCCCAGGCTCTAACCCTCCTTGGAGAGACGAGGTTGATTGCTTTGAGCCTGAAGCGCCTCTTTTTAAGGGAATACCAACGAGGCCTGAGGCATTTTTATGCTCGCCAGGTGTGTCTGGGCTACGGCCCTGAGCCTGGACCCACAAGGCCTTCTGCCACATTCACCGGTCGGAGGGACGTACGACAAATATCGACACAAGCGTTAGCAAAACAGACGTGAAATGTAACATCGCGAGTTATTGTTTATGCTAAACTAAATTGCTTGAAATAGAACTGTTTTGACATTCAAACTGTGTACTTATGATAAAATGAATTGCTTGAATTAGAACTGTTTTGACATTCAAACTGTTTACTTATGATAAAATGAATTGCTTGAATTAGAACTGTTTTGACATTCAAACTGCGTACTTATGATAAATTGAATTGCTTGATATAGAACTGTTTTGACATTTAAACTGTGTACTGATGACAAATCTAATTGTTTGAAATAGAACTGTTTTGACATTGAAACTGTGTACTTATGATAAATTGAATTGCTTGAAATATTCGGCATCAGACGAGAGTGAAGAGATTTGAAGGATCGGCCAATATTACCGCCCCTCACAGAACATTAAAAAACGTGGCGACGAAGAATTAGTGTCGAACAAAATAAAACTTTTTTTTTTGTTTTTACTTAGACCGGAAAGTGAAGAGTCACACGAGTTCCACCCTATCATCTGAATAAACTCGAAGAGTAAATCAAGAAATATCAAGTGTATTCACGAATCGATTTATTTATTTACTTATTTATATATTCATTTATTTTTGTCTTTGCGGAGTTGACTCGTCATTTATACAGTTTCAACCAAAACCGGCGGCCGACTAATCTTTTCTTAACAACGGACACAACGTTGGATTTATGTCTTTTAGAAGGCAAAACAAGTCAAGCTGTGAACAGGACTGATCACCATTAATTCATGAAAGAGATACTCCAGACAATATATTAGAATTATATTAATATTATGTACCACACATAGAAAAATGCAGCATATATATATATATATATATGTGTGTGTGTGTGTGTGTGTATGTGTGTGTGTGTGCGCGTGTGTGTGTGTGTAATTTACTGGTGTGTTAGTATATCTATTTGTAGAATAAAAAATGTTTTCTCATCAAAATGTCTTTTATTGAACTTATATATATATATATATATATATATGAAGATGTTTTTGCGGTACAAAATTTAATATTAGTGATAAAAAGACCCAAGGTTTTATTCATAATGAGAATAAAAACTTTAAAAAACCACAGGCTAGCTAACCGGTTTCGATCCTCGTTCAACAGAGCTAAATCGAAGCTATAGGATTTTTTATCTGACATTTTTTAAGTTTTTATTTTCATTATGAATAAAAGTTTGGGTCTTCTTGTGTGTGTGTGTGTGTGTGTGGTGCAGGCACCTGGGTAATGTGTTTTCATTAAGTTTGGGAAGAGCGTGTTTAAATTACTCATATATGACTCTCTTCTTTGTTAGGTTAAAAGAATGTTTGTGACTGTCCAGTTTTATTTCAAGGGAGAGTAGTTGAATTAGAAATCAGCAATTTCTCATTGGCTGGGGAACTTATTAATATAAATTTTCGTGATTGCCATATTTTAATTCAAGACTAAGTGATTAAGTTTCTTATTAACTCTAATTGGCACATATGGTTGCAGACTTTTTATCCATTTGTCTTATTGCTTTATAATCACTGATTTTATGTTTAAATTTTTTCAATTTTTTCTAATTTTAAATTCCTTTTAAAAACGCGACCGTTTGAGCGAGGCTCCAGTAATGCTGGAGCTCTGGGGAATGCCGAATATCCCTTCATCGCCAACTCTCCCAGGTGCACTCTAGGTTTTGTTTGGTTTCTTTGTTTAATGGCATATAAACCTTTGTAGGTTTTTTAATGCCAAAGCTATTCTCCTAGAAAGAAAGTAGTAGTCCTGTTTAACCCATAGCTAGGAGGATAAGGGTGTTCAAACATTTACCAAGGGTATTTGCTCGAAAGCGAACGTAATAGCGTGACTGGAGTATGAACTCGCTCACTACCATTCTGAAGTCCATCGCTTTAACCATTTCACTACGAGGACACCCCCGGTGCAGCCTAGCCAATCTATTAGACCGATAGAACTGTTAGACATTGAGTGCAAATAAATGACTTATGCTAAATCAAATTATTCAAAATAGAACTGTTTGACCATTTAACTGTGTGTAAACAAATGACTGATGTTTGATTGAATTGTTTGTGATACACAGCAATACTTGGAGCCATTTTCTTTTGTTTACTTATGCTTTTGTTGCCTTAAATTGTTAGAAATAGAACTGTTTGACATTTAACTGTGTATCTACAAAATGTGTTTAAATAACCTAACAACAAAATGTGTTTATGGATCATATATTTAATGTATATGTAAAACAGGATTTGGCATTTAATAACCAACAATGGTTGATATGACATAAAACTATACGAAACCAAACCAAACAAATGCCCCAATATTAGAGCTGTAGAGTAGACAATTCCATATACTGCAATGGTTTTTGTTTTCTTGGAATGAGAGGTTCATCACTGACATTAAGTCAAATAATTACTGATAATAGTATTAAATATCTTTTAGAAGTATAAAAGTAAGTAAGGTTGGCGACCGTAGTCGAGGGTGACCCCCAAGTCTCCCTTTTCGATAGCTACAACGCCCAGGTGTAGGAGAGGACGCTACTCCTCTCCCTGGATTGCTCCACTTTACCCTTGATCCCTACCTTATAATGCTGAGTGTTAAGCAAGGTATCAAGTACCATTTTTTGAGTCTTTGGTATGGCTCGACCTGAGATTGAACCCAGGTCTCCCTGGCTATTGACAAACACTGTAAACATTATGCCAATGTCCGAAAACATATTGTTTCAGTATATATCCAGTGAAAATAAGCTGGTTGGTTGGTTGGTTGTTTGGGTTTTATGGCATATCAACCTTTATAGGTTATTAATGCAAAAACCGATTTTATACAAATAATCTGTTCTATTTCAAATAATTTAGTTTAAAATGAGTGCAGTTTAATTGTCAAAAATATTTCTATTTTAAGCTATTCAGTTTAGTCAAACAGTTCTAATTCTAACAATTCAGTTAAACATAAGTATGCAGTTTAGTTCTATTTAACCCAGAGGTAGGGTCCTATCAGGTGCTACCACTCTAGGCAAGTGTGGACCCGGGAGCGATGGCAATGAAGGGGTATTCAACTGCCCCAGCCGCTTTGGCAAGTGAAAATCAGGATTGCCTATAGATGAGCCATTACTGGTACTGCCGTAATTCTGCTATTCACTGTAATGTTGATATTTCAGGCTCAAAGAGATCGTATCATATTCGATTAATTAGAAGCTTTATAGAGTAATTATTCTCAACTTTCACTGTACGGACTTTTTTCAACTTCAGAGGTAGCCACCAAGTATTCGTGCTGAGTGGTTGAAAATAAGTTGGCCTCCCGCCATGATCTTTGCCTACTTGGGGCGGGGGTGCGGCTTTGTTGCTTGGTGCCTGGGGGGCACCAAAAGAAAAATGCCGACAGGATCAAGTTATTTTTGCATCCACCTTGCACGAGTCTCGATTCTTACGTGGTCCCCACACTATAATGGCCTTGTGCCATACTCTGATTCAGTGGAAAGCCGGAAAAATACCTTTTTCTTTTAATGGACTGATTAGATAGCTTTGAAGTCTGCGCCTTAGAGCGAAGGTGAAATGTGTTTTATGCTTGACTGTCTGATTTATTTTTCTATTTTTTTAATTTAAATTTGTGAATATTATTTTACCCATCGAAAACTAATCAGGTATATTTGCTTTGTGATACATGATTTAAAAAAATGATATCTTTCCTCTTAAAACCTAACCGATGTTGTGGCAAAAAATTACTATGAATCGCATACAATTGTGGCAATCGACTATCAAAAAACATGTCAAATCTGGAGAAATTGACCTGGAAAATAAGCAGGTACCACCTACGACCCCATCCATCGTCCAACCCCTCTCTCACTGTGACTACATATATATATATATATATATATATATATATATATTAGTCTCAGCAAAGAACAAGAAACATATATATATATATATATATATATATATATATATATATATATATATATATAATGAGTTCTGATAGAACGAAACAGATCTGTCTGTGGATGACTATATATATATATATATATATATATATATATCCTATCTGGAAACTTGACCTGAAAAACAAGCAGATACCACCGACCCAATTCATCTTACGACCCCTCTCTCTATATATATTTAATCACAGCAAGGAACAAAGAACATTTATATATATATATATATATATATATATATATATATATATATATATATATATTACTGTTCTTTGTCCATCCAATTAACTTAGCATATCCTTTGGCCTTTTTCCTGACTTCTACTCTTTCTATATTTTTTCAACCAATCATAGTTTGTTTTTTCATCCTCGTTCACTTGCTAATCTCATTTCTTTTTCCGTCTGTTTCTTTTTTTCCTTCGCTTATTTTTTTCTTTCTTTTTTCTTGATAGTCTTTCTTTTATATTGGGTCTTCTTTTAACTTTCCTCCTTTTATCTGCTTTACATATTTCTGTCTTTTCTTCTAATTCTCTTCCTACTGCTACAGCTTATTTCACTCCTGGCAAATTTTTCCCACCAGCGTCATCTGTTAGTCGTTCAAGGGAGTCTGAGTGACAGCAAGTCTCCTCAGGTCTCTAGGGCTTTTCTCACTATTCTGACTGATCACAACAATGCAGTAGTCTGGATGGTCTCGATTCTTCCTCTACTTTCCTATTTCTCTTGTTTCACTTCCTGGCTTTTGAGAATCGTTCCATGTGCACCGTCAATTTCATGTTCCATTTTGTTTTTAGTTCTCCGGCAAGGTCCAAGTTTTTGTCTATCTTTTAGCTTTCACTTATTCTCACTCTATGGTCCCCCGGAACGGCAAAATTCATTAGATGTCATGTTCTTTTTTTCTTGTCAATTAATACTAGGTTGAGTCGTCAGGCCGGGATCAGGTGATCGTTTGTATCTCAAAGACCCAGAGAATTTTGTGTCTCGTCCACTTGAAAAGATTCAGGATTGTGCATATAACGTTTTGTAGCATGATCAAATTTTCATCTCTTTGCACAATTTTCAGTGGGTCACCTTTCCTAACCAGTCGTGCCTTTAATACTCCTTTTGCGCTTGTTTTCTACATTCTGGTGCGTATTATGTATTTCCGCAATCTATGGTCCTAAAAGCATTGTTTTGAGCTGTTATTAAAAGAGAATTATTTTCTCTTATAAGATTTTCCTTTCGTAGATCATCTTGTGTGCAATCTCACCAGTTTGTCTCTCGAAATATCCATACAGTTGTTTTCTTTCCATTTCTGTTTCAAAGTTTTTGTTGTTTTTCAGTGCGTTCTAATATTGCAAATCCTGTTATTGGCTGCCTTAATTAGTCTTTCTTTGCTCTTTTAATAGTTTTCCTTCAGTTCTTGTATTGATGGATATACGTAATCTTCAATACTTGCAAGAATTCTCCTTCTTCTTGTTCTGGTCACGTATAGTCTCTAAGTCATCTCTCGTATGTAAAGCCTAGTGTATTGTTATCATCTTCCTTGTTTTTTGGTGTATTTGTCTGGGCTCATCCTTTTTTTTCATTTTAAGAATAGTCCTGAGTATCTTATAAAAACGACTGCCGAGCTGTTTATTTCTTTGATAAGGTTTCTATTGCAAAAATGACATTATACTAAACTGCATCTGATGGTAAGGTTCCAGTTTCGTTGCTTTGCAGAACGTGGAATGCTTCTTCATTGACGATACTCTCTACTATGACTTGAGATGAAAGTATCAGTTAGGGTCCCATCTAGAGGTCAAATAGAACTGTTCTGTGCCCGTGGTGTAATGGTTATCGTCGTAGGAAATGGACACGGCAATACGAGTTCAAATCCTGGACGAGACTGATTGCATTTCACATAGCACTAATACCCTTGGGAAAGGTATGAATCCAGTTATTCTCCCTCCAGCTATGGGTAAATATTAGGGCAGACTGGGTTCTTAAGCCTTGGAGAAGGAGAAGGAAAACTCTGAATTCAAATCTGTTAAACTCCGCTTAAAAATTGACCTTGTGTCATATCCTGCCCGAGCGGAGGGGTTGGTAAATAAGAATAGAACTGTTCTGTTTTGTACTGGGGTGTTATTTGCCTCTGCCTCCCACCAGACAGGACTTGACACAAGGTCAATGACCTGAAATTCGATTACAGTGGGGATTTAGGGGAAGGAAAGGTTGGGCACATGCCGAGGCGCGAGCCCTGCTGGACTATGCTGGTCATCGGCCCACTTTGTGCAAAGTGGGCCTGATGAGCCAAGCTGGACATGGACCCAAATTTGGATTCAAACACGTATGCCAGATTATAGTTTAAACTGGAAAGCAAGGTCCAGGGCTATACAAAGGTGACAAAGGTGTCAATGTTGCAGCTCGCCCACTCAAAGGTGGTCCAACCGAAGCTGGGAGCCTTTCGGCCTTTAGTCTGCCTTTGCTGAACAGTGCCCACTAGCGTCGAAGTTTGTTTTTTTTTTACTGGGAGATTGTTATTAAACAATAAAAAATAATACCTGAAACCATTTAACCGTGTTCAAACAATAAATACTTGAAAATGTTTACCTATAAGCAAACAAATGAGCGTGGGCTCTTTTAAGAATTGTTACCAATAAACCATATATTTGGCTTCTTGGTTAAATGGCATATCAACCTTCATGGGTTATTTAATGCCAAATCCATCCTTGTCGAAGAACAGTAGTGGTACTGTTTAAGGTTTCTTTATATATATATATATATATATATATATATATATATATGATTTTTTATATAAGAATAAAAAGGAAAATAATCTCTTCTTTGGTGTCATTTTAAAGTTATTTCAGGTCTATGATGACTCACTTCAGATGTCAAAGACCTGGAATAAATTTATGACACCAAAGAATTGAATTTTTTATTTTTTTATTTTTATATATAAATTTTTTTTTTTTTTTGGTTTTGACCGTCGAATTTTGATGTATTCTTAATCCCAAATTAATTAAAACGTCGATAGCCGTTGACATTAAACACTCAAATTGGATACTCGTGCCCCTTGGATTTTCTCCTCGGATCATATGTGTGTGTGTGTGTGTGTGTGTGTGTGTGTGTGTGTGTGTGTAACCAGGGTTTGGCATTAAATAACCTACAAAGGTTTCATATGCCATAAAAAACCAACCAACCAACTAACCGATCAACCAACCCTAATAATATTTTCGTTTTGTACCGACATTAGAAAGTGAAGAAATACTCCAAAGCTATTATTTGCTAAGGTAGCCCAGAGGGGCCCAAAATTCTCAAAGAGCAGGCTTACTCAAGCCATTTTAAAATGCATGTGTTCTCTTCGGTAACTCGATTCTAACTCATTAATTTTTACTGAAATCCAAGTCTTTTTCTGTTTTTTGCTTCCGTGTTTGTATTAACCAATCAAAATCCAGATATTCGTTAAGCCATCTTTTTGTTTATTTATTTTATTCATGTATCTTTGGTTTGCATATATTTGCACCGGAAAAGAATATTATCCTTAACCTTTGAACATATCAATCAACAAGCAGGTGTCGAAATGGGCCAACTGCACCGAGTAACCTCACTCACAATTCTTCTTCTTCGTCTTCTGTTACTGCTGCTGCTACTGTTAATAATGCTGCTGCTGCTGCTAATGATACTGCTACTGGTTGTTATTTTTTCTAGAAAATTCTAAAGCTTCTTTTTCTCGTTATTATTCGTTGCTTCTTGCTCCATCACCGCCCGGTCGGCGAGGCTTAGAATAAGCTGAAAGCATCTCCGCCCTGCAGAGGGGAAGATCCCTTTACCCACATTCCATAAAAAGATGTCTTGGGTAAGACATTAAACTCCATCTGACGGCGTAGCTCTACACTTGAACTTTGTCGCGTACACCTTTATTGCCATTACTTCTTGGTCCACTGTGACCCGGAGTTATGGCCCCATCTATGCGTCCAATAGATCCTTTTAAAAACTATTTGATCGGACAGTGTGCAAACTACTCTAAAGAAACTATCATACAAAAATTGTATGTATTTATTCAACCAGCACGAACAGGTTGTGGCACCAGGTCAATTTCCTATGTGGAAAAAAGCTGGTCTGAATAATGAGTTTTCCTTCACTGAGACTAAAAAAAACAATTTACCCAAGTATTTATCTTTACCTGGGGGATTCGTGCCTTTTCCATGAGCGTAGGCTCAAAAGTAAAACGCAAACAGCTTCGTCCAGGTTTTGAACTCGAGTCACCGTGTCCATTTTCTAAGAAGATAACCGCTTGCCACGCCCTTCCACACACACACACACACACACACACACATAAAATAATTCATATAAATATACAATAAACGCGATTTTGTGTACCAGCGACAGGGTAGGAAATTCACTGGGATTTTCAGATTAGGGGATATTATTATTATTTTGCTTCTTTGAGAGTTTTTCATACTAGCGTAAGCTGATGGGTTTTCACTGGAATTTGAGTGACTGCAAGTCTCCTCAAGTCTCCAGGACTCTTCTCAGTATTCTTAATAATGCTGTCGTTTGGATAGTCTATACTTGTCCTCTTATTTCCAAGTCTTCCTGTCCCTTTACCAGGACTCTTCTCAGTATTCTTAATAATGCTGTGGTTTGGATAGTCTATACTTGCCCTCTTATTTCCAAGTCTTCCAGTCCCTTTACCAGGACTCTTTTCAGTATTCTTAATAATGCTGTCGTTTGGATAGTCTATACTTGTCCTCTTATTTCCAAGTCTTCCTGTCCCTTTACCAGGACTCTTCTCAGTATTCTTAATAATGCTGTGGTTTGGATAGTCTATACTTGTCCTCTTATTTCCAAGTCTTCCAGTCCCTTTACCAATCTATTCGGGATAGTTCCAAGTGCACCAGTTACAATTGGTATCACCATCACCTTTATGTTCCATATTTTTTTAGTTCCCTAGCAAGGTCCAGTTATTTATCTCTTTTTTCGATTTCTTTCAGTTTTATTCTGTTGTTTACCGGAATGGCGAAGTCACTATTCGGCAGGTTTTCTTTTTTTTTTTTGTTGACTCTTACTAAGTCTGCTTGTCTGGCCGAGTTTTTTTTTTTTTTTGCTCAGACACACAAGCCTGTATGAATGGGACACCCAATAAGACTCGAACTCACTTGTGAAAGTTTGCTAGTCTGGCTTGCAAACCATTACACCACCTCAGGTGCCCTGGCCATGAGTAGGTGATTTATTTGTATCTGAAAATCCCAGAAAACTTCGAGTTTGTGCATATACCATTTATTTGTCTTGTTGAATTACAACTTCATTTGCAATTCCCAGTGGATCACCTTCCCTACCAAATCGTATCAAATCTTATACTCTTTTTGCGCTAATTTGCTGCATTCGCTTATTATGTGATTAACTTACTCATCTCTTCCTACATATTATCTTCATTTGCTATTTTGTGTGCGTATTATCAATTTTCGCGATGATATCGCATTATTTTGTGTTGGTATTAAAATAGATTCATTTTTTTTTTTAAGGTTTCCATTTCGTTTCCATGTCCATGTTATTTTGTGTGTAATCTCCCTAATTTGTGTCTTGAAGTATCTATGCAGTTGTTTTTCTTCCCATTTCTGTTTTATATTTTTTCCTGATTTTCAGTTAATTATTATGTGACTATTGCTGTTACTCGTAGCTGTAATTAGTTTTTCTTTGCTCTTTTTTGTGCATTTCTCGAGTACTTAATTTATGGCGTTTGCGCAACCCTCGATGCTTGCGAATCCTCTTCCTTCTTCTCTTCGTCATACTAATAGTCTTTCTATGTCACCTCTCTGGTGTAAGGCCTTGTATATAGAGTCAATTTCCATGTCCTTTGTTATCCAGTCGGCTGAGGCTGGAGAATACACCGACTGCTGCTCTACGGAGGGGTAACCCCACCAACGAGTGTCCTGGATATGACACTAAACAATCTGATGGTGCGGTTCCAATCATGCTGGAGCTTTGGGGAATATGGAGTACCCTATCTTTGCCATTGCTTCCAGGTCCACTCTGTCCCGGATTGGTAGCACCTGACAGGGCCCTATCTATGTGTTAAATGGAACTAAGTGCATACTTATGCTAAACTGAAGCGTTTGAATTAGAACTGTTTGACTAAAATGAATAGCTTGAGAGAAAGGTTTTTTGACAATTAAACTGTGTACTTACATTTAAATTGCATGCTTATGCTAAATTGAATTGTTTGAAATGGAACTGTTTTTGACATTGAAACTCTTCACTAAACTGAATTGTTTAATATAGAACTGTTTTGACATTTAACTATGTGTAAACAAAATCTGTACTTATTCTAAACTGAATTTCCGGGTGGAAGGTGCGGGAGGAACTTCCTGCCTGAACACCGGCTGGCGCGAATTCGGTCTTTTTCAAATCGACTGGCATGCGAGACTGACGGTTTTCTTTGTGGGTCACTAACAAGGCAAAAAGAGGTAAGCACGTGAATTCACTTGAATTGATTCGATTTAAATCATCACTTTTGTGGTGTGTTTCCTTTTTTGGAACATTTACGAGTGCGTTTATTTTGTTTCGGTTTTCACGTTGGAGATTGTATGTTGGAGAATGTCTATACGTTGAAGAGTGTATAGTTGGAGAACGTACGCATTTTGCACCGAACACGTGCGCAAATAAAGATATACAACTTCATCAATACGAGACTCGTGTCTTTGATTTTTGACCCCAGTTGCTGCTGTTAAAGTGAAAACTCTTTATTATCAACAAGGTAAAATTGCGAAATTGTGTTACATTGCGAAATTTGGAGTAACAAAAAAAAAAAAAACGATACTTTGTTAATTTGCGAACGGCAGCTAAACGAATTAGGAAGATAAACTTTCAGTCTACTTTTGAAAAGGACATTTCTTTGTAGTCGTTCAACCCCTTCTTGCGTGTAAAAACCGAAACATTTTTAATGAACCCTTGTTTGTAAAAAAAATATATCTGCACCGTATAAAAAAAAAAAAAAAATTTGATCTTTATTTCAGGAGCAGTATATCGCTGCATGTTTTTTGCAAATTTCCATGAACATTATTCAAAATAATTTGTATATTGAACATTATTTTCATTGTCGTGCACTCTATTCAAGCTCAGAGCCACGCTACACGTGCTGTACGTTGTTGCTGAGTACATTTCCCTGTTTTCTTTATTTCAGTTTTTCCTTCTACCTATCTCCTCTTTGCCCCCCAATTTTTTGCCGTATATGTATATATATGTGTGTATACATTTTATCTTATTTTTATATATTTTTTGTTATTGTTCTGCCTCTTCTGTGCACTCTGTTAAAATTATATGTTGTTTCGTTTGTGAGAGTTCATGAGCTGCCTACCTCGACTATAACTCTTTTCTCGTAGGAATTTATATTTGTTGGTAATTTATCATAATGTCGCACAAAAATTTCGACTCTGCGTCACGATGTTCCAGCAGGACTGCTAGGAGCCGTTCGTCTCGAAGCTTGAGATCCTCGCATGGTTCTCATAGGAAGTCGATAGACATTTTGGTGGAGGTCGCTGGTCTCCGGGCGAAATTGCAGTGTATAGACAGGGAAGCCAAGAAAAAGGCTGAATTACATAGAGTCAGGACGGAAATGAAGCTTCAAATGGCCCAAGCCAAATTGTAAGCTCTAGAGACTGCACGGGATTCTGCTGACGAGAAAAGTCAACTGGCTCCTGAGGTTGATACCAACCAAATTTCTTCAACAATGAGCTTCTGTTGGAAAATGCTGCAGGAACATCTCTAACCGGATCGGATGTTTTGTTTGAAGACCAAATATTGACGAAAGAAGTCAAAACTAGTCAATCGCCTATGAACCCCGATACACCCCAGTTTGTGCCTCGGCAACCGGCACAGTACTTACCAGCGACAACGGGCGAATGTATGAATTCAACAAATGCTCCTGATAACCAACCACCTACCGGAGAAAGGCTACATTATCTAAAGAAATATATAGTTGGCCAAGTCAAGGATACAGTGGAAAGCTACTTTTTGCTCCCACCTGAAGACGCCTTCGAGGAACGATATGGGAAGCAGTTTGTTATAGCCGATGCCTTCAGAGACAAACTGGAAAACTGGCAGTGTATCAACCCCAGAGATGGAACCGCCCTGAAGAGGTGTGCCGACTTCTTGAGACAGCCCAACACAGCTATAAAGAGCATAGGGAGTCTCCGGGTTCTAAATGATGAACATGCAGTACAATCAACGGAAAAATACCTTGAGAGGAAAACAGCAACAACAACAATAGTACAAAAAAGAATTGTAAAAAGGTCACATCAAGAATTAATGGTTTTGGCAGTTATAGACATTGTCAACCAGTTGATTCAGGGACATATTCAAAAGAAAAACTATAAAAGGAAAATCAGCAAGTAAATATGGCCTTGCCAGCCAACCAAGATTAGTGAATATTATTGCCGCAGTGCCTCAACAATACAAAATGGCTCTTGTTCCAAAGTTGAAGGCTAAACCTGTCCGTACAGCTAGTGGCATTGCAGTTTTGGCTGTTATGTGCAAACACCATCGTTGTCCACATATTGCTATGACAGGAAATATTTGTATGTATTGTCCTAAAGGCCCTGATTCAGATTTTGAATATTCTATGCAATCATACACCGGTTATGAGCCAACATCGATGCGAGCAATTCGAGCCAGGTACAATCCTTACTTACAGACCAGGCACAGAGTTGAACAGTTGAAACAACTTGGTCACAGTGTGGATAAAGTTGAATTCATTGTAATGGGTGGCACATTTATGTGTTTGTCAGAAGAATACACCGATTTTTTTCATCCGGAATCTCCATGATGCTTTATCTGGACAGACTAGCAGTTCTGTTGCAGAAGCTGTCAAATATTCAGAGAAAAGCCGAACAAAATGTATCGGGATCACAACTGAAGCAAGACTTGACTATTGTCTACGAAAACATCTCAGTGATATGTTATCTTATGGTTGCACAAGACTTGATATTGGGTAAAACTGTACCAAAGCGTTAACACCCAGAGACATCATTGCACCGACCGGTAATGGACCATGTAGTCAACGAACCGATCTGGGATGGGGTATAATGGGTGTTGCCGAGACTGCTTGGAAAGACATGGATAGTGACAATGTTAGAATTAGCCATCACATTGTGGTTAAGGACACAGCCAGAGAACTCACACTTGCCAGCAATGTAGGACCAGATTTTGTCAACTCACTTTGTGGTGTTCTTTGTCGTTTTTCGCAAATAACCTGTTGCCTTTGTATATGACATCGAGCAGATGTTTTTGCAGTTTCGAGTGGAGACCAGTCATCAAGACTACCTTAGGTTTCTGTGGTGGAAAAATGGCACCGTGAACAGCGATCCACGCACATACTGCATGACAAGACACCTGTTTGGGGCAGTGTCGTCTCCTGGCTGAGCAAATTTTGCACTTAGGAAGATTGCAACGGAGGGAGAAGCAGACTTTGGGATGAATGGTGGCAACAGGAATGACAGGTATCTAAGATGCACATCCCCACTTTATCGCCTTGACCCCTTTCTTGATGAGCATTATTTGCTTCGTGTTGGTGGTCGGTTAAATAAGGGAAATTTCTGCAAAGATCTAAAACATCCTGTCATACTTCCCAGAAAGTCCCATGTAACTGAACTGATCATCTCACATTATCATCAAAAGCTCAAACACCAAGGTCGTAACATGACCATTAATGAAATTATACAAGGTGGATTTTGGATTATAGGTTGCAGCTCGGTAGTTTATACTTTCATCTCAAAATGTGTTATATGCCGTAATTTCCGTGGTAAAATTCAGGAACAAAGGATGAGTGACTTGCCAATGGGTAGAATTCAACCTGAACCAGCCTTTACTTACAGTGGTGTTGATTATTTCATATCAAGGAGGGTCGAAGGGGATCGAAAAGATATGGTGTTCTTTTTACTTGTATGTCGTCCCGAGCGAACCATTTGGAAACAGCTGCCTCACTTGACACCTGTTCTTTTATAAATGCATTGCAGAAATTCATATCTGTTCGTGGTGCAATAAGACAGCTAAAATCAGATAGAGGAACGAATTTTGTTGGTGCGAGCCGTGAACTCTGTGAGGCCATGGAAGAAATGAATCACAGCCAGCTCCAACACCATCTTTCAAATCAGGGATGCGACTACATCACTTTCAAGCATAACACACTTTCGGCTAGCCACATGGGCGGTGTTGGGGAACGGCAGATTCGCACGGTCCGAAACGTACTCCCCTCTCTTACGCATTACTTTGATGCCAGTTTGGACAATGAGTCTCTAAGAACTTTCCTTTGTGAGATGATGGCCATTGTTAACTGTCGACCACTCACTGTGGATAGCCTAAATGATCCTTTGACGACAGAACCATTGACTCTGAATCATCTGTTGACAATGAAGTCCAAGATCATATTACCACCACCGGGAAAATTCCAAAGGCCATATTTATACTGTCGGAAGAGGTGGCGACGAATACAGTATTCAACAAACGAGTTTTGGACACGCTGGAAGAAGGAATTTCTTCAGACGCTTAAGGAGAGAAGAAAATGGGGTGGACAACAAAGAAACGTCTCCATTGTGGACGTCGTCCTAACCAAGGAAGACAACACCACTAGAAACACTTGGAAGCTAGGACTGGCCATCGAAACAATCCCCAGCAACGATGGTTTGGTTCGTAAGGTGAAAGTTTCAGTGGGTACTACAAATTTGAACAGGATGGGTCAAAGAGACCGACCATTACAAACTCTGGAACGCCCTATACATAAACTGGTCGTGTTATGCGAAGCCGAGACCAGGGAAGTCCCCCACCAAGGAGTTAAAACATGCGTCACTCTTTTTGTTTCAACCTTGAAAAATAAGTATTGCTTATTTTGGGGGAGCCATGTTAATGTAAGAGTTTGCGTTTCAACCGGTATTGTTTTTAGATTGAACTTTGCCTCCCGCACTGGTCACTTCCGGATGAAAGGTGCGGGAGGAACTTCCGGCCTGAACACCAGCTGGCGCGAATTCGGTCTTTTTCAAATCGACTGGCATGCGAGACTGACGGTTTTCTTTGTGGGTCACTAGCAAGGCAAAAAGAGGTAAGCACGTGAATTCTCTTGAATTGATTCGATTTAAATCATCACTTTTGTGGTGTGTTTCCTTTTTTGGAACATTTACGAGTGCATTTATTTTGTTTCAGTTTTCACGTTGGAGATTGTATGTTGGAGAATGTCTATACGTTGAAGAGTGTATAATTGGAGAACGTAGGCATTTTACACCGAACACGTGCGCAAATAAAGATATACAACTTCATCAATACAAAACTCGTGTCTTTGATTTATTGACCCCAGTTGCTGCCGTTAAAGGTACAATAAGTGCATTGCAGCCGGAGGAGATTAATTCGAAGGGGACTAGAGTTTCATGTGTGTACTATCAATAAAAGTGCCCATACGAAAAATGTCCGGAAACTTATTTAATGATCCTCGTATATATATATATAAATGGATTTGGCATTCATTAACCGACTATGGTTGAAATGACATAAACCAAATCAGATCAAATCCACATAGAGTTTGAGTGACAGCAAGTCTCCTCAAATTTCCAGGACTCTTGTCATTATTCCAGTCGATTTCAACAATACTGTAATATGGATGGTCTCCACTCGTCATCTTGTTTCTAAGTTCTCTAGTCTTTTTACCAATCCTTTCTGAACTGTAGCAAAAGCACCAATTACAATTGGTATAACCGTCACTTTCATTTTCCACAGTTTTTTCAGTTCTCCAACGAGGTCTTTACTATTATTATTTACTCCTTGAGAGTTTTTCACATCAGCGTTTGATGATTGCCTTTCACTGGCGTTTGAGTGACAGCAATCTCCTCGTCTCCAGGACTCTTCTCTGTATTCTGGTCGTTCTCAATCATGTAGTAATTTGGATGGTCTTTCCTCCTCCTTTTATTTCCAAGTCCTCCTGTCCCTTTAATAATACTTCAGTGTCTATACTAAGAGCATCAGACACGATTGATATAATTGTCACTTTCATGTTCCACAGTTTTAATTCCCAAACAAAGTCGAGGTACTTATTCTTCTGTTCATTTTCTTTCAATTTTACTCTATGGTCAGCCGGGAAAGCAAAGTCCGCAATTTTGCAAGCTCTCTTTTTTGTTGATTATTATAAGGTCTGGTCGTCTGGCCGAGATTAAATGGTCGTTTTTATGTTAAAATCCCATAGGAGTTTATGTGTGTCATTCTCCAGGACAAATGCTGGGTTGTGCATATAACATTTGTTCGTATGGTCAAATTTAAATGTCTTGCACATCTCTCAGTGGATCACCTTGCTCACCCACTCATGTCTAGTCTTATACTCCTTCTGTGCTAATTTTCTACATTCACTTATTATGTGATAGATGGTTTCGTCTCTATCACCACATGACCTACATTTGCAGTTTTCCTGCGTTTTATTTATTCTTGCTTTGATATGATTGGTTCTTTTGGCGTTGTTTTGTGCTGCTATCGAGATAGATTCAGTTTCTCTCTTGGTCCTCGTATTGTCAGCATTGTTTCAGGTGGCTGTAATCAGTCTTTCTCTGCACTTTGATATGTAGTATTTGAGTCGTTGTATCGATACGTCAACGTTGTCTTCAATACTAGCAATCCCTCTTCCTCCTTCTTTTCTTGATACATATAATCTGTCGACGTCATCTCTGGGATGTAATGCCTTATGCATGGTCATTAGTTTTCTCATTCTCTAGTGCATTTGCTTAAGTTATTCTCTGGTCCGCGTCAAAAAGAGTCCCGAATATCTAACGAGGCATACAGCCCAGGTATTTATTTCTTTGATAAGCTTTCTGCTACATAATTTTTTCTCGAGTAGCTTTCTGTTTCTCCAGCGATATTCTTTTTTAATTTTTCGTTTCAGCTCCAAGATGCCCAAGTATTTGTATGTTTCCTTTTCTCCGAGCATTTTAATTTTGTCGAGAATTGGTAGTTTCATTTCAGCCGCCAGGTGTCGTTTGCCACTTTTCATTACTAGCATGGCACATTTTTGTATGCCAAATTCCATTCCTATGTCCTGATTGTATATTCTCACTGTGTGTATTAGAGTTTTCATTTTTTTTTCATTTTTGGCAAATAGTTTTATGTTGTCTATGTACATTAGGTAATTGATCTTTTCCTGCGATTTACTAAGTTTGTATCAGGCTATACATTTTTTGTTTATGATGTTGAATGAGAGCATGGCAATTTGAATAATAATGGTGATAGTGCATCTCTTTGAAATATGCCTCTTTAGATCTTCGCTTCAGCTAAGCTTTTCCCTCCTACTGTTAATTCCATTTTCCAGACTTTCATGGTTTTCTTGATAAAGGTTATGACTTCATCTGATATTTTGTACATTTTGAGACAGTTTATAATCCCTCTTTGCAGGCTCATATCATATCACTTCTTGTTGTCAATCCAGGCCATATCTAGATTTTTCCATCTGGTCTTGCTCTCGTTGAGGATGTGCTGATCTATGTAGAGTAGCTCTCCTGTGCTTCTGGATCCTTTCCAGTATCCTTTCTGTTCCTCAGGGAACCATCCGCGGCTTGTTAGCGAGTAATAAATCTCTTCCTTTATTCGAGCAGTTAATATTTTCCCCGTCATTGGTAGGCACATTATGGGTCTGTAGTTGGTTAAGGCGATTCCTTTGAGGGCGTCCTTCTGGAGCAATGTGTTCTTTCCTTTGGTCATCCATTCGGGTACATGTGCTCTTTGTAGTCATCTGTTCATTTCGAGAGCTAGTCTGTCAGGAAAGGAAGTGAATTTCTTGAACCAGAATCCATGTATTCCATCATGGCCAGTCGTTTTCAGATGTAATATATTTTTTGTATGTTGTTCTGAGTAAATCGATTCGTATTTCCTCTTTCGGACCTTCTTCGAGTCCTTCTAATTCTTTTGCCATGCTGATTTTTTGTTCTGTTCTCTTAGTTGCAAAACTCCAGAATTGTTGGGTTCCTCTTGAATCCGGTTGTTGGTATGTTTTCGTGTTATCTCCCCAAGTTGTGTTGATAGAATTTTCTTTTGTTGTTTTGGAATGTCCTGTTTTGTCCGTATTGTTTTACCTTTTGCCGATATCTCTTTAATCTTCCTTCTTTAACCAGTACTTTCTGGCTTATTTCTTCAAGTTGTTATTTTTTCTTGTGTTGCTTTTTTCCTTTTTGTCCCTACATGTTCCAGCTTTTCTCCTTTGGTTTATCATTTTTGCCTTTTTTTCGTTGTTTTTTTATCGTTGTTTTTTTATCGTTGATCTTTTTATCCAGTCGAATTTTCCATTAGGCATTGATTTTTTCTTTGTGCTTTTTAAGGGGACCCCCAATTTTCTCACAAACTGTTATGGCCTTGGAAGGGATCACAAAGAGAACAGAACACCACGGTTACAGTATAGGTATATATTTACTTGAACAAAGGATGGTTACAAGAACATAGGACGGTAAGCTAGTTTGCATAAGCGCGCGGGGCAAGGTTAGCTTCCAGATCTAGACGGACTTCGTATTGCAGCGTCATCCGGTATTATGGATAGTGATTGAGTCCCTTAGTAAGTGATTCCACCACAGCATAAACTAATTTCACTCCTGCATGGATTAGTTCATTTATTTCGGTTATGTTATTTGTTGATATATATTTTAGTACTTGATTTTTTTCCATCTTGACTGTTCTCCGTTCTATGGTAAGGTCGTTTTTTTTTCATTCATAATTTTCTTTAGATTTTCTAAATTTATTTTTTGTTTTTGTGTTAGTGTTTGCTCTGTGGTGTTTGGTTGTGTGGTGTTTCTATTTTCAGAAGTTGGCGGTTCATTTCGGTTAGACTGTTCTTGTTTGTCAATACTTGGGGTGTCTGATATTGCATTACTATCTTGTTCATTATTTGTTCTCTGGTGTATTTCTAGTATTTTGTGGTCAGAAAAACAACCTTTCTTTATTATTGTCTTAACTTGGTCAGTGAGTCTTTGGTTTGTTGTCTGAAAACTAGCGCATTCTTGCCAGATCTCGATTATTCTTTTTCTATATCCTCTTTGTGTAGGGTTTTTCCTAAAATAGCAGTGCAGTGCAAATTGGTTATCTTCTTTAGTCCCTGTTTTGTGTTTACGTCTCTGATTTGCGTGGTTCCTTAGATCGCCGTTCTGTACCGGAAAAAAAAAAAAAAAACAGCCAACATTCGCAGGAGGACTATCAGATCTCCCGGGTTGGCTTTTTTGCGAACCCCTGTCGATCATGATACACAAGCCTATTGGCTAGACCCCACGTTGCGTTATATTTTGATTCTACATTTTCATCATGGGTGATATTTTGTGGCTATACCAGACCCAGGTATTGTTTAAAATCTCCGCACTTGACACAGGTGTGACCTTGTTTTCTTAAATAAGAGAACTCTTAAGTGGGTCACAAAAAATCTGCAATGGTTAGGTTAACCTCATCAGTAGTTACTGCACTTGAAGATGAGCAGCAGTAGTTTCCTGACTGAACTGTTTGATACTGGTCGTTGACCTGTGAGTTCTTCCACCCAGCATCAGATGAAGCGTGCCTTTGATCCGTCACTGAATTCAACTAACTTGCTTCACATCCACCATGCTGCTTCCCATGGTTTTCAAGGTTGGACACGAAAAAGTCTCTTTTTCCTTTCTGCTTTCTTTTACTCTTTTTAAGTCTTTTCCTTCCTACCCGTTCTTTCTTTAAGGTTTAACATATTATAAGTGCACATTTATGATATTTTTGAAATTAACAGAAGTATTATAAGTTCCGATCAATTGGCTAGTATTTCTGGATCGTCATTTGTGCTTATGTCAGTCGACAAGTGGGAATCAGTTATTGTAAGATGAAACCCTGTAAGGATTATTTCTATCTTGTTATTCTGAGACCGACAAAAAATGTGCTTATTAATACCAACATTTGATTGCCCAGTCGGCGGGGGCTGTTGAATACACCAACAACACCTCTGCAGAGGGTTAAGATCCCCCTCAATGAGTGTCCAGGATATGACACTAAACAATTTGATGGTGAGGTTCCATTGATGCTGGAGCTATGGGGAATGCGGAGCACCCCCTCATTGTCATTGCTCCCAGGTTCACTCTGGCCCAGAATGGTCGCACCTGATAGGACCCTAGCTACGGGTTAAATAGAACTAATGGCATACTTATGCTAAACTGAATTGTATGAATTAGAACTGTTTGACTAAACTGAATAGCTTGAAGTACAAATGTTTTCGATAATCAAACTGTGTACTTACATTTAAACTGCGTACTTATGCTAAACTGAATTATCTGAAATGGAACTGTTTTTAACATTGAAACTGTACTTACGCTAAAGTGAATCATTCAATATAGAACTGTTTTGACATTTAACTGGGCATAAACAAAATCTGTACTTATACTAAACTGAATTGATTGAATTAAAACTGTTCGACTAATCTGAATAGCTTGAAATAGAAATGTTTTTGATAATTAAACTGTGTACTCATGCTAAACTGAATTGTTTGAAATAGAATTGATTATTTGAATAAAAATGGATTTGGCGTTAAATAAAAGTTGATATGCCATAAAACCCAAAGAACCAACCAACCGACCAACCAGCATTTCAGCGAAAACTCAGTTACCTTCTGAGGTCGTCAGCATTAGATTATTGCACTGGAATCTCATTCGGCCGACTAGTGCTACTTTTGACTTAAATTCTCGGACTATGTGCGCGAAAATTCTTTCGTTTCCTTCCCTCCTCACTCTTGTTTTTTTCTACTCTTTTAATTACTTTTGTTATATTTTGACCTTCGACCCAGACCCAAAAATGCTATTCCTAGGTGATACACCGGAAGGAAGTGACACATTCCAACGGCCAGTAACCGAAAGAGATCGCGTGGGCGGATTAAGGCTTATGATATGGGAAAAGGTGAAGGTTTCATTCTGCCATTACAGTCATGCACCGGAAGAGAGTAACCTCTGAACTGGATGACAGTTATTTCCGCTTGATGACGATTAAACATTCGATTTCAAAGATCCAGTAGGTGATCGTGTGGGCGTTGAGTTATTATTTAACTCAGTTGAGTTTGGGGTGCAAAAGCAGTTGCCAGCAGACTCCCAGAGGGTTAGAGACGAGATGCTGTAGGGAAGGCCACACCCGACCGAGGGGGAGCTCGGAAACCCCCGATGCAGTTGTCAGTAGAATTCCAGACAGTAGAGACCAGATGTGGTAGGGAAAGCCACACCCGACCGAGGGGGCACTCGGAAAACCCCCGAAGCAGTTGCCAGCAGACTCCCAGAGGGTTAAAGACGAGATGTGGTAGGGAAGACCACACCAGACCGAGGGGGCCCTCGGAAAAGCCCCGATGGAGTAGACTCCAACATCAGGAGAACAAGACACAACGTGACGGTCATAACAGTGAAGTCAAAATATGAAGTTTACGTTCGATCTCCAGCATCCTCTCACATGCAAACCCTTCAAAAACCCTTTCGCACCCTTGCAATAAAGTGAGAGGTGAATATAATTGTAAAGAAGTCTTCTTGTGTCTTCCTTCCTGCATCTTAATTCTTCTTGGGTCTTCCTTCCTTCATGCGTCTTAATTATGGTGTCGTTGTGATGCTGAATGAAGATGTATATGTATATAACACTTTGGCTGACAAGGAAGATTATTATTATTATTATCATTATTCTAGATCTTGTGAGTTTTTCACATCAGTTCTAACTGATGGTTTTCACAGGACTCTGAGTAACAGCAAGTCTATTCAGTTCTCCAGGGTTCTTCAAGTATCCTTGCCGATTTTAACACTGCTGTGATCTGGATGTTTCACTTCTACCTCTAATTTCCTGTTCATTTAGTCTCTTTTCCAGGTTTTTGAGAACTGTTCCAAGTGCTTAAAATATGACTGGTGTCACCGTCGCTTTCATGTTCCCCAACATTTTTTAGTTATTTTGCAAGGTACTGGTATTTGTGTCGATTTTCAACTCATTTCACTTTCACTTTCACTTTGTATTTCGTTGCAATGACAAAATCCACTTTTTTCTTTCTAGTTAAAACGATGACTGGTCTTGTGATCTGGATTGGTTGATCCATTTTTATAAAATAAACCCTCAGGATTTTATACGGCTCATTTTCAATGACAGATTCTAGTTTGTGCATTATCATCTCCTTCTTATTCTTGGCCTCATCGCTTGGGGCTGCAGACTACCCCGACTGCATCTCTACGGTTGGGTAAATCTCCTCCAACGAGTGTCCTACATATGACACAAAACAATCTGATGGTGAGGCTGTAGTAAAGCTGGAACTTTGGGGGATGCGGAGTACCCCTTTATTGCCATCGCTCCCAGGTCCACTCTAGCCCGGAATGGTAGCAGCTGATAGGGTCATATCCATGATAAAACAAAACTAAACTGAATAGTTCGAAATAGAACTGTTTTTACATTTACTAAACAGTGTTATATAACACATGCCATGGGATTTCGGTTCGTTCCTAGTGACCCCGTGTGCTTGGCAAGCTGTCACATTTTGATTTGTAAACAGGACAGCACGATCAGGGCACTCAGGTCGAACAGGTGTGTAACCGGAATGAGATCACGTGATGAGAACCACACGCAGAGATTTAGATAGAGTGCAGAGAATCGCAGTCGAGCGAGGGACACGCAATCGACCAAAGGTGTCTCTGACGAGCTTGCGAGAGGGTACAAGCGTTGGCACACCCTGGCTCCTGGAAGAAGATATGGGAAGGAGTCCTTTCTCCGAGTATATGTCTCTCCACCCATCTCTCACACACCAAAGAAACATCAACCCTTTCGAGAATAAACTGTGATATATGTATATATATATATATTTATAAAGAAGTGTGTTCGTTCGTTCATTGAAGTTCGTAAATTATGTTTGATTATGTTTCTGCTTATATTTGTATATATATATGTGGGTATACAACAGGATTTGGCATTGAACAATTTGCAATGTTTGATATGACTTAAAACCAAATAAACCTTGGAAAAAATGTTTTGACTGGGTACTTATGCTAAACTAAATTGCTTGAAATAGAATTGTTTTTACTGTTAGGTATCACTCACCTTTTTCCACACAATGAACTAGTCCATCTGCCATATATAGCAGTAGCTACTAATACCAGGGCAGACTAGAAGGTGAAGAGCAGCTTCTTATAGGAATAGTATTAGAGCGTTGAAGACTGGAGATCGCACTCGATCACCTTACTTGCTACCGTAATAACGGAAGCCAACACTATCGTTGGAATATATCTTTATTCTGTATTCACTAATCCTATGTTCTTGTCTACTAATAGTCTCTTAATTGTATATACTTTTTCCTGAGAGTATATCTTTATTTCCTCTCATATCGTGGTTTGTCCTTTATTTAATATTACAAGCGTTCACAATCCTATGTTCTTGTCTACTAATAGTCTCTCGATTGTATATACTTTTTCCCGAGAATATATCTCTATTTCCTCTCATATCGTGGTTTGTCCTTTATTCAATATTACAAGCATTCACTAACCAGAACGCAACAATTTACCGTGTGTAAACAAAAACTATACTTATGCTAATCTGAATTGTTTGAAAGAGAACTGTTTATACGGATAAAAATGAATTTGGCATTAAATAACCTAAAATGGTTGATATGCAATAAAACCAAACCAAACTAAACTAAACAAACTTTTTTTTCTGTTAGTTTTCTTAAGAAACAATTACTCAAAAACAGAATGTATGGACATACAATGAACGTTAAATTAGTCCTCGTCAGTATCTTTTCATTATTGTCTGGCCTTGTGTCAAACTAATCTAAACCAAAAATTATTTCTAGTGCTAATGCTCGGAAAACTTGCAACTTAAATATCAGGTAAAAGGTTCAATCACCTAACTGAAAAAAAAAGATTAATCATTTTTTTCATTTTTCTTTTTTCTTTACTGTTTTTTTTGTAAAGGAAACTGTTTCAATCAATAACGCCCTAATATTGTTTTAAAATCAATCATCTGTCGCCTGAATGTGCGATCTTCTTTGTTTCGTCTCTTCATCCAGCTGGTAGCATCACGTGACGCCGTATTCGTGAGGTTCGCGCGCTAATCAGCTTCTCAAAATAACTAAGCTGTTAATCATCTCCGACACTAAAGCTGGTGTTGAAAGAACTGTCATGTCACGGCACTTGCTCAGAATCGCCAGATCTCTCTCTCTCCCTCCTCTTTTTTTAAACATCCTTCTTTCTTTTAGTTATTTCTCTCTCTCTCTCGGTCACTTACTCTATATCTTGTTCATACACTTACTCGCTTAAGCCCATTCTCTGTCTCTGTCTCTGTCTGTCTCTCTCTCTCTCTCTCTCTCTTGAATGGGAGTCCTGGTGGTGTAGTGGGTACTATTTACCAACCCCTCCGCTCGGGCAGGATATGACACAAGGTCAATTTTTTAAGCGGAGTTTAACAGGTTTGAATTCAGAGTTTTCCTTCTCCTAGACTAGTTGCCCCACCAAGGCTGAAGAACCTAGTCCGTCCTACTATTTACCCATAGCTGGAGGGAGAATAAGGGGGTTCATACCTTTCCCAAGGGTATTTGCCCGAAAGTGAACGTAATAGCGCGACTGGAGTACGAACTCGCGTACTACGATTCCGCAGTTCATCGCTTTAACCATTACACCACGAGGACACCTGGTGGTGTAGTGGGTAACCTGCTGCACTGCGACATCCTAGAAAGCGAGTTCGAACTCCAGTTACTCATGGGAACGGCCTGAACTCCCTTAAATGTTCAGCTATGAATTAAATAGTACCACTGTTGTTTAACAAGGATGTCTTTGGCATTAATAACCCATGAAGGTTGATATTCCATTAAGCGAATAGACCAAACCTCTATCTTTCCTCACCTCTGTCTCACTCACAACATCTCCCCTGAAAACATTTTGCTTTCTTTTTCTCACACTTCCTCAAACTTCACTTTTTCACTCATAATCTCTCTCTCTCTCTCTCTCTCTCTCTCTCTCTCTCTCTCTCATTCTATATTTCGCTCTATTTCTCTTTTTGTCACCCATATACCTACTGCCTCTCTCATACTCACTCTTTCTTTCGCTCTCTTTGACAATCACGCTTTCTTTTCCCCTCTAATTTATTCTATCACTCCTCCTTTCACTTATTTATATTTCTTCTTATATTCTCTGAAGTTAGACCGTTTAGAAAAAGACATTCAGACGACTAATAATATAGAAAACTGATATTATGTGGTTGTCATGAGCATAAACCGGAACTGACGTCATTAGTGACACCGTCGAAACTGTTTTAAGCCGATCCACACTTTCTGCCTCCAGATAAGTTAAGAAGTGTTTTTTTTATAGAGAGAAAAAATCATATTTCCTTGTGTGAAGAAAGTTACGACGTGGTCACCAACCCAAGAACTGAACAGGTTCATTGCTTACTTGACTTCGATGACCTTGCAAGTGCTGTGTGTCAGTCTCTAGCTGTCTGTTTGTCTCTGTCTCACTCTGTCTTCCCATTGTCTCTCTCTCTCTCTCTCTCTATATATATATATATATATAGAGAGAGAGATACGAACATACATATAAATGGATAGAGATCAATCAATCTTTTTATTTTTATCTCGGCACGTTTGCCCACCCTCTCTCTCTTCCTTTCTTTCTCTCTCTCTATCTATCTGTATGTCTGTTTATCTATCAATTCTTTGCACACACACACACACACACACACACACACACACACACAAACAAACACACACACAAACGAACACACATAAATATATATATATATATATATATATACAAAAACACACACATGTCATATGTCCATCTCAGTCTGTTCACATCTATCTATCTGTCAATTCTTTGCACACACACACACACACATACGAGGATCATTAAATAAGTTTCCAGACTTTTTTCGTATGGGCACTTTTATTGATAGTACACACATGAAACTCTAGTCCCCTTCGAAGTAATCTCCGCAGGCTGCAATGCACTTGTTGTACCGTTACAAAAACTTCTGGAAGGCTCCATGGAAGTCCTCTTACGCAAACATAACCCTTTTCGGGTCATTTAACCCAGACTTAAATTTCAAACAATTCAGTTTTGTATAAATATAGTTTTTGTTTACAAACAGTTGAATGTCAAAACAGTTCTATTTCAAACAATTCAGTTTAGTATAAGTATACAGTTTAGTCCTATTTAAAAACAGTCCTATTTCAAACAGTTCAGTTTAGCATAAGTACGCAGTTTAAATATCAGAAACAGTTCTATTTCAAACAATTCAGTTTAGCATAAATACACAGGTTCAATGTCAAAAATAATTTTATTTCAAGCAATTTAGTTTAACATAGGTACACAGTTTAGTTCTATTCAACCCATAAATATGACTTTATCTGAGTGGCCAGAGAGCGATGGCAATGAAGGATTACCCTGCATTCTTTTAAACAGCGGCATTACTGGTGCCTCACCATCAGACTGTTTAGTCATATCGAGGACATTCATTGGTGGAGGGAGTCTTACCCCACTGCAGATATATAGTCAGTGTATTTTGCAGCCCCAACCAACTGGACCATAGGACACTCGTTGGGGGAGTCTTACCCCTCGGCAGATATGAAGTTGGTGTATTCTACAGCCCCAGCTGACTGGGCTGACTTATATCCACTTGATCGCAATAATGCGCATAGGCATTATCGTGCACCCATATTTAAAGGACAGAAGAGCTTATATGATGGATAAGCAGATTGAAAATCTATGGGAAAATCAAGATTAAACTGAGCAGAGACTTGTTAAAATAAAGTTTAATGAACTGATAAACTGTTGTGTATGGATAAGAATGTGCATCCGTTTCCCAAAGGTATTAGTTTAAAAGTGAACATAATATCACGATAGCCTCTGAGTTTAGGGAATAACCAAAAGTCATAGGGAGCAAGGTCTGGACTGGGGGGAGGCTGAGGAACTGTCTTGATGCCCATCTTGGTCAAAGAGTCTGTGACAAGGATGGAGTTGTGAACTGGTGCATTGTCCTGCTGGAAATGCCACTGACCCGATTTGAAGAGTGCTGGCCTCTTCCAACGGAATCTCTCCTGAGCTCCCTTAAAACCTCAACATAGTAACCCTAACCCTAAGTCTAACCCTTTGGCAAATCAACTCTGGTGTATTGACATCCTTACTCCTCCCACACCTCTCATCATCCCTCACAGACTCCCTGCCTTCCTTGAATCTCTTATGCCACAGAAAAACTGATGCTCGATTCATGCAAGATGCTTCAGAAGCAGTCTGAAACATTCCATACGTTTCTGTGGCATTTTTTCCAAGTTTAGAAAAGAATTTTATTGCATATCGTTCTTCTAAAGTGTCCTCACGTCTAGATGGCATTTTAGAAATTCACTAGCCGTGACAATCAGGGTGTATTCCAATTGCTGCTGTAACTGTTCCTTTGAAGCTGAAATCATAAAAATTAGTCAGTCATCTCATAAGATGTATAGCAATAATATACTGAATTTTCAAGAGTCTACGACCATTTTAAATGTCTGTACAAAAATGTCTGGAAACTTATGAATGCACTACGTATATATATGTATATATATCCACACAAAAACACACATCTCTCATACCAATCTCAGTCTGTTCTATCTATCTATCTATCTATCTATCTATCTATCTATCTATCTATCTATTCTTTGTACACGTACACAGACACACAGACACGAAGACACACACACACACACACACACACACATATATATATATATATATCCTATTTACCCAACCCCTCCGCTCGGGCAGGATATGACACAAAGTCGATTTTTAAGCGGAGTTTAACAGGTTTGAATTCAGAGTTTTCCTTCTCCTAGACTAGTTGCCTCACCAAGGCTGAAGAACGTAGTCTGCCCTACTATTTTACCCATAGCTGGAGGGAGAATAATTGGATTCATACCTTTCCCAAAGGTATTAGTGCTATGTGAAATGCAATCAGTCTCGTCAAGGATTTGAATTCGTGTCGCCGTGTCCATTTCCTATGACGATAACCATTACACCACAGTCACCTCATATATATATATACGTATGTATATATATATATGTACACATATATATATATATATAAACACACATATCTCTCATACCTATCTCAGTCTGTTCTATCAATCTATCTATCTATTCTTTGTACACACTCGTACACAGACACAGACACAAACACACACACACACACACACACACACATATATATATATATATATAAACACACACATCTCACATACCTATCTCAGTCTGTTCTATCTATCTATCTATCTAACTATTCTTTGCACACACGCACACAGACAAACACACACACACAAACACACACACATACACACACACACACACACATATATATATATATATATATAAACTCTCATATCTCTCTCAATTTGTTCACATCTATCTATCTGCCCATGTGTAAGTTTAAATATATAGTTTTATTCTTCCTGAGTACTCCCTAACAAGTAATCTTGAAATATAGTACCTATCAAGTCATTACTTTTATCTCCGTCAACGAAATCCTTTAAATGTCGTCTATTGAAAAGGCTTCTTTATAATCGAAACCTGTTCACAGCTTCTTCTATCTTCGCAGACAAATCAGAGAATCATCAAGAGTGGATTATCTTTGATTTCCGATAAGAAAATTTTACCTTTCCTTCAATTGTTTTGTTTAAGGAGAGTGAAATGAGGAAAGAAATTCTAAGATATTGGTGAATGGAGAGCACAAAAGAAAAAAGAAGAGTAAAAAAAAAAAAATCTCTGAGCGTCTGATTTTAAATGTGAGTTCGAGTCTTACAGAAGTTTTATTCATTCTTTTCCTGATTCAGGTCACTTATTAAGATTTATGGAATGATCTTCGATTCTATATCATTTGGATTCATAATTGAATGACGTACATTAAAAAAGGAAGGATACTGTTTTGGAAAAAAGATACCTGTAATTTAAGATCAGCGTTTCTTTTTTAGTGAGGGAATTGAACATTATATCCTGCCTGTAGTGAAGGTTTTCAGCTAATTATTCAGGGAATAGAACATTTGAAATGACGGGCACAACGAAAAGTCGTATTTATTTATATAAAGAGGAAGAGGAAGAACAGGTGAGAGAAGAATTTACGAAAGAGAAAAACTTGACTGAAGGTGGGAGGAAGAATTGGCGGGAAAAATATTTAAGGCGTTTCAGGACGAGGCTAATACATTCGAATTTGATCTTCTTTAAGGAAGATTTGTTAATCTTGATGTAGAGAGTTTCAAGAATTTGATTGGTTTGTTTGGGTTGAAGAGCATATGAACCATTGTAGGTTATTTAATGCCAAACCTTCTTTATACATATATATTAAATATATATGATTTGGTTTGGTTGGGTTTTATGGCATATCAACCATTGTAGGTTATTTAATGCCAAATCCTCTTTATTCATATATATTTAATATATATGATTTGGTTTTGTTTTGAAGGAAGCGAGGAAGGGAGAGACAGGGAATGAGACGGGGAGAGAGTGAGAGAGAGAGAGAGAGAGAGAAAAGAGAGGGCAGGTGAGAGAGAGAGAGAAGAGAAGAGCGAGGAAGGGAGAGACAGGGAATAAGACGGAGAGAGAGAGAGAGAGAGAGAAAAGAGAGGGCAGGTGAGAGAGAGAGAGAAGAGAAGAGCGAGGAAGGGAGAGACAGGGAATGAGACGGAGAGAGAGAGATAGAGAGAGAGAGAGAGAGGATAGTAGAAAGGGATTATAAACATATTGGCAAAGCAGTACACTTTTTGCCATGCATGCGCGTGTAAGGGTTATTGCTGCAGGAAATGGACGTGGCGAACGGAGTTCAAATTTTTGGCGAAGCTGTTTACATTTCACATAACGCGAATACTCTTTTGGAAAGGTTAAAATCCAACTATTCTCTCCATCACGGCGATGGGTGAAAAGGTAGGGCAGAGTCGGTTCTTTGACCTTGGTATGGCGACCAGTCTTGGAGAAAGAAAATTTGAATTCAGACCTGTTGCACTCCTACCTATTGTGGAGAGGTTTTTGTAAATACATACATACGTCTTTTTTGTATCATCCATGTATTTTTACTATGCGCCAACAAATTTCTAAGTTCAAATGCCTCTCCATTGAATACCTCTTTCTTTCGGCTATTTGTGTTTAATTTCCTATTCCGTAGCTTCAGATTCATCCGAGGGTATCAACATGTTCTTTTTGCATCCAATATGCATGTTGACCTCGAACGCATATGAAATCATTCTGTTCCTGTCTGCTATGGGTTAAATAGTACCACTACTGTTCTTATAGAAGGGTGAATTTGGCGTTAAAAATAAATCAAGAAGGTTGATATGCCATTAAACAACAAAACAAATAAAAAAACGTGTTCAGCTGAGTTATTTTGGATTGATTGTTATCGGTGTGTTTGGTTAAGTATTAAGTAATACTACTTCAGGTCAGAGTGGGGCTGGGAGTAATGGCAACAAATTGGAACCCGACAATCCCGCAAGTTCTAGAACTGGAGCCTCACCACCGGATACAATTTAGTTTTATACCTAGGAAACTACAGGTTTAGTGATGGTGATGCTGTCGGTTGATTTAAGTAAGAAATGAACTTGTCCAATTGAAGAAAAATAATGCATTTACCTAACTCTTCCGTTACAAGTAGGGTAGGACACAAGGTCAATTTTTAAGCGGGATACATTGTACGGTCATATTTACTTAATTGCTTAGTTTATTCTTAAGAAGTTTTTTCTGCTTCTTTTCTGGGTTTTTTTTTGTTTTGTTTTTGTATCTTTTTCTCACAGTTGTATAGTTCAAAGTTTTCCTAAATACAAACCATTTACAATTATATCGTTTCAAGTATTCCAATTAAATGCAAATAATTTTCACGTGGTTGTATGGTTTCAAGTATTCCTTTCTAATAGTAATAATCATAAAGTTTCAAGTAATTATTTCGATTTGATAATAATTATTTGCTTGCGCAGTTATATGGTTTCAAGTAACTAATAATTATCCTTGAGAGTCTCTGTTGTTTAGTGACTAATGTGCTGGACTTGGAAATTGTAGTATGTGAGTTCGGACCCTAATCGCATAATCAGGCTTAATTTCGGATTAATACTCTTGGAAATGGTATAAACCCCTTTCCCGCCCAGCTATGGGTTAAATAACACCACTTCTGTTCCTTTACTGGGATGTCTTTGGCATAGAATAACCCATTAAGGTTGCTATGCCATTGAATAAAAAACCACACCAAACTTAATAATAATCCTTATTTGACAATTATAGCTTCAAGTGATTAATTTAAGCTCATTCGGCCGTGACTGTAGAATACACCAACTGCATCTCTGCAGATGGAGTAAGAATCTGCCCACCAACGAATGTCCAGGATATGACTTCAGACCATCTGATGCCGAAGCTCGAGCCTTGGAGATTTGGGAATTTAGTGTACACTTTCATTGAACTAACTCCCAATGTTATATTTTGACCTTCGACCCGGCCCAAAAATACTATTCCAAGGTGATGCACCGGAAGGAAGTGACACATTCCAATGGCCAGTAATCGAAAGAGATCGCGTGGGTGGATTAAGGCTTATAATATGGGACAAGGTGAAGGTCCCACGGTGCCACTACAGTAATGCACCGGAAGAGAGTAACCTCTGAACTGCATGACAGTTATTTCCGCTTGATGACGATTAAACATCCGATTTCAAAGATCCAGTGGGCGATCGTGTGGGCGTTGAATTATTATTTAACTCAGTTGAGTTCGGGGTGCCAAAGCAGTTGCCAGCAGACTTCCAGAGAGTTAGAGACGAGATGTGGTAAGGAAAGCCACACCAGGCCGATGGGGCTTGAAGCCCTGATGAACTGGGGTCCAGAGAAGATGCTGATAAGAAGCAGTAAAGAAAGCCAGCATCCAGCAGTGGACCCCAAGACTTTGGTTGAGCATCTAAGAGAACAAGAAAGACACAACGTGACGGTCATAAGTAGTGGAGGTCAAAATATGAAGTTTATGTTCGGTCTCCAACTCCCTCTCACATGCAACCCTTGAACAACCCTTTCGAACCCTTGAAATAAAGTGAGAGGTAAAATATATTTGTAAAGAAGTCTTCCTGTGTCTTCCTTCATGCGCCCTTCATTCCTACGTCCTTTCTTCTTGCGTCCGTTATCATTGCGTCGGTATGTATCCAGTATATATATGTATATTTCTGCATGAATCAGAAGATGACTATATAACACCAAGACCAGTTTGACCCAGGGTGAAAGCACTGGATCGGGTCAAATAAACAAACTGTGCAAGCAAATGACCGATGTTTGAATTATGACTGTTATATAGCAATACTTGAAAAAATTTAACTGTGTGGAAAAAAAGAGCTAAAGTTGTTTAAGAATGTTATCTATGATATGTGTGTACAAATCATAAATACGTATATTTGATATATATGCATCAACAGAATTTGTGATGAAATAACCTAAATGCTTGATGTGCAATAAAACCCAACCAATATGGCATTAAATAACCTACAATGGTTGATATGCCATAAAACCCAACCAAACCAAATCCTATAAATTCAATATATATATAAAGAGGATTTGGCATGAAATAACCTACAATGGTTTATATGCAATAAAACCCAACCAAACCAAATCCTATATATTTAATAAATAAGTATAAAGAGGATTTGGCATTGAATAACCTACAAGGGTTATATGCCATAAAACCCAACCAAACTAAATAATATATATTTGATATATGTGTATGAAGAGGTTTTTGCAATAAACCCCAACCAAACCATGTTATATATATATATATATATATGTAAATGTTTGTTACTAACCGATAATCTCCAGTTTTATACCACTAATTGGTTTAAAATTTTGTGGGAGTATTTTATTCGAATATGGGCGTGTTTTTATATACTTAATATCCAAAAATATTACAATAATTAAAAAAAATACTTCTAATAAGTCGTTTTTTCTCTGAGAAAAGCCGAACGCAAATTATGAAAGTAAACATTACTTTCGTTTTCCAAGAATTTTACTCGTGAATTTTTTTTTCTGCCTTTATCACTTTTATTTCTTTTTTGGTTAAGCACAGTGACAATCTTTAGAATTGTGTGGCTTATATTTACACACTGATTGCTTCTCGCATGGGCAATCATATCTTGCCAGTTCCAGAGTTGACAATCCAGACAATCTCTTTATCTACACGGAAACTGGAACTACCAAGAATATTGTGTACCCACAAGTATTGGAAAATTAAACATATTAGAAACATGCATTTTCTTTTTCCCCCCATTTAAACAAACTAAGCCACAGCAATGCGTGGCCGGGTACAGCTAGTATAGAGGGGACCCTAACAGGTACTTCCACTCTAGAGTGGATTTGGGAGTTATGGGAATGAAGGGATACTCCACACTTCCTCGAGTTCCAGGACTGGAGCCACGCTATTAAATTGTTTAGCATCATAACAAGACACTTGTTAAAGAAAGGGTCTTAATCCTCCGCAGAGTTACAGTCGGAATATTCTACCAGTCTGCTAACAGGACAAGAGACTTTATATATAAAGAGGATTTGGCATTAAATAACCTTCAAGGGTTGATATGCCATGAAACCCAACCAAATAATTTACAGTTAAGTGGCATCAAGTATTTCAATCGAATATGAATAATTTTTAAACAGATCTATTTGATCAATAGTTAAGGGACCTAACAAGTATTACTACATAAAATCAGAGTGGATCTGCAAATAATGGCAATCCTAGATATATAGAACTGGAGCCTCACCATCAAATGCAGTTTAGTGTCTTACCCTGGACAGTACTTTTTCGTAGACTCTTACCTCTCGACAAGAGATACATTTCAATCCCCGCTAAAAGAGCCATATGTGTTTGGAGATTCAGGCGATTTTGCAGCATGGCTTAAAACTCAAGCTTTTAGGATTGTAAAAAGGCAGTAATTGCTTTTCTTGGCCTTCAGTGAAGGAAGCCTGGTATAGTTAAAAGGAATATTGAAGTACATTTTAACGTTATAATTTTTTTCTTTCTTTTCTTTCTTTCGTTTGCTATTTCCCCGGAGGCAAAACTAAGACTTGCGTTTCCATACCTGTTGTTATTTTAGAATATTTTTGTTGAATACTGACATTTACTCCAACACTAATATTATCCACATATATAAAGTCTCTTGTCATGTTAGCACACTGGTAGAATATTCCGACTGTAACTCTGCGGAGGATTAAGACACTTTCTTTAACAAGTGTCTTGTTATGATGCTAAACAATTTAATAGTGTGGTTCCAGTCCTGGAACCCGAGGAAGTGTGGAGTATCCCTTCATTCCCATAACTCCTAAATCCACTCTAGAGTGGTAGTACCTGTTAGGGTCCCATCTATGCTCAAATAGAACTGTTCCATCATTTACTAAGGATTGGTATAATGGTGAGAGTGTTCGCCAGTGGCCCGGGAGACCTGGGTTCAATCCCAGGTCGAGTCATACCAAAGACTTTAAAAATGGTACTTGATACCTCCTTGCTTAACACTCAGCATTATAAGGTATGGATCAAGGGTAAAGTGGAGCAATCCAGGGAAAGGAGTAGTGCCCTCGCCTACACCTTGGCGTAGTAGCTATCGAAAAGGGAGCCTTCGGGTCACCCTCGATTAAGGTCGCCAACTTTACTTACTTATTGTTATTAAGGATTTTAAACTATATAGCAGTGTGAAAATTGTTCCTATTAAATAGGAATACTTGCTAAATAGAAATGCTATTAATAAATAGCAATATTTGAAACCATCTTTGAGCAAACAAATTATTAATATCAAATGGAATTATTGATATTAGATAACAATACTTGAAATTATTTATTAAATAGAATTATTAGTGTTAAATAGTAATTGTATCGATACTGCTGTATGGATACACTACTTTGACGCTAACTAAACGGCTGGAGAAGAAGCTAGACGGCAATTACACAAGAATGCTGCGAGCAATGTTGAACAAGTCCTGGCAACAACACCCCACAAGGCACCAACTATACGGCCACCAGCCTCCCATCACGAAAACTATCCAAGTTAGACGAACCAGACATGCAGGACACTGCTGGAGAAGCAGGAACGAGCTCATAAGTGATGTACTCCTATGGACCCCCACATATGGCCGAGCAAAAGCAGGACGACCAGCTCGAACATACATACAGCAGCTATGTGAGGATACGGGATGTAGCCCTGAAGACCTACCAGAGGTGATGAACGATAGGGAGAAGTTGCGAGAGAGGGTCAGGAATATCCGTGCTAGCGGCACGACATGTTGATGATGATGATGATGATGATGAACTGTGTGTAAATAAATAATTAATATTATTAACTGTATGTAAACAAATGATTAATATTAAATTAAATTAATATAATTACGAGTGTTAAATAGAATTACTTGTAATCATTTAACTGGGTGCAAATAAATGTGCTGTTGGCTTGGCCTAGGAGTATGTCATCAGCCAGACGTAAAGTAGGGCAGGTTTTGATCCCAGTTTGGAACGTCTCGCGTGTCTGGCTTACACTGAAGAGTTGTGATATTACGATATTGTCTGTCTATGGATGATAATATATATATATTTATATATATATATATATATATATATATATATATATATTATTTAAGCATGTTCTGTTGAAGACTGCGGAGTATTTTTGTGATCTTTAAGTGAAGACGGTGAGGAGAGTGCCCTATACAAGCCCAAGCGCTTTCGACTATTTCGCTGCTCGTCTTTATTTGGAATGTTTTTAATAATATATAGTTGGCTCCTTCTGTCAAAGTACACAATATATACTAGGTGCATACGATAAGTTTTCAGACTTTTTTTCGTATGGGCACTTTTATTGATAGTACACACACGAAACTCTAGTCCCCTTCGAAATAATCTCCTTCGGCTGCAATGCATTTGTTGTACCGTTCCAACAACTTATGGAACGCCCCATGGAAATCCTCTTGTGTGAGCAAGTCAATGACCTTCGTCACAGCCTCTTTCATCTCTTCAATTGTCTCATAACGACAGCCTCTGAGCTTAGGGAATAACCAAAAGTCACAGAGAGCAAGGTCTAGACTATAGGGAGGCTGAGGAACTGTCTTGATGCCCATCTTGGTCAAAGGGTCTGTGACAAAGATGGAGTTGTGGATTGGTGTATTGTCCTGCTGGAAATGCTACTGACCCGATTTGATGAGTGCTGGCCTCTTCCGGCATAATCTCTTGCTCAATTCCCTTAAAACCTCAACATAGTAACCCTAACCCTTTGGCCAATCAACTCTGGTGTATTGACTTCCTTACTCCTCCCACACCTTTCATCATCCCTCACAGACTCCCTGCCTTCCTTGAATCTCTTGTGCCACTCAAAAACTGATGCTCAATTCATGCAAGATGGTCCAAAAGCAGTCTGAAGCATTCCATACGTTTCTGTGGCATTTTTTCCGAGTTTAAAACAGAATTTTATTGCATATCGTTCTTCTAAAGTGTCAGATTGCATTTTTGAAATTCACCAGCGGTGACAATCAGGGTTTAGTAGGGTGTATTCCAATTGCTGCTGTAGCTGTTTATTTGAAGCTGAAATCATAAAAATTGGTCAGTCATCTCATAAGATTTATAGCAATAACATACTGAATTTGTAAAGAGTCTAAGACAATTTTAAATGCCCATGCGAAAAAAGTCTGGAAACTTATCGTATGCCCCTCGTATATATATATATATATATATATATATATATATATATATATATATATATATGTGTGTGTGTGTGTGTGTGTGTCTGTCTGTCTGTATGTATGTATAAGAAGTAGTGAATTGAATTCTACAGAATGTATGTAGAAAAAGGTAAAACTTAAGAAAGATATATGTTGGCATATTTGATAATTTTTTTTATTTATTGTACCGATGCGTTTCGACTTCAAAGTATATATTATTCCATTTTAATATAACACCATATACTGGCCCAGACGAAGACTTCTAACAGAACCAAAGAAAAATTATCTGTTACATTTCTCACAATTAAAATGATTTTGATAAAATATTTCTGTATTCAGATAAAAACTTGAAGTCGCACAATAAATAAAACAAATCATCAAATATTTCTATATGTATCTTACTTCCGTTTAAAAAATTTCTAATTAATGATTTTTTAAGGCCATATATATAGCATTAAAAATATCATTAAATCCAAATAATATGTTGGAACCCATGAAGTCTACGACTACACAATAATATTATGTCTGAGTCATTCAATAAACAAAGCAAGTTATCCGCGAGGAGTTGGCAATAGGAAGCACTGTTTATAGATTCACATTTTTCTAGGAAATCAAAAGTGATGGGTCCTTTTTCATTGCAGAAGACTGTCAGCATGTCCTTCTTTACTATTCGCTACTCCTAGAATGTTTTCTTCACCGGAGTGTCGATGTGCTTTCAATTCATGTACTGTCTTTTCAACTCAGACTTGTTGCGGTAAAACCATGTTTAGCACATTTGTTAATTTTTTTTTCTAAAACACGCTTTTCCTTTCACATAACACTCTCTCCTTCAGTAAATTTCACATGATTCGTATTTCTCAGCAACCCAATATATATATATATATATATATATATATATATTCAGTCAGCGTCTGAAGACGTCTATACGCAAATAATCCACACCCATTGTCTTCAGACGCTGACTGGATATATATAAATATATATATATATCCAGTCAGCGTCTGAAGACAATGGGTGTGGATTATTTGCGTATAGAATATACGAGGAATTAAACTTTCACATGATTCGTATTTCTCAGCAACCCAAAATTTGATTAAAAAAAAAACACTGTTCAAAATCATGTTTAGCATATTTGTCAATTATTATTCTTTTAACTAAAACACGCCTCTCCGTACACATAACACTCTCTCCTTCAGTAAATTTTACATGGTTCGCATTGCTTAGCAACCCAAAATTTGATGAAAAAAAATACACTGTTCAAAACCATGTTTAGCATATTTGTCATTTTTTTTTTTTTACTAAAACGCGCTTTTCCTTTCACATAACACACTCTCCTCCAGTAAATTACACATGGTTTGCATTTCTCAGCAACTCAAAATTTGATGAAAAAACAGTGTTCAAAACTTGGGGCACTCTGTTTTATTTGCCGCCATTTTGGGTAGCCTAAAAACAAATATTTTTGCTAGATTAAGATAATTGTTGCTATAAACCAATTCCTTGTGGTGTAGTGGTTAAAGTGATGGACTGCGGAATCGTAGTAAGCGAGTTCGAAATCCAGTCGCGCTATTGCATTATCTTTCGGACAAATACATTTGGGAAAGGCATGAACCTCCTTATCCTCCTTGCAATGGCTTAAATTGTACCACTTCTGGGAGAATGGCTTTGGCATTAAATAACCAACAATGGTTGATATGCCATTAAACAAAGAAACCAATTGCAAACAATACAGAGTTTACATTTATGGAAACAAATTCTGAAAAAAATAATAATTTGCTTTTTCAAATATATCCCCTTGATTTATTGAGTGACCCTTGTATATTAGGGTGTATCTAAAGTACATTCAATCTTTACAGATCTTGACTCCATGTCTTATTTTATTCAAGTCTAAAGACTTTTTGGTATTGCACTTAATTATCAATACCCTCAATATTATAATATATATCCGGGTGTATCAATATATATGCACGCACACACACACACACATATATATATAGTCATCCACAGACAGATCTGTTTCGTTTTAATGATTAACGGCTACCAAGAGTTCGATTCATATGAAGAGCCTTGCATATACGCTAATGGCAACACAATTACTTCATTCGCTAGAGAGCTCAACCCTACTGGGGTAAGGGAGAATATATATATATAGCCCTACATCGAGCACTCCGATAGATTTATATGAAATTCCTCATGTATTCTATACGCGAATA
Organism: Sepioteuthis lessoniana; assembly: GCA_963585895.1. Classification (NCBI taxonomy): domain Eukaryota; kingdom Metazoa; phylum Mollusca; class Cephalopoda; order Myopsida; family Loliginidae; genus Sepioteuthis; species Sepioteuthis lessoniana. The sequence goes on from OY757947.1 coordinate 20,688,656, forward strand.
AACCACACCGATTGTCTTCAGACGCTTACTGGATATATATATATATATATATGTATATATATATATATATATATATATATATATATATATATATATATATATATATATATATATCCAGTCAGCGTCTGAAGACGTCTATACGCAAATAATCCACATCCATTGTCTTCAGACGCTGACTGGATATATATAAATATATATATATATATCCAGTCAGCGTCTGAAGACAATGGGTGTGGATTATTTGCGTATAGAATATACGAGGAATTTCATATAATCTATAGGAGTGCTCGATGTATGGCTATTGTTATATATTCCCTATCCAGGTTTATATAATAAAACTCACATTCAGAGCGTATACAATGCAATTAGGAGAAAACTTAAACTGGTTAAATTGTCATTGTAAATTTATTTCGGCGAAGAATATCATTATATATATAACACGTGTTTAATACCTTTGAATTAAGAACGCTAAATGCACGTTTATATCTTTTTCGTAATATACATTTTCTTTGCTCTTTTTTATCTCGACAAACATCCATTGCTGTATGAACAATTCTCATCATATCAAAGTACTGATGAAGGTATTTAAAACTGAAACGTTGAACGTTGGCTTTACATCAAAATAAAATCATCTAATTTGGATTATTCTGTTTTTCTACTTTCTTCATATATATATATATATATATATATATTACAACAGTTTATGCTTATCACTATCTCACTTGTTTGGTTGGTGATAGACCAAATGCGGTATAATTTGGAATGTGCTCAATATTTTTGATAAAGCTATTATATAATACTAATAAATAGATGCATATTAGTCTTTATATATATATATATATATATATATATATATATATATATATCATCGTGTGCCATAAACATTTTTGATTTTTATTGCTCTTTACCCCAAGGTTTATTTAATATTGTTATCTTGAGTTAAGACTCTATAATATCCACACAACTGGTGTGGCACAGTCGCCATGATGGTTAATTATTTTATTACCTGGTTTGTTTAGGCCATGAACTTTTCAGTTGGCTGTTAAGTTAGCTAAAATCTTTGAGCGGAAATGTAAGTCAAATTGGAAAGTTTAAGCGAGTATATAACATTCAACACAGGAAGGCTAAAATGTAAACAAAATGGATTCATATCTTTTCTGTGACAGGTTTGATTGGAGAAATAAAAACAGTGAATTTTGGACATGTGAGAGATGGCGCAATAATTCAGCAAGATGACATCACCCCCACCGATATCCTGAATTTAAATATATAAAAATTAGCGAATTTTGAAAAAAGTGGTGAATTAGCCAGTAGGTCATTGTCAGTTAGAAGTTTGAATTCAGAGTGTTCTGTCGGGCTGGGAAGGGTACGTGTCTCTTTGTGTCTGTTCATAGACCCTTACAGATTCTCTCTCTCTCTCTCTCTTTCTCTCTCTCTCTCTCTCTCTCTCTCTCTCTCTCTCTCTCTTTTGCTACTGTATGCAGTCTGAACATCGAACAAGAAATGATTGTTAATTGTTGACTGAGAGCTATTCTTGTTTTTGAGTTGCTAACACTCAGGCAACTTTGTTCCAACGGACCGCCCCGACCGTCAGAAGAAGTTTCGGATGGATTGTGTCATTCCTTAGAAATGATTTTGCTATATAAATACATTAGAAATGATTTCACTATAAAAATGCATTAGAAATGATTTTATAATATAAATGCATTAGAAATTATCTTGCTATAAAATATGTTCGTAATGATTTTGCTATATAAATGCATTCGATCTGATTTCACTATAAAAATGCATTAGAAATGATTTTAAGATATAAATTTTGCTATAAAAATGCATTAGAAATGATTTTACAATATAAATGCATTAGAAATGATTTTGCTCTAAAATGTGTTAGTAATGATTTTACTAAATGCATGAGAAATGATTTCACTATAAAAATGCATTAGAAATGATTTCAATATGTAAATGCATTAGAAATGATTTTAATATATAAAGGCATTAGAAATGATTTTGCTATATAAAGGCATTAGAAATGATTTTAATATATAAATGCATTGAAATGATTTTAATATATAAATGCATTAGTAATGATTTTACAATATAAATGCATTAGTAATGATTTTACTATATAAATGCATTTGAAATGATTTTACTATATAAATGCATTAGAAATGATTTTACTATATAAATGCATTAGAAATGATTTTAATATATAAATGCATTAGAAATGATTTTAATATATAAAGGCATTAGAAATGATTTTAATATATAAATGCATTAGAAATGATTTTACTATATAAATGCATTAGAAATGATTTTAATATATAAATGCATTAGAAATGATTTTAATATATAAATGCATTAGAAATGATTTTACTATATAAATGCATTAGTAATGATTTTACTATATAAATGCATTAGAAATGATTTTACTATATAAATGCATTAGAAATGATTTTAATATATAAATGCATTAGAAATTCTTTTACTATATAAATGCATTAAAAATTCTTTTACTATAAAAATGCCAAGATCACTGGGTTTTTTTTTTATCTTTATGAAGTAGACCGATCGAGCGTTTTCTGCATTGACGTTTGCGGACAACGATGCGACGTGTTCGACTTTTCCATTGATATAGGTTACTATTCCCCAATATTCTCTCTCTCTCTCTCTCTCTCTCTCTCTCTCTCTCTCTCTCTCTCTCTCTCTTTCTTTCTCTGCCATCTCTCAACTCACTTTCTAGGCCTGTCTTTCTATGTAAGAGTTTTCGAATTCGTTAACAAATGCGGCTTCCTTTCCTTCCACACCTCCACACAGCCTTTCCCACACTTCAATCAACTTATTACTATGGCTTTCTCGCCAGGGTTACAGAGTGAGAAGGAAAGACAGACCGGCCGACAGACAGACAAACAGACAGACAGAGATTGAGAGCAACTTACGATAAGGTCATGAAGCATTTAATAGATAGTTAGATGGATAGATAGATTGATAGATAGATCATTGCTTCTCAGTTGGTAACGATACTCCCCCCCCCGGATTGGAGTAGGGAGGAGATCATGTTATATTCTTGATGTTCGACTCATGAATTAAATGAGAAAGTGGGGAGACTGCACTAATTGAACCATTGGACGTTAATTCAATTTGTAATAATCCTTGTACAATATCGCACAACCCAGGTGTGTTGAGCCATCCAGGTGTGTCGCACCACCCAGGTGTGTCGCACCACCCTGATATACCGTTCTACCCTGGTGTGTCGCATAGAGTTGTTAGGGATGTTGCAGGATTTTAAATTCTAATTACAACAAACTTGTACAAAAAACACCTAGTCCTTATTTCCCCAAAGGATTTAATCAGTGAAATTTTATTGGTTGGTTGGTTGGTTGGTTGGGTTTTATGTCATATCAACCTTTGCAGGTTATTTAACACCAAATCCATTTTTATGTGAATAATCAGTTCTATTTCAAACAATTCAGTTTAGCATGAGTACACAGTTTAATTATAAAAAACATTTCTATTTCAAACTATTCAGTTTAGTCAAACAATTCAGTTTAGCATAAGTATGCCGTTAGTTCTATTTAACCTATAGATAGGGCCCTATTAGGTGCTATCACGCCCGGGCAGAGTGGACCTGGGAGCAATGGCTATGAAGAGGTGCTCCGTATTCCCCAAAGCCCCTGCATTACTGGAACCTCACCATCAGACTGTTTAGTGTCATATCCAGGACACTCATGGGGGGGTCTTACCCCTCTGCAGAGATGCAGTCAGTGTATTCTACAGCCCCAGCCGGCTGGGCAATGAGATTTTATTGCAATAGATTTTACAGTAAACATTAACTGCAAATGTGTAAAATAATCAGGATGATTAATTAATTATATTAATTATTTTATTTATTCGGTAAAATTGTAAGTTAGCTAAGAACTTTGAATGTAAGTGTAGTTCCTCGAAAAGGTCAAACACGTGCACAGGGGGCGACTAGGTTTAACACCTCACGTCAAAATAACCTTAAGGAAGACAGGATATGGATAATAAACAATCAAGGCGTGTAAGATGGCGTAGGGAAATAAGGGTTTGTAATATATGAGATGATTCCAGAAAGTATGATGCAATGAGTAATTAAAGTTGAAAATATATAATAATGAAATAATGTGAAAATTAAGTCAGTTGAGTTTTGAAACCCAAAGAGAGAAGTTAAGGTTAGACGTTGGTGCGAATGGGTGAGAGACGGGATGGTGGGTGACTGCAAAGGATATACGTTGATAAACCCTTACAAGGTCTTCCTCTCTCTTCGTGTTTGCGTCGGATAGCTAAAAAATGTAGACCGTCTGAATAAAGGTTTTCGTATCTGAACAACATGAGTCACCTAGCATTTTTGAATTTTAATATTCAAGATGATACCTGTAACGTTTCAAGTGCTTTTACAATAAAATCCACTGGAAATAAATTTACTATCAAAAATGCATTGGAAATGATTTCATTTTTAAAAGCATTGGTCTATGATTTTATTATAAAAATGCATAGGAAACAATTTTTTTATAAAAATGTATGGCAAATGATTTTACTATCAAAATGCATGGTAAAAGATTTTGCTATAAAAACGCACGGCAAATGATTTTGCTCTAAAATGTATAGGACATGATTTTACAACAAAAATACATTAGACGATTTTTATTTAGATATGCATTGGAAAGGAATTTGCAATAAGATTTCATTTTTAATGATTTTGCAATAAAAATGTCTTGTAAATGATTTTACGATAAACACACATTGCAAGTAATTTCACTATAAAATGGATTACAAATTATTTTTACTGTGAAAATGGATTAGAAATGATTTTACGATAAAAATACATTCCAAGTAATTTTACTATAAAAATGGATTACAAATTATTTTTACCAAGGAAATGCATTGGGAATGATTTTACGATAAAATATATCGTTAGGGTGTCGTGGGATTTTAAACTAAAATAATGAAATTGAAGAAAAAAAGGATTGAAAAAAAACTTGAATATTTCGACGAGATTGAGGAAAAGAATTTAGTAGCAAATAAAATGCGACGCACATGAAGGATTTAATTCTCTATACATGTAAAGTTTCTGCAAGATTAGATCGAACTGTTTTCTTTGTTTAATGACATTCAAACATTTGTGGGTTTGGCCTTGTGGGTTGAGTGTTCGCCAATGGTCCGGGAGACCCGGTTTCAATCCCAGGTTGTGTCATACTAAAGACTTTAAAAATGGTACTTGATGCCCCCTTGCTTAACACTCAGCAATATAAGGTACGTATCAAGGGTAAAGTGGAGCAATCCAGGGAAAGGAGTAGCGCCTTCTCCTACACCTCGGTGTAGTAGCTATTGAAAAGGGAGCCTTCTGGTGGCTCTCGACTGCGGTTGCCAACTTTATTTACTACTAATGCCAAAGGCATCGTTGTAGAAGAATAATAACGATACCATTTGTCCATAACTAAGGGGATAAAAGAGTCCATACCCTTCCTAACCGTATTAGTCCAAAAACGAACATAATAGCGCGTCTGGAGTTCGAACTCCCTTACTACGATGTTGCAGGACAGGACGTTAGCCATTACACTACGGGTACTTCGATAGATTAAATTAAAAACGAAAATTAGTCAGAAGACCACAATGAGACACTTTTTAAGGATCAAACTCGACTAGGAAGATATCATGAAGGTTCATTTTCTTTCCTCAGTTTAACTCGAAGAAAACCATAAGCCACACAGTGCTGATCGCAATTTTTGCCGCTACCAATTTTCTTCCGGGTCCCTAGCATGATACTGAACTCTATCCACCAGTGAGGGTCCAGTTTTAGAGCGCCGTATAACTTCCAAGTTGACTCTGACCTGGAGTACTTGTACCATCTATGAGTCAAATAAATCTGATGAAGATGTTAATAAAATGACTTTAAACTTTATTAATACATTGACTCTTGAAACATTGGCTATTGCAACTGAGTATAAAGTGTTTACTTCTCTATAATTATAATTAATTTTATTTATACTTTGCCACAAAACACTTTTATATTGCAAATCCATATGAAGTGTTTTCCTGTTTAGAATCTACACAGATTGCACTTTTGCAGTGGGGTAAGACTCCCCCCCCCCAACGAGTGTCCTGTTATGACACTAAACAATCCGACGATGAGGTTCCAGTGATGCTGAAGCATTGGGGAATGCAGAGTACCCCTTCATTGACATTGCCCCCAGGTCCACTCTGGCTCGGAATGGTGGCATCTGATAGGGCCCTATTGTGATGGGGACATATCCTACCATACCCCAAAGATGGACTCGTCCAACCTAAACATATTCTCCGATTTAGCTCGCTGGGGGGGGGAGACAACTTCTCGTTCCTTACAAGACATTTGACAGACGGACTGTACGGCGAGTACTTCCTTTGTATGACTTCCCTTTTCTGCCAATACAATAACGTTTACCTATCACCCGTTGTTTGAGTTGTTCTTCCACCGGTCTTATCTGAAGACCACAACACCTGTCAATGGGTTAAATAGAACTAGATTGCATACTTATGCTAAACTGAATTGTTTGATATAGAACTGTTTGATAAAACTGAATAGCTTGAAGTAGAACTGTTTTGGCTATTAAACTGTGTACTTATGCTAAACTCAATTGTTTGAAATGGAACTGTTTTTGACATTGAAACTGTACTTACAATAAACTGAATTGTTTCATAAAGAACTGTTTTGATATTTAACTGTGTGTAAACAAAATCTATACTTGTACTAAACAGAATTGACTAAATTAGAACTTTGAATAAACTGAATAGCTTGAAATAGAAATTTTTTGACAATTAAACTGTGTACTCACGCTAAACTGAATTGTTTGAAATAGAACTGACTATTTGTATAAAGATAGAGTTGGCATTTTGGTCAGCGCAGCTTTGTCGGGTGTTGAACTGGAGATTTCTTTTGGCCTCAGGGGGCCATCCCCCAGGCTTTTATCTCCTTACGGGGGTTGGGTTTATTGCCTGGCGTCTGAGGCGCCCCAAATAAGGGGAATGCCGACGACGCCGAAGGTATTTTTAGCAATGCCGAACGCGCGAGGGCTGCGGCCCTGCGACCGGACCCACCTTAAAAAGGACTCGTGCCATACACGCTCGTTCGGTGGGTCGCGTGACATATTCCTTCACCAGACCCACGTGACACAGCCACGTGTGATACCACTTGCGTAGTGGACGGATAGTCACTACCCCACTGGACTCTCAGCTTCCTATTAACTAACTACTGTTTAACCAAGTTCACTTATATTTTGTTTCTGTCACTTGAATATATATGTTTTTCTATCAACCTTTTTGTGTTCCCTGTGTCTTTCTTTTGCCAGCATCACTACATACACGAAGGTTGATATATCATTAAACAAAGAAACCAAACCAAAAATTACTATTAATTCCGAATGATTTGCGCTTTGTTATACGATTTCAAGTATTCCTGTCAAATACAAATAATTTGCACACAGTTCTATGGTTTCAAGTATTCCCATCTAATACAAATAATTTCTGAAAATTATATGGCTATAAGTAACAATTTCAATTTACTGCTACTAATGAAAATGATTATCATTTGTTTTTACAGTTATATGATATGAAGTATTCCAATCTAATACAAATAATTCCCACACGGTTCTATGGTTTCAAGTATTCCTATCAAATACAAATAATTTGCTCACAGTTCTCTGGTTTCAAGTATTCCTATCAATCACAGATAATTTGCACAAATTTCTATGGTTTTAAGTATTCTTATCAAATACAAATAATTTGCACACAATTCTATGATTTCAACAATTCCAATCAAATACAAATAATTTGCACACAGTTTTATGATTTCAAGTATTCCTATCTAATTAAAATAATTTGAACAGGTTTATGGTTTCAAGTATTCCTATCAAATACAAATAACTTGCTCGCAATTCTATGATTTCAAGTATTCCTATCAAATACAAATAATTTGCACACAGTTCTATGGTTTCAAGTATTCCTATCAAATACAAATAATTTGCACACAGTTTTATGGCTTCAAGTATTCCTATCTAATCAAAATAATTTGAACAGGTTTATGGTTTCAAATATTCCTATCTAATTAAAATAATTTGAACAGTTTTATGGTTTCAAGTATTCCCATCTAATTAAAATAATTTGAACAGTTTTACGATTTCAAATATTCCCATCTAATTAGAACAATTTGAACAGTTTTACGGTTTCAAATATTCCTACCTAATTAAAATGATTTGAACAGTTTTATGGTTTCAAATATTCCTATCTAATTAAAATAATTTGAACAGTTTTATGGTTTCAAGTATTCCCATCTAATACAAATAGTTTGCACACAGGTTGTTCCTATCAAATATAAATAATTTTCATACAGTTGCTTGTTATTAGGATTCCGATCCATTAAAAGTAATTGTTAAAAAAATCTCCTTGATACAGAAATGGGACCCGAATAAATACTGTTACTTGGGCTCAGAGTGGACCCGGAATTTACGCCAACGTAGGATGTTTCTCACAAAGGGGAAGTTCTGCTCTTCGCAGATCTCCAGAATTGGTGCCTTACCACTGGATCTAGTTCAGTATTATATTAGTACACTTGATACTTTTCATCATTCCTTGTAAACTAACAAGTATAACAAACTAGCAGTACAACAATAAGTGAAAACTAAAAATAATTGTCATTTTCAAAACCAATTTAAATAACCAGTTTAATATTGTAATAAGACATTAGTGCTAATAATTTACAAACAGTTAAACAGTTTCAAGAGATCTTCTCAAAGACTAATAATTTATATCAATTATATTGTTTCAATACAGGATATTGGTATATTGGTTAGAGTGTTCGCCCGGGAGACCAGGGTTCAATCCCAGGTCGAGTCATACTGAAAACTAAAAAAATGGTACTTGATGCATCCTTGCTTAACACTTTGCATTATAAGGTACGGATCAAGGGTAAAGTGGGGTAATCCTGGGGATGGAGTGGCACCCTCCTCTACACCTTAGTGTAAGGAAGGAAATTTACAAGTACTTGGGAATATTGAAAGTGGACACCATCGGAGATGAAAAAAATAAATAGAAAAAAGTACATCAGAAGAACAAGAAAATTCCTCGAAAACAAGCTCTGAAAGAGAAATCTCATCAAAGGAATAAGCACCTGGGCAGTCCTCCTTGTTAGATACTCGGGACTATTCTTAAAATCGATAGGGGGGTGAACTAAGACAAAAATGACCAAAGAACAAGGAAATTGATGACTTAGCACAAGGCCTTATATCCGAGAGAAGATACAGACAAACTATAGGTGTGAAGAAAAGAAAGAGAAAGAGGATTTCCCGCTATCGAGGTTTGTGTTGATGCCATAATTCAAGGACTCGAAGATTAAACAAAAAAGAGCCAAAAAAGACTGATTACAGTAACAATGACTGCATGAGGCCTTAAAGAAAAAAACAACAAAAACTAGAATATAGAAATCTCAAGGAAAAACAACTGTACGGACACTTGAAGAGACAAAATGGCAAGGTTGCTCACTAGAAGGCTGAAATTGAGCTAAGAAAGAGAAACCTCAAGAGAGAAAATCATTCTCTTTTAATAATAGCGGAGGCGACATTTCCACACAAGACGGAGCCTCTCTGAAGCAGGTAGACAAATTCAACTACCTAGGAAGCAGTGTCTCATCAACCGAAAAAGACATCGACACGCGGCTAACAAAGGTATGGACGGCTATCGATAAGCAATCGATCATATGGAAATCAAACCTAACCGATAAAATGAAACGCAGTTTCTTCCAGGCAGTGGTCGTGTCGATATTGCTGTATGGATGCACTACTTGGACGCTAACAAAATTGCTGGAGAAGAAGCTAGACGGCAATTAGACAAGAATGTTGAGAGCAATATTGAATAAGTCCTGGCGGCAACACCCCACAAGGCACCAACTATACGGCCACCTGCCTCCCATCACGAAAACTATCCAAGTTAAACGAACCAGACATGCAGGACACTGTTGGAGAAGCAGAGACGAGCTCATAAGTGATGTACTCCTATGGACCCCCACATATGGCCGAGCAAAAGCAGGACGACCAGCTCGAACATACATACAGCAACTATGTGAGGATACGGGTTGTAGCCCTGAAGACCTGCTTGAGGCGATGAACGATAGTGAAAAGTGGTGAGAGAGGGTCAGGGATATCCGTGCTAGCGGCACGACATGATGATGATGATGATGATATTGAAGCAAAAATTGATAATACACTACAGAATATCAAGTGTAGATTATGTGGAGACTGAAATGAAACGGTTTATCCCATTTTAAGCGAATGCAACAAACTTGCTCAAAAAGGAGTGCAAGACGACGTACAACAAAGTGGGAAAGCTGATATATATGAAATAGTACTTGAGATTGAAATTTGACCAAAATACCAAATGGTATATACACAAACCAGAATCGGTGCTAGATAATGGGAAGCATAAAATTCTCTGGATTTTTTAGATCCAAATCGATCCCATAATCCCAGTCAGAAAACCTGGCATAGTTTTAATCAACAAGAAAGAAAAAAAGAACTTGCCATCTAGTGGATTTTGTAGTTCTAACGGACCACAGTGAAAATAAAAGAAACTGAAAAAATATACAAATAATTATTTGTATATTTTTTCAGTTTCTTTTATTTTCAATTATAATTGAACCCTACCAGAAAACAACAAAACAAAACAAAACATGAGGTCGTAATTAGTGCACTTGGAACGATCTTTAAAGGTCTGGAAAAAAAGACTAGAGAATTGGAGATCAGAAGAAGAATCGATATCAACCAGACCACAACACTGCTAAAGTCAGATAGGATACTCAGAAGAGTCCTGTATATCTGAAGAGACCTAATGTCACTTAGACTCCAATGAAAAAATACCATTTCGAACTAGTTAGAAATACTGACAGGTATTAAAAAACTGTTAAGATAAATAGATAAGGACAAAAGTAAATAAACATATAATAATAATAATAATTTGGTTTGGTATCTTTCTTTAACTGCATATCAACCTTTGTGGGTTATTTAATCCATAACAGGCGGGACAAATAGGTTTATACTTTTCCTAAGGGTTTTAGTAATAGCGCAACTAGAGTTCGAACTCGCTTCCAACGATTTCGCATTTCAGCACGTTAATCATTACAACAGGGACTCCCTACCCCCACCCAATAATAATAATAATAACCGAATGTCAAATTGACCCGAAACAACAAAAGCACTCAGACATTGTTTGTTTTATTGTTTAATGGCATATTAACCTTTTTGGGTTATTTAATACCAAATCAATCCTTCTACTATTGAACCCATAGCTGGGAAGATAAGGGTATTTGTCCGATAGTGTACGTAATAGTGCCACTGGAGTTCGAATTCGCTGACTACGATTCCGCACTCAGACATTAACATAAATTAACAAAATTTCTTGCAAAAATACACATAAATATGTCGTGTGATTATCTACAATAAAATCTTCTCATTGGGGAACAAAGCAGCAATAATAGACTACCTTAAAGATACTTCTAAAATACATGAACAAATAATCCATTTTGGGACCAATATCCCCAACGATTAAACGAAACAAAAACGACGGAAACACCAGTAACGATCTGAAATCATCTACATAAAAATACTACAATGAATTATTCCTTTTTAATTGTGGAGCAAGATCAAAGTCTCTTGACCAACGAATACATCATCAAAGAAAACACGTATAGAAATGCAATCTCCGCAACGAACGTGATGAAACAATAGATCATGTTGTTTTCGGCGTGGTAAGTCCCAACAAAAACAGAGTTCACTAACAGGCACAACATAGCAGCAAGCTAAATTGACTGGTATCTCTGCAAAACGATATAATTTCGTACCCTCACAACGCAATTATGAACACAAACGACTACCGATAGTCGACAACAAAAAGGCCACAATACTGTGAGGTTGCAGGACCAATACAGACAGATTTAAATTTGGTTTGACTTCTTTGTTTAATAGCATATCAACCTTCTTGGGTTATTTGATACCAAAACCACCCTTACAGAAGAATAGGGGTGGTACAATTTAACGCTCAGCAGTGGTGATAAGGGAGTCCATACCTTTCCCAAAGATATTAGTCCGAAAGTGAAAGTAATAGCGTTACTGGATTTCGAACTCACAATGATGTCATAGTCTATAGCACCGTAAGCCACTACGCCACAGGGACTCCGCTAACCCAATATAGACAGGTAGAGTTCTGCAAGACCAGTTAAATAATGTAAAAAAGCATTGCGATGTGACTTGCCTGCTTGAGAACGATATCGCCGGGGATAAAATAAATAGATCATAATAATAGCCGAATTATAGAATTTATCGTCCCAGCAGACCACGAAGTGAAAATCAAAGAAAAATAAAAGAGAGAAAAGTACTTAGATCTTGCCAGAGAACTAAAAAAAATGAACATGAAAGTGATGGTGATACCAATTGTAATTGGTGCACTCGGAACAATCCCCAAAAGTTTGGAAATGAGGATGGAAGAATTGGAAATAGGAGGACAAGCCGAGACCATCCAAACAATAGCATTACTAATCCAACCAACTAATCAACCAATTCTACCAAACAACCGACCAATCCAGCCAACCAAGCAATCAACCAATTCAACCAACCAACCAACCAAACAAACAAACAAACAAACAAACAAACAATTCAACCCACTGACCAATCCAACAAACCAAACATTTCATAAAACCAACCAACCAACCAATTGTCTAATCTAACTAACCAACCAACCAGCCAAACAACCAACCAACTAACCAACGAATTCTATCAAACAACCGACCAATCCAACCAACCAAGCAATCAACCAAACAACTAGCCAACTAACTACTCTAGCCACTCAACAATTCAATCCAACCACCCAACCATTGAAAGAAGCAATCAAGCCAACCCAACCAAACCCAACTAAACAAACAACTACTAAATCAATTAACCACCAAACCAACCACTAAATCAACCGACTAAATATGTAATCCAACCAACCAACAAACCTGTGAAGAAGTATATAGTATCTGTTCTCTGCCAAGTGACGAATTCTCTTTTCTCAGAAATTCTGTCCAACAATTTCTGAAAGTTCGTTGGAGCAAACGTGATACGAAAGGGTGGACATTAGTTGCATTAAAATTAGATTTTAAAGCATTCATACAGCTTCAAATTGAAAGAAAAATTGAAACAAATAATTGAAGACATACAAAAACGATCTTACCATAACAACGGCATTTTTTTATTGAATAGTGGCGGACCAGGTTGTTATTGTGCTAGTAATCCAGCAGTCTGGGGGTGTAGAATACACCGATTGCATCTCTGCAGAGGGGTAAGACCCCACCACCACCACCACCACTAACGAATGCCCTGTTATGACATTAACAAATCTGATTCCGAATTCTGAAATACGCTGACTGCATCTCTGCAGAGTGTTCAAACTCTCCCGACGAGTGTCCTGCATATGACTCTAAACAATCTGATGGTGAGACTTCAGAAATGCTAGAACTTTCGGAAATGCAGAGTACCCCTTCATTGCCATTGCTCCGAGCTCCACTCTGGCAGTGAGTGGTAGAACCTGCTAAGGTTCTATCTATGGGTAAAATAGAATTGTTTGACATGTGTTCAAACAAATGACTTCGTTAAATTGTATCGTTAGAAATAGAACTCTTTGACCATTTCACTGTGCGTAAACAAATAACTGATTTGATTTCTTGGTTTAATCGTGTATGGACCTTAGTGGGTTATTTAATGCCAACGGCTTCATTGTAGAAGAAGAGCTGTGATACTTCTTAAACCATAGTTAGGGGGGGGATAGAGGATATTAGTCCGAAATTGCATGTAATAGTCTGATAGGAAAAAAGATATAAGACTGGCGTTACGATTAGTAAATATTCCTTCTTTACTTAGAAAGCTAGATTATCAAGTTCGTATTGCAGATCAATTTTCTACTATAGAGAGATAAAATATTGTAGCTTTCGCAGTCTCAAATCAGATGAGTAAATTTACTGTCTCAATTGAATTGTTAGTGATATATAGAAATACTTGAAACCCTTTAACTGAGTGCCTGAATTGAATTTTTAGTGATACATCATCATCATCATGATGTCGCGCCGCCAGCACGGATATCCCTGACCCTCTCTCGCCACTTCTCCCTATCATTCATCGCCTCCGGCAGGTCTTCAGGGTTACATCCTGTGTCCTCACATAGTTACTGTATGTAAGTTTTGCACACCCATATGTGGGGGTCCACAGGAGTACATCGCTTATGAGCTCGTCCTTGCTTCTCCAGTAGTGTCCCGCGTGTCTGGTTCGTCTAACTTGTATAGTTTTCGTGATGGGGGGCAGGTGTCCGTATAGTTGGTGTCTCGTGGGGTGTTGTCGCCAGGACTTGTTCAATACTGCTCTCACCATTCTTGTGTAATTTCCGTCTAGTTTCCTCTCCAACCGCTTAGTTAGCGTCTATGTGGTGCATCCATATAGCAGTATCGACACAACCGCTGCCTGGAAGAAACTGCGTTGCATTTTATCGGTTAGGTCCGACTTCCATATGATCGAGAGCCTATCGATAGCTGTCCATGCCTTCGTCAGTCGTGTGTCGATGTCTTTTTCGGTTGATGAGACGCTACTTCCTAGGTAGGTGAATTTGTCTACTAGTTTCAGAGAGGCTCCGTCTAGTGTGGCAATGTTGCCTGTTTGGTTGTAACACATATATTCAGTTTTGTTTGCATTGACATGGAGGCCAATGCCAGCTGCGGCTCGTTCCAAACTATGCAGTAGTGTCTCTGCTTGATTAGGCGTATTCGCTAGTAACGCCAAATCATCAGCGTAGTCGGCGTCCGTGATTGTTTTTGCGGGGTACCTTTTGCTTCTTCTCTTAGTCAGCTCGAAGCCATTTTCTATGATTTTGTCGATCGAAGTCCTAAGCACATAGACTAGACAGATGATAAAGAGGTACGGGGCTAGTGTGTCTCCTTGTAGTACTCCTGCAACAATGTCGAAGTATTCCGTGTCTCCATCTGGTGAACGTACTTTCACTTTGGTGTTTCTGTAGAGAATCATTATCCTTGCTACGGTTTCTATTGGTAGGCCGTATGCTAGTAGGATTTGCTCCATCTTCCCTCTGTGTATGGAATCGAAGGCCTTGGTAAAGTCGACAAATAGTAATGTCGCCTGAAGGTTTTTTGCCCGAACGCCTTCAAGGATTCTACGGATGGTCAGTATTTATGAGGTTGTGGATCTATTTCTCCGGAAGCCATTTAGGTTTTTCCTAAGGATGTTGTCTATTTTGGGTTCTATGCGGTTTCGTAGTAGGGCATTGTAGATTTTGGCTGCTATGGATGTAAGTTTTATCCCTCGGTAGTTCTTGGCTAGTCCGAGGTCGCCTTTTTTTAGGGAAAGGAAGGATCCATCCCTTCGTCCATCTTTCTATCCTATTTTGACTATAGACTGCGTTGCATTGCCGGAGCAGTATATCGTCGAATTGTCTAGTCTTCCACACTTCCGGGGGGATCTCGTCTAGCCCTGCAGCTTTCCTATTTTTAATTCTTCTGAGAACTGAGTCGAGTTCTTCTTTGGTGAAAGGACATAGTTTAACGTCTAATTGCTTACTAATAATTCTGGTGATCGGTTCATCCGTTATTTTCGGTGGGTTTCCTACTAGATTTTTGAAATGCTGTTCCCACAGTTTTACTCTTTCTTGTTGGCTTGCAGCTTTCAATTTTGCTTTGGCTGTGCTCTTCCTTCTACTTACTTCGTTTATTGTTTGCCAGGCTATCCTGGATTGTCTATCTTCCACCGAGTCTCTAATCTTATCTAATCTGATTTTGTATGTATTCTGACTGTTTTTTAGATATATTCCTGTTAATTGATATTGTGCCTTTTCTAGTTTTCGTGCATTTGTGTTTGTTGGGTTCTTTCGATAGCTTTTGGAGGCAGTTTTCACGACTGCACGTTTTTCTATAAAAACACTTGGAAAAAGAGATACATAAAAATACTTAAAACAATTTAACTGTGCAAAAAAAAAAAACAACCAAAAAACAATTTATGTGAGCAATATTGGAAACCATTTTAGTGAGTGCAAATAAATGATTTGTACTAAATAAAACTATGCATGTCAGAATATTTGGAACCATTTAACTGTGTGTAAACAAAACTAATAACCATGCGTGCAAACAAATTACTAATTTAAAAATTAGATTATCTACAAACTATTGACTTACAAATCATGTTTAACCATTTAACTATAAGCAAACAAATGAGCTCTGGTTTGTTTAAAAATGTAATGAACAAATTATATGTTTACAAATCATATATAATATGCATTAAGAGAATTTGGCAAGAGATGACCAACAAGGTTTGATATGCCATTAAACTCAATCAAACCAAACTTATTAATCATATATATAACAATTTAATTGTACGTAAACAAATGAACTATGGATCGTTTTAAAATGGTTTCTCCAACGTATGCGTTTACAAATCATATATAATATGTATAAAGAGGCTTTGGCATTAAATAACCTACAGTGATTGATATGCCATCAAACCCAACCAAACCAAATTTATAAATTACTGTGGCACGATAATGAGCATTAATGTATAAATATATATATATATAGATGCATACGTTTGGGTCTCTGTGTGTACTCGTGGATGGGTGGCTAAAGAGAGGATCCTATCTCCGGCATCTTTGAAGCGGTCCTGGGGTGTCGAGAAGACCTTCCTTTGTCTATTTTAGCGCAAATACCACACAAGGAGCTATGCCCACGGAAGCCTTTGCGAGCGGAAGTGAAGGACGAAGGACGTCAGTCAGTTAGGAGGGAGACTCCGAAGTAATCATTCAAGAGTGGGACTCCGAAGCAGCCAGTCAGGAGTGGGACTCCGGGGTGGTCAGTTGGGAGTGAAACTCCGGAGTATGGAGTCAAGACACAGAGCAATGAACACGATGAAGAAATGAATCAGCATATTTGGAAGCTACGGAGGATTTTCGCAGAGTTCTCACGAGAGCCATGAACATACATACGGAGAATGCTAAAGTGCTAAATTCACTTTCCTGCATTTGTGTTGTATACTCATTTGCCGTATCATAACGACTCAATAATAAAGACGCGCACAGAAAGACGCAAGAGGAAGACACAGGAAGAAACGACGCAGGATAAAGACGCATCAAGGAACAATTAAGATGCAGGAAGGAAGACGCAAGAAGACTTCTTTACAAATATTCACCTCTCACTTTATTTGTAAGGGTTCGAAAGGGTTGTTCAAGGTTTGCATGTGAGAGGGTGCTGGAGACCGAACATAAACTTCATATTTTGACCCCACTGTTATGACCGTCACGTTGTGTCTTTATTGTTCTCCTGATGTTGGGGTCTACTCCATCGGGGCTTTCCGAGGCTCCCTCTGTCGGATGTGGCCTTCCCTACCACATCTCGTCTCTAATCCTCTGGGAGTCTGCTGGCAACTGCTCTGGGACCCAAACTCAACTGAGTTAAATAATAACTCAACGCCCACACGATCGCCTACTGGATCTTTGAAATCGAATGTTTAATCGTCATCAAGCGGAAATAACTGTCATGCAGTTCAGAGGTTACTCTCTTCCGGTGCATCACGGTAATGGCACAATGGGACTTTCACCTTGTCCCATATCATAAACCTTAATCCGCCCACGTGATCTCTTTCGATTACTGGCCGTTGGAATGTGTCACTTCCTTCCGGTGTATTACCTTGGAAAAGTATTTTTGGGCCGGGTCGAAGGTCAAAATATAACATTTGCAGTTCTAAATCCATGTTTGTCTGTTTCTTCCATCCACCCTCTGTTGTTTTTTTTAACTACCTGTGAAATGCCCACACGGCTGGGTGTGAGAAGAAACAACGGGGTCCACACCATTGGACGAACGGCCATACCAACAAAAACCCGGCGTATGGATTATTTCACATCATGTATATTTCCATTAAACTAAATGCTAGCAAATGAGTCCTGACTCGTTTAAAAATGTTATCGACAAAGTATACGTTTACAAATCATATGTATAAAAAGGCTTTGGCATTAAATAACCAACAATAGCAAACCCAAACCAAACCAAACTAATGTGTAAGTATACTTTAAATTATATTCGTGCGGATGTGGGTGAGGGTGTGTGTGGGTGTTCGCACATGTGCGAGTTTATAAAAAGTGGCATTCAAACGATTAACAATTCCACGCATTACCAAAACAAAGGAATTTCTCATCATAGTCTAATGAGACCAGATTGCGTGACCGATAAATATGTATAATTATATATTAAGCTTAGCTTAGCTGTGGAGCAATGCCAGGTCAGATGTATGAGGCAACCGGTGAAAATCGAACACACGAGTAATGGTTCGCTAATCTAGTCGCCTAACCATTACACAACGGAAGGCATTCCCTATCTCTATCTCTATCTCTCTCTCTATATATATATATATGTATATATATAAAACAAAGATTACGAAGCATTATTAAAAACGGTGAAAACCAGTTTCAAGACCCGTCGGTCATTAGACACCTGATTGAAGTTGTGAAACTAGAAGTCACAAGAGACGCTTGTGATGGCTGATTTTAGCGTTTTTTTAAGGCTTTAAATAATTGTCTGTGATCGTTTTCTGATATTTTCATTGTTATGTAGAACTAACCTCAATATAAGCTTTCTTTTAAATAGTACTACTAAGACTACTACTACTCGTATTTACGCTAACCATATCCTCTGCAGAAGGGTTAGAGACTCTCCCCTCAAAAAGAAAAAAAAGGATTGTCTTGAGTATGACACGAAACTACATCTGATGGTAATGATCCACTTCTCAAAATCTGGGTAGTGGGAAGTATCCCATTTACGATATTACTCCCAGCTCCACTCTGACTTGGAATGGTTGTAACTGCTGGAATCCAGTCTTTGCGTCTATTCAGAAATTATTCGTATTCGATTCTAACATGTACTACAAAAGCTATAAAGAAACATAAAAATGTAAATTTGGACGTACAATTACTCCCAGCTTCACTCTGTCTAGGAATGGATGTAACTGTTGGAATCCAGTCTATGCGTCTATTCAGATATTATTCGTATTCAATTCTAACGTGTACAAAAAAAAAAAACTCTAAAGAAACATAAAAATGTAAATTTGAAAGAACAATGAACACGATTCCCTCACCTTATGTCATAAAATAAGCTTTATTAAACGTTTGAAGGAAGATATTTTATATACATAAATTTCTAAATCCCAACAGGTTACGGCCTTCATTCATCATCAGAAAATATTCATTGCATAACTGTTTACAATTCAAAACTGAAGAGCGTATGGATACCAGAGGATTGGCTTTACGAATTAATGAAAATTACACTTTAAAATTTAACAATATAAATATTCAAGAACTGAATTTTGAAGAACTGCATTAGTCCACCAAAGACTATGTTGTACTTTTTGAATTTACTATTTCTTTTATTGGTTCTGGCAACGAACTAATTAAATTATAACAGATTTCTGGTGACACTTCAGTAATGACGAGCTCCAATTCTTCAAAATTTTACCCCAAAGATTTAAAAAGCAGAAAAATGAGATTAAAAAGTTAGAAATTTTTAAATAATTAATTTTAAAACATTTTAAACGTAATTGTGGGTAAAAATGTAATTTTTTTTTTTTTGTAGTTTTGTTAAGTGTCGAGTCCTTCTGATTGTTTTATTGGGTTTTATGGCTTATCAACCGTTGCAGGTTATCGAATGCCAAATCCTCTTTATACACATAAATCAAACATATGATTTCATTTAGTTGGGGTTTATCGCATATCAACCTTTGCAGGTTATTTAATGCCAAACCTTCTTTATACACATGTATTAAATATATATGATTTGTAAATACATTAAATGTTACTAATTGGTTGGGGTTTTATGTCATGTCAACCTCTGTAGGATATTTAAGGCCAAATCCTCTTTCTATATATATATTAAATATATAGGAATTGGTTTGGTTTGGTTTGGTTTTTATAGCATATCAACCATTGTAGGTTATTTGATGCCAAATTTTCTTTATACATATAGATTAATTATATATGATTTGGTTTGGTTGGGTTTTATGGCATATCAACCATTGTAGGTTATTTGATGCCAAATCTTCTTTATACATATAGATTAATTATATATGATTTGGTTTGGTTGGGATTTATGGCATATCAACTTATGTAGGTTTTCTAGTGCCAGATTATGTTTATACATATATATCAAATATATATGATTTGTAAAAATATTTTGTCTACAACATTTTTAAATGCGCCTGAACTGATTTTTTGCACACAGTTAAATGATTCCAAGTACTGCTATATATCACTAACACTTTGTTTAGATAGTCAAACTTCTATTTGATAAATTGATAGGCCCTTATCAGGTTCTACCATATCAGGTCAGAGTGGACCTGGGAGCAATGGCAATGAACGGGTAATCTACATTTCCCAAACCCGAAAGGCTGTAGCCTCCCCATCAGATCTAATATTATATCCGGGACATCCGTTAGGGGGTTTTACACCTCTGCAGAGATGCAGTCGATGAATTCTACTGCTCCAGTTGACTGGGATGAGTTCTTTTGAGTTCAGAATTTAAATGCATAACATCAATCTTTCTTCATAGATTTCTAGAATTCATGAATTTAGAGTTTGGCAATTTACTTCTTTTCGATCTTATCTATCCTATATATATGCATACTTTACCAATTCAATGAAACGAAATATTCAGTTCTTTGTAAATAACTTTTATATTTCTCGTTCTTATTCGTTTAAATCTTGACAATTTACTCTTAATAGGATATCGTTTAGATATATGAAAATAATCAGGTAGGTTTTCACTGAAAAACCAGGTTTTCCTTGAAATGCAACATTTTAGAAACTCGAAGATTGTTGTAAGCCCCCCCCCAACGAGTGTCCTGGTATGACACTAAACAATCTGATGGTGATGTTCCAGCAGTGCTGGAGATTTGGGGAATGCGGAGTACCGCTTCATTGCCATCGCTCCCAGGTCCACTCTGGCCCGGAGTGGTAGCACCTGATAAGGGTCCTATCTATGGGTTAAATAGAACTAAACCGTGCTTCTTTCACAAATTGATTTTTGCATTTAAACTGCGTATTTATGCTAAACTGAATTGTTTGAAATAGAACTGTTTTGACGTCTAAACTGTGTACTTATGCTGAACTGAATTATTTGACATAAAAGTGTTTGACATTTAACTCTGTGTATTGCCCAGTCAGCTGGGGCTGTAGAATACACTGACTGCACCTCAGCAGAGGGGGTAAGACACCCACCAAAAGAGTGTCCTGGATATGACACTAAACAATCTGATGGTGAGGTTCCAGCAGTGCTGGAGCTTTGGGGAATGCGGAGTACCCCTTCATTGCCATTGCTCCCAGATCCACTCTGGCCCGGAATGGTAGCACCTGATAGGGCCCCATCTATGGGTTAAATAGAGCTAACAGCATAATTATGCTAAAATGAATTGTTTGAGTAAACTAAATAGCTTAAAATAGAAATGTTTTTGACAATTAAACCGTACTTACATTTAAACTACGTGATTATGCTTAACTGAATTCTTTGAAATAGAACTGTTTTTAGACATTAAAACTGTATTAACTTAACTGAATTGTTACATATAACTGCTTGAATAGTTTGAAATAGAAATGTTTTTGACCAACTGTGTACTTATGCTCAACTGAACTGTTTTTCAATAGAACAGATTATTCACATAAAAATGGATTTGGCGTTAAATAACCTACAAAGGTTGATATGCTATAAAACCCAACAAACCAAACCAAATCGAAGATTGTTATATCTAGGAACAAAAAGATATTAAAAAAAACTGGTATTTTTATTAAAACGTCTTCATAAATGGAGACTTTTTTTTTGAAAAACTGTATAAGTAGACCGAATACTTTGTTCTGGCATATTTTGCATTTACAGTTTCTTTGAAATGCAATTTTTTCAAATTTGAAGATTGTTATATCAAGTCGCAAAAATACTGGGGTTTTTTTTTTAAATAAAAGATTATATATTAATGAATAGACTTTTGAAGAACTGCATTAGTCCACCTAAGACTCCGTTGTTGTAATTTTTTATTTACTCTTTCTTTTATTCGTTCTGGCAACAAACTAATTAAATTATGACAAGTCTCTTGTGGCACTTCAGTAATGACTTGCTTTAATTCTTCAAAATTTGATAGTATTTTCTTAATCTCCTCTTGGGGATTCCCTATAACTTTTCCATTGGATTTGCGTCTGGGCTATTTGTAGGCCAATTAAGAACAGGTAAATTCCTCTCCTTGAACCATTCTTCAGTAGACTTCACCGTGTGTGGAGAAGCAATGTCATACTGGAAGATGAATTCATTGCCCCAAAACTTTTCCTCCATTTATAAGAAATAGTCTTAGACATCCTGATAGCAGCAGCATTAAGCGATCTTTTCAAGAAGCAGATCTTTCTAACATTGGTGGCAGACACGCAACCCCAGACCATACCATATTGAGAGAATAATCCTTTTTTTTTTTACGTATTTAACATTACATCTCTCGTGTGACTTTCTCCAGATGCGGAGGCAATGATCACCGAAGGAAATACAGAATCTTGATTCATCAATTAAGATGACTGGATTCCATTGATCAACAGACCAATTTTGATATCTGTTGCCCATATTGAATGCTTTTGTTTCTATTTAAATGTTAGTGTCTTCGAAATCGGTATCCCGCTGTCATATATGAGCTGATGGGATCTCCGGTGTGTTGTGGGTCAAGAAACAGCAATACCAGGATCATCCCTGGTTTTAGAAATTTCACTAAAACAGGCCAATTGATTCAAAATAAGGATCCCATTCAGCAGACATTCATCTCTAGGTGTTGTCTGGGGTTTGGAACCGCAGTGGGACTATTTTGAACAAATTTGTCTTGTTATCTCACCTGGACAGTTATCTCGTTTTGAGGCTTTCCAGCTCCACACAACGCATAAAAGATGGCTTTTTGGTTGGTTGGTTGGTTGGTTGGTTGGTTTTTATGGCATATCAACCTTTGTAGGTTATTTAACACCAAATCCATTTTTATGAAAATAGTTCTATTTCAAACAATTCAGTTTAGGATAAGTAGGCAGTTTAAATGTAAGTACAGTTTAATTGTTAAAAACATTTCTATTTCAAGCTATTCAGTTTAATCAAGCAGTTCTAATTCAGCTAATTCAGTTTAGTATAAGTACAGATTTTGTTTACACACAGTCAAATGTCAAAACAGTTCTATATTAAACAAATCAGTTTAGTGTAAGTACAGTTTCAATGATAAAAAACAGTTCCATTTCAAAGAATTCAGTTTAGCATAAGCATGCAGTGTAAATGTAAGTACGGTTTGTCAAAAACATTTCTATTTCAAGCAATTCAGTTTAGTCAAACAATTCAGTTTAGCATAAGTATGCCGTTAGTTCTATTTAACCTATAGATAGGACCCTTATCGGGTGTTACCACTCCGGACCAGAGTGGACCTGGGATCGATAGTAGTAAAGGGGTACTCTACATTCTCCAAAGCTCCAGCATTACTGGAACCTCACCATCAGATTGTTTAGTGTCATATCTAGGACACTCGTTGGGGGGGGGGGGTCTTACCCCCAAGCAGAGGTGCAGTCGGTGTATTTTACAGCCCCAGCTGATTGGGCAAGATGGCTTTTTGTACCTCCATAATATTCTTAATTCTTGCCATTTATGATACTTGGCATGAAGTTTAACTCTAAAGTTTTCACTTTTTTTATACCAAGGAATACTATTAAAATTACATCATATGTAAATCATTAAATTAGATTCAAATTATCAGAGAGGAAATGCCAGATTATTTATATATAATAAATTGATATACTGCTAAGAGTAAACTGTCCAATTTTAAACAAATTCAAGAGAGAAATATGAAAGTTATTTGCAAAAATTAGAATATTCCATTTCACTGAGTTGGTGCAGCGTGTATATATATATATATATATATATATATATATATATATATATATATATATATATATATATATATATATATAAATCAGCAAACAGACTGTTTCGTTGTAACTTCAGCGTGGCTTGACACACGTGAGATGTGAGATTCTCGAAGCTAGGCTCGGAACCCGGCTGACTTATCGGCCAGCCGTAGATTCTACCGCATAGACATGAGGAAACTAGCGTAAGCGAAAGGATTTTAAACGAATATATATCACTTTTTTTGCTTTGTTTACCTATATCCGCTTAACAGATACTGAGAGCTCAATTTATTCGAAGAGCCTTGTTTTACTTTCGATAGAAAGCTTAATCCCACGGGGTGGGGGTTCTTCAAGTCTCCAATTTGGTTGGTTTCGATTCTTCCTCTGATCCACTGAATTTACCTGGTCTCTTCCAGGATTTTAGGAACCTTTCTAAAAGTTCCACCAACAATTAGTATCGTTGACACCTTCATGTTCTACAGCATTTTCCGTTCTCGAGCAAGATCCTAGTGTTTGTTTATCTTTTCGTTATCTTTTATGTTCACTCTATAGTTCGTTGGAACAGTAAAAACCGTAAGATGATATGTTGTTGTTTTTTTCTTGTTAATTAATACTGTCAACTGGATGATCTCAATTCTCCCATTGATTTCCCGCTTTGCCTGTCCTTTTCTTCAAGCTCTTGGAGACTTATGTCTATCTTCTTACTCTCTTTTATTATTATTGTTCCTTACGAGTTTTTCACGTCAGCGTTAGTTGATCCTCTTTCACTTAAGTCTGGGTGACATAAGTTTCAAGTCTCCTGGACTATTGTCTTTATTCTGGCCGATCTAAACAATATTGTAGTGTGGATGGTCTCTACACGTCCTCTAATTTACAACTCTTCCAGCCACTTGGCCAAACATTTGCAGATCGTTAAAAGCGCACCAATTACGATTGGTATCACCGTCAGTTTCAAGTTCCTTATTATTATTATTTACTCCTTGAGAGTTTTTCACATCAGTGTTTGCTAATGATCTTTCACTGGAGTTTGAGTGACAGCAAGTCTCCTCAAATCTCCAGGACTCTTCTCAATATCCTGACCAATCTCGATAATGCAGTAGTTTGGATAGTCTCCACTCGTCCTGTTATTTTCAAATCCTCTAGTCCTTGTACCAATCATTTGGTGACTCTACCAAAAACAATTACGATTAGTATAATCGTCACTTTCATGTTCCACAGTTTTTTCAGTTCCCTAGCAAGGTCCAGGTACTTACCCTCTTTTCTTTTTCTTTCAATTTTACTCTGTAGTCAGCCGGAACAGCAAAGTCCACAATTATGCAAGTTCTCTTTTCTTTTTATTTATTATTAAAAGGTCTGGTCGTCTGACCGAGATTAGGTGATCCATCAGTTTGTATATCAAAATCCCAAAAGAGTTTGTGTTTCATTCTCCTAGACAGATGCTGGGTTGTGCGTACACCATTTGTTCGTATGGTCAAATTTCAATTTCTTGAACAATTCCCGGTGGATTACCTTGCCCACCCAGACGTGTCTTGTCTTATACTCTTTCTGCGCTAATTTGTTGCATTCGCTGTACTTTTGATTTCTCACAATTCTTCACCCTGTCTTTACCCAAGAGGATGGATGAGGGAAGGTAGTTATTATATGCAGCCATATGTTCCACCATAATTTTCGGTGTAATTCTTTCATTCACCATATTCACTCTGACCCGGAGTGGTAGCACCTAGTAGGGTCCTATTTATGGGTTAAATAGAACTATTTGACATTTAAACTGTGAGCAAACGAATGACTTACGTTAAATTGAATTGTTAGAAATAGAACTTTTTGAACATTTAACTGTGTGCAAACAAATAACTGATGTTTAATTGAAATGTTAGTGATACATAGCAATACTTGGAACCATTCGACTGTGTGAAAAGGAATGAGCATGTTGAATGACATAATTAGTGCCAAATAGCAAATACTTGTACCCCACTCGCCGTGTTCAAATAAATGATTAATATTGAATTGAATTATTTGTATCAGATAGCAATAATTGAAACTATTTAACTGTGTAGAGACAAGAGCAATGGTAGAGTGCAAACAAATAAGTTTTAACTCATTTAAAAATGAAATTACCAACAAATTAATCAATTACAAATCATATATATACGTGTGTGTGGGTGTGTGTAAATGTGTGCAAACAAATAATTAATTGTAAATAGACTCAGTACGCACGTACGTTCCCAACTAGCAGCAGAGAGAAATAGTTCATCTGTCTCAACCGAGGCGATAAAAGCTTATGAGGAAGAATTTCTCTTTGGCGCCTAGATGCCCCTCCTTTTAGGTATGCGTCGATTTCGTTTCCTGTCAAAGGCCTACTCGGAAACTGTTACTTTTGCGTTTTATTAATTTTATTTTTTTTTTTTGTTATTGTCTTTTTGTTCCTTTTTAATCCCCCACATATATATTAGATTCATAATATTTGTAATGGAATAGTTTGTTGGTAAGTTTTTAAACAAGATACAACTCATTTATTTGCACACAGTTAAATGGTATCAAGTATTGCCTTCTTACACTAACAATTCACTCAGTCATTTGTTTGCACACAGTTTAGAGGTTTGTAAACGAATAGTTTGTTGGTAACATTTTGAGCAAGCCAAAGTTCATTCGCTTGTTAAATGGTTTCAAGTATTCCTATCTAACACTAATAATTCTATTTAGTATTAATCATTTATTCATACACAGTTGATTGATTACAAGTAATGGTATTTAACTTAAATAATTCTGTTCAAAGCTACTAATTCGCTTGCACATAGATAAGTGGTTTCAAGTATTGTTATGTAATACTAACAATTTTACATCGGTCATTTGTTTGCGCACAGTTAAATGGTCAAAAAGTTCTATTTGACCCATAGATGGGACTCTAACTGGTATTTCCACTCTAGATCAGAGTGGACCTGGGAGTAATTGCAAGGCAGAGATAAACAACATTCCCCATTGCTCCAGAACTGGAGCCTATCACATGGCTTAATGTCATTATCAAGATACTCATTGTTGTAAAGGGGTCTTACCAATCAGCAGAAAGGGAATCAGCGTATTCTACAACCCCAGCCGACTGGGCTGTTTTTTTACCTCTCAGATAAATCTAACCGTTGTTATTATTATTATTATTATTATTATTATTTCTTACTCCCCGGGAGTTTTTCACATCAGCGTTAGCTGATGGTCTTTCACTGGAATTTGAGTGACAGCAAGTCTACTCAAGTCTCCAGGATTCTTCTCAGTATTCTGGCCGATCTCAATAATGAAGAAGTTTAAATGTTTTCCCTCCACTCGTCCTTTTATTTCTAAGTCGTCCGGTCCTTTTAATAATCCTTTTGTAACTGTACCAACTACAATTGGTATAAACGTCACTTTCTTGCTCCACGTTTTTTTTTGTTGATTATTATAAGGTCTAGTCGTTTGGTCAAGATTAGGCGATCTGTTGTATGTCACAATCCCATAGGAGTTTGTGGGTCCCATTCTCCTGGACAGATGCTTTGAATGATCTTTGAAAGATTTCCACTTGTCCACTTATTTTTAAGTCCCCCAAGGCCTTGTAGTAATCCTTTGGTGACTGTACCAAGAGCTCTAACAACAATTGGTATCACCGTCACTTTTATGTTCTGTAGCTTTTTCAGTTCTCATGTAAGGTCCAGGTACTTATCCTTCTTTTTGCTTTCTTTCAATTTTACTCAGTGGTCAACCGGGACAGCAAAATCCACAATTCGACAAGTTCTCTTTTTCTTGTTGATTATCATTAGGTCTGGTGGTCTGGCTGAGATTACGTGATCCGTATTATTATTATTATTATTATTATCATTATTATTATTATTATTATTTTAGTGACTGTGTTTTCCTTCTTGGGATATCACAGAAGATCAAGTGACATCAAGTCTCCCTCATATACACTTGGACTTCTCTCAGTATAAACTTTTCAGTAGTGTCATTTTTCGGGTTTTTCCGGATTCCTCCTTGGATTTTTCAGTTTTTCTAGCTTCTTTTGGTTTGTTTCCAATGCTCCAATAATGACTGGCACAACTGTCAAATCTGTTCTCTTTTTTTTCTGTTTGTTTTCGAAGGTTCTTCTAATGACACCTGCTGTGTGTTATTTTACACGTGTTTCTGCTCTCTCTATATATGTGTGTGTGTGTGTGTTATAGCGTGTTATATTACACACACTCGCACGCACACACACACAAATACACACGCTGATGATGAGTTTTTCATTCGACACGACATCCCAGCTCGGAATGAGCTTCTCTTTCATTAAAGATCAACGCAGCTGCTACTGACTTGACTACCTCCTCTTCCTTCAACCCTTTCCATTTGACGTCTCTACTATTACTGCTACTGTTGGGTCTTTCACACTCTGGAACAAGTGGCCCGACGCGCGCGCAACCTGATTGGGAACGTAACGTCCGTTTATTCGGTTTCTACTTTCCATTTCCCCATCAAAATCTTGCCTTTCATTAAAAAAGAAATTATTAATTAATTAATTTTAAAAAAAGTAAAAGAGAAAGAAAAACTAAGAAAAAACAACAAAAATAAACGTATTTACTCGGTAGTTAAAGCCAGGATTAAAAAACAAAAGCAAAATATTAAAAAACGTGAAAGGAGAAAATTTGAGCTGAGTCAGACGTGACTAATTTTCTCTCTCTCTCTCTCTCTCTCTCTCTCTCTCTCTCTCTCTCTCTTTATATATATATATATATATATATATATATAGTTTTTCTTTCTTTTGATGGCAAGTTTGTTTCCTATAGCAGGAGCAGTTCAACTTAAAGAAGGAACGGAAAATGTTTTTCCCAATCTAAATAAACGTGTGTATCAAGGAAAAAAAACCTAACGGAAAAATAATCTAAAAAAACAAAGATATAGAAAGAAAGAATATATATACAAAAGATTGACATCGCGTTTCTTATAAAGGTAAGTAAATTTAATTTATATTTTACAACAGTCAGCTTCGTTTTTTTTTTTTTGTGTGTGTTTTATTTTCAATGTTTCCAAGGGAAAATATATTTATCAAACTTAGTCTGACTCAATGCACACACTTTTATACGAACCTACGATACTTACAGACGCGTTTGCTAGCATGGCTCTACGTACACATATTAAAAAAAAAACAAAAAAACTTTAACTATATCTGTCACTTGAACACAGGTGTAAGTCACCCTGTGAGAATCGAAATCGCTGCTATAGTTTTAGTCTCGTTCACTCTGTCCTTATCCGTTGCTCGGTGCTGTATACATACATTTATCAACTTTAAACTCTGACACTAGAAAATATGTGTAAGACACCCAATGCGGATCGAATTCACTGCAGTAGTTATACCCTTACTATACGCTTTTTTTGGCAACAACTTCATCTTTTATCAACTTTAAGCCAGTCTAATACAAGAACACAGAGAAGATCGAACTCATAACAAATAATCCATGTGCCTAATATGCTTATTATTGTTTTATCAAGAAGCGTTCAATTTTTCTTTTCTTTTTTTTTTCTTTCCAATTTTTTATATTCACCACATTTAGTTTTGCACAAAGCAACAACTTGAGCACACTCGGTGAGTATCGAACTCACTGCTGTAATCACGCACTGCCTTGCTAAAAACTCTTCTATGTGACGAGGCGTTCTATACACACATTCATCAAGTTTTAGTTTTTTTCTATCACAAGAACACAGATGTAGGTCACCCTATGAAGATCGAACTTACTACATATTGGTCATATGACTAATTTACAAACCACTGCTTCATGGCGATTTCTCATTTTTTAAGAATATTTTTGGTTTTTGCTGAACTTAATTTAACATAAACGCACATGTAGCGCGCACCCAGTCAGAATCGAACTCGCTACAACTCTTATAGGCTCTCTTGCTAAGTCCTTAGCTGTGGCGAGGTGCCATATATACAGAGTTTATTTTGACGCAAGAATACATTTGTGGGTCACCCAGAGAGGTTCAAGCTCACTACGCCGTAGTGGGATTAGCTCGTTTACCATTACCATATTTTCTTTCTTTTTCATTTTATTCTTGATATTCGCTAAGTTGATCTTAGATTGGCACAAGGCCAAAATATAATGAAATGACAGTAAGATAGCATCCGAAATGCTTGAGCTGGGAAAGTGACTACTTGAACAGATGGAAAATACTTCGGGTATCCTCAGCTACGAGACCGACTTCTCCGGGAAAGTTTTTTCTTATCCCGTTACATTCTCCAATTATTTCAGTACTTGGTTTGTTTTCTTCGTTTAATGGTATATCAACCTTCTTGGGTTATTTAATGCTAAAGCCATCTTCCTAAAAGAACAGTAGTGGTACAATTTAACCCATAGATAAGAGGATAGAGGGGCCCATACCTTTCCCAAGGGTATTTGTCCGAAAGTGAACGTAATAGCGCGACTGGAATTCGAACCCGTTTACTACGCCGCCGTAGCCCAGTGCTTTAACCATTACACCACGAGAAGTGCTGTGGTCTGGAGGGTCTCGATTCTTTCTCTGATGTCAAGTTCCCCCCGTCTCATTTCCAGGTTCTTACGGATAGTCGCCAGGGCTCCAACTACGATTGGTATCATCATCACCCTCATTTCGACTATTTTTTCAACTCTTAGGCAAAGTCGTAATGTTTGTATATCTTTTTCGCTTTCTTTTTTTTTTTTCTTTTTTCTTTTTTTTACTCTATAGTTCATGTGAGGTGCCCTTAACCTAATGATTATTGTAGTTGAAAATGGTTTGGTTTGGTTGGGTTGGGTTATTTAATGCTAAATCCTCTTTATACATATAAATAAAATAGATAAGATTAGGATTGTTTGGGTTTTACGGCATATCAATCATTGTAGGTTATTTAAGGCCAAATCCTCTTTATACATATATATCAAATATATATGATTTGGTTTATTTGGGTTTTATGATATATCAACCATTGTAGGTTATATAATGCCATATATCTTTATACATATATATTAAATATGATTCGGTTGCGTTGGATTTTATGGCACATCAACCATTGTATGTTATTTAATGCCGAATTCTCTTTATACATATATATTAAATATAAAAGATTTGGTTTGGTTGAGTTTTATGGTATATCAACTATTGTAGGTTATTTAATGCCGAATCCTCTTTATACATATATATTAAATATAAAAGATTTGGTTTTGTTGGGTTTTATGGCATACCAACCATTGTCGGTTATCTAATGCCAAATCCTCTTTATACATATATATTAGATATAGGATATCATTTTAAACGAGCCTGAGCTTTTTTCGTACTGATGTTAAAAGTTTTCAAATATTTCTACCTAAGATGAATAATTCTATTTAATTTTCATCATTTGTTTACCCAAGATTTAACTTGTGGATCAAGTTTTAAGTATAGATAGGACCCTATCAGATGTTTCAACTCCGGGCCAGAATGGACCTGAGAGCAATGCCAATGAAGGAGTACTCTGCATCCCGAAATCTCTAACGAATGCAGAATACTCCTATTCGAGAACCTCGCCATCAGATTGTTTATTGTCACATTTCCTGGGAACAAGTTCGGTGGGGTCTTATTCCCTTCAGCAGAAACGCAGTCAATCTATTCTGCAACCGAAACCAACTGGGCTTCGTTTGAAATGGATTCGGCGATCCGAGTTCAAATTCTTGACTAAGCTGTTTACATTTAGATTTGAATGACTCTATCTATTCTCTCCCAAGCTATGAGTTAATAGTAGGACAGGCTGAGTTTTTAGCCTGGTTAGACAAACAGTCTCGAAAAACTAAGTTCAAACCAGTTGTCATCTGTTTAAAAATTGACCTCGTGTTGCATCCCACCTGTGTCGGAGGGTTTTTTTTTACTTTTTGATTTCTAAATGCATACTCTGTGGTAAAGAGGAACGACAAAATCCCCAAAGAGACAAATTATTTCTTTCTTGTTAATTAAAACTCTATCTTGTCATCTAGGCCGAGATTTAGCCAATCATTTGTATATCAAAATCCCAGTGAATTTTATTTGTCTCATTTTTAGGATTTATTTTGGATAGTTCATATACCATTTGTCACTGGGGTCTCTTGCACAATTTCCAGTGGATCACCTTTCAGACCCAATCATGTCTGCTCCTGTATTCCTTTTATGCCTGCTTTCTGCATTCACTTATTATGTGACATTTCTTTCATCTTTATAGTCTACACTCGTTATTCTCTCTGCCACTCATCAAATTTTTTGGACATTATTAATCCTTATGGCATAGCATTATTTCGTATCATTGTTTTACATCTTACGGGTTTTTCATATCAGTTTAAACTGATAGTTTTTCATTGGAATCTGAGTTACAGGACACATCTAAGTATTCTAGTAATGTAGTGGAAATCAGAGGAATGATAGACACCATTCAGAAATGGTCTCGATCCTTCCTCTAATTTCCAATCCCATCAGTTTTCTTTCCAGGCCCCTGGGGACAGTTCCAAGTGCTTTAGTTACAATTGGCTTCACCGTAACCCTCATTTTTGATTTTTTTGTCCTCTAGCAAAGTCTAGTAAAGTAAGTAAAGTTGGCGACCTTAGTCGAATTTTACCTTTTCGATAGCTACTACACTAAGGTATAGGGGAGGGCGCTACTCCTTTCCCGGGGTTGCTCCACTTTACCCTTGATCCTTACCTTATAATGCTGAGTGTTAAGCAAGGCAGCATCAAGTACCATTTTTTGAGTCTTTGGTATGACTCGATTTGGGATTGAACTCCAGCCTCCCGGGCCATTTTATTTTCACTCTCTGTGCAAAATCCAATAGATGGCAAGTTACTTTATCTGTATACATATAAAATAGATTTATGGTTCTTACTAGCTCACTTGGTGAGTTAATGGAGGACCAAATGTAGCAGTACTGTTAAATAGTGCTCAATATCAATGACAGTGCATATATATATATATATATATATATTATAGGTGAAACCTAGGTAGACTTGATCTTTGTCATAAAGGAATTATTTTCATATATAAGGACATCAACACGCGGCTAACGAAGGCATGGACAGCTACCGATAGGCTATCGATCAGATCTTACCGATAAAATGAAACGCAGTTTCTTCCAAGCAGCGGTCGTATCGATACTTCTGTATGGATACACTACTTGGACGCTAACTAAACGGATGGAGAAGCTAGACGGCAATTACACAAGAATGTTGTGAGCAATTTTGAACAAGTCCTAGCGGCAACACCCCACAAGGCACCAACTATACGGCCACCTGCCTCCCATCACGAAAACTATCCAAGTAAGACGAACCAGACATGCAGGCCACTGCTGGAGAAGCAGGGATGAGCTCATAAGTGATGTACTCCTATGGACCCCCACATATGACCGGGCAAGAGCAGGACGACCAGCTCGAACATACATCCAGCAGCTATGTGAGGATACGGGATGAGGCCCCGAAGACCTGCCAGAGGCAATGAACGATAGGGAGAAGTGGCGAGAGAGGGTCAGGAATATCCGTACTTGCGGCACGACATGACGATGGTGATATATATATTCGTTAATAAAACATTTTATGCGTCTCATTCATCAAGGCGGATTCTTGTTTCTGTATATGGCACCTGGTAGTATGGTCAAAAATTTAATATTTCGCACAATTCTAGTGGATCACCTTTTCCAGTCGGTTGTGATTTGTCTTGTACTCTTTTTGTGCTAGTTTGTTATATTCGATTATTATTATCATTTACTCATAAGCTTTTTCACATCAGCGTCAGCTGATGGTCTTTAACTGGAGTTTGAGCGGCTGCAAGTCTCCTCAAGTCTCCAGGACTCTTCTCAGTGTTCTGGCCGTTCTCAATAGTGTTGTAATTTGGATGGTCTCCACTAGTCCGCCTACTTCCAAGTTCTCCAGTCCCTTTAATAATCCTTTAGTTACTGTACCAAAAGCACCAATCACGATTGGTATGATTGTCACCTTTATGTTCCATAGTTTTTTCAGTTCCCTAGTAAGGTCGAGGTACTTATCCTTCTCACTTTCCTTCAGTTTTATTCTGTGGTTAGCAGGGACGGCAAAGTCCACAATTTTGCAAGTTCTTTTTTTTTTGTTGTTGTTGATTATTATAAGGTTTGGTCTTCTGGCCGAGCTTAGATGATCCATTTGTATGTCAGAATCCTATTATTATTATTATTATTATTATTATTATTATTATTATTATTATACTCTTTTGAGAGTTTTTCATACTGGCCGAGATTAGGTGATCCGTTTGTATCTCAAAATCTCTTCTTCTTCTTCTTCTTCTTCTTCTTCTCCTTCTTCTTCTTCTTCTTCTTCTTCTTCTTCTTATTATTATTATTATTATTATTATTTACTTCTTTAGAGTTTTTTACCTCGGTGTTAGCTGATGGTTTTTAACTGGAGTTTGAGTGACAGCAAATCTCTTCAAGTCTCCAGGATTCGTCTCAGGATTCTGGCCGTTCTTAGCAATGCTGTCGTTTGGATAGTCTCTACCCGTCCGCCAACTTCCAAGTCCTCCAGGCCTTTTAATAATCCTTTAGTTATTGTGCCTAACGCACCAATCACAATTGGCACAACCGTTACTTTCATGTTCCACAGCTTTTTCAATTCTCTAGCAAGGTCGAGGTACTTTTCACTTTCCTTCAGATTTATTCTGTGGTCCGCCGGGACAGCAAAGTCGACAATTTTGCAGATTCTCTTTTTTTTTGTTGGACTTTTTCACTAAGCGTAACTGATTTTTTTTTTTTTTTTACTGAAAACAGAGCAACTTAGTTTCCGCCACTCTTCAGGACTCTTCTCAGTATTTTAGCTGATCTTAGCAGTGCTGTGATGAAGACGATTTCAATTCTTACTGTGATTTCCAGTTTCCCCAGTCTTTGTGCTTTGGCTTCCAATTCTAGCTTGTATCATTATCACCTTCGTGTTCCACCATTTTCTAATTTCTCTGACT
The DNA here is from genome assembly GCA_963585895.1 of Sepioteuthis lessoniana. Lineage (NCBI taxonomy): Eukaryota > Metazoa > Mollusca > Cephalopoda > Myopsida > Loliginidae > Sepioteuthis > Sepioteuthis lessoniana. The sequence continues at coordinate 20,723,591 of OY757947.1, forward strand.
TGGTCCTTATCATCATTATTATTTTTCTCTTTGAGAGTTTTTTATATCATTCGTCACTCGTGGTTTTTATTGAAGACCGAGTGACAAGTCTTTTTAACTCATCTGGACTTTTGTCAGTTTTCTAGCCGATCTTTGCAGTACTGTTGGCTGGACAGTCTCAATTCTTCTTCTTCTTCTTCTTCTTCTTGCGAGTTACTCTTCTTCTTCTTCTTCTTCTTCTTGCAAGTTTTTCACACCTGCTAACGCCGGTACTATTTCACAAGAGACAAAGTGACCGCAAGTCTCTTCCGGTCTCCAGGACTCTCCTGAGTATTTTAGCTCATCTTAACAATGCTGTAGTCTGGATAGTCTTGATTTATCCTCATTACTATTACTACTTATAGTATTTTACTCTTTTGAGAGTTTTTCTCACCAGCATTTCTCACTGGAGCTTTAGTGACGGCAAGTCCCTTCTAGTCCCAGGACTCTTCTCAGTATTCTGTGCGATCTCAACAATGATGTAGTTTGAATAGTCTCCACTTGTCCTCCTATTTCCAAATCTTCCAGTCCTTTTTCCCATCTTTTGGTGATTGTACCAAGAGCACCAATTACAATTGGTATTACCGTCACTTTAATATTCCATAGTTTTTTCCAGTTCTCTGGCAAGGTCCAGGTACTTATCTTTCTTTTAGCTTTCTTTTAGTTTTATTCTGTGGTCAGCCGGGACGACGAAGTCTACTATACAGCATGTTTTTTTTTTAATTTGACTATCACTTGGTCTGGTCGTCTGGCCGAGATTAGGTGAACCGTGTTTTTATTATTATCATTATTATTATAAGCGAGTTTTTACACCATTTATTCTCGTGGTTTTTCACAAAAATCTGAGTGAAAACAAGTCTCCAGAACTCTTCTCAGTATTCTACTTGATTATAACAGTGTCGTGGTCTGGATTGTTTCGATCCTTCATTTGGTTTCACCCCCCCCCTCTGTCTTTTTCCGAGCCTTTAAAGACTGTTACATGGGCATGTACTACAATTGGCTTACCGACATTGATATTTTACTCCAAGAAAGGTTTTCACACCTGCGTTAGGAGATAGACTTTCACTGGGGTCTGAGTGACAGCAAGTCTCTCCAGGACTCTTCTCAGTATTCTGGCTGATCTTTTTAGCAATGCTGTTTTTTGGATGGTGTCCGTAGCTCCTCCGATTTTCCAACTCACACAGCCTTCTTACAAAGCTTTCCTAGCGCACTAACTACAATTGGTATGTTCCATAGCTTTTTTAGTTCTCTGACAAGGTCTTAGTACTTGTCCCTATTTTCATTTTCTTTGATTTTCACTCTGTGTTCCATTGGGATGGCAAGGTGCACTATACGGCAATCCGAGCCAGAGTGGGCTTGGGAGTAATAGAACTGGAGTCTCACCATCAGATGCTGTTTAGTGTCATACGCTGGACACCTCCTTTTTGGAATGTTCTTTTTGTTATTTTAATTCTTGAAACCTGAGCGGTCAGTATTTGTGCCACTACTCAGACATACATATACCTAGAGGGTGGGGCTGATTTTTAGTCGGGAATTCTCAATTCTCCATGACATATAAAATGTTGTAATGCTATTTCATAACCTTTAAGTTTATTAACTAGGATCTCATAGTCCAGTATATTCGCAACTCCGTCACAGGTAAGCCTCTTATTTATAAGGTTGTTAAATAAAGTTATGCAAACTTGGTGACTGTAGTCGAGAGTGACCCGAAGTTCCGTTTTCGATAGCTACTACACTGAGGTATAGACGAGGGCGCTATTCCTCTTCCTTGATTGCTCCACTTTACCTTTGATCAGTACCTTATAATGCTGAGTGTTAACAAATGGTATGACTCGACATGGGACCGAACCCCAGTCTTCTGGGCTATTAGCGAACACTCTAACCTTTATGCCAATGTCCGGTTGTTAAATAACGTTTCATAATATTTTACATTTTTAGCAATTTTTCAGCCAGGACTCCATAGGACAAAAATAAGGTCTCATAAATTGAATTTATGTAAAAAAAAAAAAAATTAATATTTTATGATTAAAGTCTTTTGCAATATCATTTAGCTATGTTGTGGTGTGAAGAATATTATTTTGTTCGTTTTCACTCTTTTTTTAAAATTATTATTATTATTATTATTATTATTATTATTATTATTTGATTTTCAGTTTTATTTTTCGTTTCTTATAATCCCTAACTGAATGTTTACTCTAGACATAGAGTTGTAGAAGCTACAGATTATATGCATTCTATGTATTAATGTGTTTTGTTGTTTTTTATGGGTGTTATTTCTTCATTGACGCTGATAATACTCTCCTTGGGAGATGAGCACTTCCACAAAGTAATAGTTATTATTTTACTCTTTTAAGAGTTTTTCACATCAGCATTGGTCGATGGTTTTCCACTGGAGTCTGAGTGACAGCAAGTCTCCAGGACTCTTTTTAGAATTCTAGCCGATCTCAGACATGCTGTTGTTTGGATGGTCTCCATTCGCCGTCTTATTTCCTAGTTTTTCAGTCCAAGTACCAATTATTATTATAATTAACTCTTTTTCGAGTTTTTCACTGAAGTTTGAGTGAGAGCAAGTCTCCACAAGTCTCCAGGACTCTCCTCTGTATTTGAGCCGATCATAATAATGCTGTAGTTTGGATGGTCTCCATTCGACCTCTTATTTCCAAGTCCCCCAGTCCCTGTATCAATACTTTGGTGACTGTATAAAGAGCACGCAGAGGAAGACTGATCACCGTTGTTGTATATGAGCAGAAGGTGCCCGTGGTGTAATGGTCATCGTCGTAGGAAATGGACACGGCGACACGAGTTCAAATCCTGGACGAGACTGATTGCATTTTACATAGCACTAATACCCTTGGGAAAGGTATGAATCCAATTATTCTCCCTCCAGCTATGGGTAAATAGTAGGGCAGACTAGGTTCTTCAGCCTTGGTGAGGCAACTAGTCTAGGAGAAGGAAAACTCTGAATTCCAACCTGTTAAACTCTGCTTAAAGATTAACCTTGTGTCATATCCTGCCCGAGCGGAGGGGTTGGTAAATATGGTATATTCAGTAGAGTCTTTATGAACAACGAGGAACATAATCAACGATAATGAACGAACTAAACACATTTCTTTATAAAAAAATATATCTCTCATTTTATTCTCGAAAGAGGCCCACGGTTTGTTGTTAGTTTGAGAGATAGATGGAGAGACATATACTCAGAGAGGGGACTTCTTCTTGTCCCATATCTTCTTCCGGGAGCCCGGGAGTGCCAACGCTTGCGCTCCCTTACAAGCCGTATCGTCAGAGACGTCCGAGACGCCTCTGATCGGCTGCCTATCCCTGGCTCGACTCCCGATTCTCTGGACTCTGTCTTAATCTGACCGTATTGTTCTCATATCACGTGGTCTCCTTCCGGTTACACATCTGTTGGACCTGACTTCCCCGAAACGCTGCCATCTCCCTGTTTACTAATTACAACGTGACAGCTTGTCAAAGCACACAGGGTCACTAGGAACGAATCGAAAATCCATGTCATATGTTATATAATACAGTTACTAGAAACTATACTGACAACATGAATACTAACAAAACGAAAAGTGAAACTGAATCTCTTCTAATAGCCGCACAAAGCAATGCTATCAGGATCAATCATATCAAAGCAAGAATAGATACGACGAAAGAAAATTACAGATGTGGTGATAGAGACGAAACAATCAATCACATAATAAGCGAATGTAGCAAATTAGCACAAAGAGTATAAAACTAGACACGACTTGTTAGACAAGGTGATCCACTGGGAATTATGTAAGGAATTTAAATTTGACCGTACGAACAAATGGTATATGCACAAACCAGCATCTGTCCAGGAGAATAAGACACGCAAACTCCTCTGTGATTTCGACATACAAAAAGATCACCTGATCTCGGCCAGACGACCAGAACTTATAATAGTCAACAACAAAAACTACAAAAAAAAAAAAGAGAACTTGCGTGATTGTGGACTTTGCTGTCCCGGGTGACCACAATAAAACTATAAGAAAATGACAAGGAGGATAAGTACCTGGACCTTGTTAGGGAATTGAAAAAAACATGGAACATGAAAATGTAATTGGTATTCTTGATACAGTCACCAAAGGATTGGTAAAGGGACTGGAGAACTTGGAAATAGAAGGAAAAGTGGAGACCATCCAAACTACTGCACTATTGAGATCGGCCAGTATACTGAGAAGAGTCCTGGAGACTTGAGGAGACTTGCTGTCATTCAAACTCCTGTGAAAGACCATCAGCTAATGCTGATGTAAAAAAACTCCCAAAGAGAAAATAAAAAATTATTATTATTATTATTATTTCTGTAAAGAATTTTTCACACCTGTTTATAGTGGTGGTTTTTAGTATTATCCTTGCGGTCTGTTTTATTCTTATTTCTGAACGTGAGACCTTAGGCTAGAAACAGTGTTATCACTTAAAACTGACACTGATATATTTTGATAAAGTACATTATATGGATAGTGCTTTCCATAAAATATGGGCTACAATAGTCAATATTATCTTTTGTATTTTGTTCAAAAATGGCTTTATAATTCTGCGTTTTAAGTGCTCATTTGTCCTGTCCCTTGCAAGACTTTTACACAAGCTCCAACTGGGAATTAATTTTTTATTGCGGACTTTCGTCCTCATCTTGGTAATTTTTTTTTTTTTTTTTTTTTTTTTTTCTCACTACGTTTCGACCAAATGTCACCTCTGGCCGTCTTCAGGTGATTAACTGTGACCTCGGATAGGAATGCTGAGTCTTGTAACCGTATCCCCAGTAATTACTGCCTTCCATAGTTGTTATCTATCGCACCACGATAAAGACAATTACAAATTCGGTACGGACCCGACTATGGAAGGGAGAACAAATAATTGGATTTATAAGACCAAAAAATCCAACCTTGATCGCCCTTCGGGGCCCGTGGCGCGGCGGATGGAGGCGTTGAGTCTCTACGGTTCCAGGTGAGAATTATCAGAAGATAGGGGTTTCAATTCCTACTCAAGCCGACCAGAGGGTTACTTGGTCAAAACGTGGTGCAATAGACAACAACTATGGAAGGCGGTAATTACGGGGCGTACGGTTACAAGACTGAGCATTCCTATCCGAGGTTGCTGTTAATCACCTGAAGCCGGCCAGAGGTGAAATTTGGCCGAAACGTAGTGAGAAAAACAACAAACAAAATAAAAACTACCAAGATGAGGAAAAAAGTCCGTAATAAAAATGAATACTCAGATTAAGAAGCCTTATCTCAAAAAAGGATTCCCAATAAAGACAACTCATATGGGAATTTTTCACTCAAGTCTGAGTGACAGTCAAACTCCCCAGAACTCTCATATGTATCTTCAGTTCTTCGAGCCTCTTTTTTCCAAATTCTTATACACTATTCCAAGTACCTCAACTACTACTGGTATTACTGCCACCGTCATATTCCACAGCTTTTTCCTCTCTCTGGCAAGTCCAGATATTCATCCACCTTTTCTCCTATCACTTTCACCCTGTGACCTGCTGACTTAGCAAAATCCATTATATCAGAATTTCTTTTCTAGATTGGCTTGGTTTGGTTTAGTTTTATGGCACATCAGAAGTTGTATGTTATTAATACCAAATCCATTTTAAACAGTTCAAATAAACAGTTCTATCTCAAACAATTCATTTAACATTAGTACACAGTTTCAATGTCAAAAACAGTTCTATTTTAAACAATTCAGTTTAGCGTAATTACACAGGTTATTTCGATTCAACCTATATATAGGTCCTTATCAGGTGCTACAACTCCGGACCACAGTGGACCTGGGAGTGATGGCAATGAAGGGATACTCCGCATTCCCCAAAGCTCCAGTATTACTAAAGCTTCGTCATCAGATTGTTTAGTATCATATCCAGGACATTCGTGGTGGGGGGAGTCTTATCCCTCAGCAAAGATGCAGTCAGTGTATTCTACAGCCCAAGGCTACTGGGCCTTCTTTTCTTGGATTGAGTAATCTGTTTGTATCTCAAAGTACTAGAGAGCTTCTGATTTGTAGACACATTATTTGTATGTATGGTATTATTATTTTACTCCACTGGGAGTTTTTCTCGCCAGCATTAGCTGATGGTCTTACACTGGGGTCTGAATGACAACAAGTCTCCTCAAGTCCCCAGGACTATTCTCAGTATTCAGGCTGATCTCAATAATGCAATAGTTTGGATAGTCTTCACTCGTCCTCTTATTTCCAAGTCTTCCAGTCCCTGTACCAATCCTTTGGTGACTGTACCAAGAGTACTAATTACTTTCATGTTCCATTGTTTTTTCTTTTAGTACCCTTGCAAGGTCTTGGTATTTATCTTTCTTTTCGCTTTCTTTCAATTTTACCTTGTGGTCACCCGGAACGGCAAAGCCCACTATTCGGAAAGTTCTCGTTTTTTTTTTTTTTTTTTTTTTTTTGACTATCACTAAGTCTGGTCGTCTGGTCGATATTCTGTGATCCGTTCGTTTCTCAAAATCACAGAGAATTTTATTATTATCATTTAATTTTCAGCTTTACTTTCAGTTTCCTATAATCCATCACCTGGTATTTACCCCGGAAGGCATTGATTATATGTATTCAATGTATTTATCTTTTTACTGCCTCTTTTGGGTGATATTTTTCAGTCATATTGATAGTACTCTCCAAAAGAAATGAGCTGCTTTTTGTATTTTATATCGGCTGGGTCTTCCACGTATCTTGTTAATGTGTTTATCTATCCCTTTTCGCTATCATACCCAGTGCTCCTACCATTACTGGTACGGTGGTAGTTTCAAGGTGCCACATTTTCTCAATTCCTATTTCCACGTCCTTATGTTATTATCTGTTGGTATTGACATATCAATTAGAAGACATGTTTTTCTTTTATAGTCCTTAACCACTAAATCTGGTCTATTTCTCTTTATTTTTCTATCAGTTTCGATAGCAAAGTCTTATTTCTAAGTCTTTGTATTTCCTCATCATATTCTTTGACTGATATATGTCTCTTGGCACTGACATATCAATTAGAAGACATGTTTTTCTTTTATAGTCCTTAAACACTAAATCTGGTCTATTTCTCTTTATTTTTCTATCAGTTTCGATAGCAAAGTCTTATTTCCAAGTTTTTGTATTTCCTCATCATATTCTTTGACTGATATGTTATTATCTGTTGGTACTGATATTTCAATTAGAAGGCATATTTTTCTTTTATAGTCCTTAACCACTAAACCTGGTCTATTTCTCTTTAGTTTTCTATCAGTTTCGATCGGAAAGTCCCAGAGAATACTAGCTTCTTTTACTTCTGTTATTGTTTCTGGTTGCTGTTTATACCATTTTTCACAATCCAATATCCTATAGTATCAACATGCTTTCAAATAAATGTACTGTACTATTTTCTCATGCCTTTCTCTATATTCTATTGGTGTTAGGATTTTGGCAACTGGACACTCAGAGGTCATTTGATTCAGTTTTCTTGGTATTTACTTATCTTATTATATTCTTTGACTGACACGTTATTTTCTTTTGACGCTGACATATCAATTAGAAGGCATATTTTTCTTTATAGAACTTAACAACTTTATTTTTCTCTCGGTGTGGATAGCAAAGTCCCAGTGGTTTATTTGACTGACTGGTGTTAATGAATGCTGATGTGAAAAACTCTCAAAGGAGTAAAATAATAATATTGTTTTACTCCTTTGAGAGTTTTCCACGTCAGCTAACGCTGATGTCTTCTCACTGGAGTTTCTAGAACACTTCACATAATTATTATTACTATTATTATCATTTATTCCTTGAGACTTTTTCATATCACCGTTAGCTGGAGTTTGAGTGGCAGCAAGTGTCCACAAGTCTCCAGGACTCTTCTCAGTATTCTGGCCGTTCTCAATAATGCTGTAGTTTGGATGGTCTCCACTCGTCCTCTTAATTCCAAGTCCTCCAGTCCCTTTAATAATCCCTCGGTGACTGTACCAAAAGCAGTAATCACAATTGGTATAATTGTCACCTTCATGTTCCACAGTTTTTTTCTATTCCCTAGCAAGCTCCAGGTACTTATCCTTCTTTTCACTTTCTTACAGTTTTATTGTGGTCAGCCGAGACATCATCATCATTATCATTATTATTATTATACTTTTCTGAGAGTTTTCAACACTAGTATTAGCTGATAGTTTCTTACTGAAGCTTGAGTGGCAGCAGGTTTCCTCAAGTCTCCAAGACTCTCCTCAGTATTTTGGCCGATCTCAACAATATTGCAATTTGGATAGTCGCCATATGTCCTCCTTTTACCAAGTCTTCCAGTCAATTTACCAATGCTTTGGGTATTATTATTATTATTTACTCCTTTAGAGTTTTTCACATCAGTGTTAGCTGATGGTTTTTCACTAGAGTTTGAGTGACAGCAAGTCTCCTCAAATCTCCAAGACTCGTCTCAGGATTCTGACCGTTTTTAGCTATGCTGTCGTTTGGATAGTCACTACCTGTCCGCCAACTTCCAAGTCCTCCAGGCCTTTTAATAATCATACCGGACATTGGCCTAGCGGTTAGAGTGTTCGCCAATGGCCCGGGAGACCTCTGTTCAATCCCTGGTCGAGTCATACCAAAGACTCAAAAAATGGTACTTGATACCTCCTTGCTTAACACTCAGCATTATAAAGTACGGATCAAGGGTAAAGTGGAGCAATCCAGGGAAAGGAGTAGCGCCCTCCCATACACTTTGGTGTAATAGCTATCGAAAAGGGAGCCTTCGCATCACCCTCGACTATGGTCACCAACTTTACTTTTTACTTATTGTGGTAACGTACCAATCACAATTGGCACAATCGTTACTTTCATGTTCCACAGCTTTTTTAATTCTCAAGCAAGGTCAAGGTACTTATCCTTCTTTTCACTTTCCTTCATATTTATTCTGTGATCCACCGGGACAGCAAAGTCGACAATTTTACAGATTCTCTTTTTTTTTTTTTTTGTTGATTATTATGAGGTCTGGTCTTCTGGCCGGGATTAGGTGATCCGTTTGTATGTTGAAATCCCATAGGTGTTTATGCGAGTCATTTTCAAGGACATGTGGTGGGTTGCTCATATACCATCTGTTTGTATGATCGAATAGAAATTTCCTGCACATTTCCCAGTGGATCACTTTGCCGACCCAGACGTGTCTCGCCTTATACTCCTTCTGTGCTAATTTGCTGCATTCGCTTATTATGTGATTGGTCGTTTCGTTTCTGTCACCGCATAGCCTACATTTACTGTTTTCTTGCGTCTTATCTATTCTCGTTTTGATATGATTGGTTCTTATGGCGTTGTCCTATGTTGCTATTAGGAGGGATTCTGTTTCTCTCTTAAGGTTTCCTTTTCTTAGCCAAGTCCAGGTTTTCTAGCGTGAGATGTTGTTTATTAGACGTTTAAAGCGGCCATAGAGTTGCTTTCCCTCCCATTTTTGTTTCCTAGTTGTTGTCATTCTTTCGTCTATCGTGATGTCCGTGTCGTTTTTGATGGTTGTAATCAGTCCTCATTCGTGTTTTTCTATGTAGTCTTCGAGTCGTTGTATCGATGCGTCAACGGTGTCTTCGATGCTGGCAAGTCCTCTTTTCTAGATACATATAATCTGTCAACGTCGTCTCTGGGGTGTAATGCCTTATGCATTATTATTATTATTATTATTATTCAGCATCATAATTATTATCATAATCATATTATTCATATTATTACTATTCTCATTTCAGCATCAAAACGATCATTATCTTATTTACCTTCGTCAGTATTTTCAACATAATCATTATTATTGTCATTTGCGTTGTCTTTATCATCATTATCTTCCTTACTGTTATTATTATAATCAGCACCATCATTGTCAGTATTATCATCATCACCACTACTACTAACATCATCATCATCATCATCGTCGTGTTGATGTCCTTTAAGATTATTATACCACTGTTTCTTCCTCTCAAACCTTATTTCATCTGTCACCACTTTTTAAAATCTTTTATTTGAATATCTATTTACATACACACAAACACACACCTGTTTACTAACAGCAGGAATTAATTAAGGTTTTATCGATCTCTCTTCATCGAAAACAATTATCATTGCGCTTATAAGCAATACCCTCTTATAGGTACGGCCCATTTCTTTATTTATTGTACCAGCACTCTCCTCCCTCACACATATCCCTTAAAGTGCATGAACTTGATTTTGAATCAATCAGCTTGTGAGAAGGAGGCCTTTCTTTAGAATGTTTCTCTTGGGACAAAAAAATGTCCCAGCGAAGGAAGTTTTCAAAATATCACAAGTTGAAATTTTCTGACACGTTTTTTCTTTCTCATGTAATCCAATTAGTTTCAAACTAAATAATAATAAAGACCAGACCGAAGGATAGTCAACAACAAAAAAGTAAAAGAAAAAGAAAAAAGAAAAATTAAGAACCTACGGAATAGTGGACTTTGCTATCCTGGTAAACCACAGAGGGAATAAAAAATGAATAAATCAATAAAAAAAAAAAAAAAAAAAATGAGAGAGATAAGTACTTAGACTTTGCTAGAGAACTAACAACGCAATTGAACACGCGGGTGAAGATGATGATAATAATTGTTATTCGCGCTCAGAACCATCCTCAAAGGCTTGATGAAGAGGCTAGAAGAGTTGGAAATCGGAGGACGAGCCGTGATCGTCCAAATTATTGTATTGTTAAGATCGTCTAGAATACTGAGAAGAGTTCTGGAGACTTGAGGACACTTGTTGTCACTCAAACTCCAGTGAAAGACCATCGGCTTCAAGTGATATGAAAAAACTCTCAAGGAGTAGTGACGATTGTACCAATTGTGATTGGTGCTTTTGGCACAGTAACTAAAGGATTATTAAAGGGCCTAGAGGATTTGGAAGTTGGCGGACGAGTGGAGACCATCCAAACGACAGCATTATTGAAGACGGCCAGAATACAGAGAAGAGTCCTGGAGACTTGAGGAGACTTGAGGAGACTTGCTGTCACTAAAACTCCAGTGAAAAACCATCAGCGTCAGCTGACGTGAAAAACTCTAAAAGAGTATATAATAATAATAATAATAATAATAATAATAATAATAATAATAATACGAAGTGTTCTAGAAATGTGAGGAGACTCACTATAACTTGGAAATCAGTGAGTAGTGGGAGTAAAATTTGCATAGAATAAATAATAATAATTTATGGATCATAAACTTTGTATCACGTAACTCACAACCTGTTCGTTGTCAACACTTATTTCAAAGATTTGTAAAGTTACGATGAAGTATTGTAGGCCATTTTTTCCTTTGTGCTTACTCTGGTCTGAGTTAATTGGAACTTGTCGAATTAGTAGCATTTAACGCTCAGAGTAAAACATTGTTGTGCTTCCTTATGGAAAGAAAAAGAAATTGTCGATAGATGTCGGCAGTAATGGTAGCCATAATATTGTTGAAAGAAAGCGCGGGAAAAGACGACGACGACCACAGCAAAATATTGATACTACTACTACTGCTAATATTAATGATAATCAAGTCGCTCTGAGGGCACGAACTTCCTCTGTCTCCGTCTGTCTGTCTCTCCCCATCCGTCCCTATCATCCACCGCTCCCAGCAGGTCTTCCAGACTACATGCAGTGTAATAATATGAACTGATAATAATAATGATAATAATAATAAACTGGTGAAAAGTTAAATGAAAACAAGCAGAAATACATCAAATTAATAAAAATGAAAGGAAAAGAAAGAATGTGAAAAGAGAGAAAAGTACTTCGACCTTACTAGAGAATTGAAAAAACTGTGGAACATGAAGGTGACAATAATACCAATTGTGATTGGTGCTTTTCGCACGGTAACTAAAGGATTATTAAAGGGCCTGGAGGATTTGGAAGTTGGCGGACGAGTGTAGACCATCCAAACGACAGCATTATTGAAGACGGCCAGAATACTGAGAAGAGTCCTGGAGACTTGAGGAGACTTGCAGTCATTTAATCTCCAGTGAAAGACCATCAGGTTACGCTGATGTGAAAAACTCTAATGAGTAAACAATAACAATTATAAATGTAATAATAACAAACAAATGGTATATGCACAACCCAGCAGCTGTCCTGGAGAATGACACACATAAACTCCTATAGGACTTTGACATACCTGATCTCGGTCAGAAGACGAGACCTTATAGCAATCAACAAAAAAAGAGAACTTGCAAAATTGTGCACTTTGCTGTCCCAGACATCGACTGAGCTAGGGAAATGAAAAACTATGGAACATGAAGGTGACAATTATACCAATCGTGATTGGTGCATTCGGTGCAGTAACTAAAGGATTATTAAAAGGACTGGAGGACTTGGAGGTAGGAGGGCGAGTGGAGACCATCCAAACAACAGCATTGTTGAGAACGGCCAGAATACTGAGAAGAGTCCTGGAGACTTAAGGAGATTTGCTGTCACTCAAACTCCAGTCAAAGACTAACGCTGGTGTGAAAAACTTTCAAGGAGTAAACAATAATAATAATAATAATAATAATAATAATGAGGAGAGTTGTTGTCACTCAAACTCCGTCGAAAGAACATCAGCAAACGCTGGTTTGAAAAACTCGCAAGGGGTAATATAATAATAATAATAATAATTATGGCGGCTGGAAGATTTGAAAATCAGAAGACGAACCGAGACTATCCAAACTACAGCTTTGTTGTGATCGGCCAGAATATTGAGGAGAATTCTGGAGACCTGAGGAGTGTTGCTGTCTCTCAGACTCCAGTCAGACTACTAGCGAACGCTGGTGTGAAAAACTCGCTAAGTGTAATCTAATAATAATGAATAAATGATCTTTTAACAATAAAAAATAAAGAAAACACAGCAGCATAAGTAACAACAAGAACAAAAACAATGATAACTATAATGATAACAATAGACCGCAGCGCTGTTAAAATCAGAATACTTAGAAAAGTCCTGCAGACATGTGGAGACTTGCTGTCACTGGGACCTAAATGAGAAACCATCATTTAAAACTTTTGTAAAAAAAATCGCTGAGTGAAAATAATAGAAATACTACTTCTACCCCTACTACTATTAATAAGTAAGTAAAGTTGGCGACCGTAGTCGAGGACGACCAGAAGGCTCCCTTTTCAATAGCTACTACATCGATGTGTAGGGGAGGGTGCTACTCCATTCTCTGGATTGCTCTACTTTACCCTTGATCCTCACCGTATATTGCTGAGCGTTAAGCAAGGAGGTATCAAGTATCATTTTTAAAGTCTTTGTTATGATGTGACATGGGATTGAACCCAGGTCTTCCGGACGATTGGCGAACACTCTCCCCAATAGGACAATGAGTCGGTTAATAATTAATAATAATCAAGCAAAAACACAGAAGTAGTTACAACAATGATACTACTACTGATAATAATAAATATAACACCGACAATAATAATGATAATAATGATGATAATAATAATAATGATTTCAACTTAGTGGATTTTGCCGTCCTGGTAGAGCACAGAGTGAAAATAAAGCAAAATAAATAAATAAATAAATAAATAAAAAGAGATAACTATCTAGACCTTGCAAGAGAACTAAAAAAAAACTACGGAAGGTGATGGTAATACCAATTGTAATTGGTGTATTTATGATTGATTAACGGACTAGACGACTTAGAAAGCAGAGGACAAGTAGAGGCCAACCTACTCTACAGCATGATGAAAACCGGCTAGAATCCCTAGGAAAGTCCTGGAGACTTGCTGTCACTCAAACGCTGATGTGAAAAACTCTCAAAGGAGTAACAACAATAACAGAAAAGATTGAACAAAGGTAAATCTAATAATAGCAATAACAAGAAATAAATAAAAAATGAAATCATTAAAGAACGAAAGGGAAATTTAATCGTATTATAAGGCCTCCAGTTACTGCTGGTGTGAAATCTCACAAATAATGATAATAATAATAATAACAGAAGAAGAAAAGGAAGTCCGGAATATGGCTATGAAAGGGGAGCTTCAAGAGAGAAAATGAATTTCTCTTAATACCAGAACAAAATAATGCCAAAAAGAACCGATTACGTTAAAGGCAAAGTTGATAATACGCAACAGGATTGCCAAGTGTAGGTTATATGGCGACCGCAATGAAAAGCTTGATCACATTATAAGCGATGCATCAGACTAGCGCAAAAATAGTACAAGTCTAGGCATGACAGGGAAAGGAAGGTGATCCACTGCGAATTGTGCAAGAGATTAAAATTTGACCATACTACCAAGTCTTTTCTTGTAATCTATTTGGAGCGCAGACATTTTTATGGAGATAGTTAAGATTCGTGAATGAAGTATAGCAGTAAATGTTTATCTAATTTAAGGGGATATATTTTACACGTGTAAAAGATCTTTTTTGAATGAGTGTATCTTTATGTAGTGAGAAAAATGTATTTATGAATTAAAAGTATATGCAGCTGCTGCTGGTATTTTTATCAGCAAGCTTAACCAGTAATATCAGTATTTAATAAATCTATGTAAAGACTAACATATCCGCACGATTTTAAGATAATTTATCGATGTTGAAATAAAATGCATTCTCCAAAGAAAAGAATGTAGAATTATCCTCAAAAGAAATAAATTGAAAGTCCCGGACATCGACTGAGCTAGGGAAATGAAAAACTATGGAACATGAAGGTGACAATTATACCAATCGTGATTGGTGCATTCGGTGCAGTAACTAAAGGATTATTAAAAGGACTGGAGGACTTGGAGGTAGGAGGGCGAGTGGAGACCATCCAAACTACAGCATTGTTGAGAACGGCCAGAATACTGAGAAGAGTCCTGGAGACTTAAGGAGATTTGCTGTCACTCAAACTCCAGTCAAAGACTAACGCTGGTGTGAAAAACTTTCAAGGAGTAAACAATAAAAATGATAATAATAATAATAATAATAATAATAATAACAACGAGGAGAGTTGTTGTCACTCAAACTCCGTCGAAAGTAATAATTAAGTAATAATTTCATACTTATTGAAGAAATATTCATTTCTTTGCTTATTGATACAATTTTGGTAGATTCGAAATTAGCTAAAAAAAGTTAATGATTTATGAATCTAATTGGCTTAAAAAATCGTATCTTGAATATTTTTTGAAGGGAAAAGATTTCTTCATTTATTTGGGGTTTTCATCCTTCAAATTTCTCGCTGTCAATCAAATATTGTCGCCAGCGAAATAAGCGTTGATTTGTCGATAAATGTTAAAATACAAAATACCAAAATTATAGCATCTCAAACCAATTTTGGCACAAAAATTAACACTTTTTTTACTTTGGGAATCAATTGATTTCTCATGATACTTTTTAAAATCAAAGTTTTGTTTGGTTGGGTTGGGTTTTATGACATATCAACCATTGTAGCTTATTTAATGCCAAATCCTCTATATACATTTATATTAAATATATATGATTTGGTAGGGTTGGGTTTTATGGCATATCAACAATTGTAGGTTGTTTAATGATAAATCCTCTATATACATTTATATTAAATATATATGATTTGATTGGGTTGGGTTTTATGTCATATGAACCATTGTAGCTTATTTAATGCCAAATCCTCTATATACATTTATATTAAATATATATGATTTGATTGGGTTGGGTTTTATGTCATATGAACCATTGTAGCTTATTTAATGCCAAATCCTCTATATACATTTATATTAAATATATATGATTTGGTAGGGTTGGGTTTTATGGCATATCAACAATTGTAGCTTATTTAATGCCAAATCCTTTTTATACGTATGTCAATCAAATATGTATGATTTGTAAAGACATTCTGTTGATAACATTTTTAAACGACCCTGAGCTCATTTTTTGCACACTGTTAAATTGTTTCAAGTATTTCTATCAAAAACAAATAATTCTATTTAAAATTAATCATTTGTTTGCACAAAGTAAAATGGTTTCAAGCAAGTACTGATATTCAACACTATTCATTCGTTTTCACACAGTTAAATAATTTCAAGTATGGCTATGTTTTACAAACAATTCAATTAGTCATTTGTTTACACACAGTTAAATGATCTAAAAGTTCTATTTCAAACAATTTAATTTAGTATAGGTCATTTGTTTGAACACAGTTTAAATGTCAAACAGTTATATTTTACCTATAGATAGGACTCTATCAGGTACAACCACTTCGGCTCAGAAGTTGACCTGGGAGTAATAACATTGAAGGGGTACTTCCCCCAAGCTCTAGGACTGGAGCCTCTCCATCGGATTGTTTAATGTCATATCTAGGACATTCGTTAGGGTATCTGCACAACCCTCAACGAGTGTCCTTCAGAGATACGGCCGAATGGGCTTAATAAAGCCCTAGAAACCTCTGAATAATTCGTAAGGGGTAAAATAATTCTAGTATTAGTACACATGGCGTAACGGTTATAGGCGTTGGTTCCCTAAGCTTCTAAGGAGACAATCATCTGGAGGTTGCAGGTTCAATCCTGACTGCAGGCGAGTAACAATACAGGAATACTTAACACTTGTAGCCGGTTATGGCAAACGGAATCAGAACAGGCGACCCTCGTGGATTCAGTAAAACACCTGAAGAAGGCTGGAGGACATATCGGCCGAAACATTGTGGAAATAACAATAATGTCATTTTCGGTTGATGAGACGCTGCTTTCAAGGTAGGTGAACTTGTCTACTCGTTTCAGTGCACCACCATTTAGTGATAGAATCCAAGCGTGAGAAAAATAATTATTAACTAAAATCGAGGCGTCCGCCCATCTTTTGATTGCAACAGAACGAAAAGAAGAAGAGTATTCCAACGCACAGACGCAAATGTCTTAAGCTTGTTTTACTGATGAGAATCAGAGTATAAATAAAAGTAAAGTTGGCGACCGTAGTCAAGGGCGACCCAAAGGCTCCCTTTTCAATAGCTACTACACCGAGGTGTAGGGGACGGCACTACGCCTTCCCCAAGATTGCTCCACTTTACCCTTGATACGTACCCTATAATGCTGAATGTTAAGCAAGGAGGTATCTAATACCATTTTTAAGTCTTTGATATGGCACAACGTGGGACTGAACTTTGATCTCTCGGATCATTGGCGAACATTTTACCCACTTGCCAGGCGGTGGAAAGAGATGCAAAAACAGAAGGAAATAAAAGATTAGTTAAGAGATAAAAGGAGTAAAATTGACAAAGAAAATAACGTGAAAAGAGACAAAAATCTTTTTCTAGTATTGACATTAATTTCATAAATAAATTTTTAAAGTATATAGTTAATTGGAATTCTATACTCTGCACCTTGCGGACTGTTAAATTCATCTGGGTTGTCTTCTTCAAATATCTTTTGTTGTACTTAGAAAATTTCCACCTGGACACATGGCAGAAATAGTTTAGACGTCAAGTCAAATGTCCTGACAGGCTACCACCTGGAAGTTGTCAATTTAGTCCCTGGTCCCGGCTTCAATAGCTGAAAAAAATAGTATATGTGGCATATGCGAGACATCCGCAAACCATGGACAGCGGAATGGGAACAGTCTATCCCCGGGATTCAAATAAAGGTTTTTCTGAATTTCTGGAAGGTTACTGAGTGCAACAAAATGTAGTTGAAGAAGGCTGGAGAGTTCAGCAGCTAATACATTATGAGTATAGTAACCACAATGAGTATAGCAGTTCGCAATCGGTCAAGAATAATATAATTTGGTTTGAAAATATATTTTCGAGTCTTACAAGAAAAGCTATCAACTCAATATCAGCATATCCTCTGCCTAGACAACATACTTCGAACATCGATAGATCTAATAAAAGAAAGTGGTTACTAAAAAAAAAAAAAAAAAAAATCCGGTAAGAAGCAGACGATGTCTCACAGAAACTATGACTGATGTAGACTACGCAGATGATTTTGAACTTCTTGCAACTTCACCACCCAAGCAGAATCTCTGCTACAAAGCCGAGAGCAACCAGAGGTTTGGTTTGGTTTCTTTGTTTAATAACATATCAACCTTTATAGGTTATTTAATGCCATAGCCATTCTCCTAGAAGAATAGTAGTGGTCTTATTTAACCCATAGCTGGGAGAATAAGGGGGTTCATACCATTCCCAAGGGTATTTGCCCGAGAGTAAACGTAATAGCGCGACTGGAGTATGAACTCGCTTACTACGATTCCACAGTTCATCGCTTTAACCATTACACCACGAGGACACCCACCAACCAGCCAGAGGCATTGGTCTCAATGAGATCGCAAATAAAACCAGAGTTCATGTGTTTTTAATACAAAGAAACCATCTCCACTCTAAGACGCAAGCCTTTAAAATCAGTAAACATCTCATCTACTGAAAGGGGCATCAATTGACAAGTTATCGGTTCTATAGAAATCTGATCATCCCGATAAAATAAACCAGGATTTCTTCCAGTCTGTAGCTATGGCCATACTACTCTATGGATGCACCACAAGGCCGCTAACCAGATACGGAGAGGAAAAGTTTGAGAGGAACTAAGCAAAAATGCTGCGTGCTGTCTTGAACAAATCCTGGAAACGACACTCCATAAATCAGTAGCTATTTGGCCACTTACGTCCCATCTCATAAACCATCCAAGAAAGACAAACAAGCCATGTAGGACACTTTTGGTAAAGCAAGGAAGAACTCATAAACGATGTTCTCTTATGCATATAGATACGGCAGTATTGGCGAACAGAGACTGCTGCTAAAAAGACCTACCAGGAGCGAAAGCTGATAGGGACGATTGGTGCGAAGGATTCAGGGAACTCTGTGCTATCAGCGCGACTTAATGATGATGATGATATATTGATATTTTCAGTTACATAGTTCCAATGTTGTAGATTTTGGTTATAAATAATACCTAATGATAATTATTTTCTTAGTAAATGAATTTTCATGTTGCAGAGTAACTAATAATATCCGTTTTGATTGTATAATATTCCGCTAGAAAAACAATGATTTGAATTAAAGTCATGGTAATCTCTCGTTGGCTGTTTATATATACATATATATATCATCAATAACCTGTAGTTTTTGTTTGTTATTTCTCGAAGCACTACATATTAGGAACTTTCAACGAAAACTAAACGGAATTAATTTTCAAACCAATGCTAATGTACTTAAAGGTCTTTAGCTACTGACACTTTTTATAGGACAAATTCGAAAAGTAAACGATACACATTGCAACGGCCCAGACGCTCTTCTTGCAAAGTAGTAATGTACATACAGAAGTTACACCCTTTTTGTAATAGATCCTCCCCTGATTATCGCCCAAAGTTGGGCAGAAAGTACTTGGGAGATAAACAATTATGGAAAATACATCAATCAATTCCCGCCGAATATTATAAAATCAATACTCAATATGAAAGGATCAACAAGAAAATATGTAGACAGAAAATGTCTATTATGTTCAACGAAATTTGTATTAATGAAGAAATGCTGCCAATTTATACATATATATATCATCATCAATAGACCCCACCCTCATAAATGAGTAGCCGTAATTTCCTGACCGAACTATTTGACCCTGGCCGCTGACCAGTGAGGTTTGTCATCCCAGCATCTGGTGAGGATCACCGTTAACCCAGCTTTGGATTCATCCGCCTTACTTCACATCCACCATGCTGCTTCTGATGGCTTCTAAGGATATGTTTCGAGAACAATTTTTTTTTGTACGGCCACTTACCTCCCATCTCTTGAACCATCCAAATTAGACGATCAAGACTTGCAGGTCATTTCTAAAGAAGCAAGGACGAACTTATTAGTAACGATTTTCTTAGTATCACTACATATGGACGTGCCAGTGTTGGCAGACCAGCAAGAACATATATACATCAACCCTGTGCAGACACAGGCTGTAGCTTGGAAGACCTGCCGAAAGCAATAGATAATAGGAACGGATGAGAGAGAGAGAGAGAGAGAGAGAGAGAGAGTCGGGGAAATCTGTACCTGATGATGATGAGAAAAAGTGAAATCCTTGTATCTTGTTATTGTTTGAGATGTATTCATTTATAAGCGATACTTTATCTGTAGGAAGCTGATGCAAAGTGAAAAAGGACCCTATATATTTGCAAAAGTTGGAAAACAAAATAAAAGAAAAAAAATCCTTATGTCTAAAACTATTGTCATGCATTTATATCCTGTTCATATATACCCAACCCCTCCGCCGCGGGCAAAATGTGGCACAGGGTCATTTTTAAGCTCTGTACGCTGGTTTAAATTTAGAGCTTTCCTTCTCCAAGACTGGTAACCATACCAAGAATAAAGAGCAAAGTCTGCCTAACTATTTACCCATAGCTTGAGGGAGAAGAGATTAATTCTTGCTTTTCCCAAGGGCGAGAAATAGTTAAACTGAGCGCTCCTCCTTGTCCTCTTTCTACACCTGCATTTATAGGATGTTCTTAAATATACGACGGTCGGTTGAACGTTATATCTACTTTTAGCTTATTTTTACCAGTGGGATCCACGCACTGCAACAGCGATGGAACTAGTTAGTGGACCGAAAGGAAGATTTTATTGGTTATGAGGAAGACCTCATTTGGTCATATTCCATGAGAATTTCGTGGTCAGCCTATGAACTTTTCCACCGAACCTCATAAACCTTATTTAGTCACATTCCATGAGAGTATCTTAGTCAGTCTATGAACTTTTCAGCCGAACTTCTTAAACCTTTTTTTTTTTGCACACATTCCATGAGAGTAGTAATTTACGAAGATCTTTACTTCGATTTAGCACAAGGCCAAATGAATGGGGCACCCAATGAGACTCGAACTCACTCGTGTAGGTTTGCTAGTCTAACTTGCTAACCATTACACCACCAGAGGTGCCCACACATTCCATGAGAGTATCTTAGTCAGCTGACGAACTTTTCAATCGGCTTTGGATTGCCGATATTTTTCATTTAAAATATTTGGTCTATGTTTTTGTTTTCCTTCCAGGTAACACCCGGTACTCTTGCAAGCCTCTAAAAGAAACAAAAACAAATTAACACCTGCATATGAACCCTAACACCAACCTGTGTTATCGATTTTTATTACTTGTTATTTTTTCTTCCAAGCAATTTCTTTTAAAACGGCTGACAACAAAGTTCTAGCATTTAAAGTTCAATGAAGAGAAAATCAATCGGTTAACTGTGATTGGATATTCATTATCGATCTCGCTTAGGCCTGTTGCATATGTTTCAGTCTTTATTTGACAAGCAAGGAAAACTCCTAAGTATACGGCTGTTCCAACTACTACGACTGCTATTATTTTCTTTCAGTGATTTCTCATACCAGATACAGCTGGTATCTTTCACGGTGGATTAAGTGACAACAAATCACATGAAAACTCCGGCTTTCCTTCCCGTGATCTATTTCTTATAAGTTAATTTCTGGCGAGTTTATTTTAACACTAATTTAAACTGGTGATTTTTCACTGAAGTCTAAGTGACAGTAAGTCTCCTCACTTCTCCAGGACTCTTCTAAATATCCTTGTTGATCAGCGCTATTGTCTGGATGATCTTCCTCTGGTCTCCAGTTACCTCAATCTCTTTTCTTGGTATTTGGGGATC
Source organism: Sepioteuthis lessoniana (assembly GCA_963585895.1). Taxonomy (NCBI): domain Eukaryota; kingdom Metazoa; phylum Mollusca; class Cephalopoda; order Myopsida; family Loliginidae; genus Sepioteuthis; species Sepioteuthis lessoniana. Next base: position 20,745,114 of record OY757947.1, read on the forward strand.
GTTCCGAGGCATCAAATTATTATTGGTATTACCGTTGTTTTCATATTTTACAGCTTCTTCAGTAATCATCATTATTATTATTAATTATATTAATTATATTAGATAAATAGATAAATAACTAAAGAGAATGTAGAAAAATAGTGTTTTGTTGCTTAAAACTTTTAAGCGCTTTTGCGTTCCTTGTTCTTTGTGAAAATAGGAGGAATTATTTCGGATTCCACCTATATATATATATATATATATATTTACATATACAGTGTAACCCGGATATAAGAGACCCGGATATAAGAGCGTTTACATATGGTATAAGAGACTTATTCTCCGGTCACGACACCTCTCTTATATCCGGGTTACACTGAAAAGAAAAAAATATATTTAAGAAAAATTTTTTAAAATTAAGACATTTATTCTCAACTACTTTTCTATACTTATAAATGATTTTTTATTTTCTTTATCTCATTTAGATTTTTTTTTATTTCTGTTGGTCAAGTCTTTGATGTAATTTGATTGTAGCTTCACCCAGTCAACTTCAAGTCCATTAATGAAATCTGATACGTTTGACAGTGGCCGTAGCCTCACCCTATCTACTTAAGCCAAGACCCTGTTTATTCCAAGAACGAATTACAGTCCCAGTCAATAACCTTTCGTCAAACCACTCTGATATATATATTTTCCCCTCTCTATTTTATCTGTATCTCCTTCTATTTTTCCTTCTATTTCTCCTTTTCTCTCTTTTCTGTCTCTCATTCTGATGACCCCCCCCTCACTCTTTTTATTTAATTTTCAATCATCTATTTCCTCCCTTGCTAAACTTTAGAAAAACCCAATCATTCTAAAAAAGTTTTTTCTTAAATAAAGACGAAATATTAATCAGAATCCATTGTCAGTGATTAGTTTATCCAGTTTTCTATTTATTTTTCTTCGTCACGTCGGATTTACATAGTCCACCATTTCTCTCTCTCTCTCTCTCTCTCCATATATATATATATATATATATATATATATATATATATATATGTATAAATAGAAATATGCATATACATATATCAGTTCACATACCTCAGCAGCAACATCTCATCGACTGAAAGTGATGTCAAATATACACGAAGCGAAGGTATGGAATGCTATTGGCAAGTTATCGGTTATAAAGAAATCTGATTTCTCCGATACAATAAAACGGCATTTCTTCGAGCTGTGGCTGTGTCTGTACTACTGTACGATTGCACCACAGAGATGCTAATGAAACACATTGGGAAAAGCTAGAGAGAGAGAAAGAGAGAGAGAGAGAGAGAGCGAGAGAAATCTTGATGGGAATTACGCAAAAACTCAACAAATTCTGGAAGCAAATCCTTCATACAGCCACTTCCCTCCCATCTCACAAACCACTCAAGTAAGACGAACAATACATATTTGGCCCTGCTGGAGAAGTAAGGGCGAACTCATAAGCAACGTTCCCTTATGGATTCCTCTACTTGGACGTTCCGACCTGCGAAGACTTACGTACATCAGCTCTGTACGGATATTAGGTGCAGTCAAGAAGACCTATCAGGAGCAATGAGCAGTAGGGGCAGGTTGCGAGAGAGAGAGAGAGAGAGAGAGAGAGAGAGAGAGATTCAGGGAACTCTGTGTCGTCATCATGACTTAATGATGATAATGATGGTGTTCAATCACAAACATGTGTAGTATATTGACCTCCGACCCGGCCAAACATGCCATTCCAAAGACGGCGTAAGTGCATATTCTGTTGGCGTGTGTGAGCTTGGCTGACAATATGGGACAGGGTTAAAATCTCACGGTACAGTCAAAAACTGATGCACCGGAAGAGAGTGACCTGTGAACTGCATGACAGTTATTTCCGCTCGATGACGATCAAACATGCCATTCCAAAGACGGCGGACGTGCATATTCCGATGGCCAGTTATGGGGAGATATTGAGTGGCCGTTGAACAATTATATAACTCAATGCACAGGAAACTCAACCAGTTTTTGGAGATCAGAGAGATGGAGAAATGATGCTGGAGAGAAAACAGTACCGAGCAGAGAGCTGGGCCCCCGGGCCTCCGGTTGAACAGCCTAAGAGAACGGGAAAGAAACGCTGATGGCCATAAGAGTGGGGGTCAATACGTTACAGTTCTGTTCGGTCTCCAACTCCCTCTCATACACAACCCTTTCAAATAAAGTGTTTTTAAAAGAAGTATGTTTTCAAAAGAACTGTGTCGTCGTTATTATTGTGTCGTCGTTATGATTCTTTATGCATGCATCCGCATATGAGTATACAACACATGCTCGAGAAAAACTGATACATCCTTGAAATCAAAACAGATACAGACTTTTCAAAGCATTACAAGAATGACAATAATACTTTAAAATCTAATATAAATCTACCCAGTGTTTAGGATATAATCGAAAATATGTGGGTGAAACTTTACGATTAATTAAAAAACGAATTTACAAACACGAAAGGGATATATATATATATATATATATATATATATATATATATATATATATATATATTCGATCCAAGCTTGAAGCATCTCGCGTGTTGAGTCACACTGAAAAGTTGTGATACAACGAAAAAGTCTGTCTGTGAATGACAATATATACATATAAGTATGTGAGAGGGAATGAAATGAATCCGAAAATATTTTGACACAATTATAAAAAAACAAGGTTTTTATAAAACATCACCTTCTCTCGCAGGATGAATGCTAAAAGGTTGCAACATCCATTTATAACACGGCCTTTTTTCCAGACATTTAAGATTGCAAACCGTATCTCATCACATAATCATTTTTTTTTTGTGTGTTGTTTGTCTTCGCTAAACCAAACATTTCTCCCTGATGAAAACTTTAGATTTTCTTGAAAAACAATTTTTCTATTATGATTATTTTATTTTTGATCTTACACTTAAAATAATTTTTGATCGAATGCTTTTGAGTACTGGCTAATCTTGAAGTCGAAACGTATGGGCAGATCTGAAACAAATAAATAAATTAGAAATAAATCATCAAATTACACAAAATATATATCTTTTGTCCGTTCACTTTTACACACACACACACACGCATATATATATATATATATATATATATATATATATATATCAATGTAGTTCTTTTCCCTATTCAACTACCTTGATTCATTTCTCAGTATTGCTTGCTTGACACGGTATTTCTCTGATGAGACGTGACCAAAAAATGGTCCCTTTTTTATTGATGAAACTTGACAAGAGGTATATTTGAATGTTTATATATATATATATATATATATATATATATATATATATATATATATACTAGCTGTACCCGGCCACGCGTTGCTGTGGCTCACTTTGTTTAAGTGGGAAAAAAAAGAAAATGCATGTTTCTAATATGTTTAATTTTCCAATACTTTAGGATACACAATATTCTTGGTGGTTCCAGTTTCCGTGTCGATAAAGAGATTGTCTGGATTGTCAACTCTGGAACAGGCAACATATGATTGCCCATGCGAGAAGCAATCAGTGTGTAAATATAAGCCACACAATTCTAAAGATTGTCCCTGTGCTTTGTTGATCATGATTGCAGATGCCAATCAAATTGGGAATTGCAGTCTCTTAAATTGAAATAACATATCTGTTGGAATCATAGGAATTCGCGGTTGAGGACATCTTCACCTTTGAAAGGCCCTGTCAAAATTTTTGCTTCTATGATGTTGGTCATTCATTTTTTTAACTGAAAGATGTGTGCCGTTACAAAGCTTGGGCTGGTTGATATTTCGCAACATGATAATTGGCACACCATAAATATTTATTAAAAAACAAAATAAATGGGATAACAATAATGAAGAAAAAATTTAAGAATAAGTTTTTAGAATAAAAAGAAATTTACTTACTACTGAACCAACGAAATATGGTTTAAAGTTTAGTGTCTCTGTTTAAGAAAAGTGAATGAACGCAGAAAAAAAATCACGTGTAAAATTCTTGGAAAACGGAAGTAATGTTTACCTTCACAATTCGCGTTCGGCTTTTCTCGGAGAAAAACAACTTATTAAACATATTTTTTTAAATTATTGTAATATTTTTGGATAATAAGTATATAAAAACACTCCTGAATTCAAATAAAATACTCTCAGAAGATTTTAAACCAATTAGTGGTATGAAATTGAAGATTATCAGTTAGTAACAAACATTTACATTTTTATTTATATAGATATATATATATATATGTGTGTTTGTGTGTGTGTGTGTGTGTGAATTTAATATTTTATATATAAATAGATAGTTAATACTCTTTGTGCTTTTTAAAACCACTACTATCTTTTGGCTTTCAGTGAAGTCTGACTTACATCGATCTTTCCAAGTCCCCAGGTCACATTCTGGCCAATTTTTGTAGTGTTGTGGTCTGAACGGTTGCAATCCTTTCACTATAGCCCACTGGAACAGCAAAATTCACAAGATGACAAATTGTAATTCACTGAACATTTAACATAGATGTGGCACGAAGCCACATGAATGGGGCACGCAATGAGACTCGAACTCATTGGTGAAGGTTTGCTAGTCTATCTTTCTAACCATTACACTACCTGAGGTGCTCTCCACAAGATGACAAGTTCTTGTACAAATTAACATTTAAGTCTAGTCTTTTGGTCGTGATCTGTTTGTTTGTCCCAGAGAATTATGTCTTATTTTCTTGGACATATTCTGGTTTATACATATTCTATTTGTTAGTAAGTTCAAATCTTAATCTCTATCACAATTCTCAGTGTTTCACCTTTCCCACCCAGTCATATTTACTCTTGAGTTCTTTGTCTGGTGGCTTGTACCACGTGACTTCCGGTATGTCGGAGGTATAAAAGACGTCATGTTTCGTAAGCACGTCAGTACTGAAAGATATCGGTCCGTACTAAAACCAACTTCGGACGTAACACCCACAGCGCGAGACTTAAAATATTTGTCAGACTGTACAACTTCAGTTAATAAATAATTAACTCTATTTCACTGTGTATCTCTTCCTTACCACGATACAACATTCTTTTTACATCAGATTGTTTTAATGTAATTAACTGTTTCATCTTTGTCACTGCATAACCAAAATATGCTATTCTGTTACGTATTATCAATTTTAGCATTGATATAATTAATCCTTATGGCATTATTTTGTACAGCTATTAATAGTTTCACTTTCACTTTTAGTTTTAGGCTTTTTTAATAAATGTCCAGGTCATCTCTTGTGCAATTTGCTTCATCTGTCACTTTGATTATTATTATCATTCATTGAATTTTTACATCAGTAGGATCTAATAGTATTCACTGGAGATTATGTAACAGCAATTATCACCAGTATTCTACCACTTTCTTCAGTTAGCTCGATCATTTCCCGCTGGGTTTTAGTGGTGTTATGACTAAGAATGGACACGTGACCCAAAGGATTTAACCAATCAAATGAAAGTGAATATTGTTGTTCTAGTTTAGAGTCCAAACCACAATTAAAAAGGTTGTACATTTCAAAATTATGAATGTTATCATCTCTTTCTATATATATATATATATATATGCGTGTGTGTGTGTGTTTTCTGTCAATATCTATCTTTGTCTCTCTCTCTCTCTCTCTCTCTCTCTCTCTCTCTCTCTCTCTCTCTCAGTAATGCTGGAGCTTGGAGGAATGCAGAGTACACCTTCATTGTCATCGCTTCCACATCCACTCTGGCCCGGAGTTGTAGCACCTGATAGGGTCCTGTCAATGGATCAAATAGAAGTAAAGAGTGTATTTATGCTAAACTGAATTGTTTGAAATATAACTGTTTTTGTATGCTAAACTGAATTGTTTGAAGTAGAAGTGTCTAAATGTATAAAAATGGATGTGGCATTATATATACATATATATAATCTTTTTTTATATTAATCTTTCCTATTTCTATCTCTCTATTTACCTATCTGTCGATTTTACACACTCTCTCTCTCTCTGTATATATATATATGGGCTAAGGGTAGTCAAGTGTGACCCAAAGGCTGCCTTTACAATAGCTACAACACCAAGGCGTAGGGGAGGGCGCTACTCCTTTCCTTGGATTGCTCCACTTACCCTTGATCTTTACCTTATAATTCCGAGTATTAAGCGAGGAGGCATCAAGTACCATTTTTGAGTCTTTGGTATGAATCGACCTGGTATTGAACTCCTATCTTCCGGGCAATTGGCGAATATTCTAACCATTACGACAATTTTTTCTGTTCAACCCTCTCTCTCTCTCCACCTCTCTTTTTCTCTCCACTCTCTTTTTCTCTCTCTCAATATATATATTTGTGGGTGTATATATATATATATATATATATATATGTAAAATCTTTTTTTATTCATATCTATCTTTCCTTTTTCTATCTCTCTCTCTCTATATATATATATATATATATATATATATGTTACCTGGTCGGTTGGGGCTGTATAATACACCGACTGCATCTCTGCTAGGCTCATCAGGATCACATAACACTAAGTTGGTCGATGACCTGCATAGACCTGCAGGGTTCAAGCCTCGATTCGTGCCCGACCTTCCCCTTCCCTAAATGCCCACTATAATCGACCTTCGGGTTATTGACCTTGTATCGAGTCCTGTCTTGTAGGAAGCAATGACAAATACTTCTCTGAAGAGAGGTAAGAGTCACCCAACCCCAACGGGTGTCCTGATAATGACACTAAACATTCTGCTGGTGAGGCTCCAGTAATGCTGGAGCTTGGAGGAATGCAGAGTACACCTTCAGGTCCACTTTGGCCCGGAGTGGTAGCACCTGATAGGTTCCTATCTATGGGTCAAATAGAAGTAAACTGTGTATTTATGCTAAACTGAATTACTTGAAATAGAACTGTTTTTATGCTAAACTGAATTGTTTGAAATAGAACTGTTTATTGTATAAAATGTATTTGGCATTAAATAAACAAAGGTTGATATGCCATAAACCCAAAACACACACACACACACACACACACACACACATATATATATATATATGTTAGGTTCATGCTGTGTGCGTACATTTATATATATATATATATATATACACACACAGCGTGAGTCCAAAATAATTGGACAGTAAATGGTAACATTTATTATCTATAATTTTCCTCTAACTTTTGGCTCATCGTCTATATACCAGGTAGAGATAAGTTCCTCAATCTTCCGATGTCGTGAACATCGCCCAGCAGGACATTGCAAAATTTATAGTCCATTTTTTATAGTATGATTTCAAGTCTATATCGATATTAATCTTTCGCTGGGAATTAAAGCTTCATGTAACTATACTTAATACAATTTGCTCACAGATGTTTTTTTCTTTTCTAATTAAAATAATTTGTAAGCAATTAAATGGTTTCAAGTATCTAATGATAATAATCCTCAGTAAATAAATAAATATAGCTTCAAATAATCATTCCTAATACTAATAATTCATACACAGTTATATGGTTTCAATATTTCTAATAATAAGATAAATAATACTTGTATTTAATACTTATAATTTTCAAACAGCTCTTTTCGAACTATAGATGGAACTTTAATGTTGTATACCAGAATGAAGAGGCAATAATACATATGTATAAAATATGATCTCTCTTGTTTATTATGAAATCATAACGAAATCGGTTGTGTGTGGGTGTGTGAGAAAGCGAAAGAAAGAGAGAGAGAGAGAGAGAGAGAGAGAGTCGGAACGGCTAAGTTTTATATCAGCTTGTGATACGTCTTCAGAGAGCTTTACTTCTTCGCTCTGCCTCCACGAGGCTAGTTCAGGCCTGACTTAAAACATTCAATTATCTTCGTCCCTCCTTCGTGTTTCTTTCATGAGACTGGTACAGGACCGATTCTAAAGCCTGGGTCATCTGCCTCCCCCCACTACCACATGGGCTGACGTCCAGAACGGTGTGACTGCTCACTGCTGACTTTACTGACTGCTGACTGACTGCCCAAGGTTGAAAACTTCTGTCGTTATGTATTTTTCGGACGCCAACGCACTCTTCCTGCGAAATTCACGTGGCATTTCCGCTTACCCTTGTTTATCTTAAAACACAGCTCCACATTTAGTTTTGAAATCCATAAACTAACCAGCCTGTAAAAGGTCAATATGTAACACCTAACAGATACTACCACGCTCAGACTTAGAAGTAATAGGAACGAACAGTTGACTCTACAATCCCTACAGCTCCAGTAATGGAACCGACCAAATGTAATTCAATATTCTATCCATGACACTTCTTTTTATAGTGTCATCGTGCGGTTAATCATAACGATGAGTGTTTTGGTGTCTTGCATAGAACCAGGATAAAACAACATTTAATTATCCTGAAAGCCCTTTATAGTCTACTTTACGGGCCAACTCTACGCAAGCAAACCCCTAAGCACTCTTTGAACTTACTGGGAGATAATTTTTGCTTGACTCAGGACAGTTTTTTAATTTTTTTTTTTTCCTCTCCTCTCCCTTGGTCTTGCAATCATTCTCATTTTCACCCCACTTCTAATTAATCTTATTTATCTTGTTTTAAACGACTTCTGATGGCTGTCGCTTGATCAATGTCACATGAAAGGGCCCTTGCGATTTCAATAAATTCTACATATTGTAATCTACTAATTTTGCATATGTCTCTTAGTATTTGTCTCTTTAAAGTTGCATGTACCAACAATTTATTTACATATATATATATGTGTGTGTGTGTGTAATCTCCCAATTTTGCATATGTCTCTTAGTATTTGTCTCTGTAAAGTTGCATGTACCAACAATTTATTTACATATATATATATGTGTGTGTGTGTGTAATCTCCCAATTTTGCATATGTCTCTTAGTATTTGTCTCTTTAAATTCGTATGTGCCAATAATTTATTTGTCAAGAAACTGTACGAGTGTATTTACCCAAATCTTCTTCCACAGCCAGGATTGCAACACAAGGTCAATTTTTAAGAGCAGAACTGATTATTTGAATTCGGAGTTTTTCTTCACCTTAAATGGAAGCCCTACCAAGGCTAAAAAACTAAGTATGCCCGATTATTTACCTGTTGCTACAGGAAGAGTAAATGGTTTGCTTTGTAATGGGATATTTAATGCCAAACCCATCCTTCTTGAAGAACAGTAGTGGTACTATTTAACCCATAGCTGGGAGGATGAGGAGGTTTATATCTTTCCCAATGTTATTTGTCCGAAACTGAACCTAATAGCGCGACTGGAGTTCGAATTCGCTTACTACTATTTAGCAGTCCAGCGATTTAACTATTACCCCACGGGGACATCTCTAGAAAAAGGTTTCATGCCTTTCCGAAAAGAATAGCGTAAAATAAAATACACATTTTAAGTTTCTTTTTAATAAATCTATATACAATTAAATCTTTACTGCTTTAAGGAACTTTATACCTGAAAAATTATTTATGGGGGGGTAGTTTCCTTGGGGCATTTTTACTTTAATCGGCAACAAATTGATAGAGAAAGAGAAAATGAATTAAATTTAATGTGTACATCTTCTTTTTTTTAATTATAGGAATTATATTGTGAATTGAATTATCATGACCAGAAAAACCGGTGAACACTTGAGCATGACCGGTGGGTCAGTTGTAGAGTTACGGCTCTGCTGGTCGCTAGTTCGATCTCCAGGGGTGGATATCACGGTATACACTCCTGATGAGTCCTAAATTTCATTTGTCTAAACGAAATTTGAAACCGATGAATTCAATTTAAAAAAAGTAATAATCTTCTTAAAAAAACATGATTTGGTTGCTTAATGGCATATCATTTTCTTTGGGATATTTAGTACCAAATCCACCCATTAACAAGTACAGTAGTGGTACTATTTAGCTCATGACTGGGAAGATAAGGGGGTTCATTCCTTTCGCAAGTGAATTCGTCGGAAAGTAAACTTAATATCACGACTGGAGTTCGAACTCGCTAACTACTATTCTGCAATCTAGAGCTTTAACCATTTCACCACGAGGACACTCCCTAACAATACGAGGATTGTGTTAAGGTTTATTTTTAGTCTTTGACATTTACTATCTTTTTACGTTGCCCAGTCGACTGGGGTTGTAGAATACACTGTCTGTATCTCTGCATAGGCTAAGACCTCCCCCCGCACACACACTGGTGCCCTTAATATGACATTAAGTCATTTGATGGTTAAGCCCTAGCCTTGGAGATTTGGGCACCTGGAGCAGCCCTTCATTGCCATTGTTCCCAGGTCTACTCTGACCAGGAGTGGCAGTACCTGATAAGTTCCTATCTATGAGTTGAATAGAACTATTTGACATCTAAACTGTGGACAAACAAATGACTTATACTCAATTGAATTATTAGAAATAGTATTATTTAATCACTTAATTATGTTTAAACAAATGACTTATGCTTAACTGAATTGTTAGTGATACATAGGAATACTGGGAACCATTTAACTGTATGCAAGCGAATGAGCAATGTTGCATTGGATAATTAGTTTCAAATAGCAATACTGGTAACTATATCATTCATTGTCTGAAACAAACGATTAATTTTGAATTGAATTATTAACGTTAGATAGCAATAATTGAAACCATTTAACGGTGCAAACAAATGATGAATCGTAAATAGAATTATTCGTGTTAGATAGAAATTCTTGAAACCATTTAACTGTGTGCAAAAAATAAGCTCTGGCTCATTTAAAAATGTTATCAACAAAATGTGTTTACAAATCATATATTCAATATGTATGAAGAGGATTTAGCATTAAATAGCCTACAATGGTTGATACTATTTACCAACCCCTCCGCTCGGGCAGGATATGACACAAGGTCAATTTTTAAGCGGAGTTTAACAGGTTTGAATTCAGAGTTTTCCTTCTCCTAGACTAGTTGCCTAACCAAGGCTGAAAAACCTAGTCTGTCCTACTATTTATCCATAGCTGGAGGGAGAATAATTGGATTCATACCTTCCCCAAGGGTATTAGTGCTATGTGAAATGCAATCAGTCTCGTCCAGGATTTGAACTCGTGTCGCCGTGTCCATTTCCTACGACGATAACGACTACACCACGGGCACCTCCAGATTATTAATGATGAGTTATACTTTCACCTCGAAGCCTCACCCAGAAGCTTCACCCCGAAACCTCATCCTGAACTCCAGAAGCTATCACCTAGTCATTGCCTCTGGTATCACAGCAATTTCATGATAAATAACTTATTTCATTTCATCAGTTGTCCACAGCCTTTATTTTGATATTTGAGGTGCCCTTGCTGTAATGGTTATCGTCGTTGGAAATGGACACGGCGATCCGGGTTCAAATCTTTTACGAGGCTGTTTGCATTTCACGTAACGTTAATTAACAAGGGAAAAGTATGCATCCAACTATTCTCCCTCCAGCTATTGGTAAATAGTAGGGCAGTCTGTGTTCTTTAACTTTGGTATGGAAACCGATCAGGGGAAAGGAAAAACCTGAATTAAAATCTGTTAATCTCCACTTAAAAATTGATCTTGTGAAACATTCTACTCGTGTTGAGTTGCTAAATACATAGATATAAATATATGAGCCTTCAGGTAACTCTAGAGGAAGTAATCCCAATGAATGTCTCCAGTTATTGAGATGTGACGTTCTGGACAAAATTATCTCAGAATTTCAATTAATTCCACATTCACAATGGTTCCATTGTCATTTGAAATGGTATGGCTGCTACTTGTCAAAGACATATCTCCTACTCACACAATACTAGTTGCGGTTGTGTGGCGACGATTTTAAATCTGGGAGATCATTCTGTCGGATCCTGTATTTTGCGAAATCTTTGCTTATCAAAGTCTCAATGAAAGACAGATTGGAATCACATTTTCAGCAATACATGGATTTCTATAAACAATGGGATGTTTGGAGAAAAATATTCTCCAACAATATCTAGTGATTTTAACGATAAAAAATTTTGTTGTCGTAATAAAAAGAGAAAGAAGTTATTACATAATAATGTCAACTATATATATATATATATATATATATATAAACTGTAAATTGCTGGTCAATCTGACCTATAAGCCGAGCTCCAGATTTTTAGCTCATAATTCTGAATTTGTTCTATACCTGCTGTATTGGTCGACTCTCAAACATACTGGTAGAATACATATACAAGAACATATTACAGATAAGAGTTTATATTGATATAATTTCTCAATATTCTGTGGTATCATGATTTTGCGCTGATAAGAAATATAATGTTATCTGACTGGCCGCCTGGAAGCTGTGATGTTTCAGATACTGTTCACAATCAGTGTATTAACGTTTGGAAACGTTTCATTTGCATTATAGTTTTATTCTTAAATGGCTGTTAATTTGCTAAATACGTTCAGCAAACACAACGTTAAGTTAGAAATATTTGTGGCGGTCTGGTGGAGTTACAGTGAGTCGTATATATCAATTTTTGGGAGGACTGTTCCACTAATTGACCTCTCTCCGATACAAGTCACTATTTTGGCTCAGCTGCGTAAGTTAATACCGTTTTACAGGCTTAACGGTCAACTTGTACGCTGCAGTTTACGATATATATATATACATATACAAACACACACACACACACACACACACACATATATATAAGTAAAGTAAAGTTGGCGACTATAGTTGAGGGTGACCCGAAGGATCCCTTTTCGATAGCTACTACACCAAGGTGTAGGGGAGGGATGCATCACTTTACCGTACCTTGATCCGTACCTTATAATGCTGAGTGTTAAGCAAGCATCAAGTACCATTTTTTTGAGTATGACTCGACCTGGGATTGAACCCAGGTCTCCCGGGCCATTGGCGAACACTCTAACCGCTTGGCCAACTCTAACCAGTTGTGGCATACGAGTCGACCTTTTTATATCTATCTATCTATATATAATATTTTTATGCTAAGAGCGAATCCATACACTTGTAAATTAAACTAAGTTTTTGTCAAGAAGAGCAATATTATGCTTTATTTTTCCAATAGATAGATAGATAGATATTTCTTATTGTTGATCCAATGAGAGAAAGTAAATATTATAACATGAATTGGTCCATAAGTGAATATGGTATTTGAGATTTTATAAATATATATACATAAGTTAATTTTAGATTTAGATTCTTTGGTTGTTTTTTTAGTATGAAGCACCCATTGAGACCCAGACTCACTAATCTCTGTTGCATAGCCTGGGGAATGCAGCGAGAGGCATTGTTTTCTTGGAAGAAAAACAGCAGTTGTACAGCCACTTACCTTCAATCTCACAAACCATTCAAGAAAAACAAAACAGCAGCTGTATGGCCACTTACTTCCTATCTCACAAACCATCCTAGTAAGACGAACAAGACATTCTGGGCTTGCTGGAGAAGTAAGAACGAACTCATAAGCGACGATTTTCAACGGACTCCTACGTATTGACACACCAGTGTTGGCCGTGTAGCAAACGCTTACATTCATCAGATCTTTTTGGACACTGGATGCAGTCTAGAGAACTTGCTAAGAATGATGAACCATAGGGACGGGTAGCGAGAGAGAGTACAAGAGATTCGTGCTATCGGAATACTTTGATGATGATAATGATAGAGAGTCCAGTTTGTTAACCAATACACCAGATGTGGTGTCCCATCAAGTAGTTTGTTGATTTTTGGTAGATCTTTAAAATCAGGAAGTTTTTTTAGACTGAAAAGTTTAAAGGCAAATTCGGTTTTTACCGATTTCAAACAACGAAACTATCATAAGATCAAGCTGTCATCAAATACGAATGTCATCCTTTTAAAATGAAGTGTGTCTTCACTTATTCAGTTTGAAAACCGATATTGAAGAGTTTGCATCAGCTTAATGTGCTGTTGACATTTTTAGTTATTTCCAGCAGAAACTCAACGACAATTAAAAGCATTCATGAAACTGGTCAAATTTAATAAACATGGAACAAAAATAGCTTTCAAAGGTTTCGTTGACCGGAAACTAAGCAATTAGCCAACGATGTAGTCTTTTATAAAAGGAAAGATCGTCTTTCTAGTTTACAGCACAAAGTAAAATTAAAAGCTGATAGGACAGTCCATTTTCGAAAGTAATCGTATGGTTTCAAGAGTTCCTATTACCAATAATTTATAAGCAATTATATGATTACTACGACAAATACTGATAATAATACCGTCCCAGATAATTAGATGCATAAAATTGGGCGAGAGTTTGAGATACAAACGGATCAACTAATCCCGACCAGAAGACCAGACAACATGTTAATTAACAAGAAAAAAGAAGAACTTGCCATTTAATAGATTTTACCATTCCGGTGGATCACAGAGTGAAAATCAGAGAAAGCGAAAAAGTAGACAAATACTTAGACCTTGCCAGAGAACTGAAAAAAAAACTTTTGAAGATGAGGGTGACTATGATACCAATTGTAATTGTGTAACATAGGACAAAAATGTTGTGTCTGAAAGAAAGGAGTCTGCAGAAAAAGAAACACTCAAACTCGAAATTTAAGGAAGAAAATAGTAGTCGTTTTTATTCACTTGGAATACGGCGGGTTGCCGCGAGAAAAGTTCGTTTCATAGCGTTCTTCTTCTTGGTGGCGATGGCGGTGTCGTGGTCGCCGGCTTGTTGATACGTTCCTGTCAGTCGTATCGTGACAGGCGGGATATGCACGGGTCGGGGTCTCCTGAACCTCTGACGCACCTGTTTAGAAACCTGCCTTGAACTCCCCAAAATCTCGTGACTTGATTTCTTATATAGAGATTTTTTTGGAACAATTCGAAGGTTCCAGAATGCTCGGTGACACTAGTGAAAACGATAGTAAAACACGTGAAAGGTCATATTAAAATCACGCCTGAACTCTGCAGGTCATTCTGCCCGCAGGCGCTAGGTTCGTGACATTTTCACTGACAGCCGATGTGCTCGCGCGTTCTCAACGACAGCGCCCGTCCGTAATATTACAATTGGTACACTTGGAACGGTCCCCACGGCATTGTTGATGGTGCCACTGAATCACATACTCAGGAAATGAACAGGTGGTACACACTTACTAAATCGTAAGAAGATATCTATCCCCTAATGACGATATCAAACTGTTTACCAAAAATGAAAAAGAATAGGAGAACCTTTTACAGGCAGTGAAAAAAATTACAAAAGAGTATATCAGGAGAACGAGAAAACTACTCGAAATCAAACTAAATTGCAGGAATCTCATCAAAGAGATAAATACTTTGGCTGTCCCCCCCCTGTAAGATACTAGAGACCATTTTAAAAGGTTCAAGGGTAAAGTGGAGCAATCCAGAGAATGGAGTAACGCCCTTCCCTACATATCGGTGCAGAAGCTATTCAAAAAGCTATTCGATTAGTTATCATACGTCCCACCAATGCACGAATATGGCACAAGGCCGTTTTTAAGGTGGGCCCAATCGCAGGGCCGAAGCCTACACCCGTCCAGCAAGGCCAAAAATACCTTCGACCCCGTCGGCATTCCCCTTTTTGGGGCGCCAGGCAATAAACTTACACCCTCCCCCGAAGGGGGTAAAAGCCTGGGGGATGGCCCCCTGAGGCCGGAGGAACTCTCCAGTGCCGAGGCACACCCAGCAGAACCGCCTGGAGATAAAACGGCCTCCCGAATGCAACCCAACAACTGGAGAAGAAAGATTCGGGTCGCCAACTTATTCACTACTAACACGAATAATTCGCAATAGATTAGATCGTTTCAAGTAACTAATGATAAAGATTCTAAGTAAATAGTCATGATTTCAAATAACAATTCTCAATAGAAATAATATTCACACTGTTATATAGTTTAAGGCATTTCAAACAAACATTAATAATTCAATTTGATAATAATAGCCTTTTATCTTTCTTTTGTTTTTAAGCAATTATATGGTTTTAAATAACAATGATAATCCTAAATAAAAAAAATCATAACAACAAGTTACTATTCCTTTGCAAATAATTCACGCATAGCTCCAATATTCTCCTCTAATTTACAAACAGATCTATTTAACCCACAAGTGGGACACTAACAAGTACGACCACACAGAATAGAAGTGGACCTAGGAGTGATGTCAGCGAGGAGGAACCTCACCAGTGGATGCAATTTACTATCTTATCTAAGATACCCTTTTTTCTTTTCTTTTCTTTTTCTTTTTTAAGGGGATACATTTAGTATATTCTAATCTCTGACGACGGGGTGGCAAAATTAAAAGGAAAATATATTAAAATTCTGCATGTTATTAATTCTGCTAATTACATTATATAATAATACATATAATTAGAAAGTTAACTGATTTCCTTCCTTAAAGAAAAAGTTACTTTTTGTGAAAAAAAAAGGCTTATGAAGCTGAATTTTTGCAGACGACACTATTTGACTTGCCGTACAAAATTTGAAAGAAAAAAAATCGAACAATTTAAGAAATCTTTCCCTCCTAGATGGCTAAAAATACATTTTTTAATCAATTAGAATTATAAATAAATCAACTCTGTAATCTAATTTCGAGCTTATCTTAATATTAAAAATAAGCAATGAAGTAGATGAATCTTAAGTAGATTTAGAGATTCATTCAGTAGATCTACTCAAAACTTTAGAACTTATTTCGTTTGAGTGAAAATCTAACATTCTGTTCCTTCAAGTTGCATATAATTTCAACATTGCTTAATCATTTTTAATTGAAGGAAAATAATTTGTTTACAAAGACAATTTCAGTCTTCGCTTGCTGATGATTTTTTTTGCTCCATTCGCTTACATATTGCCGTATAAATATACTCTCTCCTACTATATTCAACTATTTTACGGCCTTTTTATTATGCATATAAACGAACATTTTGAAATCTTTAGGATTAAAGTCATGATTAGTTTCTAAATTATCTCTTATCAAACCGTTATCCATGTTTCTTTTTTTTTTTTTTTTTTTTCAAA
Organism: Sepioteuthis lessoniana; assembly: GCA_963585895.1. Classification (NCBI taxonomy): domain Eukaryota; kingdom Metazoa; phylum Mollusca; class Cephalopoda; order Myopsida; family Loliginidae; genus Sepioteuthis; species Sepioteuthis lessoniana. Next base: position 20,761,960 of record OY757947.1, read on the forward strand.
TCTTTAATGTGCTCATGAATTCGTTTATTAAGACTGCGATAAGTTTCATCCACATATTCTTATTACACTTCAGACAAGGGATATCATAAACTCCTGCCCTGGATTCGATGTGGGAATTGTTTTCATTATCAATTAAATTGTTGTCTTTATAGAGTTAGAGACTATTTGAATTTCAAGGTTGTTTATGTTTTGCCGATGATATTTGTTGGTGAATCGCTGGGTAAAAAAAAATATCCATGTAATGAATTATCATTTGAAATAATTATCACTTTGAATTTCTGAAGAACATTTACGTTTGTGAATTTTGTGGTATCCGAGACACTCATTGAGGGGGTCTTTCCCCTTCTGCAGAGATGCAGTTGGTGTATCCTACAGCCCCAGCTGACTGGGCTAACAAATTATATGAATACAATTCCCAAGCCTCTAAGCATAACCTTAGATGAATTGACATGCCATTAAGATCAATTAATCAATCAATCTGTCTTATCAAAATATGAATGATAAATGAATGTCATGAAATATTGGGAAATGCACGGAGTAAAGTATCTGTTTTCTTTCGTTTACGGCAACTACACAAGAATGATCCGAACAATATTGAACAGGTCCTGGAGGTAAGACCCCTCAAAGCAGCAGCTATACGGCCACCTACCACCCATCACAAAAACTATTTTTTCCTGGTACGGACCCGACTATAGAAGACCAGATAAGGATTTATAAGACCAAAAAATCTATCCTTGATCGCCCTTCGGGGCCCGTGGCGCAGTGGATAGAGACGTTGAATCTCTACGGTTCCAGGTTTCAAATCCTACCCAAGCCGACCAGAGGTTTACTTGGTCAAAAACGTGGTGCGAAGGCAGTAATTACTGGGGATACGGTTACAAGATTCAGCATTCCTATCCGATGTCGCGGTAAAAATCACCTGAAGAAGGCCAGAGGCCGAAACGTAGTGGAAAAAAAAACTACCTAGGTGAGGACAAAAAGTCCACAATAAATAAAAAATTAATTCTCAGATTAAGAAGCCTCATCTCAAAAATGATCCAATTAAAGACAATTAAATCTTCTTTATACACATATATTAAATAGATATGATTTGGTCTGGTTGGTTGTTATGGTTGATTTGGTCTGGTTGGGTGTTATATATCAACCATTCTAGGTTATTTAATGCTATAGTTCTCTCAATACATATATATTTAATATATTGTTTTTATGGCCCATCAACCACTGTCGGTTATTAATGCCAAATTCATTTTTATACATATAAACTGTTCAATTTCAAACAATTTAGTTTAGCATAAGTACACAGTTTCAATATCAAAAAAACTTTTTTTTTCAAGCAATTCAGCTTAGCATAAGTACACAGGTTCAATGTAAAAAAACAGTTCTATTTCAAACAATTCAATTTAGCATAAGTACACAGGTTCAATGTAAAAAGCAGTTCTATTTCAAACATTTCAGTTTAGCATACAAAAACAGTTTTATTACAAACTTTCAGTTTAGCGTAAGTACACAGTTTAGTTCTATTTGACCTACAGATTGGAGACAGTCAGGTGCTACGACTCCGGGCTTGAGTGGATCCGGAGCGATAGCAATAAATGAGTGCCCCACATTCCCCAAAGCTCTACCATTTCTGGAGCCTCACTATCAAATTGTTTAATGTTATACCCAGGGCACTTGTTGGTGGTGTCTTACTCCTTTGCAGAGATACAGTTGGTGTATTCTACATCCCCATCCCAGCCAGCTGAGTAATTGTAGAATCCCTAATAACACTACTAGCAGTTTTATCCGGAAATGTTATGATGAAATTGTCATTCCTGATCAATAAAAAGAATAATCTCAAAAGAAGATAAATTCCGGTCTTCATTAACTGATTTTCACCTCACAATCCTAAAATTTATGGTTTTCCTGAAACATGTTAACCTGGAATTCCTTTATGACCAATTATTTCTGAGATTGGAACTGCCCCCATTACATCGCATAATCTTTAGCCAAAACGTTATCCTCTCTCTTCGTCACGATTAGCAATTCGCTCATCATGAACTCCGATGATTTACTTAATAAAATCAATAATATAAACATAGAAAACAAATCTCCAACTAGTCACTACATAAAATCAATATACAGCAATATTCCTGTTAACAAATGTATCCAACGTTTAGAAAACCACCCCAAGAAACCAAACATTACGTTATATATATGCATATATATATATATATATATATATATATATATATATATATATATATACTTTTATATAAAGACAAAAAGAAAAAATTCACTTTCTTGGTATCATTATAAATTTATTTCAGGTTTTTAAAAACCTTCCCCCAGAAAAATAATTCAAAATTTTTATTTAGATGAAAACATACGAAAACATCTAAATAAAAATTTTGAATTATTCATCTGATCAAGGTTTTTTTTAAAAACCTGAAATAAATTCATAATGATACCAAGAAAGTGATTTTTTTTCTTTTTGTCTTTATATAAAAGGATTTTTTTAGCTCTACACATTGAATGTTGATGGATCATTAATCCTAAATTAATTATACATCAATAGAGGGTAGTATTGAGCACTCATATTGGATACTCCTACACTTTGGATTTCCTCCTTGGATCATATAAGAATATATATATATATATATATATATATATATATATATATGGTGTGTATAAGTTCCTCGGTTTATCATAGTCGCTGTTAATTATCTTATTAAGCGTGAAAGTCATCTCAGTGCACCACCTCCCCCATTCATCTCAAGAGAAGAAGGCCAGAGTCAATCCTTCATGCCTGAAGCATCTTTATAGAGGAATGCCGACGTAGCTAATCTAATTTTGACATCATTTTTACGATATATATCCGTGTCAGATGCTCTCTTGCTGGGTTAAGGTAAATTATACACCTAATTTATTATCAAGAAACTCTATGTAGGTTATATATATATATATATATATATATATATATATATATATATTCTTGAGGAAAATTATTAATCCCGGGAGAAATATATTCCTCTTGGTATTTTTACTTTAGCAACTTATTTCTTACATAATATATATGTATATCAAATAATAAAGACACATTTTGTCTGTATAATTTTATTAAGAACCTTTCAAGTTTCCTGATAAGTGTCTTGGTTTTAGATTGGAATTGGTGGATAAATTTACCAAAATTTTAGTTGAAAACACCACTATAATAGCACACGAAATTTATAAGCTACGACTAGACACCGGCTTATTGTCTAGTGGGTAGAGTGTTTGCCAATGGTCCGGGAGACCTGGGTTCAATCCCAGGTCGCGGCATACTAAAGACTTTTAAAATGGTACTTGATACTTCTTTGCTTAACACTCAGCATTATAAGGTACGTATTAAGAGTAAAGTGGAGCAATCCTCCTCTACACCTCGGTGTAGTAGCTATTGAAAAGGGAGCCTTTCGGTCGCCCTCGACTACAGTCGCTGACTTTACTCACTTACTTGAGAAATCTTAGAAGCCCTACATATAAAAGCAAAAAAACAAAAAACAAACTAGAATCAATCGAATTAATTTTGAAAATAGCGACAATGTTTTGAAACGCCTTTAATTTTTGCTTTTTTTGCTGTTATTTTTAATGTTCTATATTTCTTGATAATATTCCATTTCCATTGATAGCGTTCAGATTTTTAACTTCATCAGCATCTCAGTTTTATCCAAATCTGCGTTTACGTAATTTTGTAATGTTATAAAAAAACTAAAATACTTCTTCAAGAAACTCTTTCAAAAACACTCTTTATACATGCAAGCAACGTCTGATGACGGCCTAGGAAATGTCCGTAAGCGCTCGGGATAATTTTGGTAAATTCATCCACCAACTCCAACTTGAAACCAAGACATTTATCAGGAAACTTGAAAGGATCTTAATAAAGTAGTATAGACAAAATGTGTCTTTGTTTTTTATCAAACATGCTTAAATGAAAGACAGCTGCCCAACAACAACAACAACAACACACACACACACACACACACATATATATATATATATATATATATATATATCAATACAAGTACCCAAAGGGTCAGAAGAAATCTACCTAAGTTTCACCTTTCCAGATCATCTTCCTGATGATGATCCGGATGATGATCCGGAAAGGTGAAACCGAGATAGAATTCTTCTGATCCATTTGGTATATATATTAATATTTGCTCTACCTTGTATCGAGCACTTACTTTGTTTACTTAGTCCTCTGACAGATTTTTTTCTTTTGGCAAGACATTACGATATTCTTTGATTTCTTCAAACAAAACGTATGTTTTTAGTCTTTTTTTATGGAATTTTTTCCCAGATATCAATTTGTGTATTTGTTTATTCACAAGTTGGATCATTTGGGTTTTTCCACTCTGCCAGATTTAAAGTTAGAGATTAAGCTAAAATAGAAATACATTGTATGTATGTATGTATGTATGTATGTATGTATGTATAAACAAGAGATGAAACAAAAAGGATAAGGAAAATACATAATATTGTTAAAGAATGGTCGATAAAACAAAGTGTCCGTATGCTTGAAAGCAGAGCAATATAAAAAGAAAATAATAATTATCTCACCTTCCTTAATTTACTTATAACTACTTTTTTTGAATGAAAAAAAATCTTCAAATTGTTGTTTTTCTGAAGTAATATTTTTATTTACTTTGTCAATAAAATAATAAATAAGCAATGAAGTAGATAAATATTCACTAGTTTTATAGATTCATTCTGTAAATCTTTTCAAACTTTTTGAATTCATTTCTTTTGAGTAAAAATCTAACATTCTGTTCGTTCAAGTTTGCAGTCGGCTAGGGCTGTAGAATACATCGACTGTATCTCTTCCCAAGGATGAGAACCCCCTCTCCAAGAAAGACTGTCCTCGGTATGATACTAAATTATCTCTGGACGAGATTGATTGCATTTCACATAGCACTAATACCCTTGGGAAAGGTATGAATCCAATTATTCTCCCTCCAGCTATGGGTAAATAGTAGGGCAGACTGATTCTTCAGCCTTGGTGAGGCAATTAGTCTAGGAGAAGGAAAACTATGAATTCAAACCTGTTAAACTCCACTTAAAAATTGACCTTGTGTCATATCCTACCCGAGCGGAGGGGCTGGGTAAATAGGATGATACTAAATTATTTAATGGTAAGGCACCAGTCCTAGAACTTTGGGGAAGGTGGAGTACGACTTTATTGCCATTACTCGTAGATCCACCCTGACCTGGAGTGGTAGTACCTGTTCGGGTAATATCTATGAGCCACCAATATACGAAAAGGAAAACTCTTAAATTAAACCTGTTAAACTTCTCTCAAAAATTGACCTTGTGATGCATCGTACTCGTGCGGTGGGTTTTTATATATATATATATATATATATATAGGTAATATTCGGTCAGGTTAAACCAGAGTTTGGAGTAATTCCCTCAGGACAAGAAAATCATTCAAGAGCTGAACATTTAAATTTTCCTGGTAGAGAGTTCAATGTAATTTATTACAGAGCAATATTTCTTTAAGAAAAAAACCAAAGACCGGTTAATTCAAGATTATAAATTTATTTCCATCCCGTATTTTCAGTTTCTGGTGTGAACCAAAAACATGAAAAAAAAATTAATACAGGACTTTTTCAGACCCAATGGATAATTAATTAAAATCAAAATTAAAATTAAAATTAAACCAGAATAAACACGTGGGGTGTAGGGGGACGAGGAGGTAACTCCTAAATCTCGACTCCCTACACCCCTATTTTAATTTTAATCAATTATCCATTGGGTCTGAAGAAGTCCTGTATAAATTTTTTCTTCATGTTTTTGGTTCACACCAGAAACTGAAAATACGGGATGGAAATAAATTTATAATCCTGAATTAACCGGTGTTTTTTTTTTCTTAAAGATATATATATATATATATATATATATATATATTGTTAAAAGAGAAAATCATAAAATATACAAAAAAACAGTCATTAAAATCTATTTGTCAGTTCAATTCTTCGTTTCTTTTTCGAAAATTCCGGGATCCCTTTGTTGTAAAATATATACGTACTATACTCAACTTTCATCTTCTTCAAAAGGTTTTTATAGTTGGAAATTGGTTTGGTCTGGGTTTTTTGTTTAATTGCATATCAACCTGCCAAAGCTATAAGAACAGTAGTGGTACTATTTAACCCATAGTTGGAAGGGTATTTGCCCGAAAGTGAACGTAATAGCACGACTGGAGTACGAACTCGCTTCCTACGATTCCGCAGTCCATCGCGTTAACCATTACTCCATGAGGACTTCCCCCCACATTGATGGAAATGAAAATGAAAATCAAATTATTTAATCACTCCTCTCTTTGGAAACAGCACATATAATTATTGACACGCTTTCGTGAAAAAGACGATCACTCACAAGAAACAGTTGTGGCAGATATGGTCAAAATCAGACGTAGTAATTTCGTTATTCTGCAAGACATGGTTTTGATCAAGCTCCCGTATTATCTCTGCGACTTTATGGATCTTGACATTTGCTTCGTAAAATCTGCTGCATAAACTGATTTCAGCTCACATTTCAAACCATCTGAATTCAATATACTTTTATATACATCAGAAAGTGGAAAACGCTTCCATTGGAAAATTTTCTTTGTAAGCGGCAAAAAGTTTCGGATTTAACAATTCGACAAATCTGAACATTCCAATTGTTTTAAATCTTTGCTTATCGTGAACAATATCTTCATCTAAAATGTTGTTCAGAACCGAATAATTTGAATTTTTCGTTAAATCTGCCTGATTATAAGTCATTTGAGTAGACAAGTCTTTGATTTCAGCCGTATGAGACAATAAAAACATAATCAAGAGAATGACAGCTGATTTAATACAGCTGGAAAGCAAGCAAAAGAATTTCTGCTTTTCTATGGCTTTCTATCAGTGATTCTCTCTCTCTCTCTCTCTCTCTCTCTCTCTCTCTCTCTCTCTCTCTTGCACTCAGCTTGAAGGCAATTATAAAACAAGGAAGACTAAAGCCATGACCTTTTCTGACTACGGCAAGAACGTAAACAAAAATATTTTTGCTTTTCTGTAACTCTGTCTTTTCCTTCATCCAGTTTTATGTTCTGTCTCTCTTGCTCCCAACCCAAAGGCAATAGGGAAACTACTGAATCCATTGCTTTTACTAGCGTCTTTTCTCCTCAAACCAATTGGCATTTTATTCATTTTCATATCCTAAATAATATCGCTTGTAACAATAATCCTAAGAAATGAACAAATGGAAAATACAAAAAACGACAGTTCACAGCGGGTAATGATCATCATCGATAATAAATTTTATATTGCACTAAATTATTTATCCTAGAAAAAATGAATATATATATATATATATATATATATATATATATATACTTGCTTCTAAAAACACTTGTCTGAAGATATTTTTTAAAATTTTTTTTAAAAAGCGCAAATGAAAGTGAGGTAAGAGTTATTTTAGTGCACACACACAAACACACACACACAAACACAGATAGATAGATCCTATTTACCCAACCCCTCCGCTCGGTCAATTTTTAAGCGGAGTTTAACAGGTTTAAATTCAGAGTTTTCCTTCTCTTAGACTAGTTGCCTCATCAAGGCTGAAGAACCTAGTCTGTCTTACTATTTACCAATAGCTGGAGGGAGAATAATTGGGTTCATATTAGTGCTATGTGAAATGCAATCAGTCTCGTCCAGGTTTTGAACTCGTGTCGCCGTGTCCAATTCCTACGACGATAACCATTACACCACGGGCAGATAGATAGATTGTGATACGACAAATAGGAATATATCTTTAGAGCAATATCACGCTTGAGTAGCAGAGGTTAAATTTGGACAAAGGAGGTCAGGGCTCAAAGAGTTAAATATAGAATATAATAGCAAAATTATCACCGTCACCTTCTTGTTTTTTAGTTTGTTTGTTTTTTGTTCTCGAGCAAGGTTTAGATATTCATCTCTCTTTTCACTTTCTTTTAATTTATTCTATGATCTGCCGGGAGGCCAAACTCCACTATTCGGTAGGTTCTCTTATTCTTTTCTTTTTCTTTTTTTCTTTTTTTTTTTTTTTGTTTGTTTGTTGAATTTTACAGGTATCTTCATCTAGACGAAAATAGGTGATCCTTTTGTATCTCAAAGTCCCAGAGAACTGTGCGTCTCGTTCCCCAGGACAGATTCTTGGTTGTGCATATACATGGTCAAATTTCAATTTCTTGCACAATTCCCTGTGGATTATCTTCCCTACCCAGTCGTGTGTGGTCTTATATTGTTTTTGCGCTAATTTGCTGCATTCGCTTATCATATGACTGATCGTTTCATCTCTATCAACATTTAATCTATTCTAGCTATTTTGAGGCATCTTATCTATTTTTTTCTTTTCATGTAGTTTATCCTTATAGCTTTCTTTTGTTTTGCTATTAGAAGACATCCCGTTTCTCTCTAAAGGTTTCTCTTTCTTAGCTATGACTATGTTTAATCAAGTGAGATTTTACTTGTTAGTCGATTGAAATAGCAATAAAATTGTTTTTCTTTACAGTTTTGTTCCGTTGATCTTTGTATTGTTTGTGTTGTCGCCGTAATTAGTCTTTCTTTGCTCTTTTTTAGCTAATGGTCTTTCTCTCGAGTTTGAGTGACAGCAAGTCTCCTGGACTCTCCAAGACTCTTCGAAGTATTCTGGCCAATCGAAACAATGCTGTTTGTTTGGATGGTCTCCACTAGTCCTCCAAATTTCAAGTCCTCCAGTCCCGTTAATAGCCCTTTAGTTACTGTACCGAATGCACCAATCACAATTGGTATAATCGTCACCTTCATGTTCCATAGTTGTTGTTTTTTTTTCATTCCCGAGCAAGGTCGAGGTACTTATCCTTCTTTTCACTTTCTTTTAGTTTTATTCTGTGGTCAGCCGGTACAGCAAAGTCTACAATTTTGCAAGTTCTCTTTTTTTGTTGTTGTTGTTGATTACTATAAGGTCTGGTCGTCAGGCCGAGATTAGGTGATCCGTTTGTATGTCAAAATCCCATAGGAATTTATGTGAGTCATTCTCCAGATTATTATTATTATTATTATTATCATTATTATTATCCTGAGGGTTAAAGAAACTTGTGAAAAGAATTTCCAAGCTCCATGAATATGTAACATAGCTTGCATACTGCATACATACCGTTACCTTCTTAGTTGGATCGAGAACTTTTCAGCCAACTCTTATATCAAAACGAGAAGATTGTTGAGTGAAAAATTGAACGAATTTCTCGTATAGATGATATTCTGATCGAATTTCTTAAAATTAATAGCAAGACACACATGTGCACACACACACACACACATATATATGGGAAGCTCCCTTGGTATAGTGAAGAACGTGCTGGATAGCGACATTGTCCCCTCAGCATTATATATATAAACACACACACACACACACACACACACACATATATATATATATATATAGAGAGAGAGAGAGAGAGAGAGAGAGAGACGTGTAATAGTTATTGTCGTAAAAAATGGACACGGTGGAGGACCGAGTTCAAATCCTATGCACAGGCTGTTAGCACTTTACATAGTGCCAACACCATTGAAAAAGGGATACATCCGACTGTTATCCTTCCAGCTATGGTGAATAGTAGGGCATAGTGGGCTCTTTGACCTTGGTATGGCAACCGGTTTTAGAGAATGAAAACTCCGAATTCAAACCTGTTAAACTCCACTTAAAATTGACCTTGTGTCCCATCCTGTTCATGGGGAGCGTTTGGATATATATATATATATATATATGTGTGTGTGTGTGTGTGTGTGTGCACATACATGGGAGACCTTGAATTGAATTGAAATTGATTTGATACACGAAAACCTTCTTCGTGATACTGCCCGTTTCATGAAGAATGATCAAATGCGTAATATGATTTCTTTCAAAAATCAAATTAATCATTTAATCATATTTATGTTTATATTTATATCACAAAGAGCGATAACTCTGTCAACCCTTCATCTATAATTAAGGGGTATCTTTTGTAGCTCGCGCTTGCCAAATACAATTTCTCAAAACCTCCGCTGTTATTGGTAGATATCCATATGAATAAGATATGATTTCGACCTTTGAAAGAAATTACCTGAGAGAGAATGAAAACCGTCGCTAAAAGAAAAAAAACACATTTTAAAATACACAAAAAATGTCATCAATTGCAGATATGACGTCATTGTATCAATGTTTCAACCAATCAATTTTTCACCTCACCCTCGTATTGTAATTATGAATAAAGTTTCAGTGGCTTTTTAAAGGTACCTCAACCTTGATGGTTTATTCAATGCCAAAGACTTCATTCTAGAGAAACAGTAAAGTAAAGTTAGCGACGGTAGTCGAGTGTGACCCCCAAGTCTCCTTTTTCGATAGCTACTACACCAAGGTGTAGGGGAGGGCGCAACTCCTTTCCCTGGATTGCTCCACTTTACCATTGTTCCGTAACTTATAATGCTGAGAGTTAAGCAAAGAGGTATCAAGTACCATTTTTAAAGTTTTTGGTATGCCGCGACCTGGGATTGAACCCAGGTCTCCCGGCCCATTGGCAAACACTCTACCCACTAGACAATAAGCCAGTGTCTCGTCGTAGCTTATAAATTTCGTGTGCTGTTATAGTGGTGTTTTCAACTAAAATTTTGGTAAATTTATCCACCAATTCCAACCTAAAACCAAGACACTTATCAGGAAACTTGAAAGGTTCTTAATAAAATTATACAGACAAAATGTGTCTTTATTATTTGATATACATATATATTATGTAAAAAATAAGTTGCTAAAGTAAAAATACCAAATACCATTTGTTAAGTCTTTGGTATGACTCGACCTGGGATTGAATCAATGTCTCCCGGGCTATTAGCGAACACTGAAACCATTATGCAAATGTCCGGTACTATTTAATCCATAGCAGATGAGATAAGGGAATTCATATCTTTACACAAGGATATTAGTCTAAAAATGAATATAATAGCACGACTGGAGTTCGAACTCGCTTTGTACAATGTTTCAGTCTATCACATTAGCCACTACGCCACGAGAACTCCGCCTCCTCATGTATAAAGTATTTACCGATTTAAACTGATTAAAATTTATGAATACATTTTCTCTTAAAACATTGATATTGCAAATTGAATTGAAACTGATGAATGAAGATATATACGTAAGTAAAGTTGGCGACCTTAGTCGAGGGTGACCCCGAAGGCTCCCTTTTCAATAACTACTACACCGAGGTGTGTAATATAATGGCCGAGGGATTTCGTTTTATGCCTTTGGGTTTAGTTAGGCTGAGAACCTTTCAGTTCAGCACATGGGTTAGGCGCAAACTTGAGCGCAGGTGTTAACGCGGGTGCGGGGACGATGTGTCGTTCACAGATGTCAAAATAAAAATCCCAGGACCAGGGGATATGAATGACGTCATGCATCGGAAGCGTGCGAGGAGGATTTTGTGGGGATTTGAAAAGTCAGTTGAATTGAGAACTAGACACCGAACGAGAAGGGTCGACTTTCGGGGCTCGCAGAGGCCAGACGAATTTGCGTGCTACGGGCGCCCCACGAGATGAAGGGCAGATGGAAAAGCCAGAATAGAAAGAATGTGTATCTCTCTTCTTATGTCAAAGAACCTTTAAACTCAAAGGTAATAAAAAGTTTCGTACCTGAACTAAGAAGTTGTAAGTGTTTTTCGTGTTTCGGGATTCCTATGGTCTATGCATATATGTTATGAACATTCTATGTACGTTTTTCACATATCCGTATCTGGTTATGGTACAGATGTAGTGGGGAGGCGCTACTCAATTACTTAGATTGCTCTGCTTTACCCTTGATCCTTACCTTATAATGCTAAGCGTTAAGCAAGGTTAACGAAAATATATAATTGCTAACAAATAATCATTAAGAATTGTTGTCTGAATAATCATATCTACCCAATCCCTCTGCTCGGACAGGATATGACACAAGGTCAATTTTTAAGTGGAGTTTAACAGGTTTGAATTCAGAGTATTCCTTCTCCTAGACTAGTTGCCTCACCAAGGCTGAAGAACCTAGTCTTCCCTACTATTTACCCATAGCTGGAGGGAGAATAACTGCATTCATACCTTTCCATAGGATATTAGTGCTATGTGAAATGCAATCATTCAGGTCCAGGATTTGAACTCGTGTCGCCGTGTCCATATCCTGCGACGATAACCATTAGACCACGGGCACCTCCTAATTGTCTGAATAATAATAATTGTCTGAATCTATAATTGCCAACAAATGATTATTTTTTGTTGTTATTATTAAACAGACATAGTTAACTGAAAATAATTCATATTTGAACGGAATAATTGAAACCATAAAACTGTGTTTAAATCATTTTTCATTAAGAATAGTTGTCTGAATCTTTAATCGTTTTCAAATGTCTATTTGATAGGAATAGTTACATATAACTGTCATATAATAGTCATATAACTGCTAGCCCCAAAAAGGAAAAAAGATCTATTTCCGACATTTAGTGAAATATTAATAATTGGCATGTTGTAAAAATAACTAAACTTTTTCAAAGCAAAATAGCTCTCGATGCCTTTTTATAGTAAAATAATCTAAAATATATTTTCGCCGTAAAAAAATATTTAAAATGTATTTATTATAAACTCTAGCAGTGATACCCGGCATTGCCCATCGTATTATAACAAATTAACACCAGTAAGGTACAAATCTTTTTTAAATCATAAAATAAGTGAAGAATGAATAATATTTATTAGAATTTTTTTTTACGTTATTTAATGTCCATTTCAAATTAAAACCAGTAATCAGAGCTTCTAATGTCATTTCAATTTTTCCCTTTGATCAAGCAAAAAATTGTAAAACATTGTCAGTCGATTATAAAAATCTTTGTAAAGATGATGAATTAATATTTACTTTACTTCACATTAATCATTGCGTGAAGTTAAGACGTCATCTTTCTCAGATTCATTTATAAACAGTTTAAATTTAAAAAATTCCATTTAAAAGTAAATTAATCAATGTCAATGAAAATTCCTGTGATGGTTAAGAATATTGGATTACGATCGATCATGTTCCTTTGATCATAATTCGAAAAAAAAAAAGGAATCATTTAAAACCTATTAGTTACATTTTTCTCAGTAGGTTCAGTTCGCTATTCACGTTACCTATAAAATGGACAATGTCCTTCCCTCTGCTGAATAAAAATGAAACTTGTCAAGAAAAATAAAACCGAAAGGTGGTACTTAAAAGGCATTTTGATCATTGTAGAGGTAACACGATGCAGCAATATACAAATTTGGTTCATATTACAAAAAAGATAGGGAGTGTCCTCGTGATGTAAAGCGAGGGACTGCGAAATCGTAGTAAGCGAGTTCGAACTCCAGTCGCGCTATTTCGTTCACTTTCGGACAAATACCCTTGGGAAAGGTATGAACCCCCTTATTCCCCTAGCTATGGGTTAAATATTACCACTACTGTTCTAGGAGAATGGCTTTGGCATTAAATAACCTAAAAAGTTTGACATGCCATAAAACAAAGAAACCTAACCTAACAAAAAAGATTCCAATGTGTTTTTTGTGTTGTTTTTTACATTGCTGTAAAAAGCATATTTTCTTTGTTCATTTATTTGTTCAATTCAAAGCTTTATAGTTAATATTCGAAGTTTTTCCTTCTGGTGCAAAAAGACAGAGACCATCAGGATTTCGGAGTCTTCAAAGACCAACATAAAGCTGACTATGTAAAAAGACAAGATCCGTTAAATTCAGTTCAGAAATTTTAAATGATTGTTCTGGAAGTTTTCGGGGTTTTTTTTTTTTTAATTTTATGGCCAAGTCAAGTTTGACAGGAGATTAGAGCCTTTTAAATTCAAGTGGCAAATCAGTTGGTCTCTGAGGTACTCTTGGGATGAAGCAGTTATCTCCTGCGTGATTTTATGCCTTGATTGTTGTTTCCATAACGTGGAACATCCTATTTACGAGAGTAAGTCTTGTGTCGTTGCCTAGTTTGGGTGAATTGAGATTACCTAGCCGCATGGCTGGTACCCCAAGCTATTGTATTCGATTATGTGGAGCAGTTCTTGTTCGTTAAAGATTATTTAAAAACTCAGTTGGATACTTAATAATCTGGTCCTGAAAATTGATATCATCAACTGATTAATAGACTCTTTGCTCTTCAGGTAACATATTTAGAATCCTTATTTTCATTTCATTTACAAAAGTATTCATGGCACTAGAAGCCCTCGATCACAGAGCCATTCCTTACATTAACCTGACAATCAGGTTTTCTTCTTTTTGAACGGTTTGAAAGGGCAACTGAATTTGGTAGTGGGACTCCTTTTCCAGAAGTCCATTCCAAACATATAGAAGCTGGGTGGAAAATTTATCAACAGCATGACCAAGATTTAAAAGCACTTGTATTGTAAGATTGATTAACCTGATCTTCTCTGGAATGAGTACAAAAACGATATGACTGACGACTTTCTCAATTGAGCTAGCCAACAAAATGAAAATTAGTTCATTGAATTTTGCCTCGATATTTATGCCCAATTTCTCAACAATCTACACTGTCGGGTCCAGTCTATTTATCGTACACGATTAATAGTCGATGATTGCCCAGTCAGCTGGGGCTGTAGAATACTCTAACTGCACCTCTGCAGAGGGGTAAGACCCCATCAACGAGTGTCCTGGATATGACATTAAACAATCTGATGGTGAGGTTCCAGCAGTGCTGGAGCTTTGGGGAATGCAGAGCACCCCTTTATTGCCATTGCTCTCAGGTCCACTCCGGCCCGGAGTGGTAGCACCTGATAGGGCCCTATTTATGGGTTAAATAGAACTAACAGCATACTTATGCTAAAATGAATTGTTTGAGTAAACTGAATAGCTTGAAATAGAAATGTTTTTGACAATTAAACTGTACTTACATTTAAACTGCGTGCTTATGCTTAACTGAATTATTTGAAATAGAACTGTTTTTTGACATTAAAACTGTATTTACACTTAACCGAATTGTTACATACAACTGCTTGAATAGTTAGAAATGGAAATGTTTTTGACAATTAAACTGTGTACTTATGCTAAACTGAATTGTTTTAAATAGAACAGATTATTTACATAAAAATGGATTTGGCGTTAAATAACCTACAAAGGTTGATATGCCATAAAACCCAACAAACCAAACCAAACCAATAGTCGATGATGAAAGAATGGAGATATTCGACGGAGTTTTTTTGGGAGACAAATTATGATACTAATGATTTGGACAAATTCTTCAATCAAAATGAACATTCACTGAGGGATAACCAGAAGAAGGTTTACCATAGCATCTTGAATGGCATCGAAAATCACAAGAAAGTTGCATTATTTATAGATGCACCGGATGGTACTGGCAAAACCTCATAGTTTGCAAAAGTTCCCCAGAAAAAGAATATTGCCCTTGTAAATGTATCAAATGGGATTACACTTTCAAATGGAGAGAGAACTATACACTCTATAATTCATCTGCTCAAAGATTTTTCACAAGAAAAAAAAAACTTTGTGCAACATTAAAAAAATTATCAGATTACAGCAAATTTGTAAAGATAATCATTTTGTATGAAGCGACAACGAATAACAAACAGACTATTGAAGCAATCGATCAGACACAGCAGGATTTAAAGATTTGGTTGGTCACTTCTTTAAAATCTAAAACTTGGTTAAAGCGATCTTGCACTCAGAAATTTAATGAACGAAATAGAAGCTTTTACAACTGATTGATCGACCAGTATCTTGTCCTATTTCTGAGATTTTCTGTCGTGGGTAGAAATGAAATCCATTTTGGTAAATATGTCTACCACTAATTGGTTGGTCACTTCTATAAAATGCAAAACATGGTTAAAGCGATCCCGCATCGTGAAATGATAAAAATAGCTTTGGCAACTGATTGATCGACCAGTATTTTGTCCTATTTCTGGATTTTTTCTGTCTTAACTGGAAATGATATTCATTTTTGCCATTCCAGAAGATGAGTTGGTATTGGAATAAATCACAGACACTTTGAATTTGATGTGTCCACTTCTTAGTAGCAAAATAATGTCACGCTATTCATGCTGTTTTCATGATAATTACAATTTCATCAACAACAGATGCATTGTATTTCTTTTCATATTCTGCACTTGAATGTTTGTCTATTCTGATGATGATTTTTATTTTTTATCCACTTTATATGCTCAAGTGCATATTTAAAAACCACTGACATATTTATGGTGTAAGTGAAACATTCCTCAAACTCTATTACTATCTTCAATTCCAATCAACCATGAACATTTGTGCATCTGTTGTGCTTCTGCTTGATTGCCACTCATAAACTAAATCAGCACGAATTTATGAGATTCTTTGGGGAATTATATGATAAAACTACCCTTGGATTTTATTTGTTGTTAAGAATCCTAAGTTTGTCACATTCTTATCCGACCCAAAAGATGTCATGTGAAAAGTAGAATTGTATTTCAGAAGATTTCCTCGGGAGTATTTCGCTGCTGGATTATTCTCTGATTATAGATACTTGAGCAATTTCAGGAGTACCTTGAATTCTTAGCAGGACTCAATTTGACGTTGCTTTGCTACAGCAGTTTGATTCCGGTTAGCAAGTAAACGGGTCTGTCGCACGTTTTAGTTTCACATTGTCTTGTTACAGTAGCATTTTAATGCCTGTTAGCAAGGAAACGGGTCTACCGCACGTCCTCAGTTTCATGTTGTCTTGCTGCAGCAGCAGTTTGATTCCTGTTAGCAAGTAAACGGGTCTATTGTACGTTTTAGTTTTACATTGTCTTGTTACAGTAGCTGTTTAATGCCGTTTACCAAGCAAACGGGTCTGTCTCAGTTTACGTTGTCTTCAGCAGTTTGATTCCCGTTAACAAGCTAGCAGATCTTTCCCTCGTCCTCAATTTCACGTGGTCATGTAGCAGTAATTGGATTACCGTTAGCATGCAAACTGGTCTATCTCACGTCCTCAATTTCACGTTGTCTTGCAGCAGTAATTTGATTCCTGTTAGCAAGCAAACGGATCTGTCCCACGTCCAGTTTCACATTGTTTTGCAGCAGTAGCAGCAATTGGATTCCCGATTGTAAGCAAACGAGCCAACGTATATTGCTTTTAATTGAAAGGATCAATTTGATTGGTTGGTTGGTTGGTTGGTTTTACGGCATATCAACCCTTTTTCGGCCATTTAACGCCGAATGAAGTCATTTTGATAAAAAGTTCAAACAATTCAGATTTGTAAAAGAACAGATCTTTGTTCACAGAGTTTTGCTAAATGCCAAAAACTGTTCCATTTCAAACAATTCAGTTTAGTATATGTACAGATTTTTGTTTACTGGTTTTTGTTAAATGTCAAAACAGTTCTATATCAAACAATTCAATTTAATATAAGTACACAGTTTAGTTCTATCTGACCCATAGATCAGGTGCTACAACTCCGGGCCAGAGTGGTACTTCGTATTCCCCAAATCTCCAGCATTACTGGGACCTCACCATCAGATTGTATAGTGTCATATGTGACACTCGATGTGGGGGGTCTTCTTAACCTTTCGCAGAGGAGTAGTCGTTGGATCCTACAGCCCCAGCCAACAGGGCAAGAATGAATTTGAGTGGTTGCGAAATCGTTATAATTTTGATTTCCAGATGCTCAGAAAAACTGAAGAATCATAAATTATTATCAAAGATGTTTTGCAATGCATTTTTATTGTAAAATTCACTTACAATGCATTTTATAGTAAAAAATCACTTAAAATGCATTTTTATATTAAAGATTATTTCCAATGCATTTTTATAGTAAAAAAAATCACTTACAGTGCATTTCATAGTAAAAATCTTTTCCTATGCATTTTTATAGTAAAATTCTCTTACAATACATTTTATCGTAAAAAAAATCATTTACAATGCATTTTTATAGTAAAATCATTTCCAGTGCATTTTTATAGTAAAATTCACTTACAATACATTTTATAGTAAAAAATCACTTAAAATGCATTTTTATACTAAAAATCATTTCCAATGCATTTTTATAGTAAAACTGTTTTCTAATGCATTTTCATATAAAAAAAAAATGATTTGTAATTCATTTTCATCGTTAAAAGTCACTTTCAAGACGTTTTGATAGACAAAAAAAACTTTTTCAATGCATTTTCACAATAAAAATCATTGCAAAAACATTTTCATAAGAATGTATCAGTTATATTTTCACGCTTTAATCAACCGAGAATTCATGATAAGAGGTGCTTTATGCTTTTGGACGATAATATTATTTTCTACATGTACTATATCGTCAGCCTTTACTATTACGGACGAAGACTACGCTAATGACTTGGCGCTTGTAGCAAATACACCCACCGAGGCCGAATCTATGCAGCATAATCTGGAATAGGCAGCAGGTGGCATAGGCCTCTATGTGAACGCAGACAAAATGGAGTACATGTGCTTTAATCAAAGAGGTGACGTCTCCACACGAAATAGTGATTCTCTGAAACTAGTGGACTAGTGGAGATACTTCGGTGGACCCCATCACATGGACGCGCAAGTGTAGGACGACCAGCTTGAACCTATCTACAGAAGCTCTGTACGGACAAAGGATGCAGTCTGGAAGACCTGCTGAAAGTGACGGATGATAGAGAGAGTTTGGGAAATCTGTGCTAGCAGCAAGAGATAACGATGATGATGATTATTACATGAACTATGTTTGCTTTTGTGGAAGTTTTTGTATTCTAATGATTGTATTTTACTCTTATCTTCAGTTTTAAATCATCATAATTGACAACTGATGGTATTCAGCTTCTACGAACAAGTGAAAAATGTAAATAAGATTAAAGAAAATAAATAAATAAATACCATTTGTCTATATGGTCAAATTTTAGTCGTTTGCACAGTTCCCTGTGGAACACCTTATCTATAGTTCATTTTCTTAATTTGTTCACATGGTATTAATGAGTTTCTCTCTTTATATTTCTTCTACGTATCAATTTTCTTTAGTTCGTCTTTTAAAGAACTATGATGGGCACTATTGCCTTCAATTTCCACAGTTTAAAAGAAAATCTCGACTCGCTTTTCTTCTCATTTTTGCCTTCTTTATTTCATCATCGCTGTTTGTTTTCCTTTCATTTGTGTTGTTATTACTAATATTTTATTCTTTTAGAGTTTTTTCATACCAGATCTACCTGGTGGTTTTCTCTAAAGTCTGAGTAAGTCTCTTCAGTTCTCCAGGACCATTCTAAGTATTTCTAGCAGTGTTGAGTCTTGACAGTCTCGAGCCTTCCTCTGATGCCTAATTCAGCCAGATTCTTTACTAAGTTCTTGGAGACTGTTCCAAGAACTCCAAATACGATTGACATCACAGTCACTTTCATTTTCTACAACTTTTCAGCAGCAAAATCAATGAATTAGTCTAGTTTTTCGCTTCTTTTATTTTTATATTTATTTATGCATTATATTTTTTTTTCAAGTTCACTCAACGGTCTGCTGGAAGAGAAAAATCCACTAATACGCATTTTCTTTTCCTCTTGTTGATTAAAATAGCTCCGGTTTCTGTCCTGGATTGTAATTCAACGTCAAAGACAAGTCTACGTGCCTTATTTTTTAGGTCAGATTCTGGTTTGTGCATATACCCTTCGTCAGTATGATCAAATTTTAATCTCTTGCACAAGTCTTAGAGGTTCACTTTTCCCACCCAGTCATGTACCTCGACATGTATTCCTTTTGTTGCATTCTCTAACTACGGGATTAATCGTTTAACCACTGTCATCATAAAACCTACATTTGCTATTCTGTCTATTATCAATTTTAACTTTAACCTAATTGGTTCTTATTGTATTATTCTTTGTTGATATAAAGAGATTCTTGCCCAGTCGGCTGGGACTGTAGAATACACCGACTGCTTCTTTGCAGAGGGCTAAGACACCACCTCAACGAGTGTCTTTGATATAACACTAAACAATCTGAAAGTGATGTTCTAGCAATACCTGAGCTTTGGGGAATGCAGAGCACCCCTTCATTGCCATCGCTCCCTGGTCCACTCTGGCTCGGAGTGGTAGCACCTGATAGGGTCCTACCTATGAGTCTAATAGAACTAAACTGCGTATTAATGCTAAACTGAATTACTTGAAATATAACTTCTTTTTTTTATTTAAACAGCGTACGTATGCTAAACTGAACTTTTGAGTAAATTGAATAGCTTGAAGCGGAAATGTTTTTGACAATTAAACTGTGTACTCATGCTAAACTGAATTGTTTGAAATAGAACTGATTATTTATATAAAAATAGATTTGGCATTAAATAACCTACAGAGGTTGATATGACATAAAAACCCAACCAACTAAATAACTATGAAGAGATTCAGTTTTTCTTTTAAGATTTCCCTTATTTATCCATGTCCAGGTTATCCCGTGCTGTTTTCTCGTTGTTGATAAATCTATTGCTTTCGTTTAAAAGCATCTTTCTTGATATAAAGTAGTTGGTGACCTTAGTCGAGGCTGACCAGAAAACTCCCTTTTCAAGAGCTACTACACCGAGGTGTAAGGAAGGGCGCTACTCCATTCCCTGAATTGCTCTACTTTACCCTTGATCCTTCTGAGCGTTAAGCAAGGTGGTATTAAGTACCATTTTTTAAGTCTTTGATATGACTACCAGGGATTGAACCCCGGTCTCCCAGGCCACTGGCGAACACTCTACTCAAATAGAGTAAAATAGAACAACTTATGTTTTGAGAGAGAGAGAGAGAGAGAGAGAGAGAGAGAGAGCAGTAATATGTTGTAATTGGCTCGAACCCAATGGTATAATGGTTAGGGTGTTCGCTAATGGTCCAGGATATTGAGGTTCAGTCCCTAGGCGAGTCATAACAAATGGTACTTGACAATGGTACACTCAGCAGTATATAGTACAGATCAAAGAAAATCAAGGGAATAGTAGCTATTAAAAAGCGAACCTTCGGGACTATATATATTGTCATTCTTAGACAGTTGTATTACAACTCCTCAGTGTACCTAGACGCGCAAGATGCTTCAAGCTGGGATCAAATGCTGGGTGCGACAGAAATACCTTCTACATTTATACTGTCATCTGTGTGATGCAAGTGAACCTAGGCAATAGGCAATGGTAGCTCCAATTATCCAATATATTATAATTGATTTTATTATTCGATCAGTTGTAATGATGGCTTACACACTCTGTGTGTGTTTGCCGGTGAAATATTTTTTAAGACAGGAGAATCTATGAAAGTTACAAAGAGAGCTCTACGTGCTCATTTGATCTCATCTTGAAATGATACTGTTTCAGATAGAATGTCCAAATCATAAAATTATCTTGCTCTGTCGGTTGGGGTTGTAAAATGCGCTGACTGCTTCTCTGAAGAGGGATAACACCCATCACCTACAAGTATCCTGGATATGACACTAAACAATTTGATGGTGAGGTCTCAGTAGTGCTGGAGCTTTAGAGAATGCGGGGTACCCCTTCATTGCCATCGCTCCCAGGTCCACTCTGGCCCGGAGTGGTAGCACCTGATCGGGTCCTATCTATGGATCAAATATAACTAAACTGAATTTTTATGCTAAATTGAATTGCTTCGAATAGAACTGTTTTGACATTGAAACTGCGTACTTATGCTAAACTGAATTGTTTGAAATAAAATTGTTTTTGACATTGAAACTGTACTTACGCTAAATTGAATTGTTTGAAATTGAACTATTTGACTAAACTAAATAGCTTGAAATAGAAACGTTTTTGACAGTTAGACTGTGTTCTTACGCTAAGCTTAATTATTTGAAATTGAACTATCTACTTATATGAAAATTAATTTGTCATTAACTAACTTATTAAGGTTAATATGCCATAAAACGCAAGCAAGCAAATAAACAATCATGAAATTATCGATTTTCTATCCTGAACAGCATCATTCCGATACAATATTAAATGAAAAAAAAATGCTCTCCATATAAATTACAGAGTCACTTGCATCAGTATGTTTCTTGATATTAAAATAAATATTAAAAGTGGGTGTATATTTATCATTATGTAAATATCTTGTATGAATAAGTTATATAGGTAATTACGATTATTCTCACATTATATCCGAAATGCCTTCTATTATGACCCTGTTCGACAGTTCTGCCAATCTCGGAAAATATCAATATAAACATGACAGCTTTTTCGAGCAAAACGCACTCTTATTTTATGACCTTTTTTCTGTCTTTGTCCGCGTGAGTATTTCTCTGAATGTGCTGACAAATAAAATGGCGTTATGCGTTTAGATTGCTACGGCTTTGTTTACGCCCCAAGTCAATATCGCGTCATTATAAGTTTCCTAGTCGCTGATTTTGACCCGTTCGCCACTGCCAGTTTACTTGCGAGCTTCCCACGTCGTACTGTGTCTAGACCTGTCTCGAAAAAACATTGACAGAGGGCTTATGGACTTAAAGACAGACAGACAGACTAGATGAATTCGTATTGATCAGATTGAACTAGGTATTAACTGAAAGAGTCTTTTTTCCGACGGAAACAGCCAATTTAAGACAAAAAATAAAAAGGTAAAAATATTAAGTTTTTACTTTTTTCGAAATAGAAACAAACAAACTAAAAACATATTTCAAAAATTATTAACTAAAGTACCTTTTTAATTTTCTTTTTTTTCTTTCTTTAGCAATCATTGCATCTTGTTGAAGAAGCTTGGAATATGTCAACTGTAAGACCCCTACAAAAAAGGGTTTCCTGATTATGATATTAAATTCCATTCCGAGGTGAGGTTTCCGTTCTCGGGTTCTTCATTGTCATTACTCTCCGGTCCACTCTGACCTGGAGTGGTAGTAACTGTTAGAGTCCCATCTATGATCAAATTGATCCGTTTATGAATTATTAGTATTTGATAGGATAACGTGGGGGCGCCCCGAGTAATGTGATGGTTAACAAGCTAGACTAGCAAACCTTCACTCGTGAATACGAGTCTCATTTCCTGTCCTATTCATTCGGCCTTACGCCTCATGTAAGCTAAAAGCTTAATAAATTACAAGATAGGATAATGTGAAACGATATTGATGTGAAACGATATTACTGTGTGAAAACAAATAATTATTATCGAATAGAATAATGTTATTGTTAAATAAGAATACTTGAAATCATTTAACTGTATGCACATTATTTGTATAAAGAAATAGAAGCTATAATTGTTTAAAAATGATGGTTATTATTTTTTTAGTATCTTGAAACTGAATATATATATATATATATATATATATATATATATAATTTGTTCATCAACAATATAGTTAGGCTCTCATCAATAATAACTCCTGTACCCTCAACTTTAAAAGTGAACGCCCCTTCAGATATAAAAAAAAGCAATTATAAACTGATATCCCGTGCCAAACTGATTTCTTCCTCCAAAACAATATTTTATAAAGAGGTAGAAAACATAAAACAGGCTCTCATCAATAATGGGTTTCCTAACAATATTGTTGATGAACTAATTAAACGTATGATTAAAGATGTTAACCAACAAAATAAACACTGTACTACTCCACCCAGTCAACAAACATATATCGAACTTTTTTTTACCGAAACCAAATGCACTACAATTATAAATCAGTTGAGAAAATATTAAAAACATTGATTCATGGGAACATACTCCCCACTGATCCTAATAAAAAATAAAACTTATCATACATTATGATAAATTTAAGACCTCAAACTTAGTCATTAAAAATATTCCCTCTCCCTCGATTAGAGTTTTGTAAAAAAACAACGTTATATATCAATTTAAATGTTCTTTAGGAGATTGTATCTCTGAAAATAATTATATATATGTTGGTTTAACCTCAACTACCCGAGCGAGAAGACTTACAATGCACCTTTCTGATACAAGTTCCATAGCACAGCATTTAAAAATTTATTCATGCCCAACAACAGAATTACGGAAAATTCTTACCGAAAATACAACAATAATAGAATATCAAAATAAGCAAAATCTACAGACTCTCGAGACATAACATATTAGGAAAATACAACCCAAACTTAATAGAATTAATTTTGAAACCTGTGCTAATGTACTTAAATGTCTTTAGCTACTGACGCTATTCATAGAAACAAATTCGAAAGGTAAACGCTACACAATACAACAGTACAAACGTTCTTCTTACAATGTAGTAATGTACATAGAAAAGTTACATCATTTTTGTAATACATCATCCTCTGATGATGGCCCAAAGTTGGACAGAAAGTAATTGGGAAATAACAAATCATGGAAGATTATCAACCAATCCCCGCCGAATATCATAAGATCAATACGGCAATTCGAAAGGATTAACAAAAAATATGTAGACAAAAAATGTCTATTATATGCAATCAAATATATATATATATATATATTAAATGAAAATATATTAGTTTATATATATATATATATATATATATATAAATGCATGGATGTTTATCTGAGATCATGCTAATGAATATATATACTGAATATATATAAAAACTAATATATATTTATCTATTATCATATAATAGCTCTATCACAGATATTGAGCACTCTCCAAATTGTGCCGTATCTGTCACAAACTCACCGAGTGAGATAGTGACAACCATACACTGTTGTAATATACATTGTCATCAATAGACAGACTGTTTGGTCATGTCACAACTCTTCAGGGTGACTACACATATAGGATGCTTCAAGCTGGGATCGAAACCTGCCAAACTTTACGTTAGACTCAGTATGTTACCGGTCTGCCATCAGATAAAACACGTCAGCCCGGGAATTATAAAGCATTATGTATTGGTTATGACGTGAAAATAGAAATATGCTGGCGTATTCAATTATCTAATATACGTTTCACTCATTCACAAGCTTCATCAGGTAAGGAGTGAAAAATTATTATCAAAACCATTTTTAGATTAAGCTCGTCAATAATTGAAACGTATATTGAATAAATGATTGCTCCACCAAATTATGATTTTCCCCATAATTTTTTCATAATTTTTCTCTCCCTCACTCTCTCACACTCTCTCCCTATATATACATATTTACCAAATCAACCCCTCCGCTCGGGCAGGATATGACACAAGGTCAATTTTTAAGAGGAGTTTAACAGGTTGGAATTCAGAGTTTTCCTTCTCCTAGACTAGTTGCCTCACCTACTATTTACCCATGGAGGGAGGATAATTGGATTCATACCTTTCCCAAGGGTATTAGTGCTATGTGAAATGCAATCAGTCTCGTCTAGGATTTGAACTCGTGTCGCCGTGTCCATTTCCTACGACGATAACCATTACACCACGGCCACCACCTTTCTAAACTGTGTATATATATATAATATATATATATATATATATATATATATATATATATATATATATATATAGTATATATATATATATATATATATATATATATATATATATATATATATATATATATATATATATATATATATATATATATATATATATATATATATATATATATATATAAATATATAAATATATATATAAATATATATATAAATATATATATAAATATATAAATATATATAAATATATATATATATATATATATATATATATATATATATATATATATAGTTTAAAAATTCATGACTCAAAGTTTCACTCTTTTGATCATTGTAGCGAGTGTTTAATACATGTGGCGTTTTCAACGCAACAATCGTGTGTTTTTATCCCGTTTTATCTTTTTCTTATTTTATACGAGACAAATATTATGATATTGTTCTGTACCTCCAAGCATTAGAAACTGAAAAGATTTTACCTATTAAATTTTAATCACAATTATATAGATATTTATATAAATCTGTCACATCTGTCATAGTTTTCGTAGGATATCGTCTGCTTCTTGTCTTTCTTAACGTCGAACTATATTCTTTTATTAGATCTATTGTTGTTCGTAGTTGGATGGTTGGTTGCTTGGTTGCTTGGTTGGATTTTATGGAATATCAACCTTTGAAGTTTGTTTAATGCCAAATCTGTTTTTATACAAATAATCGGTTCTATTCAAATAATTCAGTTGAGCATGAGTACACAGTTTAATTGTCAAAAACATTTCTGTTTCAAGCTATTCAGTTTAGTTAAACAGTTCTAATTCAAAGAAGTCAGTATAAGTTTTGTTTACACACAGTTAAATGTCAAACCAGTTCTATTTCAAACAATTCAGTTTAGCGTAAGGACAGTTTCAGTGTCAAAAACATTTCTATTTGAAACAATGCAGTACGCAGTTTATATGTCAAAACAGTTCCATTTTAAACAGTTCACTTTAGCATAAGTACGCTGTTTAAATGTAAAAATAGTTCTATTTCAAGTAATTCAGTTTAGCATAAGTACACAGTTTAGTTCTATTTGACCAACAGATAGGACCCGATCAGGTATTACCACTCCGGACCAAAGTGGACCTGGTAGCGATGGCAATGAAGGGGTACTCTGCATTCCCCAAAGCTCCTGCATTACTGGAACCTCATCATCAGATTCTTTAGTGTCATATCCAGGACACTCATTGTGGGGGGCCTTACTCCACTTCAGAGGTGTAGTCTGTGTATTCTACAGCCCCAGCCGACTGGGCAATGTTCGTAGTACGTAATCAAGGCAGATTATGGATTGATAAGGTGTTAAAATATCTCATTTCAAGAATCCACCAATAATTTCAAAGTTGTAATTTACTAAGTAAAAGTAAGTAAAGTTGGAGACCTTAGTCGAGGGTGACCAGAAGCCTCCCTTTTCAATAGCTACAACACCGATGTGTAGGGGAGGGTGCTACTCCATTCCCTGGATTACTCCACTTTACCCTTGATCCTCACCTTATAGTTCTGAGTGCAAAACAAGACGGCATCAAGTACCATTTTTTTAAGTCTTTGGTATGACTCGACTTGGGATTGAATTCCGGTCTCCTGGGCCATTGGCATAATTGTTAGGTGTTCGCCAATTGTCCGGGAGACCGGGTTCAATCCCAAGTCGAATCATACCAAAAACTCAAAAAATGGTACTTGATGCCACCTTGCTTAACACTCGGCATTATAAGGTACGGATCAAGGGGAAAGTAGAGTGATCCAGGGAATGGAGTAGCGGCCTACCCTACCCTGTTGTAGCTATTGAGAAGGGAGCCTTCGAGTCACCCTTGACTATGATTGCCAAGTTACTTAACTTACTTAGCTTTTTGCTTAGACGTGGCACAGGGCCGTATGAATGAGGCACTTAAAGAGACCCGAACTCACTCGTCTAGGTTTGCTGGTCTAGATTGCTAACCATTACGCCACCATAGGCGCCCTAATAATGCTAAAGTTGTTGGTATCACTATCGAGTGAGCGAGCCATTGCTTTCGTGTTATTTATCAAGCACCATTATAGCGGCAACAGTTTTTTGGGGAGTGATCATATGCTTGTATTATTTGCTCCATCTTTTCTCAGTGTATGGAATCAAATGGCTGAGAAAAAATGGTTGGAAAGTTCATGTGTAACGGCTAACGTGCTGGACTGTGACATATATATTAGTAAATGAGTTCAAACTCAACTCGCTCCATTACGAACTCCTTTGTTCTTCCAGTTATGTATTAAATGATATCACTATAGTTCTTCTACAAGGATAGCTTTGCCATTAAATAAACCCCAAAAGTTTATATGTCTTTAAATAAAGCATTCACTTCCGAATTAAAGCCGTTGGGAAAGCTATTATACCCTTTTTGCGCAAGCTCTTCCTGTTGTTCTTCTCCAAGGATTGCTTTGGTATTAGATAACCCACGAAAGTTGATCTGCCGTTAAATAAAGAAATCAAACTAAACTTAGTTCTCAACTCCGGCACCGGAAGGAATATCAAAGTATTTTGACCTCCAAGGAGGACCTACCCTCTGTGTCTTCGGATTACCAGTCTGTTTCACACAAACTCTATTACGCTTTCAGCGGAGACGAATAGCTTTTGATATAATAAAATAACGCCTTTAGCCTGGGCACGAACACCGACTTCACGCACCATTTTCCGCAGTCACGGAAGCCGCGAGACAGTTTTTTTTTTCTTTATCAAAGTATTTTTTCTTTATGGAACTGGTAATACGCCTCTCATGTTGATATAAAATTCTATTGTTTTTACAACTTCCTTGAGCTCTTTGTTATCGATCAACCATTAATGTTTATACATTTTCGACTCCAGAATATATCATTGTTCTTTCTTTCTTCTTCTTGGCGCTCAGGTAAATACACGTAAAAGATTTACTTTTCTTTCTCAAAACCTACCATTCATGATGTGGCATTTACAATGGTAACAAAGCACATGACTGCTTTTATTAGCTGGTTTTTGATGAAGGGAAACGGAAACAATCGCAAAATTCTATTTTTAACAGTCTAAAGCAATTTTTTCTGCTTTTCCTATCCCTTTTTGTACATTTTTAAAATTGAGTGGGGGTGTCTCATATGGTTTAATATGCCTTGTTTATGGGCCTAAGGATACGATGTATCCCATGCAAAGGGTTAAGACAGTATCCCCCAAAAAAGGGGTCCTGGGCATGATGCAGTATATAGTGCGGAGGCTACAGTTTAGGAAATATAGGGACGATAGACTACCCCTTCTTTGTCATTACTCCCAGGTCCACACCGTTTAGGAATGGTACTACTTGTTAGGGTCCTATCAATGAGTCAAATATTAGGACCTTGAATAAGTTATCGCTGTTTTCCAACAGATGCCATTCACAAAACTGCATGCAAGTAGTTTCAGATGGTAACGCATCTATAAGGAAGTACTCAAAGCAAGCTTGAAATTCAGAGAAAGTCATTTCACCGAAGTGTGAACAACTTTGTTTTTCATAGCGTCAAACCTATCGGATTCCGTGTCCAAAAAGTGTATTTGTGAGTAATTTTACTTCACTATGTTTATTCCGGACATTGGCATAATGGTTAGAGGGTTCACCAATGGCCCAAGAGACCTGGGTTTAATCCCAGGTCGAATCATACCAAAGACTCAAAAAATGCTACCTTGCTTAACACTCAGCATTATAAGGTAAGGATCAAGGGTAAAGTGGAGTAATCCAGGGAAAGGAGTAGCGCATTCTCCAACACCTTAGTGTTGTAGCTATCGAAAAGGGAACATTCGGTTCACCCTCTACTAGGGTCGCCAACTTGACTTTTTACTTACTTACGTTTTTCAAAAGAAACCTACAGCTGAATCACAGAATTCTTGTTTAGACTTACGGCGACCATATGCAGATATTGTTTTAGATGATATGATTTTGATGTTGAAGATAAAGAATACTCTGGCGCATCGAAAAAGTTTGAAGACAAAGAATTGGAGGCATTGCTTCATGAAGACTCATGTCATGCGCAAACTGAACTTGCTGAATCGTTAGAAGTTGATCCGACAAGAGTTTCGAAACGTTTGAAAGCATCAAGAAGTATTCAAAAGTAAGGACATTGGGTGCCGTACGAGTTGAAGCCAAGAAACGTCGAACGGCGTCTTATGAACGCAATTCTCTGACCTCTCCACATAAATTTACCCTAAAATGGTTGACATAGGGTCAAAATCAATAGATCAATCAATAATTATTTTATCAATATGTATCAGAAGTATTTTCGTTTTCTCAAGACCTTAACTCTAACTTTTTGTCCATGTATATATCTAAAGATTCATTGTGATCCTATTATTATTATTATTATTATTCACTCATGAGAGCTTTTAACATCAGCGTTAGCCGATGGTTTTTCACTGGAGTCTGAGTGACAACAAGTCTCCTCAAGTCTCTAGGACTCTTCTTAGTATTCTGGCCGTTCTCAACTATGCTGTCGTTTGGATGGTCTCCACTCGTCCGCCAACTTCCAAGTCTTCTAGTCCCTTTAGCAATCCTTTAGTTATTGTTCCAAACGCACCAATTACAATAATTTTCACCTGCATTTTCCACAGTTTTTTCAATTATTATTATTATTATTATTATATGATGTATTCATCTGTTTAAAATGTTCATGAACCACACTAACATAGTGGCTCTTTAAGCATGTATATTTCGACTAGGTATTAATCTTTTGTGAAGTAATAATAGAATATAATATGCACATGTAGGAAACATCAGATGATAGCTCTGAGGTCAGGCATGGTTTCGGGGACAAAGCATCATTACCATCCTCCAAGAGCGCCCAAATAGTATCTTAAAAATACCATCAGACTTTGTTGGTTTTCTTTCACATCGTGAAAATGATAGATTAAGGTGCATTATCTCTGTATAATCTTTTATTGTATTCACTGCTTTCCAGGTTTAATTCAATGATTAAATATTTGATTTGGTTTGGTTTCTTTGTTTAATGTCATATCAACTCTTTTTAGGTTATTTAATGCCAATGCTATTCTCCTAGAAGAACAGTAGTGGTACTATTTAACCCATAGCTGGGAGGATAAGGGGGGGTTCGTACCTTTCCCAAGGGTATTTGCCCGAAAGTGAACGTAATAGCGCGACTGGAGTACGAACTCGCGTACTACGATTTCGCAGTTCCTGGCTTTAACCATTACACCACGAGGACAACCCCTTAAATATTTGAATTAACTGACTAGATAACATGTCAGTACACTGAACAGTTATATTTGTTTGTTGTTTCAATGGCATATCAATCTTTTAGGGTTATTTAATGCCAAATCCATCCTTTTAGATGACAGCACATTTAACATTTATATTAAACCATTGATAGTGTAACTAAGTATTTAAAATAATTGTTCGTTTGTTATTTTAATGGTATATCAACCCTCTTGAGTTATTTAATGCCAATTCAATTTCAGTAGAGCTACTATTCAACCCATAGATGGGAGGATAATGGGGTTCATAGTTTTCCCAAGGGTATTCGTCCGAAAGTGAACGCAATAGCGCAATGGGATTTCGAACTCGCGTACTACGATTAAGCAGTCCAGCGCTTTAACCAATGCACCCCCTTTAAATAATTGTGCAAATACATTTTTGTACTCTTTATAAATGGAGACCATAATAGTTAAATTGGAGGTACCCGTGGTGTAATGGTTATCGTCGTCGGAAATGGACACGGTGACACGAGTTCAAATCCTGGACGAGACTGATTGCATTTCACATAGCACTAATACCCTTGGGAAAGGTATGAATCCAATTATTCTCCCTCCAGCTATGGGTAAATAGTAGGGCAGACTAGGTTCTTCAGCCTTTGTTAGGCAACTAGTCTTAGAGAAGGAAATCTCTGAATTCAAACCTGTTGAACTCCGCTTAAAAATTGACCTTGTGTCACATCCTGCCCGAGCGGAGAGGTTGGTAAATATGATAATAGTTAAATTGCCTTTTGCATAAAATCAGTTGTAATTTTCCTTTTTTATTATTTTTGGTGGAATATCATGTAATGAAAATGGAAATTATTAGGCATTATTTGTGACCAAACACTTAGGACTGAACCTCAGTAACCATTCTAGAATGGCAAGTACACACCTCTATAAGCAAAAATAGAATTGTGTAAACACATAAAAGAAGTATACTTTTTGGCCTGCTATATATTAATTCTCTCTGATAAAATAAATCGGGATTTCTTCTAAGCTATAGCTATGTCAGTACTACTGTATGGATGCACCACCTGGACACTAACGAAAAGCATCAAGAAAAAGCTAAATGGAAAGTAAATGGATGATTGAAACGTCTGTGTTGGCCGTTCCGTAAGGACGTACATACATCGACTCTCTACGGACACTGGATACCTTCAAGAACACCAATCAGGAGCGATAGACGATAGGGATGGTGAGAGTTAGTCAGCGAACTCCATGCTATGAGGATAACTTGATGATGATGATGATGATGATGATATAGTGAAGAACTTTAAGTCATAATCTGAGGGTTGGTTGGTTGGTTGGTTGGTTTATGGCATACGAATCTTTCTAAGTTATTTAATGCCAAATACATTTTTTATAGAAATAATCAGTTCTATTTCAAATAATTCGGTTTAGCATGAGTACAAAGTTTAATTGTCAAAAACATTTCTATTTCAAGCAATTCAGTGTAGTCAGGCAGTTTTAATTCAGATAATTCAGTTTAGTATAAATATAGATTTCGTTTACACGCAGTTAAATGTCAAAACAGTTCTATATTAAACAATTCAGTTTAGCGTAAGTACATTTTCAATATCAAAAACAGTTCTATTTCAAAGAATCCAGTTTAGCATAAGTACGCAGTTTAAATGTAAGCACACAGTTTAATTGTCAAAAACATTTCTATTTCAAGCTATTCAGTTAAGTCAAACAGTTCTAATTCAAACAAATCAGTTTAGCATACGTATGCAGTTTAGTTCTGTTTAATCTATAGATAGGGGCTTATCAGGTGCTATCACTCCGGGCCAGAGTGGACCTGGGAGCAATGGCAATGAAGAAGTACTCCGCATTCCCCAAAGCTCCAGCATTACGTTACTATCAAATTGTTTAGTGTTATATCAGGATAATCGTTTAGGGAGGTCTTACCCCTCTGCAGAGAAGCAATCGATGTATTCTACAGCCCAAGCCGACTGGGCCATTATAATCTGAAGAACTAGCTAATTAACTATTACCTTAGAACACATTTGAATCGTCTCTATTTAAGTCAGATTGTACATATCTATCTATCTATCTATCTATCTATCTAAGTAGGTAATCTTCGTGGCGAAATGGCAAACATTCTTGACTGCAACGTTATTGGAAGCAAGTTATATAGCCACAATGAGGGAAGATACATGAATATAGGAATGATAACGAGTGCACTTCTTTATAAGAATATATGTCTTTCTCTTTATTCTCGAAAGGGCTTGAAGCTTCTGTGGTGTGAGAGATTGACGAACGGAGGAAACAAAGACAGACTGCTATATTGACATTTAACTTCTTTTCTTGACCATACCATACGGAGCGCTCTCAGTGACTGCACGCTGTCACTGACTCAGGCCCTCACTGACTTCAACTGTCCCCACTCTCACGCAGGCGTCTGCATATAATATTTCATTACGCTACGACTTCCGATCAACCACGTGACTTCTTCCACTCATTTACACAGGAGCGTCCTGTTCAGAGATATCTCTGATTGACTGCTCGGTCATGGGTCAATAGGTAACAATGGTATTACGTTCACTTTTGGACTAATACCCTTGGGAAAGGTATGAAACCCCTTTATCCGCCCAGCTACGACTTACATCGTACCACTATAGTTCTTTTACAAGGTTTGGTTTGGTTTCTTTGTTTAATGACTCATAAACTTTCATGGGTTATTTAATTCTAAAGCCATCCCGGTAGAAGAAATGTAGTTGTACTATTTAACCCATAGCTGGGAGTGCTTAGAGATTCATATTTTTCCCGAGGATATTAGGAAAAAAAAAAGTGAACTTAATGGTGCGACTGGAGTTCGAACTCACATACTACGATGTCACAGTCCAGCATAGTAGCCATTAAGTCTCTTATAAGGAATGGCTTTTGCATCAAATAACCCACGAAAGTTTATCAGCCATTAAACAAATATGTCATTAAAGAATGAAACCACACCAAACAAATCTACGTATATATTTATGTCAGGTTGTAGATGTCTACTAATGATTGTTTCTGTTTGTCAACCTCAGTGTATGTATGTATGTATGTATGTATGTGTGTGTGTGTGTGTGTCTCAATCTGTTCATATTTGTCTTCATTTTTACTATCTCGATTGGTAAAACAACAAATCAAAATACTATATATTCTGACGAAATACTATTTATACTTTTCATTCTGTTTGACGAAAAAGTCTGGAGACAAACTATTCATTTTCCATTAACACTTGCTTTTAGATTTAATCGCAGAATCTAAAACAAACAGGTTTTCTTCGTCAGTGAAGTCGTGAAAAGATTTCTCTTCTCTCTCTCCCTCTCAATATATATATATATATATATATGTGTGTGGGGAAAATGGAAATTAATCTGACGGTATGAAAATGTTCAGAGATGAAAATACACAAGGTCCTCAAAGGATTAAATATATAAAATCATTCTCTGAAAACCTTCTGTTTTTTCATCTCTCTCTCTCTCTCTCTCTATATATATATATATATATATATATAACACTGGTTTACAAAGAAATTGAGGCTAGCACAAAAATACCCGTTTTTACCTAATTTGAGGGTGCTGAATTCAAATTTGAAATCCGTTTTTACTCATCACCTCTAGTTTTTTAGATATGCATAGTGTGCATTTTGTGCATATATGGTACATAAAGGCGTATATGAATTCAGGGTTAATTCTAATATTGTGAGACTTATGGCTTATTTTTTAGTTATTATGCACTAAATGTAAGTGATAGCATTACATATATATATATATAGTTATATATCAAGACGGATTTTGACAGTTAAGGCAGCAGGTCTCAATCCACACTCTAGCAGTCATTGGAAGAGGTTATCTCGCAGGCGGCGCAGGAGGTTGGTGTCCCTCAACTATCGTGTTACACAACATTTGGGTTAATAGATATTAGTATTACATTTTCAAATGCACATTTACTTTTCAACTTTGCTTTCAACTTTGCTGTCCCGATGGTTTGGAGAGAGCCGCGAAACTACGCAGATGATTGTTATTCTTGTTTAACTAATATAACTGGTTTCAATGCATCTTCTAGGAAAAAGATCAAATATCCCAACCTTCGATCTGCTATGAGACCCGTTCCCCATTCAGATGATCTTCCTGTACCCACGCCTCCAGTAAATATGGATCTTCTTTCCTCATCAGATGAAGAAATGCCTTCAAGGGAGGATTCTGCCGAGTCAATATCTTTGGAAGATATTGAGTCTACATATTCAGGAACAAGTGGCAATGAGCCACACTGGATCATCTAAAGAAGACCTGTATGATCTTGCTCGTGATTTGTATCTGTCAAAATAGCAGTCAGAGCTCTTGGCTTCTCGGCTTAAACAGTGGAACCAAGTCCAGGAAGATGTAAGGATCACCAGTTTCAGGAATCGGAACAAAGACCTTGCTTCCTTTTTCGATATGGAAAACAAGTTGTGCTACTGCAAAAACATACCTGGCTTGTTTACGTCCCTTGGTTTGCCACATAATCCTTCAGACTGGCGTGATTTCATAGACTCTTCCAAGCGAAGTCTCAAGGGTGTACTTCTGCACAACGGGAATAAATATCCCAGCATTCCCATTGCACACTCTGTTCATCTAAAGGAGTCCTATGACAATATGGGAGCTTCTTTAAGAAGTTTTTAAATACAGCGAGTATCAATGAAGTCTGTGTGGGGACATCAAGGTCATTGGTCTTCTTATGGGTATGCAAGCAGGCTTCACAAAGTACTGTTGTTTTCTCTGTCTCTAGGATAGTCGAGCTGTATCCCAGCATTACAAGCAGAAAGACTGGAGGTCTAGAAGCACCTTTGTTCCTGGCGAACACAGCCTCAAGGAGAATCCTCTGGTGGACATGAATAAGGTGCTTCTTCCTCCTCTTCACATCAAGCTTGGTTTGATGAAGAATTTCGTGAAGGCGTTGCACAAAAATGGTGCTGCCTTCCAACACTTGTCTACTGTGTTCCCAGGTCTTAGTGCTGCTAAACTCAAAGAAGGCATCTTTGTCGGACCTCAGATCCGAGAAGTGCTGAAGGATACTGATTTTGAGGAACTTCTTAACTTAAAGGAACTGAGAGCATGGGAAGCATTCAAGTCAGTCTGTAGTGGCTTTCTTGGTAACATACGCGTACCAGATTACCAAGCCTGTATTGAGAAGTTGCTAAAGTCTTACGAGGATATGGGGTGCCGAATGTCACTCAAGATTCATTTTCTCCATTCCCACCTCAACTTCTTCCCGCCAGACCTCGGAGCAGTGAGTGATAAGCATGGAGAAAGATTCCACCAAGACATTACGAAGATGGAGAGCAACTATCAAGGCAAATGGAACCCCAGCATGATGGGAGACTTCTGCTGGACGCTCTTGCGTGACATCCCAGAGGCAAAATATACCAGATCTCCTAAGAAAACGCACCTTTCACTGTCTGTGGTACTATGAATTGTGTAATTGTGTCATTCAAGTATATTGATTCAATCAGTGTTATTTATCTATCCTGTTTTATCTGTTATAAGCCGCTGCAACTCTTGAAATATGCACATATATTCTCTGTTTATACTAAAATGAGACTATTTAGATGCGAGAAAACTAGAGGTGATAGAGCAAAACTATTTATAAATCTGAATTCAACACAGCCAAATTAACAAAAAACACCTTTCCCATTCTTGCCTCAGAGCAAAAATTCATTTTTGTAAACCAGTGTAATTAGAGGAATTGATATTAGATTAATTAAATTACCATGACCCGTTGATTTGGCATCGCTTATGTGTGGTGGCCCATTGATAGAAGTTCGGTTTCTGCATTCTGGGGTTGCCGGTTCGATCTCTAGTGGTGGAGATCACGGTATGCACTGTTGATGAGACCCAAAAAGGTCGAAACAGCGGTTCAGTTTTCCGTATGTCGCATGTGGGTGTTTGCCGGATTTTCTGGTCATGGTAATTTAATTGATATATATATATATATATATATATATGAGGAACATTGATTGGAGACTTGTACGTCAACATGCAAACATGTTTGTGAATGCGTGAGAAGCTAAGATATTTCCTATTGCGTGGTGTAGTGGCTAACATGCTAAACTGCTTTCTCGAAGTAAGTGAGTTCGAATTTCAGGCGCGGTCTTACGTTAATTTTCGGATGTATATCGTCGGTAAATATATGGACCGCTTTATCCTCCAGCTATTGGTTAAAACTTATAACTGCTATTTTTCTACAAGGATGGCTTTGCCATGAAATAACCCACAAAGGTTTATATACCATTAAACAAAGAAAAAAATAAAATAAAAAGCCATATCTCGCTGATGATATTTTCCATGGAGAACTCTGATAAAAATTGATCCACATATGCATAGAAAAATCGAAGGTTTGATGAAATTGAGAGCCATGACAACAATTTTCTTGATAGGGAATTTTACCAAATGTCTAAATTTGTTATTCTGATAGAATATTATACTTATTCTCTTAACTAATTTCAGACAGTCTCTTAGGATCAAATTTTGAAGATCTGGTTAGTGTGGAATCCGTTCGTTGCCATTACTCCCCGAACCACGTTTACCCGAAGTTGTACCTGTTAGTATCTCATGTAATAGTCAGAGAGATCCGTTTAAAAATTAATCGTATTTTATTGAATCGACTTTTCGATTGCAAACCACAACAAAGTCTTCATTATAGGTCCTGTAAAAGATTAATAAATTAATATTTTTTCTTATTATTTTTTAAAGTCTTAAACAACAGACATAGACGTTATTTTAAAAAAAAAGACTCTAATACATAATTCATATAAAAGTTAATTTTAAAAAAATCTATCGGCAAGATGAAATCCTTTTTGAAAAACATTTCAAAAACTTGTGACGTCACACTATTTTGAAAAGAACACAATTAAAGATAACAAAACGCTGAAAAAATTCATTTTTCTCATCAATTTCTTATTTGAAAATATTTTTCGGATGAAGCATTTTTAACATTGCGTTTTAAAATCGCCCTGAAGATGGTTTCACAAAAAATCGAAGCGTGGCATATCATCAGATAAGAAAAAAAATCCTCTGATATTTTGTTTTTTCATATTTTATATGTATGTATTTATCAACCCCTCAGCATGAATAGGATGTGGAACAAGGTCAATTTTTTGCGGAGTTTTACAGGTTTGAATTCAGAGTTTTTCTTCCCATCGAACAGTTACAATACCAAGACGAGTCTACCCTATTATTTACTCATTGCTGGAGAGAGAATAGCTGAATTCATACCTTTCCCAAGGGTATTAGCGTTATGTGAAATGCTAACAGTGTCGTCCGGGATTCGAACTCTGATTGCCGAGTCCATTTCCAGCGATGATAAGCATTATATATATATATATATATATATATATATATATATATATATATATATATATATATATAATTTTTGTGAATGTCAATCCTTAGATGAAATAAATGACGAAGTAATTATATTACCTGTTTGTTGGGGCAGTAAAATACAACGATTGCACCTCTGCAGAAGGGTAAGACCTCCCCTGCTCTATTGAGTGTCCTGAATATGACAATAAACAATCTGATGGTGAGGTTACAGTGATGCTGGAGCTTTAGGGAATACGGAGCACCTCTTCATTGCCATTGCTCCCAGGTCCACTCTGGCCCGGAATGTTAGCACCTGATAGGGCCCTATCTATGGGTTAGAGCTAAACTGCATACTTATGCTAAAATAAATTGTTTGAATTAGAACTGTTTGACTAAACTGAATAGCTTAAATATTAATGTTTATGAAAATTGAATTGTACTTACATTTAAACAGCGTGCTTATGCTAAACTGAATTCTTGGAAATTGAACTGTTTTTGACATTGAAACTGTACTTACACTAAACTGAATTGTTTAATATAGAACTGTTTTGACATTTAACTGTATGTAAACAAAGTCTGTACTTATACTAAACTGAATTGGTTTAATTAGAACTATTTGAATAAACTGAATAGCTTGAAATAGAAATGTTTTGGACAATTAAACTGTGTACTCATGCTAAACTGAATTGTTTGAAATAGAATTGTTTGATAAGAGAAATTGGAATGTCTTTTTTTGATTATTTATTTTTTGATTGTTCTCAAAGGTTATTGTCAGCAGAAAAAATTTTAATGGAAAAAAGATTTTTTTTAGAAAGTTTTAAAAAATTTTTTTAAAGTCATTTATATGCTATTAGAGAATGACTAACTGTACTAATGATGTAGCATATTCATTTGTTAAATGGAAATTATTTTCAGGTATCGAAGTATCTTCAACTGACTTTCATATATCTGTACTAAACATATGTGGTAATTTATAGAAGTAGAAATATCTAATATTTAAAAATAAACTGCCACTACCGCTTAGCATCATCTGCTAACTGGTAGGTTAGTTTTGCGGTACAAAAATTATGTACCGTATATAATTGGAGACTATAATTGTTAAATTGACTTTATATAAGCCTTAAGGCTTGGTATGCGGCAAAACTAACCTACCAGTTAGCAAGCAAGATATTGCATCTTTGGATTAACTTTTATTTCTGTTTTTATCCAATCCTCTCAATGAAGATGAAATTTTGTATGTTATTGAAAAGCAGTGTTTCATCATGATTATGCTAAACTGCATATTTCTTTGGTCACCCAATGATTGATTCGAACTAGTATTGCTCTTATTTAGGCTAATATAAAACAGCAATAGACAAAAAGAATCCAAAAGTCAAATAAAAGGATGTTATATTCCATCAGGATAATACTAAAGGGCATATTTATTTTATCTCCAAGCAAACATTATTACTGCTTGGCTAGCACATTAGAGTGTGGTATCAGTACATCAGTCATGGTGCTGTTTGGAATAAATCACAGAAGCAGCAGCCAACAAAAAAAAGATGCTGTACAGCCATTTGCCACCTATCTCAGAAACAGCCACTGTACATCCACTTGCCTCCTATCTCAGAAACAGCCAATGCACTGCCACTTGTCTCCTGTCTCACTCACCATCCAAGACAAACAAGATATGCAATGGGCTCTTACACGTGGACGCGCGCGGGTTGGCCAAACAGTAAGGACTTACATATATCAGCTCTATGAGAACGCTGAATCCAGTCTCGAGGACTTGCTAAGAGCAATAGATGGCAGGGATGATCTCCTTCTGGAGGTAGTTTTCGAGTATTGTTTTCTACCTTTTTCTCATGTTAAAACAATTTCGTACACCCTGTTTTACCGAGGGAAATTACAGACCAGAACACCTCCAATTAAGCAGTCAATTACGGATCATTTCACATCGCATTCTTATTGGCCAGCTAATAGGGACAGAGATGGAGAGGAGGGACAAAAATACCCTTTGTACCCTTTCGATCGTCTTGGCCTCTGACCTTTCTCAGCTGCAGAAAAAGGTGATTATTGTGTTTCATCGTCGCAATTCACACCTGCAGAGATAATGCAGAGAGATTTTCTTCCACCTGAAATTTTTAACAGCTTTCATAAATTCATTAATTTAGTTGTTCCAGTAACCTTTATTTGAACTTGTAAATACAGTCAGAAGAATAACCTTATCCAAAATTTTGGTTTTCATACTTTTTTCATTTTAACAAAATTACTTTTTAATAAAATCACTAATAAAAAATAAACAAAAAAGATTTTTCTTTTTTTTGTTGATAAATTCTAAACGTTCTTTTTCTTTCCTCTTTCTTTCTGTCTGTCTGATTCTTTTTTCTTTCTTTCTTTTCTTAATCTCTCTCTCTCTCTCTCTCTCTCTCTCTCTCTCTCTGTTTCTATTATCATTCTTTCTTTCCTTCTTTCTCCTTTCTTTTCACGTTTTTCTAAATTATTTTTGCTTTTATTTCTTTCTTTCTTTCTTTCTTCCTTTCTTTCTTTCTTTCTTTCTTTCTTTCTTTTCACGTTTTCTCCCTCTATTTCTCTCTTCATTCATTCTTTCTTTCTTTTCACGTTTTTCTAAATTTTTCTTTCTTTCTTTCTTTCTTTCTTTCTTTCTTTCTTTCTTTACTTATTTATTTGTTTATTTATTTCTAAGTCTGCACTATCTATCTATCTATCTATCTGCGTATTTATGCTAAAGTGAATTGTTTGAAATGGACCTGTTTTTGTATGCTAAAATGGGTTGAATTAGAATAGTTTGACTAAACTGAACAGCTTGAAATAGAAATATTTTTGACAATTAAACTGTGTAATTATGATAAACTGAATTATTTGAAATAGAACTGATTATTTGTATAAAAAAGATTTGGCATTACATTAGCTACAAAAACCCACCCACCCAACCAACCAACCAACTAACCAACCAACCCAATCTAAACAGCACGCAGCATCCTTGTGTATAGTATCCATCTAGCTTTTTCTCAAAGCGTTTCTTTTGTCCTGGTGCTAAAGCCATACAATCGTACTGACACGACTGTAGACAAGTTTTTTTTTATCAGACAGATCGGAGGTGGACTTTGTATTTGAGACCTGGAAAGTAGAAAATAAAGATGATAAAACCTTGCAAAATGTTCGTTGTCTACGGCTGCTTGAATTCTTCTCGCACATTGCAAATCATTCCTGGGAAGCGTTGCTTCTAACCAAACCATCTTTAGACGCATAATGAATCATCTACTCCATTTTAGTTGGTCTCTTGCCCAATATGAAAAGGAACAAAATGTGACATCACACGTTCGTTTCTCTCTCTCTCTCTCCCCTCTCTCTCTCTCTCTTAATTTCTTCTTTTCTTTTCCTTATCGTTTTCCTTTCTTTCTTTCTTTTTTTCTTTCTTTCTTTCTTTCTTTCTTTCTTTTATTCTTTCTTATATTTTTCCTTTCTTTCTTTCTTTTTTAATATTTTTCTTTCTTTCTTTCTTTCTTTCATATATTTTTACTTTCTTTCTTTCTTTCTTTCTTTTTTTCTTTCTTATATTTTTCCTTAAATTTCTTTCTTTTTTCTTTTTTCTTACCTTTTTCTGTCCCTCTTTATTTCATTTTTCTTTTTCTTTCCTTCTTTCTTTCATTTTTCTTTTTCTTTCTTCTTTTTATCTTTTTCCTTTCCTTTCTAACTCTCATTTTTCTTTTTCTTTCTTCTTTTCTTTTTTAAAATCTTTTTTAGTTCCTTTCTTTCTTTCTTTCTTTCTTTTTTCTTTCCTCTTTCTTTTTTCTTTCCTTTCTTTTTTCTCTTTTCTTATCTTTCTTTCTTTCTTTCTTTCTTTCTTTCTATTATTCTTTCTTTGGTTTTTCTTCCTTTCTTTTCTTTTTTCTTTCTTTCTTTTATTCTTTTTTACTGTATGCAGAACACTCGAAACTGGTTTTCAATCATATATTCTCTTTTTTTAAATAAAGAAAGAGAACATTGGAAACTTGAGCACACACCATATATATTGCGTTGGTCTGTTAAAAAAAAACATTTTTATATTAACATAAATTTCATCGAAAGGCATATTTAATAAACTTAACTCAGTTTGCTGGGGCAGTGGACCACACTGATTGCATCTCTCCAGAAGGTTACCCGCCCCACAACGAGTTTCCTGACTAAGACATTAAACAATCCGATGGTGAGGTTACAGCCTTGGATATTTGGGGAATGCGAAGTACCCCTTCATTGTCATTGCTTCTTGGTTTACTCTGTCCCGGAGTGGTTGCACCTTATAGAGCCCGATCAATGAGTCAAATAGAACAAACTGTGTGCAAACAAATAACTGATGTTAAATTGTATGTGTTATATACCAATACTTGAAAACATTCATATATTTAATATATATGTATAAAGAGGATTTGGCATTGAATAACCTACAATGGTTGATATGCCATAAACCCAACCAAACCAAATCGTATATATTTAGTATATATGTATAAAGGGAATTTGGCATTAAATAACCCACAATGGTTGATATGCCATAAAACCAAACCAAACCAAATCATATAGATTTAATATATATGTATAAAAAGGGTTTGGCATTAAATAACCCAGAATAGTTGATATGCCATAAAACCAAACCATATCAAGATTTAATAATCTGCTTCACAACATACTGCCATTATTGAAGAAACAACTAAATGCCACCCTCTTATATTTACTCATAAACAGATATATATGAATGAATATACAAACTACCTTTGGTAATGTAATTAATACTTGTTAGAATCCTAACTATTATGCAAATAGATCAGAAAATGTTTATCATTAAGACTTTCGGACTCTTGTCTTCATCTTTATTATTATTTCCACAACGTTTCGGCCGATATGTTCTCCTGCCTTCTTTATGTGTTTGTCGAACTCGGGAATCTACACGGAACTTCAAACTACGTCCTTTATTGAATCCACGGGGCTCGACTGTCCTGATTCCGTCCGCTATAACCGGGTACAAGTGTTAAGTATTCCTGTATTGTTACTCGCCTGTAGTTAGGGTTGAACCTGCAAACACTAGATGATTGTCTCCTTAGAAGCTTAGGAAACCAACGCCCATAATCGTTACGCTATGTGTCCTATTATGTGTAGGTTCCTGAGTTCGACAAACACCTGAAGAAGGCTGGAGAACATATCGGCCGAAACGTCGTGGAAATAGCAATAAAGATGAAGACAATAATCCGAAAATCCTTAATGATAAAAATCATCAAGCACCATCACAAAAATTCAGACAACTAAGATGAGAAAATGTTTTGTATTTGATAGGAGTAATCGATACTATAATTGCATGCAAATTATTTGTATTAAAAATAGTCACTTGAAGCTCTAATTATCTACTTAGGATGATTATTTGTTGCTTGAAATCAAATAATTGCTTGCAAATTGTTTGTGTTGAATAGGAATGCTTAAAACCATAGAACTGTAACCAAACAAAGGATTTCAAACGAACAAAAGGGTTACCGTCTAAATTTCTGAGTAGAAGGTTGATCATTTTTATCCCTAGAAATATTTGAACTGTTGTCTACATCTTCATTGCTATATTCATAACGTTTCGGCCTATACGTCCTTCGACCTTCTTTAGGTGTTTCTTGTCGAATTCAGGCGCCTACACGGAACTTCGAATTTAATCCACAAAGGTAGATTGTTCTAATTCCGTTTACCTGACCGGGTACAAGTGTTAAGATTTAGTAAGTATTCCTAATTTACTTGTAATTGAGACTAAACCCGAAACCTGCAAACGCCTATATCCGTCGTGCCATACACATGGCACTATGGATTTAGAAGTTTCGCGCTTTTAAGTGAAATCATCTGGTTTAATCCCGACTTACAAGGAATACTTCTATAGCTTAAAACTTGTACCAGGTTAATGGAATTAAAACAACCCCCTGCCCTGTTTTGATTAAAGTGTTCAGCTCGAAGTTTCGAGATGGCCGAAGGACGAATCAACCGAAACGTTGTGTGTAAAACAATGAAGATGAAGACAATAGTCTAAATATTCTAAGAAATAATAATTACCAGAAATTTAGACAAATAATAGCCAGTCGGTACGGACCCGATATAATCAATCAACGCCTGAAGAAGACCGAAGAACGCATCAACCGAGACGTTGTGATTTTACCAATTTTCAATAGTCCGAATATTCGAAGTGATATAAAAGTTATTTTTATGGCTGGTTGGTTTTCAAGTATGTCAGCCCTTAATGAGTTATATAATGTCTAATTCACAATTCGGTTTTTTTTAGGTTTGGTTTGGTTTCTTTGTTTAATGGCATATCAACCTTTGTAGGTTATTTAATGCCAAAGTTATTCTCCTCGAAGAACAGTAGGCACCACTAGCTGGGAGGATAAGGGGGCTCATACCTTTCCCAAGGGTATTTGCCCGAAAGTGAACGTAATAGCGCGACTCGAGTACGAACTCGCATACTACGATTCCGCAGTCCATCGCTTTAACCATTACACCACGAGGACACCCTGTTTTTTTTAATTTTCTTTTTTGTGTGGGAGAAATTATAAGGTAGCTAATGAACTTATCATTTGTAAACTATTCTTAAGTGGTCACCCATCTCAGCAATGAATAGATATTGTTACTTAACTTCGTTAATCTGGACTTAACTGTAAATCATTTCTGAGATGGTTATATAGTATTAGATAAATAAAATACATGAGGGTTTTTCGGACTATTGTCTCCATCTTTATTGTTATTTCCTCAACGTTTCGGCCGATATGTTTTCCGGCCTTCTTTAGGTGCTTGTCGAACTCGGGAACCTTCACGGACCTCCGAATTACGTCCTTTATTGAATCCACAATGGTCGTCTGTTCTGATTCCGTTACGCTATAACCGTTACGCTATATGTCCAGCAGGACACATAGCGTAACGGTTATAGGCATTGGTTCCCAAAGCTTCAAAGAAGACAATCATGTGGAGGTTGCTGGTTCAATCCTGACTGTAGACAAGTAACAATATAGTTATGGCTAACGGAATCAGAACAGCCGACCTCCGTGAATTCAATAAAGGACGTAGTTCGAAGTTTCATGAAGGTTCCCGAGTTCGACAAGCACCTGA
The DNA here is from genome assembly GCA_963585895.1 of Sepioteuthis lessoniana. Taxonomy (NCBI): domain Eukaryota; kingdom Metazoa; phylum Mollusca; class Cephalopoda; order Myopsida; family Loliginidae; genus Sepioteuthis; species Sepioteuthis lessoniana. The sequence goes on from OY757947.1 coordinate 20,806,930, forward strand.
AGAAGGCCGGAGGACATATCGGCCGAAACGCAGTGGAAATAACCATAAAGATTAAGACAATAGTCCGAAAACCCTTGATGATAAAAATCATCAAGCGTCGTCTCAGAAATATAGACATCTAAAACACATGAGGTTTACTCGTTTGTTATTTAATGGCATATCAACTTTCTCTGGTTATTTAATGCCAAATCCATCCTTTTGGAAGGAAAGTTACGGTATTATTTAACCAATATATTTATTGGAAAGCGAACGCGTGGGCGCGACTGGAGCTCGCACTCACGTACAACGATTCCACAGTGTTATATACTCACATAATAAATATGCTTATATACACATGTACATGTTCATGCAGCATCATAACGACACAATAAATAATCAAACAGACGCATGATGATAAAGTCGCAGGAATAAACGACGCACATAGGAAAGAAGACGCAGGAAGACTTCTTTATAAAATATTTTACCTCTCATCTTTATTTGTAAGTTTCGAAAGGGTTGTTCCAAGTTTGCGTGTGAGAGAGAGCTGGAGACCGAACATTACTGAAATATTTTGACCCCGAAGTTATGGCCGTCAGCGTTGTGTCTTTCTCGTTCTCCATGGTCGCTCAACCGGACCCTGGAGTAAACTCTTCTGTGTGCTGGCTTTCCCTACTATATTGCGTCTACTTCCGTCTTCCACTGTACTGCTTGTCCTCCTTCTCGCCAATCTCCCACTGTCCTCAATTCGTCGGCCTTATATTACCTTCAAACTCCCACGCAGAAATATAGACACGCCTCAACGCCTACGCAACCTCTTCCGATTTCCAGCGACCGGGATGTGTCACTTCCTTCCGGTGCACCACCTTGAATGGCATTTTTGGCCGGGTCAAAAGGTCAAAACATAACAACAGTCCAGCGCTTTAACCATTACACCACGAGAACATTCTCCAAGTGAGGTTTGCATTTCAAATGTAAAACATTCCTTTTTGTGATGGAACTATATCAAAACTCACTTTTGAAGTTGTATTCTTTTTTTCTCAGTTTCTTTTTATAACACCCACGCAAATGTAGGTGTGCTAAGTAGCAGTGGGTATTTAACAGTGAAGAAGGGTGGGGAATTGAGAAGTTCCGATCGATATGGCTTACTGCAATGAACATGTGAATTTTTATAGCAAAGTTTGCACAATGACTGCACGAATTGTTTCCGTGATTGTGCATTCACTGACCCACACTTCCTGTTAGAGAGATGGGTCGTCTGGATGAAGAAGAAAAATTGTGCTTAACCTGAACAAAAATAAGAATTAGAGATACAAGAGTCATTCAATAAATCAGGGAAATAAATCTATCTATCTATCTATCTATCTATCTCCGAGAGTGATTCAATAAATAAAGGAGATTTATCAATCTATATTTCTATCTCCGAAGAGTCATTTCGTAAATAAAGGGAATCTATCTATCTATCTAACTATCAATCTATCTATCTATCTCCTAGAGTCATTCAATAAATAAAGGGAATATATCTATCATTCTATCTATCGACAATAAATTCAATAAATAAGGGGAATCTATCAATCAATTTATCTATGAGGGAATCTATCTATCTATCTATCTATCTCTGATGATAAAAGGTTCGAGTATTTGCCGATCCGGGGCGAAAAATTACCTAACACAAAGCTGTCAATGAGCCGGCCTTGGAATTCCGGACCCTGATTGGTTGCTGATATACAACAACCCGATATCGGCAATGAAGACAGTATATCATTGACGATCATCCTTGAGGCATCTGGAAATGTATTCTCTGATTATCTGCGAGCGTTATTCCATAAATATGGGGAATCTATCTATCTATCTAGAAATTATATTGGTTAAGCTTTGTTTCTTAAACAATGCTGCATGAAAAAAATTCTCTTTTCTTAAGGAATTCTTTTCCCCTTGCAATTAACCAAATAGAATTAGAGTTGCAAGTCATTTATATTTATTCACTTTTACGGTATATAATGAGTATTTTAGTAATATATACATACTAGCAGCTTATGATATGTATTACTCCCAGGTTCACTCAGACCCGGAATGAAAGCCTTTGTTACGATCCAATTATATATTCATGTGTATTTTGTTTTGTTTTGTTTTTTTTATAATCGATTTTTGGTGGATAATTTCCATAATTAATCAAGCTGCAATAACAGGCATTTTTTTTTGTTTCTTGGTTTTTGGGTTTTTCTTTATATTGTATTGTGGCTCGTACCACGTGACTTCCGGTATCGCAGAAGTATAAAAGACGCCGTGTTTCTTAAGCACGCAGAAGCAGAGAGAGACAGAGAGCTCTGAAAGATCTTGGTCAGTAGTAGATCAACTTTGGATGTAACAACAACAGCGTGAGACTTATAATACTAGTCGAACTGTACTACTTGTGTTAATAAATAATTAACTCTATTTCACTGTGTATCTTTTCCTTACCACGATGCAACACTTAAAGATGTTTAGCAGGAAGATCTGTCTAATTGTTCATGGATTTTTAAACATCTTGATAAGTATTAGAGGGTGAGGGTCTTATGTTTCTTCTATTAGAGATTTTCAATCTATCTTCACTGGTTTCAAAAATTGATGTTGTGTTTAGTAAATCTTTTTAGATCGTTAGTGAATTTAGTGTTTCTGTTGAATTAAGTGATTTTGTTAAATTTAGTGATTCTCTTACATTTAGTATTTCTGTTCAATTAAGTATTTCTATTACAGTTAGTGTTACTATTAAATTTAGTATTTCTGTTAAATTTTGTTTTTCTATTGAATATAGCATTTCTGATTAAATTAAGGATTTCTGTTACAGTTAGTGTTACTATTAAATTTAGTATTTCTGTTAAATTTTGTTTTTCTATTGAATATAGCATTTCTGTTAAATTAAGGATTTCTGTTACAGTTAGTGCTACTATTAAATTTAGTATTTCCGTTAAATTAAGTGTTTCTGTTAAATTTTGTTTTTCTCATAAATTTAGTATTTCTATTGAATTAAGTGTTTCTGTTCAAGTTAGTGTAACTATTAAATTTAGTATTTCTGTTAAATTTTGTTTTTCTATTAAATTTAGTATTTCTGTTAAATTTATAGTCTGTTAGGTGGAAAAGTTGTTCGACTGGTAGAAGTTTATTTTAATTCAGAGATTATATAATGTATCAATAATCATTTATTTATTTCAAAACCTTTTTGGCGACTGTAGTCGAGGGCAACCCGACCTTTTTAACAGACTGACATCACACTTACTAAATAATTATATAACTACTATATAACAATATGTATGAATGTATATTTACTTTCCCCTCTGCCTGAGCAGAATCCGACTCAAGGTCAATTCTTAAGCGGAATTTAACAAGTTCGAATTCAGACTTTTCCTTCTCCTAAACCGGTTACCATAATAAGTTTGAAGAGCCTAGTCTGCCTTACTACTACAATTGGATTCATACCTTACCAAGTATATTTGCCATAGCCATATAATTTTTTGTTTATTTGTTTGGGTTTTATGGCATATTAACCTTTGGAGGTTATTTAATGCCAAATCCATTTTTATACAAAGAAACAGTTCTATTTCAAACAATTCAGTTTAGCATAAGTACACAATTTAATTGTCAAAAACATTTCAAGCTATTCAGTTTAGTCTAACAGTTCTATAACAAACAATTCAGTTTAGCGTATTTACAGTTTCAATGTCAAAAACAGTTCCATTTCAAACAATTCAGTATAGCATAAGTATGCAGTTTAAATGTTAAAACAGTTCTATTTTGAGCAATTCAGTTTACCAAATGGACGCAATTTAAGTGTCAAAACAATTCTATTCCAAACAATTTAGTTTAGCATTAGTACGCAGTTTAAAAGTGAAAACAGTCCCATCTCAACCAATTCAGTTTAGCATAAGTACGCAGTCTAGTTCTATTTGACCCATAAATAGGACCCTATCAGATGCTACTACTCTGGGCTACAGTGGACCTGGGAGTGTTGGCAATGAACATGTACTCCATATTCCCTAAAGCTCTAGTATTACTAAGGCCTCTCTATCTGATAGTTTAATGTCATATCAGGACACTCGTTTGGGTGGGGGGGTCTTACCCCTCTGCAGAGAAGCAGTCGGTGTATTCTACAGTCCCAGCCAACAGGACTGAGATTGTTTAGTGTCATATATAGGACACTCGTTTGAAAGGGGGTCTTGCCCCTTTGCAAAGATACAGTCCGGCGACCTGCAACCATATAATCCTATTTACCAACCCCTCCACTCAGGCAGGATATGACACAAGGTCAGTTTTTAAGCGGAATTTAACAGGTTTGAATTCAGAGTTTTCCTTTTCCTAGACTGGTTGCCTCGCCAAGGCTGAAGAACCCAGTCTGTCCTACTATTTACCCATAGCTGGAGGGAGAATAATTAGATTCATACCTTTCCCAAATGCAATCAGTCTCGTCCAGGATTTGAACTCGACTCGCCGTGTCCATTTCCTACGACTATAACCATTACACCACGGGCACCATATAATTGATATCATCATAATCCCCAACTTATGATATTAGTGATGTCTATTATTTAATCAATTTTAAACGATCAGTGAACCAGCATCTTTAACCTAAAAACACACTCAAAATTATATATAAAATTATCTTACCAACAAAAGTAAGTTGGTTCCTTTATAAAGGAATGTTTCTACCGCCCTCTTTAAAGGGGCCTCCAATACGCTGACGATATCCCCAACAGATGTGTAAGAACCCTCCCAAATAAAAGCGGCGTCCCGTGTATGACGCTAAACTGCATCTCCCATTCTTGTGATATGAGGAATATGGAGAACCCATTCATTGCCATTACTCCCACGTCCACTTTGCCTTTGAGTGTTAGTACCTGTTAGGATCCCATCAATGGGTCAAATAAATCTGTTTAACCATTTAACTAAGTGCAAACAAATGACTGATATTAAATTGAATTGTTAGTGTTAGATTGCAATACTTGAAACCAATTAACTGTGTACAAACAAATGAACGCTGGCACATTGAAAATGTTACATATGAACTATTCGTTCATAAATCATATACATTTCATGTATGTATGTTTAAAAATGATTTAGTATTGAATAATCTCCAAGGGTTGATATGCCATAAAGCAAAACCAACCAACCAACCTTTTCAAATTATATATGATAAATATATGTATGGCATTGAATAATCTACAGGGCTATAAAACACAACCTACAAACCTTTACAAATTATATACATATATATATATATGTGTGTGTGTTTGTGTGTGTGTTTGTGAATACAATTTTGCTTTAAATAACCTACAAGGGTTGATATGCCATAAAACAACACCAACCATTAAAAATCATATATATTCAATATATATATATATATATATATATATATATATATATATATATATATCTGTATAAACAGGATTTTGCATTGAATAACCTAAAGGGTTGATATGCCATAAAACACAACTAACCGTTAAAAAACATACTTATTTAATATATATATATATATATATATATATATATATATATATATATATATATATATGTGTGTGTGTGTGTGTGTGTGTGTGTGTGTGTAAATCGGATTTGACATTAAATAAACCCACAAGGGTTGATATGCATAAAACCAACCAAGTATTTAAAAATTGCTTAAATTTTGATGAAAAACTCTAAAAAGCATATTCACAAGTAAAGCGTACAGAGGGAAGCAACAAATTCTAGCAAACTTAATGTTTTGAAAAAAGCCAAAAAGAATACAAAAAAATTGAAAAATAAATGGATATACATCAAGCTGAATAACACACAAAACAACAATGACTGGGCGGGAAAGGTGATCTTCAGTGCAAGGAGCTGAAATTCAACTATACCACCAAATGGTATATGCACCAACCACAATATGTCCTGGAAAATAAGATGCATAAAATTCAATGTGATTTTGAGATACAAACTGATCACCTATTCCCGGCCAGAAGACCTGACTAGTGATGGTCAACAACAACAACAAAAATGAGAACTTGCATACGGCGAACCACAGAGTGAAAATCAAAAAAATAGAAAAGAGAGACAAGTACATTGACGTTACCAGATAACTGAGAAAGCTGTGGAACATAAAGGTGACGGTTATACCACTTGTGATTGGGGCACTTGGAATGGTCTCCAAAGAATTGGAAAGAATGCTGGAAGAGTTAGAGATTTAAGGACGAATCAAGACTATCCAAACTACAGTATTTTAATGGCTAAAATACTAAGAAAAGTCCTGGAGACTTGAGGAGACTTGCTATCACTTAGACCCCAGTGAAATACCACCTGCTGGCGCTAATGTGAAGAAGTCATAAAAAGTGAAATAATAATAATATATAACAAACACAAACTAGAACCAATAACAGAAGCAAAAGGAGCATCTATTCTCGTGAACGTTGCAGTCCAAACTGATAGAATAAAGTAAAGTTGGCGACCATAGTCGAGGATGTCCCGAAGGATCCCTTTTCAACCGAGGTGTAGAAAAAGGCGCTACAATAGAATAATAGAGAGAGAAAAACGATGTAATGGTTGAGGACAATAAAATGAAAACATGTCTTCTACTTGATATATCAGTGCTAACAGATTATAACGTATCAGTCAAAACATATGATGAAATAAGTGAATAGGAAAGACCTGGAAATAGAAATTGAAAAGATGTGGCACCTTAAAACTACCACAGCGCCACAAATAGTGGGAGCCCAGAATATGACCAAGAAAGAGACAGATGATCACATTAACCAGATATCTATTTGTTCCAAGAATTAATTTTTATTTATTGCGGACTTTTTGTCCTCATCTTGGTAGGGTTTTTTTTTTTGTGTTGTTTCTTCTTTCACTACGTTTCGGCCAAATTTCACCTCTGGCCTTCTTCAGGTGATTTACCGCGACCTCGGATAGGAATGCTGAGTCTTGTAACCGTATCCCCAGTAATTACTGCCTTCTATAGTTGTTGTCTATCGCACCACGTTTTTGACCAAGTAAACCTCTGGCCGGCTTGGGTAGGATTTGAAACCGCTATTTTCTGACAATGCTCACCTGGAACCGTAGAGACTCAACGTCTCTATCCGCTGCGCCACGGGCCCTGATTTTTTGGTCTTATAAATCCTTATCTGGTCTTCCATAGTCGGGTCCGTACCAAATTTTTGTACTTGTCTTTTAATTGGAATCATTTTGAGATGAGGCTTCTTAATCTGAAAATTAATTTTTATTTACTGCGGACAACACACAAAAAAAAAACTACCAAGATGAGGACAAAAAGTCCGCAATAAATAAAAATTAATTCTATAAGGATTTACGGTTACAAGACTCAGCATTCCTATCCGAGGTCGCGGTAAATCACCTGAAGAAGGCCAGAGGTGAAATTTGGCCGAAACGTAGTGAAAGAAGAAACAACACACAAAAAAACCCTACTAAGATGAGGATAAAAAGTCCGCAATAAATAAAAATTAATTCTCAGATTATAGAATCCTCATCTCAAAATGATTCCAATTAAAAGACAAGTACTATTTGTTCCAGTCTATTTAAAAGAAGACAAATTGCAATTTGCGGAACTGCTCGTCTCCTTAGAAGAGTACTCAACCAAAAGTCTTGGTGATATTTTTGATAAATATACACGTGATTGATTTTGTACAAGTTTAGATCAGTTTTTGGCCATCATACTAACAAGTGCTTAAAGTATTGTTTCGCATAAATACGAAAAAATTGCAGAATTTTGACCGCATCTTGAGACAGCGATGGATGCTCAGAAGCCACGTTAAACGGAGAATTTTGGGAGTGTTCGCTATTTGAACTGAATTTTTATAGGTATGTGTAAATAACTAGAAATTTAAATTTGCGTTCTATCACTAATCGAATATGAATTTTCAAGACACCCTAGCAGCGTCTGCAAACCCCTGCTGTTAACGATGCAGACTCCCTGTGATCCCCGGACCAGAAATTGAAAACCAGCCAAATAAATAATTGAATTTTATTTCAAAGTAGACAATTCGAACGTAAAAGCCCACTCACACAAATTGTGTAAATTTGACTTTAATGTATAAAAAAAACGTATAAAGAAATATAATATTTACATTCAAGCATCAAGATAAGCGTCACTTTTCATCACCTGCTTATTCTTTTTAAAATTAGACTCGAGTCTCCAAATTACAAATCTGTCATAGGCCATAACTCGGAAGGCGCCTCTGGTGGTGTAATGGTTAGCAAGCTCGACTAGCAAACCTGCACGAGTGAGTTCGAGTCTCATTGGGTGCCCCTTTCATATGGCCTTGTGCCACATCTGAGCAAAAAGCTTAGTAAATTTCCATAGGCCATAACTCGGAAAATTTTGGGGTGGTTTGGAAATGGAAAGAATGATGAAATATGGCCAACGACTAGTTTAACACATTATCTTTTAACTCCACAGTTCATTAAAAAAATTGTCCTTTATGACAAGTTTTTTTTTACTGAACAGTTAAATCCGAAAATTTCATATTTCTTTAATTCTTTTAGTATATTTGGGACTTAACTCTATGATAGAAAATGGAGATAAATGTCTGAGACCTACTCTTCTCTGGATGGTGAATATAAATAATACATGACTGTCTTTCAGCCTGCCTCTCTCTCTCTCTCTCTCTCTCTCTCTCTTTCTTTCTCACTCTCTCTCGCTCTCTACAGATATATATGTATATGTGTGTTTATGTGTGTGTGTGTGTATTTCACGTGCTTTACATATATATATATATATATATATATATATATATATGGCATCTGAAATATATATATATATATATATATATATATATATATATATATATATATACATTACGTGGAACTTCGTGGTTCATTCAACTAGTGGGTAGAGTGTTCACCATTCGATCAGGAGACCGTGGTTCAATCCCAGTTAGAGTCATACCAAAGACTCTAAAAATGGCACCTGATACCTCTTTCCTGAACACCCAGCATTATAAGGTAGGGATCAAGGGTAAAGTGGAGCAATCCAGGGAAAGGAGAAGAGCCCTCCCCTACACCTTTAGGTTGCCCTCGACTAAGGTAGCGAATATCGTGATATTGCTCTGCATAGAGTGTTCGACAATGGCCCGGGAGACCGGGGTTCAATCTCAGGTCGAGTCATACCAAAGACTCAAAAAGTGTTACTTGATACCTCCTTACTTAACACTCAACATTATAAGGTATGTTTCAAGGGTAAAATGGAGCAACCCAAGGAATGGAGTAGCACCCTCCCCTACACCTCGTTGTAGTAGTTATTGAAAAGGGAGCTTTCAGGTAGCCCTTAAATACAGTCGCAAGCTTTACACTCATATATTCTCACCGATAGTGTAATTCATGCATGAATAGCGAGTGTCCTGGATATATGACACATGATACTAAATAATCTGATGGTGATGTTCCAGCAGTGCTGGAGCTTTGGGGAATGCGGAGTACCCCTTCATTGCTATCGATCCCAGGTCCACTCTGGCCCGGAGTGGTAGCACCTGATAGGGCCCTATCTATGGGTTAAATAGAACTAACGGCATACTTATGCTAATCTGAATTGTTTGATTAAACTGAATAGCATGAAATAGAAATGTTTTTGACTATTAAACCGTACTTACATTTAAACTGCGTGCTTATGCTTAACTGAATTACTTGAAGTAGAACTGTTTTTCGACATTAAAACTGTATATATACTCAACTGAATTGTTACATATAACTTCTTGAATAGTTTGAAATAGAAATGTTTTTGACAATTGAACTGTGTACTTATGCTAAACTGAATTGTTTTAAATAGAATAGATTATTTACATAAAAACTGATTTGGCGTTAAATAACCTACAAAGGTTGATATGCCATAAAACCCAACAAACCAAACCAAAAAGTGTCCTGAATATAACACTCGACAAAATCTTATTGTAAAGATCTAGTTCTGGAGATTCGGGGAGTGTCGCGTGCCCCTTCATTACTATGATTACCAAGTTCACTCTGACCCGGAGTGTTTGAAATGGAACTATTTTTGACATTGAAACTGCACTTATGCTCAACTGAATTGTTTAATATAGAACTCTTTTGATATTTAACTGTGCGTAAGCAAAAACTGTACTTATACTAAACTAAATTGGTTTAATTAGAACTGTTTGAATAAACTGAACAGCTTGAAATAGAAATGTTTTTGAGAATTAAACTGTGTATTCATGCTAAACTGAATTGTTTTAAATCGAACAGATTATTTACATAAAAATGGATTTGGCGTTAAATAACCTACAAAGGTTGATATTGTTTGAATTGTTTGAAATAAAACTGATTATTTCTATAAAAATGAATTTAAATAGAACTAAACTGCGTACTTATGCTGAATCGATTTGTTTGACATAGAACTGTTTGACTAAAATGAATAGCTTGAAATAGAAATATTTTTGACAATTAAACAATGTACTCATGCTAATCTCAAATATTTGAAATAGAACTGGCAATTTGCATAACATGGATTAGGCGTTAAATAACCCACAAAGGTTGATATGCCATGAAACCCAACCAACCAAACCAACCAACCAAACAGTTCTATTTCAAACAACTCAGTTTAGCATGTCAACTAAGTTAAATGGTTCCAAGTATTGATATGTATCTCTTACAATTCAATTAAACACCAGTCATTTGTTTAGACAAGTGTTCAAACAATTCAGTTTAGCATAAGTGTACAATTATAACTAACAATTCAATTAAACATCAGTCATTTGTTTGCACTCATTTTAAATGTCAAAGTACACAGTTTAAATGTGAAACAGCTCTATTTGATCCATAGATAGGACCCTATCAAGTGCTATCACTCCGGTCCAAATAGTAGAACAGACTGGCTCCCTTAACTTTGGTACGGCATCCGATCGAGGTTATGGAAAACTCGATTAAAATTTACGCTCTAAAAAATTGGTCTTGCGTCACATCCTGATCATACGGGGAGGGTTACCGGGGGATCAAAAATAACTCGCTATTTAAAAATTCTTATTATTCATTTCTTACAAAAATTCTTTAATTAATTTCTCGGAGAAATTCTGACAGTTCATTTCTTATAGAAATATGTTGTAAGAATTTTGAAATAGAGTGTTTCTATTCAACTGACTTTGACATGAAATAACCTGTGCAGATATGCCCTAAAACCAACCAACCAACCAAGAAATTACTCATGCCGTTCAAATAAAAAAATCAATCTTATTTCACGTTACTTTAAACGTATTGAACCAAGGTCTATCGTGTGGCTTAGATTACAAGTCTGCTTTACGCGATCGTATATAGAGAGGTGATTATTTATTCAGTTAGTTGAAATTTTGAAGCAGTCGCTTAAATGAATACAAACGAGGAAAAACCTGGAAAAAAACTTTAACGTAGAATATTACAGTTGATCTTCGACTTTTGCGGGTTTCATTATCAGTGAGTTGGCCATCAATAATTAAATGGAAGTTTTACTTCTTTTAGGAAATTGGGAAGGAGAGATGGTGTTCCACTGCAAAAAAAAAAAAAAAAAAAAAAAAAAAACAGAAAAAATACAGACGACGTGCATCAATTAGAAAATGTCGTCAAGTTCCGAGCGTAATTGTGTGTGCATAATACGCACTCTAAACGATGAAATACTGGAGCAAAAAAATATATATCGTATATAATACGCACGGACTATATTGGTTGGTTGTTTGGGTTTTTATGACATATTTTGTGGGTTATTTAATGCCAACTCCATTTTTATACATATAATCAGTTCTATGTCAAGCAATTCAGTTTAACATAAGTACGCAGATTAAATGTCAAAACAGTTCTATTTCAAGTAATTCAGTTTGGCATAAATACGCAGTTTTGTTCTATTTGACCCATAGATAGAGCCCTATCAGGTTCTACCACTCCGAGCCTGAGTGGACCTGGAAGCGATGGCAGAGATGGCATTCCCCAAACCTCCAGCAATACTGGAACCTCACTATCAGGTTGTTTAGTGTCATATCCAGAGCACTCGTTAGGTGGGGGACCTTACTCCTCTGCAGAGGTGCAGTCGGTGTATTCTACAACCCCAGCTGATTGGCCAAAGCACTAACTTTATATATCCATATAAAGACATTAATCTATCTTTCAATATATATATATATATATATATATATATATATATATATATATATATATAATAACAATTGCATAAAATGATTATAGGTTGCATAAGTAATAATAATAAATATATGAATAATTATACAATTACATAATGTAATAATTACATACATATATTATAACATTATTAATGATTATATTTTAATTACACAATAACAATTACTTTAAATAATAATTATATATAATAATAAAAATTACATAATATAACACTTACATAATAATAATAATAATAATAATAATATCTACTTATATATTTTTCGTCAATGGTCCGCGTTATTGGCTTGGAGACCTGAGTTCAATCCCAGGTAACGTCATACCAAAGACTTTAAAAATGGTACTTGATACCTACTTGTTTAACACTCAGCAATATAAGGTTCGTATCAAGAGTAAAGTGGAGCAAACCAGGGAAAGGAGTAGCGCCCTCCCCTTCACCTCGGTGTTGTAGCTATTGAAAAGGGAGCCTTCTAGTCGCCCTAGACTACGGTCGCCAACTATACTTTCTTTAATTACATATATATATTCACACACACACACACACACACACACACACACACACACACACACACACACCTATATATATATATATAGCGCAAAATGTAAACAAACGAAAGCTAATTTATATACGCTATTGGCCAGGAGACCTGCGTTCAATCCCAGGTCACGTCATACCAAAGACTTTAAAAATGGTACATGATACCTACTTGTTTATCACTCAGCAATATAAGGTACGTATCAAGGGTAAAGTGGAGCAATCCTGGGAAAGGAGTAACGCCCTCCCCTACACTTTGATGTAGTAGCTATTGAAAAGGGAGCCTTCTGGTCGCCCTCAACTACGATCGCCAACAATCGCCAATTTATAATTCCTTATCTGACGTATATCACCGAAATGGCTATGCAGTTAGATACCATGTCAAGAGTAAAGTTAGGCGTTTTTCGATCCCAGCTTAATTCGTCCTGCGTCGAGCCACCCTGAAGAATTGTGATACAACAAAACAGTCTGTCTGTCGATGACAATATATAGTCAGAACTATGATATATAGTTAGAATTTATGGTTACTATATCTAACCTAAATTTCGTTTTTTTTTTTTTTTTCAACTTTTTCTTGTTTCGTCTTGTCAAAATAAAAATAATTCACACAGTTTGCATGATGTCTTTAAACACACAATTTACAAAGTATTTATTCATTTATCTGGGTTCCCATCAATTCAGATTTGACATGGAAACATTTTTTAGTGGAAGGTTCCCACGCGAATCGAAATTCATGCGATGTCATTATAAAAAAAAAAAAATACATGCAACCGTCGGAACTCCCCTTTTAGAGGTGCCTCAGGAATCACTTGATAAACTCAGCCCTGGTAAGCAGGTATTGCCTGCGGTAAAGGCTCCCTTGGACAAGGCGATCTATTTACAATCACCCACCCGGCGTAAACGCCGGATAGGCCTGCCTGCGGGCCTACCCGTCGGTAGGTAGAATATAAATTTACATAGTATTTTGCGCAAACACACGGACACGTTCACATGAAAAAATTTTACAAGCTTGTAGCGAAAAAAGCTCACATGAGGCGACTTCAAATTATAAACAAACACACATTCCAGTGGATATTTCAAGGTAATTACCTAAAATACATTGAATTGTAGATATAACTAACAGTCATACCGTCCCGAATATGGTGAGGCATATAGCCAGAGAAAAAGTTGATTTTAAAGTTCTCGTATGTAATACGCACTTCTAACTTTTAATCTGAAAAATCTTGAAGAAAGCGCGTTTTATACACAAAATTTGTGCGTCCTTTGCAAAAATCACGATTGTTAAGAATTGCTGTCTATGAATAATGTAGATAACAGAGTGGAGGTGCTCGTGGTGTAATGGTTATCCTCGCAGGAAATAGACACGGTGACACGAGTTCAAATCCTGGACGAGACTGATTGCATTTCACATAGCCCTAATACCCTTGGGAAAGGTATGAATCCAATTATTCTCCCTCCAGCTATGGGTAAATAGTAGGACAGACTATGTTCTTCAGCCTTGGTGAGGCGACTAGTCTAGGAGAAGGAAAACTCTGAATTCAAACCTGTTAAAACTCCGCTTAAAAAATTGACCTTGTGTCATATCCTGCCCGAGCGGAGGGGTTGGGTAAATATGATAATGTAGATAACAGATCATGTATGAGACTGCTTGTCTACGCTAGTGACTGTTCTCAGAAACATTTAAGACCGGGAAGAGTTCAAGAAATTGAGAAGTTTAAAATATTGTTTTAATTACGAAGAGAGAAAAAATTGTAAATAAAAAAAATCAAGTTTACACCAAACTGTATGACATCATCATTTGTTGTGTATATTAATTGCATTCATAAAAAGACAGTAATCCACAAAACTAAAAGTATTTAAGAATTATAAGAACAAAATAGGTTGGCGCTCTTTGTGAAACGGTTATCATCGTTAAAAATAGAATCAGTAATCCGAGTTCAAATCCTAGACGACGCAGTTTGTGTTTCAGCTTGCACTAATTCTCATTAATCATTTTTTTTCACCTGACAGTTATAAATAAATAGTTTGGGAGACTGGGTTCTTTTAGTCTTGGTAAGGCAACCAGTCTTGGAGAAAGAAAACTACTGATTCAAACCAGCTTTACTCCACTAAAAAATTGACCCTGCGTCACATCCTGTCGGTGGCTAAAGTTTTTTTTTCTGGATGATTGAAAAGTAATTGTGTTCATCTTTATTGTTATATTCACAACGTTTCGGCCAATGTATCCTTCAGCCTTCAACATGAAACTTCGAACCAAGTCTTTTATTTAATCGACGGGCGTCGCTTGCTCTGATTCTGTTAACTATACGAGGTAGAAGTGTTAAGAATTCCTGTATTGTTATTCGCCTGCAGTCAGCATTGAACCTGTAACCTCCTGATAATTGTCACTTTGAAGCTTAGGGAATTAACGGCTATAACCATGGACGAGCCTGATTACATTTCACATAGCACTAATTCCCTTAGGAAAGGTATGAATTCAATTATTCTCCCTCCAGCTATGGGTAAATAGTAGGGCAAACTACGTTCTTCAGCCTTGGTGAGGCGACTAGTCTAGGAGAAGGAAAACTCTGAATTCAAACCTGTTAAACTCCGCTTAAAAATTGACCTTGTGCCATATCCTGCCCGAGCGGAGGGGTTGGTAAATAGGATAACTATGTGTCCTGCAGGACACATAGCGTAACGGTTTTGTTGGAGTTGCGTGTTGGTTCATGAGTTCGACAAGAAACACCTAAAGATGACAGGACGGATGAAGACAATAGTACAAAAACCCTGAATGATAAAACTTGGTCTCAGAAAAGTAATTCCCTATCTTAAAATTATTTCTTAACTTTAATTTTCACAAGAAGTGAGTATGATTGGTTTGGTTTCTTTATTTAATGGCATATCAACTCTTTTTAGGTTATTTAATGCCAAATCCATTCTCCTAGAAGAACAGTAGTGGCACTATTTAACCCATAGCTGGGAGGATAAGGGGGTTCATACCTTTCCCAAGGGTTTTTGCCCGAAAGTGAACTTAATAGCGCGACTAGAGTGCGAACTCGCGTACTACGATTCCGCAGTCCAACGTTTTAACCATTACACCACGAGGACACCTCCAAGTGAGCATGTGAAGATAGTGTATAGTATAGAACTTTATTCAAATTCAATATTCGCCACCAACTTTTCAAGCCGCCCGGGAACCGCGTCAGTTGATTTCACCAGGAACTCTAGTGGAATGAAAGAAATAACTTCGTATTTGTCGTTCGAGTTCTTCCAAAGTTGTTGGTTTGGCAGAGTAAACTTGGTGTTGTAATGGTTAAAGCGATGGACTGCAGAATCGTAGTGAGTTCGAACTCCTGTAACACTAGAATATTCGCTTTCGGGTGAATACCCTTGGAAAGGTAGGAACCTCCTAACAATGGGTTGAATACAGAGTGACCCTCAAAAAATAGAACCCATAAACTTTTTTATTACTACTACAAAAATAGAGCAAAATAATTCTAATTTTGTACACTCAAACTTCTGGACATGTTGGTGAATACTATGGTCCCAATTTTTCATGCACAGAATCTTCTTCATATCCTGAAAAAAAAGAAAAGGCTATAATTAGATTTATGAATTTCAGTCAAAAATATATGGATTTGGGGTTTTTTGTGGGGGAGGGATTACCCTGTAGTATCATTATTGTTCTTCTAGAAGGATGTATTTGGCATTAAATAACCGACAAATGTCGATGTGCCATTAAACAAAGAAACCAAACCAAACCTTTACCCACCTCCCAAATGTCGCTAGGTGTTAAAGCAGGACTTCTGGCTAGCCATTAATGAGAACCGCAACGACCCATCTATCTTCTCGGAAAGTGGACATTCAGCTACAACAATAGGAAAATGTGGAGAATCTCCATCTTGCATGAAAATCAAATCTTCAAAATTCTCCCAAGTTCTGAAAACTGGGTAGATTTTATCTTGCTGTAAAGTGATGTAACTTTACATCGTAAAGGAGTTACTTTTCAATTCCCCTGCTTACAGATGAATAAAATACACGATATGATGAAAAGAGATAGTAATTGCATTTTAAAACTTATCATTTTTAGAATTTAAATGATGGCGTGCGTACAGCTTGGCAGATGATGTCCTAACGTCCAGACGGCTGTCTAGATGAGCCAAGTACCAAGTACCAAGTTTCGATCATTTCTGAACGAAATGTTTTTGGCAAAACATAAGATTGTGCAAGTGCAGCTCACTTTATAATGATCAGGCCTCACACCGTGCAATGTTTTTCCCTTATTTTTTAGTATCTTCGTAAAAAAAGATTATGAGATTACCAAGTTCGAGAAATACATATCTGGATTGTCGGATAAATTCGAGAGTGCTCAACTGGTACGATGCTGTTCGTATCAGAAAGAGGCTCTCAAGAAAATGTCTCTGCTTCTTATTTATGTAAAGGAGAGAGAGAGAGAGAGAGAGAGAGAGAGAGAGAGAGAGAGAGAGAAGGGGAGGGGGTAAAGTAATCATTGCCCACTTATATGGAACACTGAACATGCACAGTAAATTGTTTACAGAATAAGAAAAAAAGAAAAATCCTGTTTTACGCCAGTGTGTTACATCAAGTATTTGCAGTTCTTAGCTCTTAAGCGCTAAATGTATTTTAATTAAATATGTTCTCTCCGTTACGCCATTTGCAATGACGAAAGCGAAAATCTAAAAATTATCAAATCGATTTAGCTTCATTAAACTTTTCAATCTAATCTCATGGAACTAAACTTTACTGTCTGAAAATACGAAGGATATATATATATATATATATATATATATATATATATATATAAAGGAAGTAAATAAGTATAGGTAATATATCGTATATATATATATATATATATATATATATATATTGTATATAATTAAGTAACTAAGTAGAGAAATTATATTGTAAATTTACAAATAACTGCATCAGCGTGGATATGGCAATCGCATCGAGTGACTACAATCTCACAAAGTCTGGTGGTGTCGTGAGATATTGATGGGGTGCTCTGGGCTAGTGGTAATGGTGCTTCGGACCCGAAACCATGCCTGAACCCGGAGTCATCATTTGATGAAGGCTTTGTTGGAAGGAACGCTGTTGTACAAACATCAGTTATTACATGATACCTATAGATAATGGAAGTAAATAAGGAAATTAAATCCGACAGTAATGAAGAAAAATAGAAAAAACAAATAATCCAAAATTTGTAAATTTACAATATGATTCCTATACTTAATAAAGAAAATGTAAATTCAAAATTTGATGAGTTTGTAGTATTACCTCCCTTACTAAGGTCAGTAAATGGGGCATTCAATACTACCTCAACAGAAATCTTGGTCCTTACTTCCACCTTGGCCAAGGAATGCTATCCCAGAATCCATCGCCTCTCACTCTTCTCTCTTTCCTTCTCTCTCTCCTTTTCTCTCCCCCTCTCCCTCATCCCAATCAGCGGAGATAGTAGCAGTTGCCGGAAACGACCCAAGAGCAGGAGAAGAGGAAGCCAGTTGCTGAAGAGACTCCAGATACTAAACACACGTGTTGACCGCCGGACATTTTCTAGCCAACACGTGTCGCTGTATACGAAGAATAAAATTCCTCTTTTAAAGTTAATATTTGTACTTCTCATTTATTATCTAAAATACCATAACTCAAGTACATATATTACAAGTTTATTATGAAAGTTAACGTTAAATGTTTCGGTTATGGTAACCTTCTTCTTAATACACGTTCCATGATTTTCAACCTATCCCATTTTTTTCGGTAAATTAGTTTGTAAACGCTACACAATACAACATTACAAATGCTCATTCTTACAAAGTAGTCATGTACATACAAAAGTTACATCACTTTTGTTATACATCCTCTCCTGATACTATTTACCAACCCCTCCGCTCGGGCAGGATATGACACAAGGTCAGTTTTTAAGCGGAGTTTAACAGGTTTGAATTCAGAGTTTTCCTTCTCCTAGACTAGTTGCCTAACCAAGGCTGAAGAACCTAGTCTGTCCTACTATTTACCCATAGCTGGAGGGAGAATAATTGGATTCATACCTTTCCCAAGGGTATTAGTGCTATGTGAAATGCAATCAGTCTCGTCCAGGATTTGAACTCGTGTCGCCGTGTCCAATTCCTACGACGATAACGACTACACCACGGGCACCTCCCAAAACTACACCACGGGCACCTCTCCTGATGATGGCCCAAAGTTGGACAGAAAGTACTTGGGAAATAACTAATCATGGGAGGTTTATCAACCAATTCCCGTCAAATATCATAAGACCAATACGCCAATTCCAAAGGATTAACAAAAAAATATGAAGACAAAAAATGTCTATTATGTTCAATCAAACATGTATCAACGAAGAAATGCTGCCAACACCCTACAAAATAAAAAATCTGAAATCCTTTCAAAATGTCTCAAACTTTGATCCATATATATAGCCTATCTAACACCTCAAACATATATTTAAAAAAAACCCTGAAGCACCGTAAGTACCATTTTCCTCCACCAACCATCACACCCGCCACACAATACCATCTTTCTCCATTAACCCCTTTACTCTTATGCACACGACTATCTGTTAATTTTACATTTTTATGAGAATTAAGAATAGGCCCCAACACTCTACATTCATCTTATCTACCATGTACACTCAACCCTTTTCTACAATAACGTATGTAGCACTATGTGGGTAGGCCGCCAAAGCAGACGAGTCTGTTTTGGCGCGAAACCAGACAAAGGATTCTTGGACATGAAATCTCGCCGTATCCGGAAGTGGTAAGGGGACGCGAATGAGAGTGGACGACGCGACCCAGGAGAAGGCAGTTGCGGCTGGAGAGCAGAGAGGGCAGTTGGTGGCTGGAGAGCAGAGAGAGGCAGTTGGACAACAGAGAGGCGAGACAGCATGGGATAGGGTCCAGCGACAGTGAGTCAAGATGAGTCTGATTCCAGTAGCATTGTGGAATTTTCGCTAGTAACCCACGCTAGCGTTAGTCCATATCTGCTATCGGGAATGCATGTAGTGTGGCATACCTTCCTCTGCTCTTGGTTAACCCCAAGTTTGTTCGTGTTTGTTCGTTTGTCCTTCTATTTTCTCCGTTCCCTCGATCGTATTCTTGTGTAGGTAAAGAAATGTGCGTTACCCCCTCGAACCACTAGTTGATCACCGGCCGGCTAAGAAATGACATGGTTAGAAGACAGAGATAATGTGGTGGGGGTGAGGGCGTAACGTTTACACGTATACATAAAACAATATAAACACAAAACATATTAAACATAACCATCCCAACTGTCCAACTATTACCCATACCCCTCAAACCCGTCATCTATTTTGTCCAGTCGGCTGGGGCTGTAGAATACACTGACTGCACGTCTGCAGAGGGGTAAGACACCCCCCCTAACGAGTGTCCTGGATATATGACACTAAACAATTTGGCGTTAAATAACCTACAAAGGTTGATATGCCATAAAACCAAACAAACCAAGCCAAACTAAACCTGTCATCTAATTCTTTAATCAATTTCCTTAATTTTTTAATGACAACACTTTGCTCTTCAGTTATAATCATAATCGTACATAAACATACTATTATTGTAACCCCTTTATTATTTCCATTACGCACCTACGGCCTTAGAGAACGATTCTATATATAATATTTACGCAACATTTCATCAATTTCTTATCATTATATCCTAGCCCAATCCCCTTCCCTAAATATTATATCAACATTGTACAATATTACATTACAATGCAATATACTCTTACTTATACCCATTGTGATTCTGGTCTACCATAATATAACCGTTTAAACACGCTTACAAATCAAATCTTTATTCATTCCCCTCGACATGCAATGATGATGTTTTATTCCTTAGCAATTGTCACCTACACCTACAGAAATAAAATAATGTAACGAAAAATTAAGATACACCTATGAAATTACTTCCGGTTATACAACGCGCTGCGTTTGTAGCTTAACATAAACTAATACAAACACACATTAATACGCAACTATAACCCACACACGCATACACACACACCCACACACACTTACAACCACACGTAAAGAATATAAAATCTCAACGGTTTTTTGACTGTATTTTTTCGATTTTCGATTCATTTCATTTTCTTAACTGCCTGATGATTGTTGTTTTGCAAAAAACTCCATAAAACACAGAGGTCGCAGTCTAAATTCCACGAATAAAATGTATATATCTAATATTTATTTATCTATTTATTATTATTATTATTATTATTATTATATAATAGCTCTATCCTAGATATTGAGCACTCTTCATATTATATTGCACTTGGTTCGACACAAACCCACAAAGTGATTTAGTGACAACCAACACTGTTGTAGTATATATATATATATATATATATATGAAAATGTTCAGCGATAAAAAAAAAAAAACAGAACTTCTTTCGGATGATTTTTTCCCCATCTTTCAATGTTTCGGTTTTTTTATGTTCATCTAGGCGTGTAAGTTGTTAAATGAAGCGAAAAAAATGAAAATGTTTAAAAACATTCTATTTCCGTTGGTAGCGTTCTGGTTTAAATATGAGTGATGTAATTAGCATTCCAAAATATATGGAATGTTTATAATTGATAGATATGAACAAAATGATGTAAATATTTAGTTAGATAGATGTGGTAAGATTTTTTAAAAAAATCTTTGGATCCGAATATTCCTACAATAAAAACATCCTCAGATGACTTTTTCGTTTTTTTTTTAATCTAGGAACTCTTTCATACTGCCGGTTTTTTAAAGTTTTTCTCATATATATATATATATATATATATATATATATATATATATATATATGTGTGTGTGTGTGTGTGTGTGTGTGTGTGTGTGTGTGTGGATATGAACTCTTTGTTCTTGTTCTGATATAAATGGAGGTTATCGATGCGGAAAATGGAAGTGGTGAGTCGCTCAGACGTTTTTGCATTCATTTGGTACAAATACGCTAGAAAAGTATGGAGGCGTGCTTCGCGTCGCGGTTATCGTCTTAGGAAATGGAATCGCTGACTCGAGTTCAAATCCTAGACGATCCCGTTTACGTTTCACTTTATGCTCATGTCCTTAGAAAAGGTACGTATTCAGCTGTTCTCCTTCCCAGCAAGTAAAGCAGATTGTTAAATGTCATATCCAGAACATCCGGGTGGGGAGGGTCTTACCCCTCGGCAGAGGTGCAGTCGGTGTATTCTACAGCTCAGCCGACAGGGCAAAACACAGGTTAAATGTAAAAACAGTTTTATTTCAGATAATTCAGTTTAACATAAGTACGCAGTTTAGATGTCAAAACAGTTCTGTCGCGAGCAATTCTGTTTAGCATAAGTAGGCAGTTTAAATGTCAAAACAGTTCTGTTTTAAACAAATCAGTTTAGCATAAATATTTAGTTTATATGCAAAACCAGTAAACTCTGGAAACCAGTGTTAAGTTCTATTTGACCCATAGATATGACTCTGTCAGGTGCTTTCACTTCGGGCCATCGGAGATCTGGGAGCGATGGCAATGAAGGGTACTCCATTATCCCCAAAGCTCCAGCATTACTGTTACCTCGCCATCAGATTGTTTAGTGTCATATTCAGAACACTCATTGCGGGTGGGGGGACTTACCCCTCTGCAGAGCAGCAGTCGGTGTATTCTACCGCCCCAGCCGACTGGGCCATTCATTTTCTGACTAAATTATTTATATTAAGGTAAGTTACTTGAAGCTATAACAATTTATTAAGGATTATTGCTAATTACTTGTAACCATATAATTGTGTATAAATTATTAATATTACATAGAAATATTTGATATTTGATATCATATAACTCTGTGCAAAAAAGAAAAAAACACCCCTGACGAAACAACTATATATATATATATATATATATATATATATATGAATGTACAATGAACACAGTTCCCAAACCTCTCGGTTTGAAATAACCCTCGACGGGCTGACATGCCCTTAAAATCAATCAATTATTAACAAGGGGTTTGAGACATGATTAGAGAAGCTAACGGTTCTTTTAATAACCACCCACACCAACGGCCGACATCACATTGGGTGAGAATGGGGGTAGTTCATACGGACCCAACCCAACCCTATATCGGATTGTAAAACTAACTCTTCGACTGGATGTCAGAAGTCTAGCCAAGGATTACACAATAGGCAGTGAAATTTAAGAAAAGAGTTTTTCAGTGATTCTTCCTCGATTAGGAAGCACAGGTTTCTTCGGCGAAATAGAATAAAGGCTGAGTTTAATGTGTCATATTCCAACAACGTGTATGTGCGGAGTAAATACTGAAATGGGAGCCAGACCGTCGATTCGTCCGATTTGTTCGTCCTAGAGATTTTGCTAATATTTTTACACAGAGGCGCTGGGAACTTCTGCATTGACCTGAGTTATTCCACTCCAATACCATTTTGTTCAATCGGAAAATAGAAAAGGGTAGAGGACATTTTCTGGTCTTCTGGCGCATCCGTATTCTTTATTGGGTATCTTGAGGCGGATGTAAACTTCAAGGCCTTCGCTAAATAACGTCTAAGAAGTGAGGACTTAACGCATCAGTGATTTTCTGCTTCATCAGACCGTCACTATTGGTTGAACAATGGCGCGTGAATTTAAACTGTAAATAGAAACCTGGAATAAATACAGTGGCGCGAATATCACTGTATGCATATGTCAGTACACATACAAAAAGAAACTGAACAAAACAGTGAATTAGAAACAGCTTGTGATAGATAGATAGATAGATAGATAGAAACAGACTGAGATAGATAGATAGATAGATAGAAAGAAAGAAAGAAAGAAAGAAAGAAAGAAAGAAGATGAGATAGATAGATAGATAGATAGATAGAAACAGACTGAGATAGATAGATAGATAGATAGATAGATAGATAGAAAGAGGATGAGATAGATAGATAGATAGATAGATAGAAACAGACTGAGATAGATAGATAGATAGAAAGAAAGAAAGAAAGAAAGAAAGAAAGAAAGAAAGAGGATGAGATAGATAGATAGATAGATAGAAAGAAAGAAAGAAAGAAAGAAAGAAAGAGGATGAGATAGATAGATAGATAGATAGATAGATAGATAGAAACAGACTGAGATAGATAGATAGAAAGAAAGAAAGAAAGAAAGAAAGAGGATGAGATAGATAGATAGATAGATAGATAGATAGATAGATAGATAGATACAGACTGAGATAGATAGATAGATAGATAGATAGATAGAAAGAAAGAAAGAAAGAAAGAGGATGAGATAGATAGATAGATAGATAGATAGATAGATAGATAGATAGAAACAGACTGAGATAGATAGATAGATAGATAGAAAGAAAGAAAGAAAGAAAGAAAGAGGATGAGATAGATAGATAGATAGATAGATAGAAACAGACTGAGATAGATAGATAGATAGATAGATAGATAGATAGATAGAAAGAAAGAGGATGAGATAGATAGATAGATAGATAGATAGATAGATAGATAGAAACAGACTGAGATAGATAGATAGATAGATAGATAGATAGATAGAAAGAGGATGAGATAGATAGATAGATAGATAGATAGATAGATAGATAGATAGATAGAAACAGACTGAGATAGATAGATAGATAGATAGAAAGAAAGAAAGAAAGAAAGAAAGAAAGAAAGAAAGATGATGAGATAGATAGATAGATAGATAGATAGATAGATAGATAGAGACTGAGATAGATAGATAGATAGAAAGAAAGAAAGAAAGAAAGAAAGAAAGAAAGAAAGAGGATGAGATAGATAGATAGATAGATAGATAGATAGATAGATATTTAAAGAAGGAAATACAAATAAACTCGACTGAACATGTCTACTGTATAAGTTTGACAAGGAGAATTAAGTAATGGGACATTATATTTCCATAGAATTTGACTCCATAATCTCTCGACATAGAATAACCGTAGACTGGTTGATATGGGGGTGTCCTCGTGGTGTAATGGCTAAAGCGATGGACAGCAGAATCGTAATAAGCGAGTTCGAACACTAGTGGCGCTATTACGTTCACTTTCAGGCAAATAACCTTGGTAAAGGTATGAACCCCCTAATCCTCCCAGCTATGGGTTAAATAGTCCCACTAATGTTCTTCTAGGAGAATGGCTTTGACATTAGATAACATACAAAGGTTGATATGCCATTAAACAAACAAACAAACCAAACGGGTTGATATTACGTTAAAATCAATCCTTAAATCAGTACGACAGAAAAGCGTTTTTCATTTTAACGTTCTAGAAGCTTTTTTTAGATTGATTGATTGATTGATTGATTTTAACGGTATGTCAACACGTCTAGGGTTATTTTATGCATAGCATTTAGCTTTGGTTGGGTTGGGTTTTATGTCATATAAACTACTGTATGCTGTTTAATGCCAAATCCTGTTTATACATTAAATATTAAATATATATGATTTGTAAATACATTTTGTTGATAACACTTCTAAACGAGCCTGATTTTTTTTAGCTTGCTGTCAATTGGTTTCAAGTATTATTAGTTAGCACTAATTTTTCAATTTAACATTTGTCATTCTTTCGCACACAGTTAAATGATTCCGACTGTTGTTATGTATCAATAACAATTCAATTAAACATCAGCCATTTGTTTAAATGCAGTTAGATGATCAAACAGTTCTATTTCAAACAATTCAATTAAGCATATTTCATTTGTTTGAATTCAGTTTAAATGTCAAATAGTTCTATTTGACCCATAGATAGAACCTAACAGTTACTACCAATCCGAACCAGAGTGGACCTGGGAGCAATGGCAATGAAGGGGTACTCTGCATTTCCCAAAGCCCTAGCATTACTGGAGCATCGCCATCAAATTTGTCAAAAACATTTCTATTTCGAGCAATTCAGTTTAGTCAAACAATTCTAATTCAAACAATTCAGTTCAGCATAAGTATGCAGTTAGTTCTATTTAACCTATAGATAGGGCCTTTCAGGTGCTACCATTCCGGGCCAGAGTGGACCTGGGAGCAATGGCAATGAAGGGGTACTCCGCATTTCCCAAAGCCACAGTATTACTGGAGCATCGACATCAAATTGTTTAATGGACAGTCGATGGCGGTGTCTTACTTCACTGCAGAGGTGCTGTCAGTGCATTCTACAGCCCCAGTCGACAGGGCAGCCGTTTTTAGTTGATTTATGGTTACATATTGGCTAGTAGGTAGAGTGTTCGTCAATGATCCGAGAGACTCGGGTTCAATCCCATGTTGCGTCCTACCAAAGACTTTTAAAATGGTACTTGATACCTCCTTGCTTAACACTCAGCAATATAAGGTACGTATCAAGGATAAAGTAGAGCAATCCAGGGAAATGAGTAGCACCCTTCCGTACACCTCGGTGTTGTAGCTATTGAAAAGGGAGCGTTCTGGTCGCCCTCGACTAAAGGGAGACAACAACATATATAAAATACGAGCATTTCTGTTTTATAAAGATATTAATTTGGACGTCAATATTTCCACCAAAAGCTTGGCACATATCTAGTTAGCTGGTTAGTTGTTTTACGGCCGACCAATCATTGTAATTTATCTAATGCCAAATCCTGCTTACGTAAGAATTGAATATATATGATTTGTAAACGAAGAGTTTGTAGGTAGCAGAACTCACTTTTTATGCATAGTTAAATGGTCTCAAGTATTGGTATATAACACTAATAGTTTTATTTGCATGCAGTTAAATGGTCTGGGGGTGTCCTCGCGGTATAATGGTTAAAGCGATAGACTGCAGAATCGTAGTGAGTTCGTACTCCAGTCGCACTATTACGTTCACTTTCGGATTAATACCTTTGGGAAAGGTATGAACCCTTATCTTTCCCAGCTATGGTATCAAGTATTGCTATCTAACACTAATAGTTTTATATGCACACATTCAAATGGTCTCAAGTATTGCTACATAACATAACACTAATAATTTTATTTGCACACATTTAAATAGTCTCAAGTATTGCTATCTAACACTACTAGTTTTATTTGTACACATTTAAATAGTCTCAAGTATTGCTATCTAACACTAATAGTTTTATTTGTACACATTTAAATAGTCTCAAGTATTGCTATCTAACACTAATAGTTTTATTTACACACAGTTGAATGGTTCCATGTATTGCAATGTAATACTTTATAATCAATTTTAACTGCCATTTGTTAACACATATTTAAATAGTTTAACGTATAGAAAATTATTTAACAGTTTTTTTATCCTAACATATACTATCACTCCCAGTCAAATTGGACCTGGGAGTAATGACAATGAAGTCGTACTTTACATATATGTATAAATAGTATTTAGCATAAAATAACCCATAAGGGTTGCTATACCATAAAACACAACCAAACCAAATCAAACCCGGATGCAATTCAGTGTCACCCCTAGGATATTTTCATGTAGGGAATAGGTTTTTAGTTTCGTTTCTTTGTTTTATGGCATATCAATCATCGTGGGTAATTTAATGCTAAAGCCATTCTTGGAGAAGAACAGTAGTGATACTATTTTGCTGGGAAGATAAGGATGTGTGATAGATAAATTTATATATTTCTGTTATCATGAAGATATAGATAATAACTGAGAAAGTGGTGCTTTATTTTCGACTATTAACTGCTCCATGTAAATGGAGTCAGCTAATTAATTATAGGCTAATGAAAAAGCTATTTCCGTTATTCGAGATTGGCTGTTGAATTGTCGAAAGTGGTATTGTAGAAAACGGATCAATTGACAGGCGTCCTTGGCACAGAATATCGAGGATTGTATCAATTGAAATAAGTGCCGTAGAAAGGCAAGGGTTTTTTTTTTTACTTGATTCCAATGACAGAAAATACAATGACAAAAATGGCGGAAATTTTGCAGGTCGATAAAAGGAGGTTCGCAGGTTAACATGCATCAAAGAAATAGAAGACATTTTGATTTTTGATTTGTATAGAGAAAATATTTGTGAGATTTTACAAGACGACCGGAATATACAGATTTTATTCTCGTTTAATGATTTATGCATACATACATACATGCATATATATATATATATATATATATATTTAAAAACATGGATGTTAACAAATAGATATACATATCCATTTATTATCATTATTATTATTATTATTATTATTATTATTATTAATATTATCATAATATAATAGCTCTATCACAGATATTGAGTACTCTCTAAAACAAACCACATTTGGTCTGACACAAACCCACCAAGTGAGATAGTGACAACCAACACTGTTATACACACACACACACACACACACACACACACACATATATATATATATAAGTGGTTTATGATTCTTACCTTAGTCACTTAGTGAGTTAATGGAGGATCAAATATTGCGGTATTACTAAATAGTACTCAGTATCAAAGATAAAGCTTTTACATAGAGAAATATATATAATATTATATAGTAGTGTCCGTGACCCAGGGTTTCACGCTTTCCGCATTCGGAATATATATATGTGTGTGTGTGTGTGTGTGTGTGTATGCGTGTGCGTGTGCGTGCGTGCATGAGTACGTATGCGTTTCGTTTTGTTTGAACTCTTTGGTTAATGGCATATCAACCTTCGTGGTTTATTTAAAGCCATAGAGTTACTTTTTAACCGATAGCTGGGGGCGGGGAAGAGGGATTATGCCTTTTTAAAGGGGAATGGTCATATAGTGAACGTTATAGCTTGACTGGAGTTCGAACTCACTTACTATGATATTACAATCCAGCACATAAACCACTACGCCACGGGGACTCCCCGAGTCTGTATATATATATATATATATGCATGTGTGCATCAATATATGTATATGCGTGTATATGCGTGTATATATATGAAGTGAATAAAAAATGTGTACGTATAAATATGTGTATGTATATGTGTGTATATATGTGCGTGTATATCTAAACATATGTATATATATATGCATATACGTGGTGCATTCAGTTAGTTCCCAGACATTTTTTGTACCGGCATTTAAAATTGTCGTAGACTTGAAAATTCACTATGTTATTGCTATACATCTTATGAGATGACTGACCAATTTTTATGATTTCAGGTTCAAATTAAGAGCTACAGCAGCAATTGGAATACATCTTACTAAAGTCTGATTGTCACAGCTGGTGAATTTCAAAAATGCAATCTGGACGTGAGGACATTTTAGAAGAACGATATGCAATAAAGTTCTGTTTTAAACTTTACCACAGAAACGTATGGAATGCTTTAGACTGCTTTTGGAGCATCTTGCATGAATTGAGCATCAGTTTTTGAGTGGCATAAGAGATTCAAGGAAGGCAGGGAGTCTTTGCGGGATGATGAGAGGTGTGGGAGGAGTAAAGACGTTAGAACACCAGAGTTGATTGGCCAAAGGATTAGGTTTAGGGTTAGCCTTACTATGTTGAGGTTTTAAGGGAGTTCAGGAAGAGATTCCGTCGGAAGAGGCTAGCACTCTTCAAATCGGGTCAGTAGCATTTCCAGCAGGACATTGCACCAGTCCACAACTCCATCCTTGTCACAGACTATTTGACCAAGATGGGCATCAAGACAGTTCCTCACCCTCCCTATAGTCCAAACCTTGCTCCTAGTGACTTTTGGTTATTCCCTAAGCTCAGAGGCAGTCGTTATGAGACAATTGAGGAGATGAAAGAGGCTGTGACGTAGGTCATTGACACGCTCACACAAGAGGATTTCCATGGGGCCTTGCAAAAGTTGTTTGAACGGTACAACAAGTGCATTGCAGCCGGAGGAAATTACTTCGAAGGGGACTAGAGTTTCATGTGTGTACTATCAATAAAAGTGCTCATACGAAAAAAGTCTGGAAAATTATTAAATGATCCTCGTATATATTTGTGCGTGAATATGTGTCTATATATATATATATATATATAGACACACCAGGGTAGGCTGAAAATTTTATATGCTGTAAAGTTCATATTATATCTGCTGTTGATGACTTTTTTCAATGGGATCCAAGCACTGCAACACTGATGGAAGAAATGTGTGAACCGCAAGGGGTACTATGTTGAAAAATAAACCTCATTTGGTCACGCTCCATGAGAGTATCTTGGTCAACCTATGAACTTTTCGGTCGAGTCACTTTTGTGTGAGTATATATATGTATGTATGTATGTGTGAGAATACATATATGAGTATACATGCAAATCTATGGAGATATATATATATATATATATATATACGCGTGTGTGTGTGTGTGTGTGCGTATACATAAACGCATATACGTGTGTCTATGTATATATATGTTCGTATATATATATATATATATATATATAACCGTGGGCATGTATACATACGTATATATATATATACATATATATATATATATGAAGATGGCATATAATATAATATAATATAATATTCAATAATCATATCTTAGTCTTTATATATATTTGATAACATGGAAGCTTATCAGCGACCATTGGTTTCAGGCACGTCCATTCATGGCAATAAACAGGCAGAAAATTATATAATAGCTCTATCACAGATATTGAGCACTCTCTAAATTATACTGCATTTGGTCTACTACAAACCCACGACTAGATATATTCAGTTGTTAGTAAAATAGTTGGGGTCTTTAGCTATGGGTAAATTAGCAGGGTAGAACGGGCTCTCTAGCTTTGGAAGAAAAAACTCTGAATTCAAAACCTAAGAAGTGTTGTTCAAGAGAATCTGTGGCACATTAGTGGACCATTCTTCTGTGATTATCTTATCCAAGAAAAGTGGCTGGTCCTACACAACACCTTCACCACAAGAAACAAATCGTTTTGGTAGTTCAGCAGTTCATAATCTTTAACTGAACTGTTGGGTTCTCATACGTTGAGATTGACGGAGAGTGCATCATATATATGCATGTTTATATTTGTGTATGTGTGGGTAGGCGTGTATGAATTCGTTATGTGTGAGTATGCGTGTGTGTGTGTGTGTGTGTGTATGTGCATTTCTCTCTGTGTGTGAGTATGTGTGCGAACTTGTCTGTATACATATGTGTGTGTTTCTGTTTATTTGTGAATGTGTGTGTGTGTGTGTGTGTGTGTGCGGAGACGTATCTGTGTATGCGTGCACATGTGTGCATGTGCGTTCGGGTGTGTGTGCGAGTATGTAGGCTTCCTCTTTGCCGCTGTGTGTGTTTGTGTGTGTGACTCTGTGTCTGTGTATGTGTGTGTGACTCTGTGTGTGTGTCTGTCTGTCTGTCTGAATGCTTCTGTGTATGTCTGTGTGTGTTTGAGTGTGTGAGTGTGTGCATGAGTGTGAGAATGGGTGTGTGGGTATATGTGTGTGTGTGTGTGTGTGTGTGTGTGTGTGTGTGTGTGTGTGTGTGTGTTTCTTTTTACAGTTTTTTTTTTCTTTTATTTCATGCAGAGACCGCTGTTTAGATATAGACATATCTGATCAGAAAATAAAAAATAACGTGACTGGTATTCGAAGCCTTACATATTGTTAAAAAAACATCTTACAACATTTCATTGACAATTTAAGATACGTATATATTTTTTTAGATTATAACAAAGAAACTGTATATTATATATAAAATTGTAACATTTAATGAGTATTATCGAAGTAGAAATGGGCGATTCACCAACTTGTATTCAGTATATTTACTTCTTGGCGATATTTACCTCTAGTTGGCGGCAAAAATACCAGCCGATTTAGTGGAAGGCTATTTCATATTTATCCTAATAGCTCCAAGTAAAGTTTTGGGAAATGAATTACCACGAAATAGAATTTCGAATAAAAAGAAATATTCAAAAGAAGAAAATAATCCCGAAAAAAATGTGAGACGATTATATCAAAAGACCTTTGTGTGTTTTTGTGTGTGTATATAAATATATAAAAGTAAGTAAAGTTGGCAACCTTAGTCGAGGGTAAACAGAAGGCTCCATTTTCAATAGCTATTACACCGAGATGTAGGAGAGGGCACTGCTCTATTCCTAGGATTGCTCCACTTTACCCATGATTCTCATTTTCTAGTGCTGAGCAAGGCAGCATCAAGTACCATTTTTTGAGTCTTTGGTATGACAACCTGGGATTGAACCCAGATCTCCCGGACCATTGGCGAACACTCCACTCATTAGGTCCATGGCCCGGTATATATATATACATATATATATGTATGTATATTCACTTTCCAATATCATATATACAGAGCACAATATCATCTATATAAATAAAAATGTATATGTTTCTTACTAACCGATAATCTCCAGTTTTTTACCACTAATTGCTTTAAAATTTTCTGAGAGTATTTTATTTGAATTCAGGCGTGTTTTTATATACTTATTATCCAAAAATATTACAATAACTAAAAAAATATTTTTAATAGGTCGTTTTTTCCCCGAGAAAAGCCGAACGCGAATAACGATGGTAAACATTACTTCCGCTTTCCAAGAATTTTACACGTGATTTTTTTCTGCTTTATCGCCTTTCTTTCTTTTTAGGTTAACTTAAACAGAGACACTAAACTTTAAACCATATTTCGTTGGTTCAGTAATAAGTAATTTTTTTTTTAGTCTAACGAATTGTTTACAAAATATTTTCTTTTTCAACATTCCTTTTTTTAACTTCAACGAAAGACATCCATTAAAAAGTTTTCTTTCTTAAACCGTTTTCCAAGAATTTTACACGAGAATCTTTTTCTGCTTTCATCACTTTTCTTTCTTTTAATTGGTTTAAAATTTTGTGAGAGTATTTTATTCGAATACGGGCGTGTTTTTATATACTTAATATCCAAAAATCTATATAAATGAAAATGTAAATCAACCAGCCCAAGCTTTGTAATGACACACGTCTTTCAGTAAAAAAAATTAATGACTAACATCATAGAAGCAAAAAATTTGACAGGGCCTTTCAAAGGTGAAGATATCCTCAACCGCGAATTCCTATGATTCCAACAGATATGTCATTTCAATTTAAGAGATTGCAAT
>OY757947.1:20842019-20904519 GCA_963585895.1 Sepioteuthis lessoniana
ATATATATATGGGAAAAGGAAGAAAGAGAAAGAGGGGGGAGGTCACGATATTTTCCTAAAGTTCCTTTTGGGTGAAACCAAGGAACGAAATTTTAGGATTGTTCAGAAATTAATTTCTTTTTTCGGCTTAGTCACTTTTGTTTACTAATCTCTCTCTCTCTCTCTCTCTCTCTCTCTCTCTCTCTCTCTCTCTCTCTCTCTCTCTATCTATCTATCTATCTATCTATCTTCTGTGTGTGTGCGTGTGTGGATAGATAGATAAATAGAAAAGGTATGATAGATAGATAGATTGATTCCCCTAATTTATTTAATGACCTTCAGTAGATAGATAGATTCCTCGTATTTATTGAATAACCTGATAGATAGATAGATAGATAGATAGATCCCCTTTTTTATCTAATGACCTTCAAGTGAAAAATAGATAGTCAGTGCGCTTAACATAAAGTTAAAAATGAAATCGGTGAAACGAGTTCAATCCGTGTAAGTTGTAACGTAAGTAATCAAAATATAATTGGTTGGTTGGTTGGTTGGTTGTTTTGTTTTAGGGCGCATCAATCCTTTTCGAGTTATTTAACACCGAATCAAATATTAACCAATTCAGTTTTGTATAAATATAGTTTTTGTTTATACACCGTTAAATGTCAAAACAGTTCTATTTCAAACAATTCAGTTTAGCATAAGTACGCAGTTTAGTTCTATTTGACCCATAGATAGGACCCTATCAGGTACTACCACTCCGGGTCAGTGGACATGGGAGCGATGGCAATGAAGGAGTGCTCGGTATTCCACAAAACTCCAACATTACTTGAACTTCATCATCAGATTGTTTAGTTTCATACCCAAGACACTCATGGGGGGGTCTTACCCCTCTGTAGAGATGCAGTCAGTGTATTCTACGGCTCCAGCCGACTGGACAAAATTAATATTGAGTATTCCCCAGCTGGCATCGATCAAATTGATTTTCAGTCATTTATTATGGATAATCATCATTAATTATTTGAAACTATTCAACACTGTGCAAATTATTCATATTACATCGGAATACTTGATAAACAGAATTACTAATGTTACATAACAATACCTAAAACCAATTAATATGAGTGCAAAACAAATATATATATATATATATATATATATATACATACATATATATATATATATATATATATATATATATATATATATATATATATATATATATATATATAGAATTAACTTAAATCGCGAGTCGAAAATCTTCTACTAAAGATTCACCTTAACGGATCATCAGGAAGTTTACTTTCGACTAAATTCTAAGGAGAAATCGCTTTCTTTTATTCACCAAAAACCCCACCTAGCCTAGAATTTGCATTAAAAAAACATAACTAAATAACTAAATGAAAGATATCATATTTTTATTTGTAATAAAAAAAAATCTCTATAACCTATTCCTAATTATATAGTAACCACGCCCTTTTGTGTCTACAACTATTTAACACCTCCGATCTTTTATTTAACATATTCTTGCTTTTACAATTTGCTATTACCAATTTTTCCTCCATACAAAGATTACAAGCTCTAAGGGTTTTTTTTGTTTTTTTCTGGTACTGTGAATACTGGTAGATATTAGATTAGTAAATATATATATATATATATATATATATATATATATATATATATATATATATATATATATATATATATATAAAAGCAATATTTGGCATATATATCTTGAAAGCATTTAGCTTTTCGTCTTTAAATAGTGCTAGCAATTCTTGATATATATAGATCACACTATGTATCATATCGATGACATAAACATATGTATATATACATATATATATATATATATATATATATATATATATATATATATATATATATACATATGTGTGTGTGTATGTGTGTGTGTGTGTGTATTATGTTATATTATATTTTTTTGTATTATATCTATAATAATATGTTATACTGATTATATATAAATGCATATTTTGTTTTGATAACATCCCACTATGTATCATATCGATGACATAAACATATATATATACATTTATATATAGATATATATATATGTGTGTGTGTGTGTATGTGTGTGTGTGTGTGTGTGTGTGCGTGTGTGTGTGTAATTTCCTCTGATCTGATTGTGTTACATCTTTCAGAAATTGTCTTCTATCACTCTTAATTATTTTTTTATATTCGGCATTCATTCACAGTATAATATATATACAGCGTAATTTTGAAAAGGCATTCAGCTTTTCGACTTTGGATATCGCCAACAATTCTTGATATATCCCGAAAGTATTCAGCTTTTCATCTTTGCATCTAAACAGCTCTTCCACCAAGTAACATAATTCCTAATAAGAGAGAAAAATATTATGGTAAAGATAGAAATATCAAGATTATCTTTGTCTCGACAGTTTAGTCAACTCAGCCTTCCGTTCCTGTGTTGAACACCGACTTACTTTTTTTAAAGTGCCCCGTCATCGTAATTGTCTCTGTTTTAATAAAAGTATGGCACTTTATGATAAGAATAGACTTCAAGCAGACTTTTCAAAAGGAATGCGTTGCAAAAGGCTTTTATCATAAGACTGAACAGAAAACAGGATTTACTATAGAAATGCAATTTTAAACGAGATTTATTATAAGAATGAACAGAAAACAGGATTTATTATAGAAAGGCATTGCAAACGGGTTTTATTATAAGACTGAACAGAAAACAGGATTTACTATAGAAATGCATTGCAAACGCGTTTTATTATAAGACTGAACAGAAAACAGGATTTACTATAGAAATCCAATTTTAAAAGGGTTTTATTATAAGAATGAACAGAAAACAGGATTTACTATAAAAATGCATTGCAAACGGATTTTATTATAAAAATGAACAGAAAACAGGATTTACTATAGAAATGCAATTTTAAAAGGGTTTTATTATAAGAATGAACAGAAAACAGGATTTACTATAAAAATGCAATTTTAAAAGGGTTTTATTATAAGAATGAACTGAAAACAGGATTTACTATAGAAATGCATTGCAAACGGGTTTTATTATGAGAATGAACAGAAAACAGGATTTACTATAGAAATGCAATTTTAAACGGGTTTATAAGAATGAACAGCAAACAATTATAAGAATAAACAGCAAACAGGATTTATTGTAGAATTGCATTGCAAACAAGTTTTACTATTAGATTGGAATTGAAACCGGATTCACCATAGGAATGCATTGTAAACGGGTTTTATTATGGGTGGGAAAGGTGATCCACAAGGAGTTGTGCAAGGGATTGAATTTTGACCAACCTACACAATGGTATATGCACAGGCCAGAATCCGTCCGAGAAAATCCCATAGAAAATGGTCATTAAATTTCGACCAAAAATTCTGACTTAATGCCAATTAAGTAAAGAAAAAAAAATCAAAAGAAAAAGAACAAGAAAGAGAACATACCGTCTCGTAGATTTTTCCGCTACAATAAGAATAAAAATAAACGAAAACGAAAAGATTGACAAAGACTTGAACCTTGCCAGTGAATAAAAAATACTGTGGAACATGAGAGTGACGGTAAAACCATTTGTAATTGGTGTTCATGGAACAGTCTCCAAAAACTTAGAAAGGGGACTTGAACGATTGGAAATAAGATGGAGGATCAAGGCCATCCAGACAACAGTATTGTTGAGAACGGACAAAGTACTAAGAAGGATCCTGGAGACCTGAGAAGACTGGCTGTCACGCAGATTCCAGTGAAAGACCACCTCCCAACGCTGATGTGAAAATATCACAAAGACCATCAGCTGATGCTGGTATGAAAAACTCTTCAAGGGAGTAAAATCATATTTGAAATCATATAACTAATATTGATTAATTAATAATTATTAATACTGATATTTTGTCAAGTGTTATATGGTTTAGATTATTTCATATAATTATATGGTTTCTAATAATTAACCATAATCTTTTTTAAACAATTATTGCTTCAAGTAAAAATTCTTAATACAAGTAATATGCACCAAGTCATATCCAATGAAAATAATTTTTAAACGATGTGTCTCCGTGGCGTCATAGCTTAAGTAATGTGCTCGATGTAAGCAAGTTCAAACTACAGCCATCCTGTTATGTTGACTTTCGGACAAATACCCATTGGAAAGATATGATTCCAGTTATCCTCCCCCGCTATGGTTAGTATCAAATTATTAATATTTGATAAATTAAAATTACTAATGTTAACCAGTAATACCAGAAACCATTTAACTATGAGCAAACGAATGTTTAATTGTAAATAGAATTATTAGTTATGGACACCAATGGTATATCTAGACAGAAGAAAATAATACAGATAAAAATATCATCAGGAGTGCGAACTTGTGACTACAGTGCAAACTCACTAACCACATTAGCCCCTACGCCTCGATGAATCCCTCTTTTCAAACATTACTCTACAATACTAATAATTTTTAAACAGATCTATTTGACTCATAGATGGGGCCCTAACAGATACAACCACTTTGGATTAGAGTAGACCTGGGAGTAATGTCAACGAAGTAGTGATTCCACATTTTCCCGAAATCCAGAAATAGGGCCTCAGCACCAGATGCAGAGTTATACTCAGGACCCACTCTTTTTGACGGGGTCTTACACCTCTGCAGAAGATGCAGTTGGGGTATTCTGAGCCCTTCCGACAGGGCAAGCGAGAGCGGTAGGTTCAGCCTGATAGCTTTGTGTACTCGCTAAGGCACTAACTACTATATACCACTCATAACGATCAGTGAGAAACATCACATGAATAACCAAATCGATCACGGTGAGTACAAAGGACTTGAACCTGAACGAATCGGAAGTTACGGTGTAACGAAAAACCAATGCAGCAATCCTCCGGTGGGACGAATTTGAGCTGCAAGACAGCGAACGGAAACCGCGGGAACAAACGCAACAAATTGATTGATTTACAAAGTCTTCCATTGTTAAGCGTTTTTTGTTTTTTGTTTTTTCCTCTTCAGGTTTTCGTTTTCGTTTCTTTCTGTGTTTGTTGGTTTATTTGTTGCCTTCACTTAAAAAAATCAATAATGGAAAAAGTCATTCTCTCAATTAGAACGAAATGAGTAAGTACCTAAATAAATAAATAAATAAATAAACAATTGCACGCGCGCGCGCACAGACACAGATAGATAGATAGATAGATAGAGAAAGAAGTTTGTCAAGGTAGCGTATTTTACTGAGAAAGAGACAGAAAGAGAATTTTATGTCTTGGTTTCTTTGTTTAATGGCATATTAACCTTCATGGGTTATTTAATGCCAAAGCCATCCTAGTAGAAGAACAGAAATGGAACGACTTTACCAATACCTTGGGAGATAAGTGGGTTCAAAACTTCCCAAAGGGTATTAGTCTGAACGTGTATGTAATGGTGCTACTGGAGTTCGAACTCACTTTCTACGATGTACGTTAGCCACAACGCCAACAGAGAATTTTACAGAGAGAAAATGAGAAAATTACTGAGAGAAAGAGATGTAGAGAAATCTACTGGGTTAGATCTCCATATAAAGAGAAATTTACACAGATATGTGTGGAAGTAAAAGATGAAGTAAAATCCGACAATATAGAGAAACAATTGATAACAAGATAATCCAAGCAGAAGGAGAGATTTATTGAAAAACAAAGTCGATACTATAGCGTTTCACTTCTAATTAACCGTCATCAGGGCTGGTAGGGATGATATTAGCGATGTTAAATCAACGATGGATGTTTAAAAAATATACCAAAACCTAGAAAAAAATCTATATATCGGGAAAGAGTTGGCCGTTTAATCAGTAAATCAGCGTTATATATAACGTATAGATAGATAGAGAGAGAGAGAGGGAGAGAGAGAGAGAGAAGAAATAGAAACTTTGAAAGAGAAGTTTTTGAGGGAGAGATAGAGAAGCAAACATTTTTATCGAAAGAAAAAATAGATAAATTTGCAGAGAGAGAGAGAGAGAGAGAGAGAGAGAGAGAGAGAATCTAAAAGAACAAAGTTGTTATTTTTTGAATATGTCTCAAAGCTCCAATTATAAAGAATTAAATATCAATGATGCACGATAACGAAGGGAAGAAAACCGACAGTTATTTATAGAACGCGATTATCACCTTATCTTGACTTAACTTTAGTGAGACTTTTATTCTCTCTCTCTCTCTCTCTCTCTCTCTCTCTCTCTCTCTCTCTGATGTGCCGTTATTGATCACACCTGTGTTCCGGCCCTGATAATGCGCAAGAATACAACAAATAGAAAGAACAAAAAATAGTACCTCCTGAAATATTCAACTCTAAGGTCATCTGAGCGGGAATTGTCTCTTACTGAGTTATATAACATTTTCAGCTTTCACCTTAACTGTTTTTTTTTTTGGCGTCATAACCGAATAGCACTTATGCAAATGAGCCTAATTTCCGCCCAGAGTAGCCTCTATTTACCCAACCCCTCCGTACGAGCAGGATGCGACACAATTTCAATTTTTAAGCGGAGTTTAACAGGTTTGAATTCAGTTTTCCTTCTAAACTAGTTGCTATACCCCGGTGAAAGACTACAGTCTATCCTACAATTTTACTCATAGCCGAAGAGGGAATAGTTGGTTGCACATCTCTCCCAAGGGTCTTAGTACTATATGAAATACGAACAGCCTCGTCCAGGAATTGAACTCGCGTTGCCGTGTCTATTTCCTTCGACGATAATCGTTATACTACTTACGCTTACGTAGTATCTCATGTGGAGCAATTTTAAGCAATCACTACGCGTACAGTTTGATCCTCAAGCAAATGTGTTCATCAAAGTTTATTAAGTACTGGCCAATGTACACGTCTACGCTGGATCCCAAGTGAAAGCTTCATATCAGGTGCTTATTTAACAACCTTCTGTGGGCATATAAAACGTTACCTCGGATTTTACAACTGGTGATTGTTTCTAAGACATATATATGAACTTAAAAGAAAAGAAATTTGTCAATTATATTTTAAACCATCTTAAGAAGTAAAAAATTCATGGAGTTTTGCATAGAAATTTCTTTTGTTTTTTATTTTAGCGAGCGTCACTTAGGTGATTTATCAATTTAAACATTTTGATTTTTTTCCGGTTTGTTATTTCTAAATCGGCTATAATCATTGTAATTAGTTTACATCTTCATCTGGGACAGCTATATATTTGCCAAATTAGTGTGCTTGTGTGTGTGTGTGTGTGTGTGTGTGTGTGTGGTATACAGCAATGATTCTCAAACTTTTTGGAATCATGACCCCTTTCTAATTCAGGGTCCCTCTCGAGGACCCCCCATATAAATAAAAATGAAATATCGTGGATCACCCCCTAAAAATGAAATCTCGTGAAACCCCATGTAAATAAAACTAAAATCTCGTGGATCCCAATGTATATAAAAAATGAAATTTCGTAGGACCTCATATAAATAAAAATGAAATTTCGTGAACCCTCATATGAATAAAAATGAAATCTCGTGACCCCCATATAAAAATGAAATTTATCAAAAATATTTCACGAAAATCACATCTAATTTTTACATTAAGAAATAACATTTAGTGAGAGGGACGTGCTTGCCTTGCTAGGCCCAAATTGTCAATTCTTGAAGATATTTTTAACAAAGACATACGTAACTCTGTACAACAAATCTAGATCTCTATTTGATCATCATATAAGTACGCACTGAAAATGCTGTTTCACATAAATATGTTGTTAAAAAAAGAGGCATGCTTTTGGACCACCTTGAGAGACAACAATGGATACCAGAATTCACTTGCCCAGTTAGCTGGGGCGGAAGAATACACCGACTGCACCTCTGCAGAGAGGTAAGATCCCACCCCGCTAATGGGTGTCCTAGATATGACACTAAACGATATGATGGCGAGGTTCCAGTAATACTAGAGTTTTGAGGAATGCGGAGTACCCCTTTATTGCCATTGTTCCCAGGTCCGCTCTGAACTAAACTGCATAATTATGCTAGATTAAATTGTTTAAATTAGAAATGCCTGACTAAACTGAATAGCTTGAAGTAGAAATGTTTTTGACAATTAAACTGTGTACTCATGCTAAACTGAATTGTTTAAAATAGAACTGATTATTTCAATGGATTCGGCATTAAAAAACTGATAAAAAAATTGATACACCATAAAACCTAAACAACCAACCAACAAAAAATAAGAATTCACGCGAAGTCAAAATTTGGGAAATGGCTGCTGTTTAAATCAAATTTTCATAGGTTTGGTTTTATGGCATATAAACCATTGTAGGTTATTTAATGCCGAATTAATTTTTATTGATATTAACAGTTCTATTTCAAATAATACAGTTTAGCCAAAGTATGCTGTTTCAATGTCAAAAACAGTTCTATTTCAAACAATTCAGTTTAGCATAAGTATACAGCTGAGTTCTATTTGACCCATAGATAAGACCCCACCAGGTGCTACCACTCCGGGCCAGAGTGAGCAGGGGAGCGATGGCGGTAAAGGAATACTCTGCATTCCCTAAAGCTCCAGTATTATTGGAGCCTCACCATCAGATTGTTTAATGTCATATCCAGGACACTTGTTGAGGGAGTTTTACCCCTCTGAAAAGATACAGTCAATGTATTTTGCTGCCCCAGCCGACTGGGCCATTTCATAGGTTTTTACTAGTATCTAACATATACGGTTCTCTCACGAATCGCATAATAAAAACTTTCAGGGTACCCTTGCAACATCTGCAAATAATTACTATTGATATCAGAGACCCCCCACCAAGTGATCCCGAACCATAGATTGAAAGCCATTAATATAACGTACAGACCCTAAATAATTACACACCAACCATTTTTGAAAAAAGCAAAATTCAAGGACTTGATTTTATTCAAGTGGAACATTAAACAACTAAAAACGGATATTATTTGCAATTATCATTACCAAACTCTACAGTTTTGAGACTTGTAGCCAAAAAATAGTTGCATGAATATGGATAAGATCCTGGACAAGAAGAAATAGTCGGGGACAAGAATGTTTGTGTTGCTCTTCAAAAAGGCATGAATCTATCTCTTCCCCCCACTCTATGTGGTAATAGTAGGATATACTAGGTTCTTTAGTTTTAATAAGTCAACCAGCCTAGGAGAAGGAAAATTCTGAATTCAAACCAGCTGTACTCCATTTAAAAATTGACCTTGTGTCGCATTCTGTTCGTAGCTGAAGGGTTGGGCAAATACATACATAAAAGGTTACTAATTTTTGGACTATTACTACTACACAAACCAAACACACACACACACACACACACACACACACACACACACACACACACACACACACACATATACACACACATACATCTTAGTAAGTGTTCATGCATGTGTGTATGTACAGGGTGTTTCATAAGTTTTCAAATGAAATGGTCGGGCACAAATTAACACGTAATAAAAATTACATTGATCAAAAAGTAAAAAAAAAACAACATTTAAGAATCCTTAACCATTTATTCTCAAACATGAACCAAAAATGTCAAGTGTATATGCTTCATATCCCTGCCGTTCACTTAAAGACACGGTTGAATGCGGCATGCAAAGTCGTTGATTACGCGTGCACATTCCACCAGGGTGATCGGAAACTAAGACGGTGAGAGACCCGTTGACCTAAGATTTCCTCAAACACCATGAGCTTCAAAATTCTTGACCAACTTGAAAATCTGACTTCCATTTAGAAACGTGTTAAAATGACCCTTCCTTCTGTAATTGCTCTTGAACAATTTTGAAAGACTTTGTTTCCTAATATCTTCACAAAATTATCTTCTGCTTCATAGTCCTAAGTATGATTTCGCAGTATTTAGTAAAATATATGAAAATGTTAACTATTTCCCGGCAATAATCTGAAAGGAGAAATAGAATAAAATCAACTACGACGATCTGAGACGCCGCGGCCTTATTCCAACACCCTCTCTCTCTCTCTATATATATATATATATAATCCTCCAAAAAGCTTGAAACTACCTACCCAGCTTTCACCAAACAGATCTTCAGAATGATTCTGACTTTTGCACGACTTAGTGTGTTGAGCACTTACGAGTTAGGTAATTCTGTCGGTGTCTTTTTCCTTTCTTTTTTTTTCTTTTGGCTTGGCATTGCGGTATTGATTGATTATTTTTAAACAGTATGGTTGTTTTAGTCTTTTTTTTTATTTTGTATAATTTTTTCTAAATATCAGTTTGTAACATATTTTTATATTTACAAATTGCATCATCTGTTTTTTTTCCCACGCCACCAGAGTTATAGAAATAGTTATAAAAATAAAGTATATATATATATGATAGAGAGAGAGAGTGAGAGAGAGAGAGAGAGAGAGAGAGAGAGAGTGCGTGCGTGTGTGTGTGTGTATCTCTTTCTCTATCTTTTCCTCATATCAATCTATCAATCTCTTTTTCCGTTTCTTTCTTTGTCTCTTAATCTATTTCTTTCTCCCTTTATTTCTTTCTCCATATCTTTTCTTTCTTTCTTTCTTTCTTTCTTTCTTTAACTACGTCTCTTTTTCACTCTATTTCTCTTTTCTTCTTCTTCTTCTTCTTCTTCTTCTTCTTCTTCTTCTTCTTCTTCTTCTTCTTCTTCTTCTTCTTCTTCTTCTCTCTCTCATTCTCAATCTCTCTATGTCTATATTCATCTTCTCTATCTCTTTTTCTTTCTCTCCCCCCCTCTCTCTCTCTATATATATATATACATATATATCGATCTCTTTCTCTCTTTCTTCATCTATCTATCTATCTATCTATCTATCTGTTAATATTGGTTTAATTGTTTCTATCTATCTATTTATCTATCTATCTATCTATCTAATGATTGTCCCTAAATCTTTACTTAAGCATTTCATTGTCTTTAAGTTTAGAATTACCAAGGCAGAGTTGCCCGACGAAATGATTTCTTTGGACAATTAAACAATTTTTTTTCTATACATGAGCATCCCGTTTGTTGGCAACTGTCACGACGCATGCGCAAACCATAGTAGTGCATTTTCCTTTGCTTTCTACTTGAGACATGACAGCCGAGCAAACCGCACAATGTTTGGTTGTGAATAGTTATTTTTACGCTGAGTCTTGTACTAGTAAAACCTTATAGGTTATCAAAGTTTGGCTATCATCATTCAGTTTCATGCGTTGATATCAGTCTCCCGCGGAGAAAACTCAAGGAAAAGAAGATAAAATTTCCATTTGCAAAAGGGGAAAACAAATCGCATATGTCATGGCAGTGAAGGGAAAAGAAGAGTATTCGATTTGAGTCGCTGGGAGGGGAGGAAATCAGGCAATCAAACAAAAAACAGAAATATCAATAGTGAAATAAGATTTCTGTTTTAACATGGATAATGTTATTTATTTGTCTTCATTCTTTCCTGTGGCTTCGAAAAAGAAAAAAAGAATGTTGGGAGGTGGGAGGGGACTAACTATCAAGGTTATGTTGCTACGAGAGAGAAGTTGAACTTTATGTTGAGAAGCTATCTGATATCTAAGAGTGGGTGGGAAAGAGAGAAAGAGAGAGAATGTTGCATTATCGATTAATATTATATATAGATATAAATACATAAATACATATTGTATGCATAAACTCACAATATTTGTTTGTGTGTGTGTGTGTGTGTGTGTGATATACTTACACATATATCATATACTTACACATACATAAATACACATATATCATGTACATACACACACAAATACACACACCAATGCATACATATATATACACATATACATACACTATATATATCATATACATGCACTCACTATATATATATATATATATATATATATATATATATATAATATCCCAAAAAGATGAGTTTGGAATTATTCAATTTCAATATATTAGAGGATTCTTTTAAATCTCCAGGAGTTCTCAATGTTGGATAATTAAAATAGAAATTTATAGATTCCATACTAAGCAAATTCATAGAATTGGTAAAAAAAAACAAAAACACTCAAGAAAACGTCATTTGGCAATTATAAATTTATTTCAGTTATCCACCCCATAAGAGAAGCTAACCTCTTATACGTATCTCTCTCTCTCTCTATATATATATATATGTATATATATATCATCATCATCATCATCATATCGCGCTGGTAGCACGGATATCCCTGACCCTCTCTCGCCACTCCTCCCTATCGTTCATCGCCCGAGGTAGGTCTTCAGGACAACATCCTGTATCCTCACATAGCTGCTGAATGTACGTTCGAGCTGGTCGTCCTGCTTTTGCGCGGCCATGTGTG
Organism: Sepioteuthis lessoniana; assembly: GCA_963585895.1. NCBI lineage: Eukaryota > Metazoa > Mollusca > Cephalopoda > Myopsida > Loliginidae > Sepioteuthis > Sepioteuthis lessoniana. The sequence goes on from OY757947.1 coordinate 20,854,239, forward strand.
GGGATCCATATGAGTACATCTCTTATGAGTTCATCTCTGCTTCTCCAGCAGTGTCCTGCATGTCTGGTTCGTCTAACTTGAATAGTTTTCGTGATAGGGGGCAGGTGGCCGTACAGTTGGTGTCTTGTGGGGTGCTGCTGCCAGGACTTGTTCAGGATTGCACGCAGCATTCTTGTGTAATTGCCATCCAGTTTCTTCTCCAGCCGTTTTGTTAGCGTCCAAGTAGTGCATCCATATAGCAGTATCGATGTGACCGCTGCCTGGAAGAAGCTGCGTTTCATTTTATCGGTTAGGTCTGATTTCCATATAATCGATAGCCTATTGATAGCTGTCCATGCTTTCGTTAGCCTCGTTTCGATGTCCTTTTCGGTTGATTCGACGCTGCTTCCTAGGTACGTGAATTTGTCTACTAGTTTAAGTGGGGTTCCTTCTAGAGTGGAGATGTCCCCCGTTTGGTTATAGCTCATATATTCCGTTTTGTGTGCATTTACATAGAGGCCTATGCTTGCTGCTGCTCGTTCCAAACTATGCAGAAGAGTTTCGGCTTGGTCAGGTGTATTTGCCAGTATCGCTATGTCATCGGCGTAGTCGGCGTCGGTAATTGTTGTTGCGGGGTATCTTCTGCTTCTTTTCTTCGTCAGTTCGAAGCCATTCTCTTTGATTTTGTCAATCGATGTTCTAAGTACGTAGTCTAGACAAATGATAAAGAGGTACGGGGCCAGCGTGTCCCCTTGTAGTACTCCTGCTACAATGTCAAAGTATTCTGTGTCTCCATCCGGTGATCGTACTTTTACTTTAGTGTTTCTATAGAGAATCGTTATTGCCGCTACGGTTTCTTTAGGTATGCCGTACGCTAGTAGGATTTGTTCCATCTTTCCTCTGTGAATGGAGTCGAAAGCCTTGGTAAAGTCTACAAATATTAATGTCGCTTGTAGGTTCTTTGCCCGTACACCTTCAAGGATTCTGCGGATGGTTAATATTTGTGAGGTCGTGGATCTATTTCTTCGGAAGCCATTTTGGTTTTTTCTAAGTATGATGTCGATTTTGGGTTCTATTCGGTTTCGTAGTAGGGCATTGTAGATTTTGGCAGCTATGGATGTAAGTGTTATGCCTCGGTAATTTTTGGCTAATCCGAGGTCCCCCTTTTTAGGGAAGGGGAGTATGCATCCCTTCATCCATCTATCTATCGGATTTTGATTGTATACTGCGTTGCAGTGTCGGAGCAGTATGTCGTCGAATTGTCTGGTCTTCCATACTTCCGGTGGAATTTCGTCCAGCCCTGCAGCTTTCCTATATATATATATATATATATATAGTGAGTGCATGTATATATATATTATTAAGCTTTGTTTAGTTTATTTGTTTAACTTGCCCAGTCGGCTGAGGCCGTAGAATACACTAACTAGACCTTTGCAGAGGGGTAAGACTCCCCCCACACACACACACGCCAATGAGTGTCCTGATTTATGACACTAAACGATCTGATGGTGCAGCTCCAACGATTCTAGGGCTTTGAAGAATGCGGAGCACCTCTTCATTGCCATTGCTCTCCGGTCCACTCAGGCCCGGAATGGTAGCACCTGAAAGGCCCTATCTATGGGTTAAATAGAACTAACTGCATAGTTATGCTAAATTGAAGTGTTTGAATTAGAACTGTTTGACTAAACTAAATTGCTTGAAATAGAAATGTTTTTGACAAATTAACTGTGTACTTATATTTAAATTGCATGCTTATGCTAAACTAAATTGTTTGAAATGGAACTGTTTTTGACTTTATAACTGTACTTACGCTAAACTGAATTGTTTGATATAGAACGGTTTTGACATTTAACTGTGTATAAAAAAAATCTGTACTAATACTAAACTGAATTAGCTGAATCAGAACTGTTTGACTAAACTGAATAGCTTGAAATAGAAACATTTTTGACAATTAAAATGTGTGCTCATGTTAAACTGAATTGTTTGAAATAGAACTTATTATTTGCATAAAAATGGATTTGGCGTTAAATAACCAACAAAGGTTGATATTTCATGAAACCCAAACAACCAAACCAAACCAAACCAAACCTAATTTGTTTAACGGCATATCAACTCTTTATAGGTTATTTAATGCCGACATTTGATTCATTGCTTAATGTTTGATTATAATAATAATAAGAAGAAGAAGAAGAAGATGAAGAAGAAAATGAAGAAGAACAAGAACAAGTAGAATGTTTGGTCTATTTGTTTAAAGTCATATCAACTCTTTATGGGTTATTTAATACTGAAATTTGATTTATTTTGATTAATGGTTAATTATAATCCGAGCCATTTATATTTCAAACGTTCAATTAAAATTATTTTTTGAATTGCACTTTTTATTAGCGAAGAGTAATCATTTGTTTGCACTCAACATCAAGTAATCTTGTTTTAATACAAATTACTTATTCACAGTTTTATGGTTTCAAGTATTCTTATCAAATACTTATAATTTGCACACATTTATATGGTTTAAAGTATTCCTGTCTTATAATAATAATTTTCCATTCGACTCATAGACAGGAGCCCAACAGGTACCACCACATCAGACCAGAGTGGATTTGAGAGCAATAGCGAAAGCAATGCTCCCAGTGATTCCCTATGCTCTAGAAATTGAGTCTCACCATTCAGACTGGGGATTTATTTGGGTTGGTTGGTAGGGTTTTATGGCATATTAGCGATTGTAGGTTATTTAAGGCTAAATCCATTTTATACATATGCATATATCAAAACAGTTTAGTCTAAGTATGCAGTTTAAATATCAAAACAGTTCTATTTCAAACAATTCAGTTTAGCATAAGTATACAGTTTAAATATCAAAACAGTTCAATTTCAAACAATTCAGTTTAGCGTGAATACACAGTTCAGTTTTATTCGATTCATAGATAGGACTCTATCAGGTGCTACTACTCTAGGGTAAAGTGGACCTGCGAGCTATGACAATAAAGGGGTACTCCACATTCCCTAAAGCTCTAGCATTACTGGAGCCTCACAATCAGATTGTTTAGTATCATATCCAGGACACTTATTGGGGTAGTCTTACCCCTCTGCAGAGATTCAATCGGTGTATTCTGCAGTCCCAGCCGACAGGGCCATATATACTTGGGTGAGTCAAAAGTTTTGCCATATTTTGGTTGTACTTGAGAGACAATTCTGCAGTGCCAGATAGTTTTTGGCGATGTCATGAAGGTAACCAACTACATTGGACTGTGATATGACATGGTCGCCTGATACTCTCCGAGTGCTATGTGCTGAAATTGCCTCTATAGGTTGGAGCATAGCCAAGAATCCGTGGTTTTAGGCCTACCAGACATTGCCCGATAGTCGACATTCTTGCAACCCGAGTGACATTTCTTCTTGCACCTGATTAATGAATTGTGATCAACGGCATCTTCACCTTTTGTTTAACAATTTTTTTAAACTTATAGCCCAGTTCGAACACATGAAGCATAAGTTTCTGAATTATACTATGTTACACGTTCATGAGTAAGGAAACAATGCACAACATGTCAGCACACCGATTACCACCAACCACAGCGAGTGCCTACCACGTCTTGAGCTGATATTGGGTCACATGATTGGTCACGTGATATACATGCCACTGACTCGCAAGTACCAATATATTGCTAAACTTTTGATCCGACCTAGTATTTAACCGACCACAAGGTCAATTTTTAACCTGGAAGCAGCTTGTTGGTAGACTAAATGTAGTGGCCTCCCTTGTCACAGGGTTTGAGGAACACGCCCACTTCACAAGTCCTTTTTGGTCACGTTAGAAGGTGAACCAGGGAATCTGTTTCTTTGACGAATAGGTCTTGAGAAGGGCAGACATAGTCATTTCACTCCTCAGCAGCGTGCACATGAAGCCTCCCTCCATTATTTTCCAGTACTGAGAAGAGTGAGTGATTTCCACCTTTTTACTGTATGGACGTGTATTCATATTCCTTTGAATACTGTTAACTAGTGGCTCGTACCACGTGACTTCCGGTATCTCGGAGGAATAAAAGACGTCGTGTTTCTTAAGCACATAAGTACATAAAGATCTCGGTCAGTAGTAAGACCAACTGCGGACGTAACACCAACAGCGCGAGACTTATAAGATTTGTTGGACTGTACCACTTCGGTTAATGAATAGTTAACTGTATTTCACAGTGTATCTCTTCCTTACTACGATACAACAAATACATTGTGACTTTTTTTTTATAGCGTGGAACGGGAAATTAGTTCCCTCCTTCTGTTGTGTGCAGTTAGATATCATGTTATACTAATTGACTTGTCTGTTTCCTACCAAATATTTTGTGTTAGGTACTATTTACCAACCCCTCCGCTCGGGCAGGATATGACACAAAGTCAATTTTTTTTTTTTTTTAATCGGAGTTTAACAGGTTTGAATTCAGAGTTTTCCTTCTCCTAGACTAGTTGCCTCACCAAGGCTGAAGAACCTAGTCCGTCCTACTATTGGAGGGAGAATAAGGGGGTTCATACCTTTCCCAAGGGAAAGTGAACGTAATAGCGCGACTGGGGTACGAACTCGCGTACTACGATTCCGCAGTGCATCGCTTTAACCATTACACCACGAGGACACCCGAATATTTTGTGTTAGGTTACTCTCTTTTAAGAAACGGAGTGTTATCTACGAGTGAACACCTCGTTAAATATTCTAAGCTGAATGCCAAATCCCTCCTTGTAGAAGGATAGTAATAGTACTATATAAACCATAGCTTAGGGTATTAGTTCAAAAGTGAACGTAATAGAACGACTCGAGTTCGAACTCGCTAACTTCAAAGCTGCAATCCAATACTTTGACCATTACACTACCAGGTCTTCACTGGAACCGCTGGTTTTAACACTGAATTTTTCTTCTCCTAGATTGGTTGCATTACCAATGTTAAATAACCCAGTCTGCTTTACTATTTACTCATATTTAAAAGAAGAGAGATTTGTGCCTTTCCCAAGGGTATCAAGGCGATGGGAAAAAGCAATCAGTCTCGTCCAGGATTTGAACTTGGATCACCGATTCCATTTCCTACGACGATAACCGTGACGCTAAATAAGGAGCGTAGTTATAGAGATGCATTAAGACGTTGGATACGTTTCTACAACAAATTTCCGTGGGCATCTTCCCCTGTGCAGAGTTTAAAAGGAATTTTAATTGCAATGAAAGGAAGTCAAATTCGAAGATGAAAGTTAAATAGCAGTCTAAAAAGAATTACTATTAATGAAATACGTCAAAGTACTTGTGATTCTTTCAAGTAGGGTCGGTTCCATTTTTAAGTTAAGGCCATAATTTTTTCTTTCTTTTTTTGTCTTTATTTTTTCCTTTTTTTTTTTCTTTGTTTGGCAAAGTGAAACCAAATTTTCTAAATGATTTTTTTAAAAATCAGATTAACTTAAAATTCAAAAAAAAAATATTGAAAGATAAATGTAAAAAAAAAACAGGCAGTTTGTAATAGGTTCCCAACTACACAAGACGTCATCCCCTGCTTTTGTTTTCTATTTTTTTGTTACTTTTTTTTTTCTTTGATTTCCTCTTTTTTTTCTATCTTTTTTCTTTGTTTTTTGTTTCCTACTTTTTCTTTTCTTTTATTTCTCTCTATTTTCTCTTATTTTTCTGTTTTCGCTTTTCTTTTGTCTTTTTTTCCTTTTCTTTCTTTCTTTGTTTCTTTTTTTTTTTTTTTTTTTTTTTTGCTTCCTTTTTTTCAACTTCTTTTCTTCCGTCCATTTTTTTCTGTTTTTCTTTTCTGTTCTATTCTTTCTCTATTTATCAATTTTCTTCCTTCTTTTATCTTATTTCATCTTTCTTTCTTTCTTTCTTTCTTTCTTTGCTTCCTTATTTCAACCTTTTTTCATCATTCCATTCTTTCTTTCTTTTTTTCCAACCTCTTTTCATCCGTCCATTCTTTCTTTCTTTCTTTCTTTCTTTCTTTCTTTCTAATCTCTTTTCATCCGTCCATTCTTTCTTTCTTTCTTTCTTTCTTTCTTTCTTTCTTTCTATTCATCTGTCCATTCTTTCTTTCTTTTTTCATCCTTCCATTCTTACTTTCTTTCTTTCTTTCTTTCTTTGGATCCTTTTTTTCTAATCTCTTTTCATCCGTCCATTCTTTCTTTCTTTCTTTCTTTCTTTCTTTCTTTCTTTCTTTGATACCTTTTTTCGAACCTCTTTCATTCTAATCTTTCATTCTTTCTGCTTCTCTTCCCTCTTCTTCCCTGTTTTCTTTTTTTATCTTTGTTTTTCTTTTTCTTTTATTTTCTTCTTTACTTTATTTTCTTTTTTTACTATATTAATTACTATATATTATTTTTCTTTCCTTTTCGTTTTTTAATTTTTTTGTGGGGGGTCTTTTTTTTCTTTTCGTTTTTATTTCCTTTTTTATTTTTCGACTTTGTTTCATTCCTCTCAATTTTTCCTTTTTTTCGTTTGTTTTCCGTTTTTTGTTCATTTTCTATCTTTCTTTCTTTTTTCTTTCTTGCTTCCTTTCAATTTATCTTTGTTTTTCTTTTCCTTCTTTTTATCATTCATTCATTCTTCGGCTTCTCTGCGACTTCTTTATTTCCTTCTTTCTCCTTTGTTTCTTTCTTTCAGTCGTTTTTTTAATTTCAAGTTTCCTATTCAGTCTCTTTCTTTCCTCCTTTCTCCTTTCTTTCTTTCAGACATCCTTTCATTTGTACGTTAATCTGACACATCTTTCTTTTTTCTTTCTCTTTTCTTTTTTTCAATCAGTCTTTCATTTCGAATGCCTCTTTCTTTCCTTCTTTCTGTTTTTCTTCTTTCGTTTATTTTTTCATTTCTACCTTCTTTCTTTCTTTCTTTCTTTCTTTCTTTCTTTCTTATCTTATCTTATTTCAACCGTCCATTCTTTCTTTCTTTTGCCTAGTCGGCTGGGGCTGTAGAATACACTGACTGCTTCTCTACAGAGAGGTAAGACTCCCCAATGAGTGTCCTGGATATGACACTAAACAATTTGATGGTGTGGTTCCAGTGATACTGGAACTTTGGGAAATGCGGAGTACCCCTTTATTACCATCGCTCCCAGGTCCACCTTGGCCCGGCGTGGTAGCATCTGATAGGGCCCCATCTATGGGTTAAATAGAAGTAACTGCATACCCATGCTAAACTGAATTGCTGGAAATAGAAATGTTTTTGACAATTAAACCCTACTTACATTTAAACTGCGAGATTATGCTAAACTGAATTATTTGAAATTGAACGGTTTTCTGACATTGAAACTGTACATACATTAAACTGAATTGTAATATATAACTGCTTGAATAAACTGAATAGATTGAAATAGAAATGTTTTGACAACTTGTGTACTCATGTCAAACTGAATTGTTTGAAATAGAACTGATTATTTACATAAAAATGGATTTGGCGTTAAATAACCTACAAGGGTTGATATGCCATAAAACCCAACCAACCAACAACCAATCTTTGTCTTATTGTTTCTTTGTTTCTTTATTAATTTTTTTCCTACCTCTTTTTATTCTTTCTTTCTTTTTTCTTAGCTTCCTTCTTTCCAACGTCTTTCTGTCTTCCTTTCTTTCTTTCTTTCTTTCATACGTCTTTCTTTCTTTCTTGCTTGCTTTCTTTCTTGCTTTCTTTCTTTCTTTCCTAAGTCTTCCCATTCTTTCTTTCTTTTATTCTTTCTTACGTCTTTCTATTCTTTCTTACTTTCCTTCTTTCTTTCTTTTTCTTTCTTTCTTGTTTTCTTTTGTATTTTCCTGAAATCTTTGACCATATTATAGTTTTAAAATCAATCAACACTGTTTAATGAAAGATGACTAAAATATATACTTCTAACTCTAATTACTTTATAATACCTCCATTTACTTTATTAAAACCAAAACTACAGAAAACAGTAGCTTGTAGCAATAATCATTGCAAAATAATGAGACAATAATTATTGATAATCAATGTCATCATTAACTAATAAACTAATTACAAAATAAATTAAATTTCTTGTAAAAAATTGTTTATTATCTATGTATTTTATAATATCTAAGTTCAATAATTTCGTTACTTATAGTGATTAAACAAATATCATCGAATGTAGGAGGGGCTAAGTGTTTACCCCTTAAGCACACGGTAACAGAATTTGGTAAAATAATTTTTTTTTTTGTTTTGTAGTGCACTCCACAGGAAGCAAGTCTTCGAGGTGGTGCCAAAAATAGTTCAGGACTTCAAATTAAGAACGCTAAATTTACGTTTATGAATCTTTCATTATACACATTTTCTTTGCTCCTGTTCTCTGGACAAGCATCCATCGCTGTGTGAACAATTTTCATGATACAAAAGTCCTGATGAAGGTTATTAAAACTGAAACATTTAACGTTGGCTTTACATCAAAATAAATTCATCTAATTAGGATTATTCTGTTTTTTCTACTTTCTTCATATTGTCGGATTTAGATTCATACACACACACACATACACACACACACACACACACACACACACACACATATATATATATATATATATATATATATATATATATAAACAAATAAGGAAAATTGTATGAAAAGTGTTCTTGATGCATTGATTGCAGAGCAGGCATGAACCTAAAAATTTTGAAATTATAAACCCGTCACTTAAATTTCTTGTGTTGTCCAAAATCTTCAGACGGCCGAGAAGTAAATGTGCCCAGTCCATCGTCTATATTTAGTCACGTGATATGTTGTTATTACACGTGAGATTTACATAAAAGATTAGAAATTATAATCTAATAAGATAGATGAATAAAATAAAACTTACCAGCATAAGGATGAGAACAACAGTCCGAAAAATCACTACCAAAAAATAAAATAAAATAAAATAAAATAAATAATAGATAAATGAATAAATTGTTAATAAATAAATAAATACATATAAATAAATAAATAAATAATGACCATTTTTGCTAAGGTTGTCCAAAAATATGGAGAATAAATCTAGGGATTATTTAGGATCAGGTGGCTAATGATATAAGAAAAATTTGTTGATATGTTTGCACTTAGACACTAATTCGCTTCTTTTGCGAGACACATTGTTCTCAGCATGTTCCAGGATGCTTAGTCTTCCCTACAGACACAATCTATTGTTATACCCCTACAAACACACTTTGTAAGTCTGGGACTTTTTTATAACATCCCATTTTATTATGGGAGCGTTGCTCTTTAAATCCTTTGGTTTGGTTTTATGGCATATCAACCATTGTAGGTTATCTAATGCCAAACCCTCTTTATACATATATATTAAATATATAGGATTTGGTTTAGTTGGGTTTTATGGTATATCAGCCATTGTAGGTTATTTAATGACAAATTCACTTTATACATATATATTAAGTATATATGATTTGGTTTAGTTGGGTTTTATGGCATATCCACCATCGTAGGTTATTTAATGCCGAATCCTCTTTATACATATATATTAAATATATAGGATTTGGTTGACTTTTATGGCATATCAACAATTGTAGGTTATTTAATGACAAATCCTCTTTATACTTATATATTAGATATGTATATGATTTGTAAACACATTTTTTGAAAACATTCCTAAACAAGCCAGAGCTCTTATTTTGCACGCAGTAAGATTTTTTCAGGTATTGCTACATAATATATAATATCAGTCGTTTGTTTGCACACAATTTGTTCTATTTGACCCGTAGATAGGACCAAACCAGGTGCTACCATCCCAGGACAGAGTGGAGATTGGAGCAATGATAATTAAGGAGTACTCCATAATCCCCAAATCTCCAAGGCCATTGGATGGTTTAATGTCATATCTAGGACGCTTGTTGTGGGGAGGGGGTCTTACCATTCTGCAGAGATGAAGTCTTTGTATTTTACAACTCCAGCCGACTGGACTGTTTTACTAAATGGTTTATTCGGTGTAGTCAATATTTCCTGGTATTTTTTAATTTATTTATTGGAAAAATATTTTCACGGCGTTAGTTTTGAGAGTTTTTCAGTAGGAGGAGAAGGTTTTGAACCATATCATATTTTTCTATCATCTTCTTTCGCTATAATTATCGCTTTTATTTTGTGTGGAGTTCAGTTTGGTATACTGTCCGCTATTTTTAGAGTTGTTTCATTATCCGTTTTAGCTCGATCGAAAATATTAATATGGCTAGAATTTTTAGCTAGTGTACCGTAATGGCCAAGGGATTTCGGTTCATGCCTTTGAGTTTAGGTAGGCTGAGAACCTTTCTGCTCAGCACATGGGTTAGGTGCAAACCTTGATGTAGGTAGTAACGCACGTGCGGGGCGGACGTGCCACTCAGAGATGTCACAATAGCCTGAGATGACAGAACTGGGTGATAGGGTGCGGGTGACGTCACGCACCGGAAGCGCGCGGAGGTTTGTGGGAGATTTGAAGAAAGTTGGAGAGTTGAATACTAGACGCCAAACGAGGAGGATAGACTTTTGGAGCTCGCAGACGCGAGGCGAACTTGTGCCCTATGGGGGCCGCTCGAGATGGGGGCCAAATGAATAAGACAGCATAGAAGATTGTGTCTCTCCTCCTTATGTCGAAACCTTTAACTCAAAGTTAATAAAAAGGTTTCGTACCTGAACAAGAAGTCGTTACGTGTTTTCGAATTTCGAGATTCCTATGTTCTTTATGTGTTCTACGTTATGTATATATGTAATGAACGTCCCATGTACATTTCGCAAATAGCCGTTTTTACCTATGGTACATTAGCCTATGAGCTCTAGATTCGTAAATATAATTTATAATGCTGAATGGATACTATTTACCAACCCCTCCGCTCGGGCAGGATATGACACAAGGTCAATTTTTAAGCGGAGTTTAACAGGTTTTAATTCAGAGTTTTCCTTCTCCTAGACTAGTTGCCTCACCAAGGCTGAAGAACCGAAAGTGAACGTAATAGCGCGACTGGAGTACGAACTCGCGTACTACGATTCCGCAGTTCATCGCTTTAACCATTACACCACGAGGACACCCTGAATGCTGAATGGATGATCCGGTTTGATATTAATGTATAAATGTGGGTAGTTCGTTTTTCTTTGAGGTTGTCACGTGCCGGTGTTCAAATTGAATATGACAACAAGAAAATTAAGTTTTTAACTCAGACGCTTACATTTAAATTCATGTTATGGATTGTGAAAAAAGATTCCAGGCAGAATCCACTTTACGGCCATTACAATCGTTTAAACATATTAACCCTTCATCTCGGTAAAGTCTGAAAAGTTCTTTATTAAATTCGTTGGCCATTTTTAATGGCAGGAATATTCCTACAATTTCGCAAGTTTTAGCACCGTAAAATCTTACCGAACTAATGTCAAATAAATGATCAGCATTTCTTTTTGACCAGATTGAGTAAATCGGGGAAGGACTTTTGACGAAGTTTTGATATTGTTATTTCATCATCATCAGTATAAATTAATAGTTGGACTATGTTTGAAGCTTTGTTCAGTCACTCTTTAGTAATTGATGGATGAATATTTTTTTGGGTCGAACTGAATAAACATATTCTTACTTTTATACTTACCTGGCTTTGTAGCTGAGCCATCTGGCATTCGTGCCGAATGGGGTATCCAAGATGAATGTCAGATTCGAGATAAAATGGTCTCAAACTTCGGCTTGGCCACTTGGGGGGGGCGGTGAACTACATTGATAGCACTGCATAGCATTAGACCACTCTGACCTAGTTTAATCTATGAACAGGCACACATGCCGGACTCACGTAATATATCGGGTGAGTCTAAGTCCTGCTAGCTCATCTGGTTCAACAGTGCCTTAAGTGAGTCTCCTAAACTCCCACTTTTAAAAAAAGACCTGTCTGCTTAGAGACAGAGACAAATATCATACATTTACTTTTATTTTTTCCCAGGGAAAGGAGTAGCGCCCTCCCCTACACCTCCGTGTAGTAGCTATTGACTACGGTCGCCAGCTTTACTTTATTTTTGTTTAGTATCCTATGGAACCAGTTCATTGTATTTTTTTCATTGGCTCTCATTTATGATACTCCTCAAGTTGTTGCATATTTTAGTTAAGATCATTTTGTCCCTGTTTGGTTCTTCGTTTGGTTGAGCTTGGTTTGGTTTGGTTTGGTTAAGCTTGATTTGGTTTGGTTTGGTTTGGGTTTTTGTTTGGTTAAGCTTGTTTTGGTTTGGCTTGGTTAAGCTTGGTTTGGTTTGGTTTGGTTAAGCTTACTTTGGTTTGGTTTGGTTTGGTTTGGTTAGGCTTGGTTTGGTTTGGTTTGGGGTTTTGTTTGGTTCAGGTTGTTTTGGTTTGGTTTAGTTAAGCTTGGTTTGGTTTGGTCAGCGTTAGCTGATGGTTTTCCACTGTAGTCTAAGCGACAGCAAGTCTCTTCAAGTTTCCAGGACCCTTCTGACCGATCTCAACAATTCTGTAGTTTGGATGGTCTCCTATTGTCCCCTTATTTCCAAGTCCTCTAGTCTCTGTACCAGTCTTTTGATGACTACCAAACGCGTCAATTACAATCAGTATCGCCGTCACTTTTATTATTATTATTATTGTTTTTGTTGTTCTTTTTGTTGTTGTTGTTGTCAACATTCTATTTAGTAGCAATGTTACAAGTTTCCGTGTTTAAAAGATTTTCTCGGCTATTTGGATTTTTTTTTTTTGTTTAATTTACTTCCTGATTTGTTCTAAAGTTTTTACTCAGTTGTTTTTAATCATTTCATTATTGGACCAATCAGATTCAACGGAAATGTTTTTCGGATTTTCTTTACGTCTTGTAATTTCCTCTGGAAATTTGTTATTAAACTTAAGCAATTTTTACTTATAAACAATATCTCACATATCTTGTTTTGTTGTTGTTACAGTACGATAAACATTTTAAAAGTTCTACTGTTAAAAAAACTCGGCAAAAAATCTGCTAAAATTTGATGACGTTAATAATTATTAATTAATGATAAAATAATAACAAAATTTCAATAAAAAGTAATAAATTGAAATAAAATTATACAATAATAGTATTGGTTTGGTTTGATCTGGTTTTATGGCATATTAACTATTGTAGGTAATTTAATTCAAAATTCTCTTTATACGTATATATTAAATATATATGATTTATTAACATGTTTTATTAATAACATTTTTAAATGACCCTGAGCTCATTTTTTGGCACACAGCTAATTGGTTTCAAGTATTGCTATCTAATACGAATAACTCTATTTACTATAAATCATTTGTTTGCACATAGTCAAATGGTTTCAAGTATTGCTATGTAACGGTAACAATTTAACATCAGTCATTTCATTGCACACATTTTAACAGATATACATATAGATAAAACAGCATCCCTATGTGTTAAAAGGACCCTTACAAATACCAACTTGCCTAGTCGGCTGGGGTTGTAGAATATACCGACTGCACCTCTACAGAGGAGTAAGACCCCCTAACGAGTGTCCTGGTATGACACTAAACAATCTGATAGTGAGGTGCCAGTAATGTTGGAGCTTTGGGGAATGCGGAGTACCCCTTTATTGCCATCGCTTCCCGGTCCACTCTGGCCCTGATCGGATCCTATCAAGGGGTTAAACAGAAATAAATTGTGTACTTATGCTAAACTGAACTGCCTGAACTAGAACAGTTTTCACATGTAAACTGCGTACATGCGCTAAACTGAATTGTTTGAATTAGAACTGTTTGAATAAACTGAATAACTTGAAATAGAAATGTTTTTAACAATTGAGCTGTATACTCATGCTAAACTGAATTGTTTGAAATAGAACTGATAATTCGAATAAAATGGATTTGGTATTAAATAATTTGCAAAGGTTGATATGCCATAAAACCCAAACAATCAACTAATACCAACGCTCAGAAACTTAAGAAGGTACCAAGGGAAGTAATTAGCGCATATGTTAAAGAACAAACGGAATACATTCAAAACCATACCAATAAGTTTAGAAATTCAGTAGAAGATAGACAATCTCGAATAGCATGGCAGACACTAAATGAAGTGAGGAAAAGGAAGAGCATGTTCAGAGCCAAACTAAAAGCTACTAGCCAAAAAGAACGAACACACATGAAGAAAGAACATTTCAAGAATTTACGAAAGTAACTGATCAAACTATCACGAAAATTATTAATAATCAAACTTAGACAGTTTACGCAAGACGAAATCGACGTAGTACTGTGATAATACCCGGTCTCTGCAGCTCGTTGCAAAGTTACTAAGTCCACGTCGAGAACTTATGTGTGGCCGGATCGAGCGAGAAGCAGGTTCATAGGGAAAAGAACAAAAACACAACAACAACTTGTGGTTAAAACGTCAAGCGAGGAAGGGGAGCGTGTGACACTTTGTGTATAATTACTTCTAGTTTGAGTTTCGGCTGGCAAAAGATTATCTAAACTAACTGGGTCCGGCTGGTAATGTCGCTGTTCGTTGTTTCTTTGTTCCGGCCTAATCAACCTTCCTCGAACCCAAACTAAGTCTAACTGCTTGGACCCAAAACGCACCTGTATATATACAGAATGTTTCATTATTATTTCCGGCCAAGGGACACCCACGAATATACCCATAACTTGGTGGGGCATTTCTCTCTTTAAAAAACTGGACATAAAAATATTTCCTAGACTGGCCGTCTCCGATACAGGGTCAGACCCTTTTAAGTGTTTGACCAGTACCCAAGTACTTAACATTTACCCACGTCCGTGGCCATATGTATAATCATTTTCTTATCTAGCTTTCCTTAATCTAGTTAATAGGTTTTCCTAACATTTGAAATTTGATACCCAGGCTTAATCTAACTCATCTTGCCACATATATATATATATGTGTGTGTGTGTGTGTGTTTAGGTGTGTGTGCATGTGCACACACATGTGCGTGGGCGTATATATATATATATATATACACATACACATGCACACATGTATGGGTGCACACACACACGTGTGTATACATGTATGTGCATTTATCCAACTCATATTGTCACAGTACTAACGAAAATAAAAATAAAGACCAGGAAAGCAGCCAGTTTTGATGAAATACCACCAGCGGAATGGAAGACAAGGAAATTCGACGACCAACTGCTCCGATATAGCAATGCCATGTATAACCAGAATACAATAGAGAGATGGACAAAGGGCTGCATCCTCCCATTTCCCAAAAAAGCTGACTTCGGAATTACCAAGAACTACCGAGTTATAATTCTTACTTCCATTGCGACTAAGATTTACAACGCTCTGCTACTCAACTGCATCAAACCCGAAATTGAGAAAATTTTCTGCAAGAATCAAAATGGTTTTCGAAGAAATCAATCCACTACATCACAAATTTCGACAATTCGTCGAATAAGTCAGAGCAAAAAAATCTCCAGCGAATAATGTTATTTTTAGATTTCTCTAAGGCATTTGACTCCATAGAAAGGTGGAAAAATACTTCTAGCCTATGATCTCCCCACCAAAAAAACCCGTCACAGCCATAATGATACTCTATAAAAACACAAAAGTAAAGGTTCGTTTACCGGATGGAGACACAGACTTCTTTGATATTGTCACAGGTGTTCTGCTAGGAGATAGATTAGCCCCCTGCCTGCTCATAAACTGTCTAGACTACGCACTTTGAGGGTCGATAGATTTGATGAAAGAAAATGTCTTTACTCTGGCAAAGGCAAGAAGCAAGCGATACTCTGCACAAACAATTACGGACGCGGACTACACTGATGACATGGCGCTTCTGGCAAATGCACCTGTCCAGGCAGAATTCCTGCAGCATGGTCTGGAAAAAGCAGCGGGTGACATAGGCCTCCATGTTAATGCAGACAAAATGAAATACATGTGCTTTAATCAAAATCAAAAAGTAGACAACTCCACACTAAAAAGCGCGTCTCTGAAACTAGGGGACAAGTTCACCTATTTTGAAAGCAGCGTCTCATCTACTGAAAATGAGATCAGTAAGTGACTAGCGAAGGCAGGGACAGCTCGCATTTCTTTCTTTGTTTTTAATGGCATATCCACCTTTGTAGGTTATTTAATGCCAAAACCATCCTTCTAGAAGAACAGCAATGATGCTATTTAACCCATGGCTGGAAGGACAAGCGGGTTCTTGCCTTTCCAAAGGGTATTTGTCCGAAAGTGAACCGAATAGCGCGACTGGAGTTCGAACTCGTTTACTACAATTCCAGAGTCAAGCGCTTTAACCATAACACCGCGACAACTCACCTAATAATAAAAGACTCGTAATAAAATAATTATAAGAATAGAAAACATTTTTTTAGTTTTGAGATAAGAGATTACTGTTTTGTTGGTGTCATCACATATGATTAATTATACTTTTAGTTTTGTCTAATAGAATGATTTTGTACTGTTGTTTATCTAATTCTGGAACGTTTGTTGTCGAGTAATTGAAAGTAGCCACTGTCATAATGGGGTTCAGCGTACTTTTCCAAAAGCGCTCGACTAGATGCTTAGGAGCTGTATGTAATACAAATATAAAATTAGCATGAAAAGAATGCTCGATGCAATAATAGGAAGTTCTCGAACTGTTGTGGTTAATGTGCAGGACTGTAACACCGTAATAAGTGAATTCAAACTCCAGTTGCACTATTACGTTCTATTTTAGACTAAAACCCTTGGGAAAGGCATGAACCCCCCCTTATCCCTACGGCTATGGGTTAAATACTACCACTACGGTTCTTCAACAAGGATGGCTTTGGTAAGACATAAAGGTTGTTATGCTATTAATCAAAGAAATCAAATTATATATATTCAGGCAAGTTTTGTTAAAGACGATGGAATACAGTTTATTATTTTTAATTTTATTTTTTAAAGACTTCTTGTCATTTTTCTAGTATCTGAATCTAGATGGTAAAGAAATTGTCCCTTGACTTCTGCTAAAGCTTCCACTGTCTTTAACAAAACTTGCTTGATTTATAACTTGCTGCCAAAATATATACTATTCAATATATATATATATATATACATATCATCTACAGACTGACTGTTTTGTTGTATTACAACTAATCAGTGTGACTTGACATGCGAAATGCTTCAAACGGAGATAGAAACCCGACTAACTTTACGCGAGTCAGATATCTTACCGCACAGCCATCAGAAACATCAGCGTAAGCGGAGGGATTTAACGTATATATATTGTTTTTCTTTTGTTTACATTTACGCTTTATGGCTACCGAGTGCTCAATTTATTAGAAGAGCATTACGCGAACGGCAACCGGTAATTCCTTCGCTAGACTGCTCAACCCCCAGGAGGTAGCATATATATGTATATATATCGGGCACCTCAAGTGGTGTAATAGTTACCAAGCTAGACTAGCAAACAATTCATAAGTCAGTTCGAGTCGCATTTGGTGCCCCATTCATCCGGCCTTGTGCCACATCTAAGCAAAAAGCTTAATAAATTACTACACACACACACACACACACACACATATATATATATATATATTCTCATCATTATCATGAAAAGAGTATAAAAAGAGTACATTTTTTTCAGTTAAATAACTCTGACATGTAGAATATACTAACTAACCTGAAGATCGAAAACCTTGAAAAATTGAATTTTTATCATGTTTTACACTTTTCCGTCTTATATATTTTTCACAATTGGAATATGTTATGATATTGCTCAGCATTGGACAGTCTAATTATTTGGCGACTTAAACACACTTGGGGTAATCATATATATATATATATATATATATATATATATATATATATATATATATAATGCAATTATTTTTTTTCTGCTTCATATGTTGTCGTTATTTCTCCCCGTTCCTCGCTTTTTGTTGCAGTTCAGCTACATCATCTGACCTCGCAACGCCACCTGGCCTTGACGTTTTTATTTAGCTTTGTTACATGTCTTTGTCTTGAATCAAACATTGTCTTTTCAACGAATACAGCCAGAGGTATTTCTGAGTTCTACTAATCTTCTTAAACGGTTCGGAAATGAATATCTCGTCAACTGTCAACGCAACCATACAAAGAGCATTTGTCAACGTCTTTCTTTAGGGCGAGGGTTGCGTGAGGAAGTAGGATAACTATTTGTCATCGCGAATAGAGGAAGGCACTTATCTCCGGTATTTTGTTTTTCTGTGGAGTTGGCCTATGTAAGCTGAGGTAAATTTCGTGAAAAACAAGGAAGCCTATGTCTCTCTGATTTCTTAAATTCCGTTGCTAAGGTCCTTCGATCTTCACTGTCCCACCCTGTACGTTTGATATGAATGTATGTTGCAGAATAGGTTATTATTTTTCATTTGCTTATTTTTTTCGGAAGACCTCGTAGTGTAGTGGTTAATGCGCTGGACTGCGACATCGTAGTGAGCCATTTCGAACTGTACTCGTGCTATTTTGTTAATTTTCGGATATCCAGGACTCTCCAGTGTATCAGAGGAGACATTTTGTCACTCAGAGTCTAGTGAAAAACATTACTTAAAGTTGTTTGCTTGTTTTTTTGTTGTTTTTTTTTTTTTTGTTTTGTTTTTTTTTGGTGGGGGAGGTTGCATTTCAATTCTGGTAAGTTATTTAATGCCTTATCCTGTTATGATATATATTTATATTAATATGATTTGTAAACGAATGGTTTATAGATAACATTTTAAACGAAACAGTGCTCATTTGTTTGCACACAGTTAAAGGGTTTCAAGTAGTGCTATCTAATAGAAACAATTCAATTAACATCAGTTATTTGTTTGCACATAGTTGACTGGTTAAACAGTTCTGTTTGACACATAGATAGAAACCTAACAAGTACTACCACTCCAGAGTTGACCAAGGAGCACTGTAAGTGAAGGAGTACTCCTCATTCCCCAAACCTCCAGGAATGGAGCCTCACCATTAGATAGTTTATTGTCATATCCAGGGCAGTCGTTGTGGAGGGGTGTTTTAATCTTCTGCAAAGGTGAAGTCGGTATATTCCACAAGGAATAAATACCTGGGCTATACCACTCGTTAGATATTCCGGACCCTTTCTCAAGTGGACTAGAGACAAACTTAAACAAATGGACCAAAGAACAAGAAAACTAATGACAATGCATAAGGCAGAAACGACGTTGACAGATTATATATTTCAAGAAAAGAGGGAGGAAGACATTGAAGACAGCATTGAAGACAGCGTTGACGCATCGATACAACAACTCGAAGACTATAGCGCAGAAGTAATATAAGACTAGACACGATTGGGATATGTAAGGAATTTAAATTTGACCATACAAACGAATGGTATATGCATAATCCAGCACCTGTCCTAGAAAATAACACACATAAACTCCAATGGGACTTTGACATACACACAGATCACCTAATCTCAGCCATAAGACCAGACCTAATAATAATTAACAAAAAGAAGAGAACTTGCAAAACTGTCGACTTTGCTATCCCGGCTAACCACAGAATAAAACTGAAAGAATGTGAAAAGAAGGATAAGTACCACGACCTTGCTAGAGAATTGAAAAAACTATGGAACATGTAGGTGATAATTTTACCAATTGTAATTGGTGCATTTGGAAAAGTAACAAAAGGATTATTAAAGGGACTGGAGGACTTGGAAGTTGGCGGACGAGTGGAGACCATCCAAACTATTACATTATTGAGAACGGCCAGAATACTGAGAAGAGTCCTGGACACTAGAGGAGACTTGTTGTCACTCAGACTCCAGTGAAAAACCATCAGCTAACGCTGATGTGAAAAACAATGATAATGACCATGTGAGATAACAATAATAATGACCATGCATAAGGCATTACATCCTAGAAATGACGTTGACAGACTATATGTGTCAAGAAAAGAGGAGAAAGAAGACTTACCAGCATTAAAGATAGGTGTTGACGCATCGATACAACGACTCGAAGACAACATAGAAAAACGCGGAGGAAGACTGATTACAGCCAACAGAAACAATACTAACAATACGAGGACCAACAAAACGGAAATAACCTGATTGGGAAGAAAAACAACTTTATGAACGTTTTAAGCGACTAACAATTGACATCTCCCACGAGAAAACGTGAACGAGGCAAAGAAAGGAAAATTTTAAGAGAGAAACTGAATCTCTTTAAATAGCAGCAGAAAATAACGCCATAAGGACTAATATTAAAGCAAGAAAAGATAATACGCAACAAATCAGATGTAGGTTATGTGGTGATAAAGAAGAAACCATCCATCGCATAATAAGTGAATGCCGCAAATTAACACAAAAAGGGTATAAGACTAGACAGGTCTGGGTGGGCAAGACGATCCACTGGGAATTGTGCAAGAAATTTCAACTTGACCATACGAATAAATGGTATATGCACAACCCAGCATCTGTCCTGGAAAATGAGGCGCACAAACTTCTCTGGGATTTTGAGATACAAACGGATCACTTAATCTCTGCCAGACAACCAGACCTTATGATAATAATAAACAAACAAAAGAGAACTTGCAGAATTGTGAACTTTGCTGTCCTGGTTGACCACAGTAAAACTGAAAGAAAGTGAAAAGAAGGATAAGTACCAGGACCTTGCTTAGGAATTGAAAAAAACTATGGAACATGAAAGTGACGATTATACCAATTGTAATTGGTGCTCTTAGTACAATTACAAAAGGATTGATACAAGGACTAGAGGACTTGGAAATAACAGGACAAATGGAGATCTTGCAAACTACTGCATTATTGAGAACGACCAGAATACTGAAAAGAGTTCAGGAGACTTGAGGAGATTGCTGTTACTCAAACTCCAGTGAAAGACCATTATTTAACACTGATGTGAAAAACTCACTAGGTGTAACATAATAATCTAATCTCTGCTAGACGACCAGACTTGGTGATAGTCGCCAAAAAATAGAGAGAACCTTCCGAATAGTGAACTTTGCCATTCCAGCTGATAACAAGGTAAAACTGAAGCAAATCGAAATCAGAGATGAATACCGAGATCTTGCTAGAGAACTGAAACAGCTATAGAATATGAAAATGACGGTAATACTATTAGTAAATGGTGGGCTCGGTTCAGTCACCAAAAGATTGGTACAGAGACTGGAGGATTTGGAAATAAAGTGGAGACTATCCAAGCTACAGCATTGTTGAGATCGACCGGAATACTGAGAAGAATCCTTGAAAATTGAAGGGACTTGCTGTCCCTCAGACTCCAGTGGAAAACCATCAGCTAATGCTTGTATCAAAAACTCCTGAATTAATATAATAATAATAATAATAATAATAATAATAATAATAATAATAATACTTTGCTGTTTCGGCTGACCACAAATAAAACTAAAAGAATGTGAAAAGAAGGATAAGTACCTCGACCTTGCTAGGGAATTGAAAAAAAACTATGGAACATGCAGGTTACAATTATACCAATCGTGATCGGTGCATTTGGAACAGCAACTAAAGGATTACTAAAGGGCCTGGAGGACTTGGAAGTTGGCGGTCGAGTGGAGACCACCCAAACTACTACATTACTGAGAACGGCCAGAATACTGAGAAGAGTCCTGGACACTTGAGATTTGCTGTCACTCAAACTCCAGTGAAAGACCATCAGCTAAGGCGAATGTGAAAAACTCTAATGATCAAATAATAATAATGAAGTTATTATTTAAAAAAAAAACGTCAGTTGACTTTTACGCTGCCCTGTATAATGTTAATGCACGTCTGATCGGGAATTAACAGCTGTTTTCAAATAAGGCATGTGACAATGGGTGGTCACATTAAGCAGCTGTACCAAGGATCATGCGCTTCTCGCAAATGCACCTGCGCAAGCCAAATCTCTTCTGCATAGCCTGAAGCAGATATCATGGGGCATTGCTTTCTTTGGCAACTCAGATAAAGCTGTGTTTAAATCAAGATGGTACTATCTTTTCGTTAAATAGCAAGTCTGAAACTAAACCCGTTTAAATACCTCGGTAGCAATATCTCATCTACTATCAGTGATGTCAACATGCTCATAAGTAAAGCATGAGATGTTATTGACAAGGATGGCTTTTGCATTTAATAACTCATGAAGGTTTATTTGCCATTAAAGAAAATTTGCCATTAAAATACTCTATCTTAACAAACTTCTCTCTCTCTCTCTCTCTCTCTCTCTCTCTCGGTTTCTCTCTCTCTCTCTCTCTCTCTCTCTCTCTCTCTCTCCGATAAAATAAAACAGAATCTCTTTCAAGCAATAGTAATAGTACTACTGTATGATCGCACCACTTAGACTTTAGCTAAACGTTTGGGGGAAAAAATTAGAAGGGAACAAGAATGTTTCGTACTTTTTTTTTTCCAAATCCTAGAAGCGCCACGCTACAAACCAGCAGGTGTACGAACACTTACTTCCCATCTTAAAAACTACCCAAGTAAGACAAACAAGATATACTGGACCCTGCTGAAAAAGTAAGGACGAACTCATTAGCGATATTCCCCAATGGACCCCTTTATATGAACACACTAGCGTTGTTTGATTATCAAAAACTTATATCTATCAATTCTGTGTGGACAAATTTAGAGGACTTGCCAAGAATGATGGACGATAGGGATGGGTGACAAGAGAATCAGCACTGTTTGATGTTGAAGTTTTTCTGTAAAACTGTGTATCGTGGGAGTCAGTACCATATATATATATATATATATATATATATTTATATATTGTATACAACACGTATACATATACAAAGCGGAAACATAATCAAACATAATTTGCGAAGTTCAATGAACGAACGAACACTCTTCTTTATAAAAATATGTATCTCTCACACTTTATTCTCGATGTTTCTGTGGTGTGTGAGAGATGGGGTGGGGAAGACAGGGACAGACTGCTATATTGAACCAACTTTTTCTCCTGACCATAGCAGCTCGTCTTCTGCATCTTGGTTGGGGTTGCTCAACCGGGGGTCGCTGAGGGGTACAGCCCTCAGTCTGCAAGCTAGACCTCACTCTGGCCTTCCTGTCCCCAACAAACGCAACTGCCGCCGGCACCTGCCTATATTCTTTCATAACGCCTACTTGCTTCCGCTTCTTCTTCCGTTAATTTACACAGGTGCATCTCTGATTGACGACTCGGTCAAGGGTCAAAATACAAGATATATATATATATATATATATATATATATATATATATATATATATATATATATATAAAGTTTTGAGACTTTCTTTTTGAAAACGCCCTGTGTATGCGTTGATTACGTACATAATGTACGTAATCAAGAAGAAAACAGCACATCATAGAGAAATTTCTATTAGAGTATTTTTAAGAGAATTGTTAAAACTTAAAGAATAAAGCAATTTTCTGTCCTATTTAAAATTAATGGATCATTTTGTGGAGTCTCCATGCGCATTCTCTATGAAAAGTTAAAAAGAAATTTTCGCTCCTTCCCAAATTGTACAAATATTGTCACTAAGTATTACTACAGAGAAAACCTAATGAATCCACGGCTCTTTTAATTTATTGATCGTGTTCTTTCGTGAGCGATCAAGTCTGTATGTACCCCACCCACGTGCAAGAAACATAATCTCAACGGCGACTGTCAGTGATCTGAAATCAAGTCAATGCCCGCATGCGTCAATATCATATGACAATTTTTTATTCCTGCGCCCAATTATATTTTCTTAGGAGAAAATAACAACTGCAGATCGCAGTTAACATAAAAAGAAAAAAAGAAATACACTCACGATATTCAGATTAAAGGAATACGTCACTCAAATCTTGAATTAATTGGGCTTGTGTAAAATACAATTAATTAATTGCTGTTACGAATATTCTAACCAACAAAATATTGGATGCAAATCTGCAATATATCTACTTGTTTGTGGTTTGGAGTTGGTTTACTTAAAGAATATGTTTCTGGCACTGCAATGCATACCAAGTGAGTATTCGCTATTTGGGGGTGTCCTCGTGGTGTAATGGTTAAAGCGATGGACAGAGGAATCGTGGTACGCGAGTTCGTACTCCAGTCGCGCTATTACGTTCACTTTCGGGCAAATACCCTTGGGAAAGGTATGAACCCCCTTATCCTCCCAGCTATGGGTTAAATAGTACCACTACTGTTCTTCTAGGAGAATGGCTTTGGCATTGAATAACCTACAAAGAAACCGAAACCAAACCATCTCCGCAGTGTGGTAGGTAATGTACTGAACAGCGACAACCTAGGAAGCGATTTCGAACGCTATTCACGAGAGTGAACGTAACAGTCAGACTGGAGTTCATACTCTTTTACTTTGAGACTCTTCGTATATGTGTGCGTATATATATATATATATATATATATGCTTCTTTATTTTTTCAAAATAAAAAAAAGCAATTGGTCACATTAAGATAATAAATTTATTTCCATCCTGTTAAAAAGCATTGATATCAATCAATGCCCTAAAAATTAACAGGTCTTCTTCAGATTAATTTTAAAAGATTTAATTTGATCCGAAGAAGTTCTTTTAATTTTTAGAGCATTGATTAATATCAATGCTTATAACTAGATGGAAATGAATTTATTATCTTAATGTGACCGATTGTAGATTTTATTTGTATTGAGTTCTTCACCGGGACGATTTAACTTTAATATTCTATATTTAAAAATTTAATTGTCCTGCTTGGAATTGTTCCCAACTCCGGATTAACTGGATTGATTACTGACTTATATATATATATATGTGTGTGTGTGTGTGTGTGAAAAACTGGAAACGACTGTATGAAAATGTATAGAGAGGATGATTTTATTTGTAGAAATATTTGCCAATGTTAAACGTTGAGGTTTTTTGACTTTCCTCAAGTCGAATAAGTTATAAACAAAAATGAAAAAGATGAAATAGTTTTCAAACATTCTATTTCCATTGGTAGCATTTTGTTTCAAATTTGTGTGAAGCAATTAACGTTACAAAATTTATATAAAAAAATATCCACATCAAATAAGTCTATCTATTTATCTATCTATTTATCTATGTTTATATATATGTAATTTAGTCCATATTTACCTATTGTAAATATTCCATGAAATATCAATCCGTATTTATCATAGTTCATCTTCTTTCAACCTATCCGTTTAATTTGACCATCTGTTTATTTATCTTTCTAAATATATATTAATGATGAAGCATGAGTTCTTTTTTGCACACAGTTTAATGATTTCAAGTATTGCTATATAATAGTTACAATTTAATATCAATCATTCGTTTGCACACATAGTTTGTTCTATTTGACCCAATAGACAGGACTCTATATGATGCTTCCACTCCGGGTCAGAGTGGACCTGGGAGCGATGACAGTGATGGAGTACTCAGTATTCCCCAAATCTCCAAGGCTAAAGCCTCACTATCAGATGGTTTACTATCATATCAAGGACACTCGTTAGTGGTGGTGGTGGTGGGGGGTCTTACCCCTCTGCTGAGATGCAATCGGTGTATCTTACAGTTTCAGCCGACTGTATTTATTTTTGAGCGATACACTATATAGATTACTAGCATCATTTTCACTGAATGAGAGTGTTTCAAAATAGTTTTAAATTGTAGTTTTTCACTAAAGTCTGTCTCCTAGGATTTTGCTCAGTATTCTCATCGATCTCAGTAATGCCGTAGTTTGGATAGGCTCGATTCTTACTTTGATTTCCGATTCTTGTGGTCTTTCTCCCAAGCTCTTCGGGGCCGTCCCAAGCGCATCATTATAATTGGTATTTCTGTCGGTCTCATGTTTGACAGCTTCCTTAGTTTTCTGGCAAGGTCCAAGTATTTGTCTGTCTTTTCACTTTCTTTTATTTTATTCTGTGGTCAGCAAATACTCTTTATTTTTGTTGATTATTACTCAGTCTGGTCTTATTGTCAGGATTATACCATAGCCAGATACGGCCATGTGTGAAATGGACATATAATGTTCATGTATATATAACATAGAACATAGGAATCTCGAAACACGAAAAACACTTACGACTTCTTTGTTCCGGTACGAAACTTTTTATTACCTTTGAATTTAAAGGTTCTTCGACATAAGGAGAGAGATATACACTCTTTCTATTCTGGCTTTTCCATCTGCCCCCACCCCCATCTCGTGCGACACCTGTCCAAGGCCTCCGCGAGCAAGCGAAGTCAACCGTCTTCTCCCGAGGCAGGTCTCAACTCAACTCTACTCACTGACTTTTTCAAAAATATCCCAAAATCTTCCGCGCGCTACCGGTGCGTGACGTCATTCCCACTTGCTAGCCCCGTTTCCCATCTCGGACTATTGTGACATATCTGAGTGACACGTCCACTCCGCCCGCGCACGCGTGAACACCTGCGTTAATGTTGCACCTAAGTAACCGATGCACTGAGCCGAAAGGTTCTCAGCCTAACTAAACCCAAAGGCATAAAACGAAATCCCTCGGCCATTATATTACAAGGATTAGGTAATCCGTTTCTATCACGAAGACCCAGATAATCTTACGCGCCTCATTCTCTACGAAGGATTCATACAACTGTGTACAAATGATTTATATTATAGAAGAGGTGCCCGTGGTGTAATGGTTATCGTCGTAGGAATTAGACACGACGATACGAATTCAAATCCTGGACCAGACTGATTGCATTTTACATAGCACTAATACCCTTGGGAAAGGTATGAATCCAATTATTCTCTCTCCAGCTATGGGTAAATAGTAGATTAAGTTCTTCAGCCTTGGTGAGGCAACTAGTCTAGGAGAAGGAAAACTCTGAATTCAAACCTGTTAAACTTCGCTTAAAAATTGACCTTGTGTCATATCCTGCCCGAGTGGAGGGGTTGGTAAATATGATATTACAGAAGAATACTTGATAAATAGTTAGTCCAGTCAGATTGGGCTGCAGAATACACTGACTACATCTCTGCAGAAGCGTATGACTCTCTCAACGGGTGTCCTGCATATGACGCTAAACAATCTGATAGTGAGGCTCCAGTAATGTTGGAGCTTTGGGGAATGTAGAGTACCCTTTTATTGCCATCACTCCCAGTTCCACTCTGGCCCGGAGTGGTAATGCTCGATAAGGTCCTATCTATGGGTCAAATAGAACTAAACTGCGCACTTATGCTAAACCGAATTGTTTGAAATATAACTGTGTGTAAACAAAAAACTATACTTACACTAAACTAAATTTTTTTAAATAGAACTGTTTATAGGGAGGTCCCCGTGGTGTAATGGTTATCGTCGTAGGAAATGAACACGGCGACACGAGTTCAAATCCTGGACAAGACTGATTGCATTTCACATAGCACTAATACCCTTGGGAAAGGTATGAATCCAATTATTCTCCCTCCAGCTATGGGTAAATAGTAGGACAGACTAGGTTCTTCAGCCTTGGTTAGGCAACTAGTCAAGGAGAAGAAAACTCTGAATCCCAACCTGTTAAACTCTGCTTTAAAAATTGAGGGGTTGGTAAATACGTATGTATGAAATGGATTTGGCATTAAATAACCTACAATGGTTGATGTACCATAAAACCAAACCAAACCAACTGATAAACAGAACAATTAGTGTTAGATAGGAATACTTGAAACCCTTTAACTTTGTGGAAACAAATGACTAATATTGAACCAAATTATTAGTATGAGATAGGAATATTTGAAACTCTTTAACTATATCCAAACAAACTGAATAATTAAAGTCAGTCTACTAACAAAATGATTGATATTTGATAGAATTATTTGAGTTTGATAGAAATACTTGAAACCCTTTAATTATGTGCAAACACATTTTTGATAGTAAATAGAATCATTAGAGTTAGGAATAATTGGAACCATTCAACTGTGTGCAAACAAAAGATTGATACTGAATAGAATTATTAGTGTTAGAAATACTTGAAACCATTTAACAGTGAGCAAACATATCAACTGTAACAACTCGTTTAAAAATAAAGTTACCTCTAAATTATTCGCTTACAAATCATATATATAAAGACAGTATTTGGCATATGCTGTAAAACAAACCAACCAACCGACCAACCTCTAATCATTAGATAGCAAATACTAAAAGCATCTACAGAAATTCATTACAAGAGATTTTACTATAGAAATGCATTAAAAATCATTTTAATAAATTATTCTCTAGCCAGTTCTTTATGTAACTTCTAATATCATGGATTGGCTTTATTACGCAAATACTGGGAAATACATAGAGGCGTTCATGGTATAATGGTTATCATCGCAGGGGGTGGATACGGCAACTCGGGTTCAAATCCTGCGCGAGACTGTGTGCATTTCACATAGCGTTAATACTCTTGGATAAGGTACGAATCCAATTATTCTCCCTCTAGCAATGAGTAAATTGTAGAGAAGACTGGGCTATTCAACCTTGGTATGGCAACTGGTCTAGGAGAAGGAAAAATTGAATTCAAACCTATCAAACCCCGCTTAAAACTGACCTTTTGTCACATCCTGCGCTTAAAACTGACCTTTTGTCACATCCTGCTTATGTGGAGGGGTTGGGTAAATACATACATGGGAACTTTCATACACAATCATCATTATCATCATCAAGGTGTACTGATAGCACAGATTCCTATGACTTTCACCATCGCTCTGTGAAAGTCCTGAAGACGGCATCCAGTGTCTGCACAGAGAATACAATTGATCGTAATCTTTGTAGATTTCCGACTGAAATGATTGCTGTCACCGATTGCGATTGGTTTTTTTTTAATTTTTTTTTTCTCCTCTTCTGCTTGATTACATTTTAACTAACTTCGTTCAGGTTTAAATTCGTTTTTGGAGCCCATCGGGAAGAGAGAAAAAAAGGAGCGAGCGAGAGAGAGAGAGAGAGAGAGAAAGAGAAACATGAGCGGCTTATGGATTATAGATTATTGGAATATTCAAATCAGTGAATAATGAGGAAGTAATCCATAGCCCGTGACTCGACTGCTTATCCGAAATTCGCCATTTGCGAACACGTATTGTTTCCATATTGAACAACGTTTTTTTCTTGATTTGATTTTATCATTCGACTAAGCCAGATTAATGACAACATTGCACAAGTTGTACAAGTAAAGATATGAATACGAATTGCCATCTGCAGTTGAATCAAGACTGTTCACATTAAGCTGTCTCTGTGTCTCGTTTTTTCACCTGTGAATAAAGACTAATTAAACAATACAATAAATACTTCATTCACTCAGTCATTACAGGTAAGGTGACATAGCAACTACTAAAAGCATAAATGAATTCATAACATTTTGTTTGCCCTGTCAGATGAGGTGGGGGCTATAGAATGCATCTACTGCCTCTCTGCAGAGGGGGTAAGACCTTCCCCCCAACCAGTGTCGTGTGGCCCAGTTGGCTTGGGCTGTGGAATACACCGACTGCATCTCTACCGAAGGATGCAGTCGGTGTATTCTTCCTCAACGAGTGTCCTGATGTGACACTAAACAATCTGATTGTGAGGCTCCAGTAATGCTGGAGCTTTGGGGAATGCGGAGGATCCCTTCATTGCCATTGCTCCCAGGTCCACTCTGGCCTGGAGTGGTAGCACCTGATAGGTTCCTATCAATGGGTCAAATAGAACTAAACTGCGTACTTTTGCTAAATTGAGTTGTTTGAAATGGTACAGTTTTTGACATCGAAACTGCGTACTTATGCTAAACTGAACTGTTTAAAACTGTTTTTAAATAAAACTAAACTATGTACTTATGCTAAACTGAATTCTTTGAAATAGAACTGTTTTTGACATTTAAATTGTGTACTTATGCTAAACTGAATTGTTTGAAATGGAAAAAGGATACAATAGAACTACCTCCTCGATTTTAAACAGTTAACTGTGGGAGAAAGTGAACTAAGGCAAGTGGTAATAGTTGCTCCATCAAAATTACAAACAAATAAAAACTCCACGAGTGTACATTTCAGTAGAAGAAAGATAACATTCACCGGATATTGTCTGGACAATGGCTTATAAGAAAATAAGTAAAACACGTCGCTGCGCAGGTATGCTCCGCGCATCCATCCGGTTGAAAGGTAAAGATAAATTTACAATTAAAAAAGTCCTTTTTTTCAACCAATCATGAACCCGTCTATATTTTTCGGTGCCGATTCGATCTCAAACATGGCTATAAGACGGTCAACAAGAGTTCACAAAAGCAAACGACACTTGAGACTGCATACTTAGGCCGGCCGTGGCTCGACGAGGCGGACTTGGTCGAGTGTGTCTTGTTTCTGGCAGTGGTTATTCAGTTAAGGCTACCTGACTTGGGTGCTAAGGAAACTTGGTATTCATATCACGCGACCAGCACTGACATACTCCTTGAACCTCAGGTGGCTGTCCTCCTAGGCTCTAACCCTGCTCGGAGGAGCTAGATTTATCACCTGGCGCCTGAGGCACCGCTTTCTTAGGGGAATGCCGACGGGGCCCCAGCTTATTTGGAGGCGCAGGACATGTCTAGGCTATTACCCAGCACCTGGTACCCACATTAAAAAGGCCTTGTGCTAAACTCGTTCGTACGTGAGGCGCACGTCAAATACCGCCGGCACCGGAGACTGTGGGCGGAGACCATTGTCACGGGTTACATTTTGGACAAGATCAAAGACCACTGACGCCCTACCAACCCACATCACATCGAACAAACCAGACAACCATGACCCTTCATGACGTAGTAACCCTGAAGTAACTCTGAAGACCTGCCGGAGGAGATAAATGATAGGGAGAAGTGGCGAGATCGGGTCAGGGATATCCGTGCGAGCGGCACGACATGATGATGATGATTATATATATGAGGGTGTACTGTTATTACTTTGACAGTTTCCTAGGGTTGTTTACCTTTATTCCGATCTCTTTCCGATAAGGTCGATTTGTGATAAACAATACACGAAGATTAAAAAAGTCGTTTGGAGGTGTAATATATATGAGGGTTTTTTGTTTGTTTGTTTGTTTGTTTGTTTTCTTTTTAACAAAAATGAAAGCAAATGCAAAGCAAATCCCGAGTTCTTTTCAACTATCGGAATAAAAAAAATAACCTGAGGGCTAAAAATGATCAAATTAAAATTAAATTAAAGAAAAAATAGAAAAGTAAAAAAAAAAATGAACGTAGAAACGAAGCGATCAAGAAATCGCGGAGAAACGAGCCGGAAAATAAACGAAAGCTTCGGGAAATTCATTCTTTTATTTTTTTAATGCTTATGTTACAATAAATGGAAAATTAGTAGGAAAGAAACGGATTAATTTAATATTACTAGAAAAAACAATATAAAAAAAAAAAGTTTGAGCTTCGTTAAAAAAAAAACATTGTTTGATAAGATAGCGTCCTTTGAAAAACAGTCATACTTTATTGCTTTGTAAAGTCTGAAACTGTCATAAATAAATGAAACGACTATGTCGACGTCCTTAGAATATGGCACATATCAAAGTCAGCCGCTTGATCTTAGCTTGGCTTAATCAGACATAGAGTAAGAGAATTATGGACAAAAGGAAGACTGTTAGGCCAATCTTTGCATTTGAGAGGATTTAGCAGCTTGGAAAATCAGCATGTAAAATTTCCGCTCGCAACTGGATTAGAAGTGCGGAAAATATGTACGACGAACAGATTTGAAGAAACTGACATAGATAGATAGATAGATAGATGGGGAGATAGATAGATAGATAGATAAAACCAAAGAACGGAATGATATATATATATATATATATATATATAGAAAGGAAGAAAGAAAGAAAGAAATGCATTATCAAAATAATTTCTTATATTAGGTCCAGGTTATAAAGTGAACGAGTGGGTAAAAATTCTGGGAAGGAGAGAGAGAGAGAGAGAAGAAAAAATAAGAAGAAAAAGGAGACATTGAGACAACGTTAATAAAAAAAAGACTAGATAGATAGATAGATCATAAATAAAACAAAAGAAAGGAATGAATATCTATCAACTGAAAAAGAAAGAAAGAAAGAAAGAATGAAAGAAATGTGACGTGATATGGTTGGTCCAAGTTATTCAGAGAACGAGAAGTTAATTTCTGGGAAGGAGAGAGAAAAAAATTAGAAGAAAAAGCAAACACAGAAACTACGGTAATTAAAAAAGACAAGAAAAAACCGGAAGTCTGAAATCTTCTGCGGTGGTGTGGAACCACCGGAAACGGATATGTTTCCTTTTCAATACCAGGCGGAAGGAAGGGGACGACTCGAATTTGAAAGTGAGTTAGCAGCCGGAGGTAAAGACGTGAGTTGAACGCTAGCTACGAAGATATAAGGACTGACGGAAATTTACGAACCCCATTTTGTGGATGGGCTCCGAAAAGGGGTCTCTCACCAACCGCGAAGCTGTTAAGACGAAACCAGCAAACAAGCACGTAGAATTACAACAGAAAACCAAAAAGAAAATTCAAGGTCTGTATCTGCTCTCTCTTTCTCTTCATGACATGTCATTTCTCTTTGTCCAGCTAACACAGTCGACTCAGTTTTCATACGCTCTTTCTTTCTTCCGACGACTATGAAAATTATGGAAGTGAATAAACTTTCTGTTAGACAGAGTCTCGTGTGTTCGTCAACCTTTCCCACGATGATGTTACAACAGGGTCCGACAACTACTTAAGCCGTAGCGATACAGTCATGAACACATTTGAGCACGTGGTGATACTAATGGGTAAGCGTACACGTAACGGTACAGCATCCTATTTGGTGCAATATCGATACAACGTTCTTTTTGGTAACGTCATGGTACAGAGAGAGAGAGAGAGAGAGAGAGAGAGAGAGAGAGATATGGAAGAAGATCTATACAGTTTGTGATAGAGTAAAGTAAATATGAAGTGGAATTGATAGATGGCAAGAAAGATTGGAATCTAGATAGATCGATTGATGTAGTATCGACCATACATACATCTCAACCATTTTTGTAAAAAGTTAATTTTCTTCTAAACCAGTAATTTCCAACGTGTGGTGCACGCCCCACCGGTGGGGTATAGTAATATTTTGGTGAGGCAAGACATGCAATACTTTTGCTTAGAGACCAAGTTTATGGCCGTTTCAGCTTCCTTAACGTGAATTGCAGAAAATTTTTTTTTGAATATGTAAGAATTAAATATTACCAAGGGGTGCATCAGAAGTTTAGATATACCAAAGTCGGACATGGCCCAAAATTGGGTGGAAACCACTGTTCTAAACAAAAGTAATCCGGGTTTTATTATTTCAAGTGGAATATTATTCAAACAAAATGGATATAATTATTTATTATTTCATACCAAAGTCTTTTTGATTGCAAATCTGCAAACAAGAAAAAAGGTTGTTTAAAAATATATTTTCTACGAGACATTTTATGTCGGAGGGTATCATTTTTTGAGAAATATATATTCATATTTTTGGTTTAGTTTAGTTTGGTTTAGATTGGTTTGGTTTGGATTGGTTTGGTTTGCATTGGTTTGGTTTGGTTTGGTTTAGTTTGGTTTGGATTGGTTTAATGGCACATCAGCCACTGTAGGTTACTGATGCCAAATCCATTTTGAACATATAAACAGTTCTATTTCAAACAATTCATTTTAGTATAAGAATTTTTTTTTTTTTGTTTACACACCATTAAATGTCAAAACAGTTCTACTTCAAATAATTCAGTATGCAGTTTATAAGTTAAAACAGACCCATTTCAAACAATTCAGTTTAACACAAGTATACGGTTTAGTTCTATTTGACCCATAGATAGAACCCTATCAGGTGCTACCCCTCTGGGACATATTGGACCTTGGAGCGATGGCAAAAAGAGATACTCTGCGTTCCCCAAAGCTCCAGCATTAGTGGAGCCTCACCATCAGGTTGTTTAATGTCATATCCAGAACACTCGTTGAGGGAAGGGTCTTACCTCAGTCTGTATATTCTGCAACCCCGGCCGACTGGGCAAGACATATTTTTGAACAGCGAGTTTCAATGTAGAGTTTGGTAATAAATACTACCTAACCCTATTTACCAACCCCTCCGCTCGGGCAGGATATGACACAAGGTCAATTTTTAAGCGAAGTTTAACAGGTTCGAATTCAGAGTTTTCCTTCTCCTAGACTAGTTGCCTCACCAAGGATGAAAAACCCAGTCTGCCCTACTATTTACCCATAGCTGGAGGGAGAATAATTGGATTCATACCTTTCCCAAGGGTATTAGTGCTATGTGAAATGCAATCATTCTCGTCCAGGATTTGAACTCGAGTCGCCGTGTCCATTACACCACGGGCACCTACTATCTAATGATATTGAATAGCAAGTGTTATATTTTGACCTTCGACCCAGCCCAAAAATGCTATTCCAAGGTGATACACCGGAAGGTAGTGACACATTCCAATGGCCAGTAATCGAAAGAGATCGCGTGGGCGGATTAAGGTTTATAATATGGGACAAGGTGAAGGTCCCACGGTGCCACTACAGTGATGCACCGAAAGAGAGTGACCTGTGAACTGCATGACAGTTATTTCCGCTTGATGATTAAACATTCGATTTCAAAGATCCAGTGGGCGATCGTGTGGGCGTTGAATTATTATATAATTGAGTTGAGTTGGGTGCCAAAATAGTTGCCAGTAGAATTCCAGACATCTAGGGACCAGATGTGGTAGGGAAGGCCACACCCGACCGAGGGGGCTCTCGGAAACCCCCGATGGAGTTTGGGGTCCAGAGAAGATGCTGATAAGATGCCATAAAGAAAACCAGCATCCAGCAGACTGAGCCCTAGGCCTCCGGTTGAGCATCTAAGAGAACAAGAAAGACACAACGTGACGGTCATAAGTAGTGGAGGTCAAAATATGAAGTTTATGTTCGGTCTCCAGCACCCTCTCACATGCAAACCTTGAACAACCCTTTCGAACCCTTGCAATAAAGTGAGAGGTAAATATATTTGTAAAGAAGTCTTCCTGCGTCCTTTATTCTTGCGTCTGTTATCATTGCGTCGGTATGTATCCAGTATATATATGTATATTCTGCCTGGATCAGCAGATGACTATATAACACAGGTTTCAATGTCGAGTTTGGTAAAAAATGATATCTAATGATATTATATAAAATGTGTGATGTTTGGCTACACTTAATAAAATCATGATATCATTCTTTTAGAAGAAAACTTCTTTTTTTTTCGAAATAAGTTCATATTTATTTATGAACAATTGTATAAATAGAACAGACAGGGTTAGATAGATTTTAAGAAACTAAGATATTTTATCAGCCTTTAGAGTAGTGTCATAAAACCACGGGGGTCAATATAGACCACTGTGACAATCCCTGATCTGTACAGTTTGGGATAGAATAAAGAATTTAAGGAGTTGTAGAGATTGATCAAAGAAAAGAAAGAAAAGAAGGAAAAAAGATGGATAGATTTTAAAAAGAACGTAGATAGATAGATAGATAGATAGATAGATTAAGGAAGGAAGGAAGGAAGGAAGGAAAGAAGGAAGGAAAGTAAATAAATAAAATTAGAGAAGACAGATGCATAAAAGAAGGGAAGATAAATAAAAGAAAGAAAGGATAGATAGATAGATAGAAGGAAGGAAGGAAGGAAGGAAGGAAGGAAGGAAGGAAGGACGCTAAAAAGAAGGAAGACGGACACATAAAAGGAAGTGATATAAATCTAAGATAGATAGATAGATAGATAGATAGATATTAGAAGGTTAAAAAGAAGGGAGACAGATACATGGCAGGAAGGAAAATAAATAAAAGGAAGTAAGATAGATAGATACATAGATAGAAGGAAGGAAGGACGATAAAAAGAAGGAAGACGGATACATAAAAGAAAGTGAGATAGATAGATAGATAGATAGGAAGGAAGGAAGGAAGGAAGGAAGGAAGAAAGAGGGAAGACAAAAGGAAGAAAGGAAAGAAGGAAGATAAAAGGAAGGACAATAGATAGATAGATAGATAGATATTGTCTATAAATAACTAAACGATCATTTTTACTATTTTCTTGGTGTTAATTTTCTTCTAAACCAAAATAACAATGATTCCATTATTCCGAGTGGAAAATTAAACAAACTACATGAATATCATTAAGTATTGTTTATAGCAAAACTCTAGAGCAATAAAAATATTTCTAAAAAATTTAGACTTTATTCATTTATGAGGGATAATGTACATAGAACAGACTGAGTTATATTGATTTGAAAAAAGTAAGATAGTTTATCGACCACTTTAGTAGTGTCATCGAAGCCCATGGTCGATATCGACCACTGTGGTAATCTCTGATCGATACTGTTGACATATATCCCAAATTCTTTCTCGATAAAGCCAAGACATATATCCCGGCAATAAATTGCGAAAATCTGGTTTTAAAAAAAAGTCGCTTTTTTTTTTTACCTCTTCGTTTCTTTAAAATCTACTCGTTAAAACAGCGTGATTAAATTTTCGAAGGTGCCGTGTTAACCGGTGTTCTGAAACTTCATTTGCGTAAATACAGTCCAATGTTTTCTAAATTCTGTAAACTTCGTTGGACCATTTCAGTTTTTTTCTCTACTCTTCTTTGGCGCCTTGTACATGAAAAGATTGAACGTTGTATTGAAAGTAGAAAGAAAAAAATCCAAAGATCTGAAGTAAGATAGATAGATAGATAGATGGGAAGGAAGGAAGGAAGGAAGGAAGGAAGAGGGAAGATAAAAGGAAGGAAGGAAAGAAGGAAGATAAAAGGAAGGACGATAGATTGATAGATAGAAGAAAGGAAGGAAGATAGACTAGGGGAAGGAAATAGATAAAGGAAGATAGATAAAGGAAGATAGATAGATAGGAAGGAAAAAGCAAGGAAGGAAGAGGGAAGATAAAAGGAAGAAAGGAAAGAAGGAAGATAAAAGGAAGGACAATAGATAGATAGATAGATAGATAGAAGAAAGGAAGGAAGATAGACAAGGGGAAGGAGATAGATAGATTGGAATTATTTGTTTCTCCAACAAAACACTGCTTGGCATCAACAATTAACCGGATTAGCTTTTTTTCGGTTTTTCACGCTTTTTAACAGAAATGGGACGAAGAATCCATTAACCCTGGATGTGCGCCAATCTGATTGGTGTCTCCGTACACTTTTCTGATCAATTTTTTTTTTCGTTTAAACAAGAGAAAAAATACAGTAAGGAAAATCAATGGTCTGTTAGCAAGTTATGCTAACCATTACACCACGAGAATTGCCCACTTTATTAATGCTGTTGACATTGAAATCTTAAATATAAGGCAGCTTATTTCGTCCGGGAAAATTTTGTAACTTTTTCTCTTAATGGTCGAGTCTACAGTGAATGAATAAATAAAAACCAGTAAAAACGTTAAAGGTAATGTATAAAAGGTTATTAGACACCAGATGAAAGGATCCAGATACCAGGTTGGTTGGTTGGTTTCAATGCCAAATCGTGTTGATATTATATTATGTATTATATAATATAAAATATGATTTTACAAAACCCGAACGAGACATGCAGGACACTGTTGGAGAAGCAAAGACCAACTCATAAGTGACGTTCTTCTATGGACCCCTATTCGGCCACTTACCTCCCATCTCACAAACCATCCAAGTAAGGCAAATAAAACATGCGGGACACTGCTGGAGAAGAGCGGCCGAACTCATAAGTGACATTTATCTATTGACGTACCTTTGTTGGCCGACCAGCAAGACCTTATTTATTTAAACTCTGTAGGAACACTAGATATAGTTTGGAAATCCTGCCGGGAGCGATAGATGATAGGGACGGATGGAGAGAGAGAGAGAGTTTGGGAAATTCGAGTCGTCAGCATGACTTGCTGCTGCTGCTGCTGCTAATGATGATGATGATGTTTGTTTGTTTGCTTGTTTATTTGTTTGAGTTCTATGGAATATCAACCTTTCTAGGTTATTGAACGCCAAATTCATTTTTATACATATAAACAGTTCTATTTCAAACAATTCAGTTTAACATGTGAACACAGTTTAGTCGTCAAAAACATTTCTATTTCAAGCTTTTCAGTTTAGTCAAACAGTTCTAATTCAAGCAATTCAGTTTAATATAAGTATAGTTTTTGTTTACAAACAGTTAAATGTTAAAACAGTTCTATTTCAAGCAATTCCGTTTAGTGTTTGTATAGTTTCAATGTCAAAACATTTCTATTTTAAACAATTCAGTTTAGCATAATTCTGCAGTTTAAATGTCAAAACATTTCTGTTTTTAAATAATTCAGTTTAGCATAAGTTCACAGTTTTGTTCTATTTAACAGATAGATAGGATCCTATCAGGTGTTACCTCTCCGAGCCACAGTGGACCTGGGAGTGATGGCTATGAAAGTGTGCTCATTCCCCAAAGCTCCTGCATTACTGGAACCTCACCATCAGATTGTTTAGTGTCATATCAGGACACTCGTTGAGGGAGGGGGTCTTACCCCTTAGCAGAGATGCAGTCGATATATTCTACAGCCCCAGCCGACTGGGCAAGATGATGATGATGAACTATTATATGTAAACGAATAGTTTCTCGGTATCATTTTTAAATGAGCCAAAGATGATTTGTTTGCAGAGTTAAAGGATTTCAAGTAATGCTATTTAACACGTGTGGGGATTTAGGAATTAACAATAAAACTCCCAACCGAATGTTGACTCGTCACCTGCCACATACAAAATGTATAAACGCGTCGCCACGCATAGGCTCCACGCATCCATCCGGTTAAAAATCAGAAAAAAAGAAAAATAATAAAAAGTAAAGTAGCCAATGGGAAGCGGTCGCGCCAAAATGATAAGGATTTTTGGAGTGACGAATTTGGAGCCGGTGGGATGAGATAAATACTCGGGTTTTCTGTGAACCGAGTCAGTGAGGACAAAAGAGACCCAAGGAAGCACGTAAATACGGTAATCAGTAGAGAAGTAACGTCCGCCCTCGAGTTAAGAGCCGAAACTACTTTTCTGCTAGTTCCACTACCTAACCTTAAAAGAAAGAGAAGAAAAGAAAAGAAAAGAAAAAGGAATAAGTACTCTTTAAAAACATTCTCCTCCTTTCCCCTTTTTTTCCTAATATCTGACTTTCCACTACTTCGAAAATTTACTACTTGTAAAAGGGAACTTCTGAACATTCAAATCCAAGTTGACGCTTTATTGTTTCATAAAAATTGTATAAATTTTAGATGTTCCTTGTTTGTCTTGTTTTAAATGAAGTTTTTTCTCATTGTATATTGTAACACTCCAAACCCAACCAACAAAGCCATACACGAATAATTCTGTGCCACATTATTCATTTATTTGCCCACAGTTAAATGCCTTCAAATATAGTTAGTGATTGAATATTTCTATCTAACCCATGGATGGGACCCTAACAGGTATAAACACTCCCGGTCAGAGTGGACCTAGGAGTAAAGGAACAGGTATACCTCACCTGACGTCGGTAATTCATTCTAGGAGAAGCGATTTAAATTGAAAAACGACTTCAGTTGAATTTACTTGTCAGTCGGCTAAACCACAAATAACCATTCCAAGTTCTGTATTTTTATATATAAATACATTTTAACAATTTATGGTAGAGTGTTCGCCAATGGCTCGGGAAACCGGGGTTCAATCCCACGTCGAGTCATACCAAAGACTCAAAAAATGGTACTTGATATCTCCTTGCTTAACTGTCAGCATTATAAGGTGCGTATCAAGGGTAAAGTGGAGCAATCCAGGGAAAAGAGTAGCGCCCTTCCCTACACATCGGTGTAGTAACAAGTGAAAAGGAAACCTCTTCGCCCTCGACTACTGTCGCCAACTTTACAAACTTAAGCTTACAAATACATTTCATTTTTTGATATTGTACAGAAAAAAGTAATCTGAATTTACGAATACATGTACGTACATACTTGTAAAAGTAGATGTTAACAATTTTGCGATCTTTACTGTACATCATGGACCCTTTACTTGTTAATGTTATTTGCTCTAAGACATTAGAAAATAAAATGATTTTGTAAGGTTATATAACAAATATGGTTATCAAAATTATTCTATTAGAAAATAAACTAATTCATGTTAAATATACCAATATTTACATTCAATTTGTTTATTTACATCGTGGAAGTAGATACTGTTGTCCAACTCATTCTAAAAGGATCGAGCAATCGATATAACCTTTTTACCTTCTTCATAACATTTTATCATCATAAGTTTATCATCGTCCCGCGTTATCGTATGACTCTAAGCACTTGCACTTGAAAGTTTCTTAGGAGCCATTGGAGCAAAATATAAAATCACAAAAAAAATGAGAATGAGAGAATTGGTTAGAAGCAGACGTATTCCGTGCGTATGCCGAAACTAAACTGGATTTCAGTTTAGCGGGAATCAAGATTTTACAGTAACATGATTTTATGTGCTTTTAACGCTTTTCAAGTGATATTACAACTTCAATATTTGTGGCGAACAGACGTAAGGTCGAATAAAATGACTTAAGATTGATTTTTATTTTTCCATATATTTTTTTGACAAACGACGAATAATCAAGAACGACTTTACTCGAAACGACGTAACCCGAGATATACCGCTAATGAAGCCGCACTCCCATTCCCCAAGCTCTAAGACTGGAACCTCAACCACCAGTTGGAGTTTAATGTCATAACTAGGAGACTCCCGGCGTTGGGGAATCTTAGTCGACGTATTCTACTGCCCCAGCCGACTGTACTGTCAGATACCAAGTTAAAAGTAAAAGATACCAGGTAAAAAGTAATGAGGCTATTATTAAAAGCAGTGTTTCAAATGAACGAGTGATAATTGCATTTAGATTATCTCCCTTTTATCGAAAATTCATTAATTCTATTTTATTAATTTCGTATATCTTTATGTACTATTTGATAATTGGTTAGTTGGTTGGTTGGTTGGTTGGTGGGTTGTTTTGTTTTACGGCGTATCAACCCTTTTTGGGTCATTTAACGCCGAATAAAATTTCAAACAACTCTGTTTATCATAAGTATAGTTTTTGTTTACTAGAGCCAAACCCATTAATATAGGTCTACTAGTTAACCATTGTACAACACAAGGAGCCCACCTTAATAATGCTGTTAATATTGATGTTTAGCATAATATAATTACTTATATGAAAGTGTAATCCAACCAAAAACATCACATCCAAGCAAGATTCCTATTAGAGCAATGCACTTAAAATTATCGAACTTAGGTCAGCTTGACATTGAATGGTACTTCAGTAGAGTCTGCGTTCGCGCTGATTTTCAATCATCTAAATACTTCATATCATAACTCTCTAATCATGAAATATTAATTCAAACTTATCACAAGCATCTTAGATCACTGCAAAAATGGGAACTCAATGGGTTCACGGTTCGTCTAGTTTTAACAGAAACTGAACGGTATTTTCCTGAAAGAGAGAGAGAGAGAGGATTTTTTCTCTTTTTTATCTATTTATCAATGTATCATATACTCTAATCTTTTTGCGCAAGAAAATTCAAGTGAATCTATTTTGAATATCTCGAGAACTGGTTACACGTCATTGATGTAACTTAGCATCCATTTTGAGCGCACCTTAAAACGTACAAATATTGATATAAACTAATTATGATTGTTTGATTGATTAGGTGATATGAACCCGCAGAAATAAGCTTATGTTTGTTTGTTTGGGTTTTATGGTATATCGACCTTTGTAGATTACTTAATGCCAAATCCATTTTTATACAAATAAACAGTTCTATTTCAAACAATTCAGTTTAGCATGGGTACACAGTTTAATTGTCAAAAATATTTCTATTTCAAGCAATTCAGTCTAGTGAAACATTTTAATTCAAACAATTCAGTTCGTTTATGTACAATTTTTGTTTACGCACTGTTAAATGTCAAAACAGTTATATTTCAGACAATTCAGATGACCGAATGTACAGTTTCAATGTCAAAAACATCCTCTCTCAGGAAAATACCGTTCAGTTTCTGTTAAAATAAGACGAACCGTGAACCCATTGAGTTCCCATTATTGCAGTGATCTAAGATGCTTGTGATAAGTTTGAATTAATATTTCATGATTAGAGAGTTATGATATGAAGTATTTAGATGATTAAAAATCAGCGCGAACGTTACCCACCTTAATAGATAAGACGAGAGAGAGAGAGAGAGAGAGAGAGAGAGAGAGAGAGAGACTGTCAGACAGACAGAGAAAGAGGGAAAGAGAGAGATGTAAAGATCCTTCACAGTTGTTTCACAAATCTAAAAACAGGACAGGCCCCACTTGTGTCATAATTTCCTTGTCCTCGTGGTGTAATGTTTAAAGCGACGGACTGCATAATCGTATTAAGTGACTTCGAACTCCAGTCGCGCTATTACGTTCACTTTCGGACAAATACCCTTAGGAAAGATATGAACCCCTTTATTCTCCCAGCTATGGGTTAGATAGTACCACTACTGTTCTTCTAGAAGAATAGTTTTGGCATTAAATAACCTACAAAGGTTGATATTCCATTAAACAAAGAAACCAAACCAAACCTGTCATAATTTCCAAAAAACAACTTTCCCTTATTTTACCGCTAAAATCTAGTTGATCTGCATACCCAGCCATCCCCTTCCTTTTGAGTAGCAGTCCAGTAGTCGAAGAAGACAGTCCTTTGATACACCAGCTTCTAAACCAAAAATATCCAATGGTTACCAAGTTTCATCTTCAAAGCAACTTCAGGACTGACATGCGAGTAAGCAATTGTGACGGCAAATTTACTAGAATCCCCAAAACGGGACTCTACTTTTCGCACGTGTGAAGACGGGGCAGACTGGCACTTGATCCCTTGTAGAATAAGTCCTCGTTCAGAGTTTTTCTTCGGGCATATAGGAACTGGCATATTATGTGGGGGATTAATTTATGGCTAGACTGACCGCCGTTGGCAAGGGGTTTCCAAATTTCACACTACACACACACCCACCCACCAAGGCCACTAGTTCTTCCTCCCCTAGAACAATGGAAGATATGGACCTCTAGATTTAGAAGTAATGATATTAATTATAGTAGTCGACAACTCCGAGTTTCCCGTATAAGAACTTTAAAGGAATTTATAGGACAATTTTAAGCGAGCATAACATAAGGCGAATAGAAGCTGAAAAAGAAACATGAAATAACAAATTGGTAGCAAACGATACAAAGAACGACTCGAGCACGTGGGAACATTAAAATATATCAATCTTTTACTACACATAGATACACATCTTTAACGTGTCGGCTATATTATAAATGAATAGTACATGAACACAAATGTCTTTCTTCTCTTTTCTTTCGTTTTTAGTCTTTCTTCAACTTGAGAGAGAGAGGATATATAACTGGGTATAGGGAGAAACAGTCTCAAAGTTTACTTATCTTATTTCGATGGATTCCTGTGGAGAATATTTCCTCTTTTACGGGCCAACAGACTTTGTTATTTTTAGTACTGGCTTAAGGATATGGCTCCTTGTCCGAGCTACTTTTCGTCTTCCTTTACCCGGAGCCTTGGCTTTAGGTTCGCTCGCCGCGACCTCTGTCCAACAACTAATCTTCTTCCTCCCTACTTCTGCTGACGGAAGGAGCTCCCACTTCCGCCCTAGGGCTCCAGCCAATCATTTGGCTTCTCTCTTCTTCTCCCTGGTCAGGCGATTCGTTAGGGCTACTATATGTCACCCAATTCAGGTTACTGAGTACAGATAGCTTGACCCACATTCTTTCTTAACGGTCATTCTTTGACAGCTTGCTACTGTTAATTCGAATACGGAGGAAATAGTAGTAATCTTATTTCTCCTCACTCAGGGGGACACTACGAGACACAATTAAAAAGAATACTAAAAGAACATTTATGTAATCTGTACATATACAAAAATTAATTATCACGCAAAAACATATTTTATGAATTATTGCTATTTGCCAAAAATAATACATAAATGACAATGTCTGTTTTAACTCAACCTCCTGTTATTTGTTGAAATGTTTTCTTGCATATTATTCATTTCAGCATTGACTTTTTTTATAATAGTGCCCGGAAGACATTTCGATTGCAAGGATTCCCTTGACACTTTCACTTTGCATTGTTTTGCGAAAGGTATGAATCGGTCAATTCTCCCCAAAAGGAGACTAGGTTCCTTAGCTTTGGCTTAGGCAACCAATATAGAAGAAAGAAAACACATGAATTCAAACCATCTTTACTCCTCTTAAAAATTGACCTTGTGTCATATCCTGCTCATAATACGTATCATCATCAAAGCAAGCCGATAACACGGATTCCTTTGACACTTTCTCACCATCCGTTCCTATCGGCAAACACTCTAGCTAAGATCTCTAAACGGTACCCAGTGTCCGTACAGAGCTGATGAATATAAGTGTTTGTTGGTAAACCAATACTGGTGTATCCATGTGTTGGAGTCCATTGAATAACCTCACAAATAAGTTCGTTCTTACTTTCCCCAGCCTGTCTAACTCGTCTTACTAGGATAATTTGCGACATGGGAGGTAAGTGGCCGTGCAAGTGTTGTT
Source organism: Sepioteuthis lessoniana (assembly GCA_963585895.1). Lineage (NCBI taxonomy): Eukaryota > Metazoa > Mollusca > Cephalopoda > Myopsida > Loliginidae > Sepioteuthis > Sepioteuthis lessoniana. Next base: position 20,898,461 of record OY757947.1, read on the forward strand.
TTTAAGATTGCTGCTCCCAGGATTTGTTCAAAATAGCACGTCGCATCTTCTTGTACTTACCATCTAGCATTTTCTTCAAGCGTTTAATTTAAGTACAAGTGGTGCAACCATGCAGTAGTTCTGACAACAGCTTTGAAGAATTCGTTGCTCTCATAGCAGAGATTTAGAAATATGCAAAAATCGACGGGAAAACAAAAACCTGATGTAGAAAAATAATTAGTCGAAGTTTGCGGGCGGAGATTGTTAGATGGGACATTATTTCATTGCAGCCTCATTTCTTTTCTAAAGAAAAATAATTTTAAATTAATGTGAAAACGTCAGCATAACTCAAGCAAACGATGGTTTTATTTTGCTTTAAATATTTCTTTTTAAAGTCAGTAGATTCCTTTTACAGGAAAATGGCGGACTCCTTCAAATTCGTGTCATGAATATTGAAATGGCATTGTGTCGTAAAAAAAAAACATTTAAGATCTTGAAATATCTGTATTCTATGAGGCAAAAAGAAAATAAAAACCGTTCTTTCTGTGTTTGTTTGTTTGTTTGTTTGTTATTGATTTTTTTTAAAATCTTGTTTTGCTTTCTTGTAATTTTATGCTACAAGTCAAACAAAGATTTTCAATTTCGTTCGTAATACGTATTATTCAGTTGAATACTCGAGGCACAACAATTCGAAATTTATATATTTTTAAAAACCTTTTTTCTAATTACGTTAACTTGACAGCAATTTGCAGATGTTGGATTTTAACATGTATATTATGAACATGATACCATTAAAGATCTATGTACACACACACACACACACACACACACAAACACATACATATTTTACTATATATATATATATATATATTCTTACTACAGAAATATGTGTGCGTGTATGTGTATAAATGTATATGCATATATATATGTGTGGATATGTGCGTGTGTGTATATATATACATATACAGGGTGATTGAAAAGAAACTCCCTATTTTAAAATACTTATAATTTAAAATAGTTATAAATCATAGTTAAAAAAATATATTATAAGAATTTTTAAAATTGAAGTTACTTTTCAAACACTTGGGATATATATGTGCATATGCCCACTTACGTGTCTAAATATGCATGTGTATATATATATATATATATATATGCGTGTGTGTCTGTGTTTGTGTGTCTGTGTGTAGATATATGTGCATAAGTCTGCATGTATATATATATATATATATGTGTGTGTGTGTGTGTGTGTGTGTGGATACAGGTAAGTGTGCATGTATATATATATGTGTATATATAGATACATCTGAAGAACCCATCAATAACAGATGAAATAAATTTATAGTGGAATATATTTATTGATTTTCTTGTTTCTCAGTATGTGAATATATATATGTAACGGTGCATAAATGTTTATCCCAGGACGGAAGTTTATTTTACACACGTGTGACTCGGGGCCGTCTGGCACTTGACCCCGCACAAAATAAATCCTAGTTAAGATTCCTTTTTCGGGCATATGGGAACTGGCAAATAATGTGGGGGTTAATTTGGGGCTAGACTGCCCGCCGCTGGCAGGGGCTTTCCAAATTCACTTTGCATACGTCACGAAATCCTTTCGTCTTCATACCCCCTCGAACAACGAAAAACATGGACTTCTAGGTTAAAATAAAATATTATTCCCTGTAGTCGGCAATTCCAATTTCCCGTGTAATGTTTTTAAAGGCGAATAAGACATTTAGCGAGAATGAATTGAAGCGAATGAAGCTGAAAAAGAATATATGCAAAAGAAGGCAACTCGATAGACAAACAACATAGCAAATATATTTCAACACGAGATGACATTTAAAATATAACAAAATTTAAGTGAGGACCAAACAAATATTTAAGGTGCCGGCTATATCACCAGTAGACAGTCTTAAACACAAATGTCTCTCTCGACAGTCCTTTTCTTCTTCTTTCTTCTTTCTTTCTTTACTTTTAAAACTTGAAAAGGTAGTTAAGTCCACTCGTTCGTTTGCAGTTTATAAAACGAATTTCTTCAGTCTATTTCTTTCCTTTTCTGAATACATATAAATTCCAATATTTGGGAGTGTTAGGAGGAAAAACAGTTCAAGATGTACTTAGCTTTTAACTGATTTACTTCGCCGATTCTTTTCTTTTATGGGTGAGAGGTGTTTTGTAGAACCTGGCTGGAAGGTGTTTGTTATCTTCTTGTACAAGGATTCTGTTCCGCTCTTTCCGGAGCGGGCTGGAAAACGACTTCTTTATCCGCTGATTTCTGTCCCCAAACTCAAAATCCTTTTCCCAATTTCCTCTGACGGAAAGGGTACTACTTCCGGCGCTAAGGCTTTGGCCAATCATTTGGCTCCTTCCTCCTCCTCCACCTCATCCGGTCATGCTACTCAACGACCTACATTCCTTCTCCGTCCACCCGGTTATGGAGTGCAGGTAGTTTGACCTTATCCTGGCTGCCCTTAGCGGTCAGTCGTTGTGCTTGTTAGTCAAACCCAGAACGGGAAGGGAAATTAAATCTTATTTCTCCCCTCTCAGAGGCATACCACGAGACACATATATATATATATATGTGTGTGTGTGTGTGAATGTATATATATACATGTATGTATATATATGTATGTATATATATGTGTGTGTGAGTGTGTGTGTGGTTATAAGCGTGCAGGTATATATCTGTGTATTTATGTACGTATATATATATGTGTGTGTGTGTGTGTGGCGAACATTGAGTAATGGTTATCGTCGTAGGAAATGTAAACGGTTACCCGAATTCAAATCCTGAAAACAAAGCGCTGATACACTAGGGAAAGATAAGCATCCACGTATTCACCCTCTAACTATGCAAATTAACCTTGATATGGCAACTGATCTAGAAGAAGGAAAATTCTAAATTCAAACCTGTTAAACTCGGCGTAAAACTGACCATGTGTCACATCCTGAATATGCAGAGGGTTACGTAAATATATCAGTATATATATATATATATATATATATATTTGTATGCATGTATATATGTGTGTGAGAGTGTATTTATATATATGTATGTGTGTACATGTATCTATATGTGTATGTATATACATATATGTGTTTGTTTATATATATATATATATATATATATATATGTGTGTGTGTGTGTGTGTGTGTGTGTGTGTGTGTGTCCTTGGGATAAAAATACATTAATTTTGCAAAAGAAATTGTCATTTTTTTAGCCCAATCTTCCTCATGGTCAATGCATTTAAATCAAGGATTAGCAAACAATTATTGAACATTATACAAGGAATAAACAATTCCATACACAAACACATGCTCAAACACAGAGACCATACAACAAAACCCCAAATCACTGTAATCTTTGGCGTGAAGAAAAAAATTAGCAATAACCATATTCCAAGGTTAAAACTTATGTTCAAATGTCGGTAACAAAATAAATTCCTAGTATGCAAACTGAAAACTAATGATTCCAAAGACTAATTAAACCAAATGTCAAAAAACTAATACTATTATTACTACTACTAATGATAATGATTATTTCGACCAGATGACCACACTAGTGTGAAAAGTACTTTCCGTATGGTGGATTTTGCCGTTCCGGCTAACAGAATGAAAAGAAAACAATGCGAAAATATAAACAAATACTTTGACTTTGCAAGTGAACTAAAAAAGCGGTTAAATGTGAAGATGACAATGATACCAGTTGAAGTTGATGGGCTTGGAAGAGTTCTCAAAAACTCGACAAAGGAACTAGAAGAATTGGAAATCGATGAATACTCAAGACCATCTAAACTACAGAATTATTGTGAAGTGTCTAAGAGACTTGAAGATACTTGCTGTCTCTCAGACTCCAATGAAAAACCGCCAGCTGGTCTAAAAACCCCACAAAAAGTAAAATGATAAAATTCATATCATATCAAACTATCTTTCTGTTTATCTCTATCAATCTCAGTCTTCTTTATATATATATATATATATATATATATATATATATATATATATATATATATATATATCATCCATATAATTCAAGTCCAAAATTTACATAAAAGTAATAATTCATATATAGAATATATGTGAAGTTTCATATCATATAATTCTAGCAGGGTGCTCAGTATATGGTTATTAATATAAAAAATATATAGAAAAGCTCATATACAGAGCAAATATATATCTGGGATATTGAAGAGAATTCAACAAATATTATACCATTACAAATTTATTTCGACAATTAACTCAGTACGAACGTCTTCATCAGATAATTCAAATGGAGATAATAAACATAGCTTTTCCGGGTAAAAAAAACTTTTCCATATATATATATATATACATATATATGTAATTTTCCCTTTCTTCGTGTGACACACGGGGTCGTTACGTACAAGCATATTGATATATAATTAATGATTTGACACTATGTGGTAAGTTTGTCGGCAGATCCAGAATATAAGCTCCTTGAAATATCAATATTGGAATTGCTGTAAATTTTACCTTACAAGTATTGCTGGGTACATTTTTAAAAATGCAATTAAGGATTCCCTTTATAAGCATTTTTCTACGAAAAGAATATTACTTTTTCCCATTAAAATCTGCCATTTGTACTCAAATGACGTTCATCTATGAAAAAAAATTAAATTGGGAAGGAAATTGAATTATCATCGGGGGTCGTTTGGGGAAGTTAATTCAAATACATTTGTAAATTAACATTTAGAAGTTAGAAATGCTACATATAAGTTGGTAAATATTTTCCTGGTACAATTAAGATTATTCAGACCTATATATATATATATATATATATAGAGAGAGAGAGAGAGAGTTTTTCGGTTGAATATAGCAGAGTATTTTCTTTTTAAGATCTTTAAGTGAAAACGTTCAAGTCTTCTTATTTTATTATGTCTGGGTCGAGGTGGTGAAGAAAGAAAATGCCCCATACTAACCCAAGCACTTTCGACCATTTTAAAGGTCGTCCTCAGGGGTTGTGTTAGGTTGTTTGTTGCTGTGAGTTATTGTGAGTTTTTATATTTACTCGGAGTGTTATATATATATATATAAACGGAATTTATTTTTTTTATATATATGTATATACCCAACCCCTCGATAAGAGCAGGATACGGTGAAAAGTCATTTTTTTTTTAATTCAAAAGGTTTTCTTCTCCTAGACCGGTTGCCATACCAAGGATAAAGAGCCCAATCTGCCCTACTATTTATTCATAGGTGGAAGGGAAATAGCTGGATTCATACCTCTCCGAAGGGTATTAGCGCTATGTGAAATGCAAAAATCCTGATCCAGGGCTTCAACCCAGTTCACTGTGTCCATTGACAATGAAGATCACCATTGCACCACGAACGCCTCCCATATATATATATATATATATGCATATGTATATATATATATATATAGAGAGAGAGGGGGGAAATATATATATATATATATATATATATTACATGTTAGAGTCTGGGACCATGGGTTTCATGATTTATGTATAAATTATAATTAATTATAAATTATGAATTATAAATACGTAAAGCGTGAAACGCAGGGTCACAGTCTCTAACATGTAATATATATATATATATATATGTGTGTGTGTGTGTGTGTGTGTAAAAGCTCTATTATTGATATTGAACACTATCTAATAATACTGCGATATTTGGTCCTCCATCAACTCACCAAATGAGTGAGAGAATCATAAACCTCTAATATATATATATATATATATATATATATATATATATATATATATATATATATATTGTGGGTAGTGTAATGGTCATCGTCATAGGAAATGGACTCGGTAATACGAGTTCAAACCCTGCACAACGTTAATGACATCACATTATTCTCCCTCTATTTATAAGTCAATCGTTGGGCTGATTGGGCTCTTTAGCCTTGTTGTGGCAACCAGTCTGGCAGAAAGGAAACTTTGAATGTAGATTTGCTAAAATTCGCTTAAAATTGACCTTGTGTCACACCCAATTTATGTAGAAGGGTTGATAAAATACAGTTTAACTGATTGCTGATAGTGATATGAGAATTCATTCTTTTCCCAAGGGTACTAGTCCGAAAGTGAACA
>OY757947.1:20909519-20967019 GCA_963585895.1 Sepioteuthis lessoniana
ACGGGGGAAAATACTAAAAGAATTTCAAAACGTTGTCGCGATTTTCAAAATTAATTCTATTGATTTTAGGTTTTTTAGTTTTTATATGTAGGGCTTCTAGGATTTGTAGCTCATCAATTTCGTATGCAATCATAGTGATGTTTTCAGCAAGTATTTTTCGAAACTTGGATTTAGGAATAGAATGGTTCTTAAGATGTAAGGCTATGGAACTGAAGTTATTATATATATATATATATATATATATATATATATATATGTGTGTGTGTGTGTGTGTGTGTGTGTATGAGAGAGAGAGAGAGAGAGAGAGAGAGAGAGCGTGTCACTCTATTACAATATATTGGAATATTTGGTTTTGTTTTGTTTCCTTTGTTTAATGGCATATCAACCCTTATTGGTGATTTAATGTCCCAACCCGTCGATGGGGTGGGTATAGGGATTCATACCTATTCCAAAGATATTCGTCCGAAAGTGAACATTTTTGCACGACCGGAGTTCGAACTCGCAGACTCTGATATCTCAGTCCAGCACGTTAACCCCTACCCATGCGGACTCACTTGTTGGATTATATATATATATATATATATATATATAGACTGAGATAGATAATATATATATATATATATACATATATATATATATTATCTATCTATCTCAGTCTATTCACATCTACCTATCATATATATTAAAAAATATTTAATCTTTCCAATAAGTTATTTATTCATCTTTCTAAAACCAAAATTGTTTCTAGAAATTGATATTCCTTTCACGAATGTGTAGATTTTATAACGCAGCATTTGTCCAACTGGATTGGAATATCTGCAATATGTATGTTTTGAAACTTGGATTTACACATTACAAGTGCTCCCATTTATAGATTCACATTAATAAAACATTGCGATAACGTTTTTTTCTCATCATCAGAGAAATAAATGGTCTCGCATACGTTCGCACTTGCCTGAATAATAATCTATATTTGTTTTAATATTCTTTCTTTCTTTCTTTCTTTCTTTCTTTCTGTACATAGACACACGCTGTCTATATAATTTTCATAGGATCCTTTGAAGTTAGTTTCCAGACAAGTGCTTCTATTTTAGGTTGAAGTTGGTTGATGAATTAACCAAAATTTTCCCGTGCGCTTTCGGAACCTTCATAGGTCATCATCAGGTTTTTTTTTAATTACAAAAAACATTTTTATACTTGGATACATAAACGTATAGTTGAATTAAACTGAGATTGTTAGAAGAAGGCTAACATGGATAATTTTTTTCGAATTCTAATGATTTCAAACAAATTTAAGACAGAACGTTATCAACGGAAATAGAATATTTTAAATTGCAAAAACACTTTTATTCTTAGATACATAAACGTATAGTTGGATTAAACTGAGATCGTAAGGAGAAGCTAGTCTTAATAAATTTCGGAATTCTATTTACATTGCGTAAATTTAAAACAGAACGCTATCAACGGAAATAAAATATTTTAAAACTTCAATCTTTTTCATTTCGTTTAATAACTTACACAAAAAACTAAAAAAAAAATTTTTTAAAATTAAAGGCATTTTAAAACATTGTTACTATTTTCAAAATTAATTCTAATAATTATAAGCTTTTTTGTTTTTATATTTAGGGCTTCAAGGATTTGTAGCCGTGGTTTATTAATTTCATGTGCCACAATAGTTGTGTTTTCAACTAGGATTTTTTCGAAATTTGGATTTGGGGAGAGTATAAAAATGTTTTTTTGCAGCTTAAAACCCCCTTTTAAAAATATTCTTTACATTTGTCCCCCCTGCCCGATGATAGATTATGAGGGGTCCAAAAGCACTCGGGAAAATTTCGGTATATTAATCTACCAACTCCAACCTAAAATTAAAGTACTTGTCAGGAAACTTGAAAGGATCCTAATAAAATCATGTAGACAACATGTGTCTTTATTATTTAATCAAACCTACCTAAACGAAGGACTACTGCCCTACTGCTACACACACACACACACACATATATATATATATATATATATACATTATCACGCAGCAAATTCAATTTATCTTTCTACCGATTTATTTATCGATCTATCTCGGTTTTTCCATATCTTGCCATCTGTAAATTGATCTCTCTCGGCTTGTGCACATCTATATATCTATCCATCAATCTCAGTTTATCCCTATCTACCAATTTATCCATCTATATCAGTTTGTCTATATCTATCTATCTATCTATCTTTTCCTGCGTATGAGTATCATGTGTCAAATATTATAACAACAGATTTTACACCACACTATGATTACGATTGATAGGTTTCTTTTTTCATTTTTCCGTCTGATGATTGTGCATACTACATGAAACTTTAAGTAACGGACTTCTTGCGTTAATAATTTGATATTTATATTTTTGAGTTTATATATTCATCCAGCCCCTCCACAGAATATGAACCAAGTTCAACTTTTTTTAACGTAGTAAAACGGTTGGAATTCAGTTTTCCTTGTCCTAAACCGGTTGCCGCAAAAATTCTAAAGGACCCAGTCAACTCTACAGTCTCTGTTCTATATTCTCTGGTCTCCTTTATCTCTTCTGTATCTGTTCTCTCAGCTCATTTCTGTATCTGTAGTCCCAACAATCTGTGTTTCCGAGTCTCTTCTGGGTCCATCTTCTATTCCTTCTAGCAGCAGACTCACTCTGCTCTGGTCCCTCTACTATCTTTTCTGCGTATATATTCTTCTACGTCTGTCTCTTATCCCTTTTAATAACAAACTGTGTCCTTCTGATTTTCCTCTTGTTGACCCTCTGCAACTATACTTTCTGCGTCGGTCTCTTATCCCCTTTTTGTAGCAGACTTACTCGTACTATTATATATCCAAGGGGGAAACATTCCAATTTAAGGACTTTCGGTCACCCAAGACTGGACATAAAAAACGGCAGACTACAGACTCCCGGGTTCCTTAAAGGTGTGATGATGATTTCCTTTTTTTAGTCGTTGGTCTACTTTTATCTGACATCTGTGTATTATACTTTTGTGAAGGTGCCCGTCGTGTAATGGTTATCGCCGTAGGAAATGGACACGGCGACACGAGTTCAAATCCTGGACGAGACTGATTGCATTTTCACATAGCACAAACACTCTTGGGAAAGGTATGAATCCAATTATTCTCCCTCCAACTATAGGTAAATAGTAGGGCAGACTAGATTCTTCAGCCTAGGTGAGGCAACTAGCCTAGGAGAAGGAGAACTCTAAATTCAAACCTGTTTAACTCTGCTTACAAATTGACCTTGTGTCATATACTGCCCGAGCGGAGGGGTTGGTATATATATCAGTGTATTATAAAAACGGGAAAGAATTAGTGATTTCCTCGCAAACATATCGCAGTACCTATATGGACACACATACACAAACATACGCATATACATATGTTCAACCCGCAATCATACACATGTATACACCCACACGCACATACATTCACGCACTCACCCTCACCCACATAGAGCTATGTCTGTATACCAACATCAATAGTGTCACAAGTCCAGTAAGTTAACCTGTGCACTACGGGGACTCCCCTTTATCCACTTCAGCATCTCTAAATGCAATGGTTCTCAAGTTTCTTTTCTGATAGATATTGATGTAATGGTTGTTTTTAAGATATTTTCATTCTTACTGGCACATTTCAATTCGGGGTTGAACAAGGGAGCAATGGCGTCTCGTGACATTAATTCGTGGGAATGTTGCTTCGGAAAATATTGAAAAATTATATCAATGTTGTGCATCTTTTAAGTAGAGGAATTATATTGTGAATTGAATTACTATGACCAGAAAATCCTGCGAACACTTACGCACGACTTACGGAAACACTGGACAGCTGTTTCGACCTTATTAGGTCTCATCAGCAGTGTATACCGTGATATCCACCACTGGAGATCGAACCAGTGACTACGGAGCCGAAACTCTACAACTGAGCTAGGAGTCCATATCGCACACAAGTGACGCCCAATTAACTAGTCATTGTAATTCCGCGGCCAATTAACAAGTTACATCCTTACTCTTTACAGAGGACACGGTCATCTGCAGGGCCACGTCTTCCCAAGGGGGTTGGGAATATGCATCCCCGTAATTATTATGACCTCAGGGGCAAGGATATAGATGTACATTCAATTCACAATATTGAGCAAGAGAAGTGCTTGTGACTTAGTGGCTAACGGTCTGGACTGTAATATAGTAGAAAGCGAGTTCGAACTCCAGTTTCGCTATTACGTTCACTTTCGGTTTAATTCGCTTGGGACAAGTATCAACCCCCTTATACCTAAGCTATAGTTTAAATAGTACCACTACTGTTCTTCTACAAGGTCTTTTGGGCATTAAATAACCTTTAAAGGTTTATATACCATTAAATAAAGAAAACAAATCTTATATATCGAAATGCATTTATTTTGCTTTTTTTTTTCTCTCCTTGTGTTCAGTGTTAGTATATAATGGATATCATCGCCATTAAGATAAGCCAACAGATTGGACTAATACCTTTGGGAAAGGCATGAAGCACATTATACTTCTAATTATGAGTTAAATAGCATCACTGCTGTTCTGTTACGAGGATGCTTTCGGCATTAGATAACCTAAGAAGGTTGATATGCCATTGAAAAAAGAAAGCAAACCAATAAGTGTGGATGGTTTTGAATAAACCTTCGAAAATTCTTAACAAATCCCCGTCATTTGATTGATTGATTTCGAGAACTAAAAACAGGAACATTACGCAAGAACTGCTTTTATTGCAATCAGTATACGAAGAAATTCAATTTGACCTGTTTTGTGGCTTGGTTGGTTGGGTTTTATGGTATATCAACCTTTGTTGGATATTTAACGCTAAATCTTGTTTATACGTGTATTAAATATATATACAAGTAGACTGTAGGTCTACTATATATATACTTCGTTTGTTTACATTGCTGAAATGAACTTTTCTGTTTTAGAGGAGGTTCATGGGTCTGTTTTGTGCTACAAAATGCTAAATATCTGAAAAAATATTTTTGTAAGAGATTTTAATTGTAAAATGAAAAAAAAAATTTTTTTTTCTATATTCTAAAACTACAAAATCAATCAAGAGAGAAGTCACCGTGGTTTAGTGACTAACGTGCTGGACTGCGGCATTGGAGTAAACGAGTTCGAACTCCAGTCGCATGATTACGTTCACTTTCGAACTAATATCCTTTGGAAAGGCATGAACCCCTTATCCTCTCCAATGGTTGGTTGAAGACTACTTTTAGTATCTTCCTACCAGGATGACTCTGGTATTGAATTCCCCATCATGGTTTATATACCTTTAAACAAAGAAACCATGCCAAAGCCTAAAAAATATCCATAAAGCACTACATCTACAAGGATGGCTTTGGTATTAAATTGATATGTTCTTAAATAGAGCATACTATTTCAAGTAGAGGGATTACAATAATTTTTGCAAATGAGGTAATTATTTTTCTTTTCTTTCAATAAAAAATTTAAGACTTTAGGTAATTTTTTAAAAGAGCAAAGCAGTTCATTTATACACACACAAACACACACATACCCAACCTCTCCCTTATGGGTGGGATGTGACACAAGGCCACTTTTTAAGCAGAGTTTTACACGTTTGAATTTTTTTCTCCAAAACCAGCTGACATACCAAATTTAAAGAGCCCAATCTACACTACTAATTACTCATAGTTGAAAGGGGAACTGCTGGATTCATACCTTTACCAAGAGGGGTGTCCTCGTGGTGTAATGGTTAAAGCGATGAACTGCGGAATCGTAGTACGCGAGTTCGTACTCCAGTCGCGCTATTATGTTCACTTTCGGGAAAATACCCTTGGGAAAGGTATGAACCCCCTTATTCTCCCTCCAGCTATGGGTAAATAGTAGGACGGACTAGGTTCTTCAGCCTTGTTGAGGCAACTAGTCTAGGAGAAGGAAAACTCTGAATTCAAACCTGTTAAACTCCGCTTAAAAATTGACCTTGTATCATATCCTGCCCGAGCGGAGGGGTTGGTAGATAGTACCTTTACCAAGAGTATTATAGCTCTGTAGAATGCAAGCAGCCTGGTTCAGGATTTGAACTCAGTTCCCAGTGTCTGTTTCCTACGACGATTACCATTACACTATGAGTGCCTCCATGTTTTTGCCATAAGTACTTGCCATTTCTTAAAACTTAAAAAAAATTTCCCCAAATTCTAAACTCTTGTATTCAAGTATCTATTCGGTATATTTAAAAAAAAGAAGAAAAAAACGAATTGTTTTTTGTTAAATCATATATATATTGAGGATTAGTTGTCGGTTAAGTATTGTTTCCTCGTATAGAATAAATTCGATAACAATTCATAACGATTTAACAACATATTTTATCGCCTGAGAAAACTGAATAGAACAAATACAAGTGTTTGCTGTTTCCATATAAATGTCCGTGTGATTTCTGTCTAAAAGATCTGTTTCAACGTTTTGATATTCCTTCTTTTCGAAAGCGACGGAACGAACGTAAGCTAAAACCACACCTTTCAGTGGCGTCTCATCTATAGCAGCATGCAATTGCAGCACCTTCTATCCTTCTGCATGTGGAACTGTCCATCCCACAGTTCCGGTGAGGGACTGTTTGGTTTGTTGTGCGCATGCTTAAGAGGCAACCGGGCCAATAAAAACAGAGTACTTAGGCTTTCGCTGGACAGATCAGTATGTATTACACGATATTGGTTTGGTTTGGTTTCTTTGTTCAAAGGTATATCAACCTTTGCTGGTAATTTAATGCCAAAACTATCCTTGTAGAACTGTAGAGGTTCCATAGCTGGTGGGGATAAGGCGGTTCATACCTTTCCCAAGAGTAATAGTCTGAAAGTGAATGCAATGGCACAAGTGGAATTTGAACTCGGTTACCACAATATCAAAGTTCAGCACGTTAGCCACTACGTTTTGGGGAAATTCTGGACAAGATTTAATTAAGTCCAAATTCTTATTTTTGTCTGGATCAGGGATGTCAAGCTGAAGGATTCATAAGAGCGATGACGTCGTGTGAAGTGGGAAGTGGCACAGCAGGCTAAAAGTGTAATATAATGGCCGAGGGATTTTGTTTTATGCCTTGGGGTTTAGTTCGGCTGAGAACCTTTCGGCTCTGTACATGGGTTACTTAGGTGCAACATTAATGCAGGCGTTCGTGCGCACGCGGAGCGAACGTGTCACTCAAAGATGTCACAATAGCCCGAGATGGGAAACGGGGCTAGCAAGTGCGAATGACGTCACGCACCGGAAGTGCGCGGAGGATTTGGGGAATTTGAAGAAAGTTAGTAGAGTTGAGACTAGACACCGGACGAGAAGGGTTGACTTTCGGTTGCTCGCGGAGGCCTTGGGCAGGTGTCGCACGAGATGGGGGTGCAGATGAAAAAGGCAGAATAGAAAGATTGTGCTTCTCTCTCCTTAGGTCGAAAAACCTCTAAACTCAAAGGTAATAAAAAGTTTCATACCTGAACTGAGAAGTCGTTACGTGTTTTTCGTGTTTCGAGATTCCTATGTTCTATGTTAAATATATATGAACATTATACGTCCATTTTACACATAGCCGTATCTGGTTATGGTATAAAAGTAGGTTAAGGGCATTATGATTTCCACAGGTTATAATGTGTTGTATAGTGGTTTGAACCACGTGACTTCCGGTATCGCAGAGGTATAAAAGACCTCGGGTTTCTTAAGCACGAAGGTTCTGCAAGATCTCGGTCAGTAGTAAGATCAACTTCGGACGTAACATCCACAGCGCAAGTCTTATAATATTTGTTGGACTGTACCACTTCAGTTAATAAATAATTAACTATTTATTTCTCTGTGTATCTCTTCTTTTACCACGATACAACATAATGCTAATCCTATTTACCAACCCCTCCGCTCGGCCAGGATATGACACAAGGTCAATTTTTAAGCGGAGTTCAACAGGTTTGAATTCCGAGTTTTCCTTCTCCTAGACTAGTCGCCTTACCAAGGCTGAAGAACCTAGTCTGCCCTACTATTTACCCATAGCTGGAGGGAGAATATTTGGATTCATACCTTTCCAAAGGTATTAGTGCTATGTGAAATGTAATCAGGCTCGTCCAGGATTTGAACTCGTGTCGTCGTGTCCACATCCTGCGACGATAACCATTACACGACGGGCACCTCCAACATAATGCTAATCGACAATGCAACTGATATGCGTCTTCCTGACCTCTTGGCAAAAAATAACCCAAGACGAGTTGACATGCCGTTAAAATCAATTAGTCAATTAACCAAAGCAGTGTTATGTTTTCATTTCTATATACTTAGTGTTTCAGAAACGATAACATCATATTGTTATCTAATTCTAGTTCAAATGACCCCAAATTTCAACTGCGTGTGTAGAAACAACAAAATTCTGTGTACAAATATATATCCAGGATGTTTCAGTCACTTGGTTGTGTCTTATGATATATCAACCATTGTAGGTTATTTAATGCCAAATCATCTTTATACATTTTTTATCAGTAAGAGTTTTCAGACTATTGTCTTCGTCGTTATTGGGGGTTTTTTTCACGACGTTTCGGCCGCTGTATCCTCTGGCCTCCCTTAGGTGTCCACTGTTTATCTGGGCATAGAAATAATTTAACCAGGAAATCATTTTTAAAGTTTGACAGTAATCAAACAAGACGTTCAAGAACTATGAAGATCTTTCGTAAATAATGACGGCATTGTTTTTCACGCTTATCCGAGAAGCATTACAAGAAGTTTTATGAGATGATATTTATCAGTTTTCGGACTATTGTCTTCATTTTTATTGTTATTTTTTAAAAATCTAACCTTTTTAATTATCTGTTCCCATATAGTATTCATCTGTACACTTGGTCTACACATTAGGTCATTGTAGCCCATCATACGTGCTGATTCTTTAAGGCGTCTTATCCTCTAATGTTCAACTCTATCGATTATTTCAACTTCATAAGGGAAAATGGTTTCCCTTTTCCTTCCATATATGGTCTGCCATACCCGACTTTTCAATCTCACCTCGTACTACTGCCTTCCGATGTTCTTCTAGCCTTACTTTTAGTGTGCGACCTGTCTCACCTTTGTATATTTTACCACAACTGCAAGGGATCATGTTGAATTCCGTTGGTGGCTTGACCCGGAAGAGATATCTCTGGAGAGATGAACCACTTGTGAATACTGTCCTGATATCATATGGACTACATATCTTTTGGATCCTTTATTGAATCCACAATCCACGGGAGTCATCTGTTCTGATTCCGTTAGCCATAACCGGGTACAAATGTTAAGTATTCCTGCATTGTTACTCGCCTGCAGTCAGGATTGAACCTGCAACTTCCAGATGATTGTCTCCATAGGGAATCATTATGCTATGTGTCCTGGTGGACAGTTGAGAGTGAATTTTTTGGACTTAAAAACTTTTTTTACGTATGCTCATATTCAGATTTTTTTTATCTAACCTTTTTAATTATCGGTTTCCATATTGTATTCATCTCTAAACTCGGTCTACTTAGCAGGTCACTGTAACCCCCCCATGTGATGATTCTTTAAGGCGTCTAATCCTCTAATGTCCAACTCTATCAATTATTTCAACTTCATCCCATAAGGGCAGATGGTTTCCCTTTTCCTTCCATATATGGTTCGCCATACCCGACTTTTCAATCTCACCTCGTACTACCGCCTTCCGATGTTCTTCTAGCCTTACTTTTAGTAATCGACCTGTCTCGCCTTTGTATATTTTACCACTACTGCTAGGGATGAAGTAAACACAGTTCTTGATATTGTTGAATTCTGTTGGTGGCTTGACCCGGAAGAGATATCTCCGGAGAGTTGAATCCCTTGTGAATGCTGTCCTGATGTCATATGGACTGCATATCTTTTGGATCCTTTCGGCTAGTCCTTTGACATAGAGCAGACATAGTTGTGAGTTTACAGTTATTGTCGTCTATCCTTCTATTCAGGTTTTTGGGAGCTGATGTTAGGCGCTCTGGGTAGTTGTTACAATCGAGGTTATGTCTCAAACTAATCATTTCTTCTTGATATGCATCCATATCGCTACAAATGGTTTTTGCTCGATGTTGTAAGCAACGGACAATTCCTTTCTTTACCGTATATGGACGATGGGAGTTGAAATTAAGGTACTGTCCGGTGAACGTGAGATTACGATACACAGATGACCTGAATCCTTGCTCTGTGCGTGTTACTAATGTTGTATATTGATCTACGACCCGGCTGGTCTATCAAAATAGGAAACGCACCTATGTAAATAACAGGTGCATCCGGTCGAGGAATATCAGAATTATGACCTTGACCGTGGATGGGTTGAATGAGTGCAATTGTGACGCCCACAAGAAGAAAGGGGCGTTGAACTATTATATAACTCGGGGAAGACAGGAAGTCAGTTAGTTGGAGTCAAGAGGCGGTAGAGAAAGCCAGCACCTAGCAGAGTGTGCCCTCAGGCCCCCGATTGAGCAGTTGCAGTTTTGGAGATCAGTTAGTTTGGAGACCAGACCCGTTGGTGACAGGATGCGGTAGAGAAAGCTAGAAGAGTGGGCCCCAGGATTCCGGTTGAGCAGCCCAGGAGAACGGGAAAGGAACACGGTTATGACCAATAAAGTGAGGGTCAATATGTTGCAGTTCTGTTTGGTTTCCAACTCCTTCTTACACACAAACCTTTCAAATAAAGTGAGAGGTATATTTTTTCTAAAAGACTGTGTCGCTCGTGATTATTGTGTCGTGTGCATGCATCTGCATATGAGTATATAACACTAATACATTGAGGAAGGGTTAATTTATTATCTTGTTCTTTCTCCATAGCGAACTGTATAGATGGTCGGATTGAGTTCACGTGATCAAGTAATGTCTGAACATCTTCCTGATGAGGCTAGAGAATAAATATATTAAATATATATGGTTTGGTTTTGTTGGGTTTTATGGTATATCAACCATTGTAGGTTATTCAATGCTAAATCCTCTTTATACATATATATCAAATATATATGATTTTGTTTGAGTTGGGTTGGTTTTATGGCATATCAACTATTGTAGGTTATTTAATGCCAAATCCTATCTATACATATACATTAAATATATATGATTTCGTTTGATTGGGTTTATGGCATATCAAGCACCGTATGTTATTTAATGCCAAATCCTTTTATACATGTAAATTAAATATATACGACTTGGTTTGATTGGGTTTTATGGTATGTCAATCATTGTAGGTTATTTAATGCTAAGTCCTCTTCATACATATATATTCAATATATATGATTTATAAACATATTGTTGATAACATTTTTTAATGAGCCTTAGTTCAATTTCTTATAAACACTAAAATGATTTCAAATTTTTCTAACATGAATAATTCTATTAACTATTAACCATTAGTTCGCACACAGTTTAATGGTTTCCATTATTGCTATCTAAAATTAATAATTGTATTCAATAATTATCATTTGTTTGCACTCGGCGAAGTGATTACAAGTATTGCTATTGAACACTATTCATTCATTTGCATACAGTCAAATGGTTACACGTATGTCTATGTATCACTAATAATTCAATCATACGGGCAAACAGATCTATTTCGAATAATTCAATTTAATTTAAGTCATGTGTTTGCGCACAGTTTAAATGTCCAACAGTTCTTTTTGGCACATATATAGAATCTTATCAAGTGCTACCACTCCGGGACAGAGTTGACCTTGGAGCAATGACAAAGAAGAGGTATTCCACATTTCACAAAGCTGCAGTATCACTGGAGTCTCGCATTTAGATGGTTTTGTATCATATCCATGGGGACGATGGAGGCGTCTTATCCTTCTGAAAAGATGCAGTCAGTGTATTTAATTGCCTCAGCCGACTGAGCTACAAGATGTTTCAGAAAACTTGATATCATTTGAGATGTATCAGACGTTTTGGAAGAATTTAGTTATGTAATAATCTAACCAAGTCTCGTTAAAATAATCTTTGATCTTAACAGCATAGTTCTTTCCTCACATGCTGTTAAAATTTGTGCTTGTGTCTGTATGCGTGAGACAGACAGAGCGAGAGAGCGAGCGAGCGAGATAGAGAGAAAGAAAGAAAGAGAGAGAGAGAGAGAGAGAGAGAGAAAGAGAGAGAGAGTGTGTGTGTGTGTGTGTGTGGTTGAAAAGTACGATTTTATCGTTTCTTTTCTCTTTTTTTTTTCAGAGTCTATCCCCAAACCTGATGACCTCTTTAGGTAAGTAACAAAACCACATCTGTTATATAAACTAATCTTTTGAATATGACTTACATATACATTTTAAAAAAATTTTTTTTTTTCATCACACAACGTGTGAAAGCACGTGCGATACGATATCCTCATCAGCCGCCATCCAGGGGTGATAACACAGTTTCGGTAGTTGAAGGTGGTACTGCCACCCCTGGCGCTACCAAGCAGCTTTTGCCACTGGACAGGATATTAAAAGAATCATATATATATATATATATATATACGCCAGATCAATTAAATACAGAAACTACATTGGACGTTAATCTTCATTTTCTGAGTGCAGTTTGTGATTTAAAAAACGCGTTTACTTTCAGCGGTTGATGTTATTATGCGTTTACAGTAACCGTTTCTTACGTAATCACACGGGAAAGGTGGTTCCGCGTGTATTATCTTCATGCTGAAAACTTACAAATTAAACCGTGCAATTTCAACTGGTCATTTTTGTAAGAACAATAATAATAACAATAATAATAATAATAATAATTATTATTATTATTATTATAATTATTATTATTATTATTATAATTATTATTATTATTGACAATTTATTGCATGAGAGTTTTTCACATCAGCTAACGCTGATTGTCTTTCAATGGAGTCTGAGTGACAGCAAGTCTCCTCAAGTCTCAGGGACTCTTCTCAGTATTCTGGTCGATCTCAATAATGCAGTTGTTTGGATGGTCTCTTATTTCCAAGTCCTTTAGTCCCTTTAATAATCCTTTACTGACTGTACCAAGAGAACCAATTACAATTGGTTTAAACATCACTTTCATGTTCCACAATTACTTCAATTCCCTAGCAAGGTTCCGGTATTTATCCTTCTTTTCACTTTCTTTTAATTTTACTCTGTGGTTTACTAGGACAGCAAAGTCCACAATTTTGCAAGTCCTCTTTTTTTTTTTTTTGGTGATTATTATAAGGTCTGGTCGTCTGGCGGAGATTAAGGGATCCGTTTGGATTTCAAAACCCCAGAGGAGTTTGTGCGTGTCATTCAGGACAGATGTTGGGTTGTGCATATACCGTTTGTTCGTATGGTCAAATTAAAATTTCTTGCACAATTTCCAGTAGATCACTTTACCCACCCGGAACTCACAAATTCTCTTTGATTTTGCGTTACAGACGATCACCGAATCCCAGTCACAAGACTAGACTTAGTGTTAAGAAAAAAGAATTTGCCGTCAAGTGGGTTTTGTTGTCCTAGTGGACCACAGAGGGAAAACAAAAGAAAGAGTAAAGACAAAAAAAATACTTAGATCTGGCTAGGGAGCTGAAAAATCTGTAGTCATTAAAGGGCTTGGGAAAAGGACAGCAAAAATTGGAAATCAGGAAAAGAATCAAGACCCTTCAGATCACAGCACTGTTAAGATCGGCTAGAATACCGAGAAGAGTCCTGGAAATCTAAGGAGACTTCCTGTCATTCAGAATTCAATGAAAAACCGCTAATTAGAACTAATGTGAAAAATTCTCAAAGATGTGCAAGAGATTGAAACTTGACCACACTAGCAAATGGTGAATGTATAAAGTAGAATCAATCTTAAAGAATGAGACTCATAAAATTCTCTGAGAGTTTGAGATACAGACAGATACCAAACTTAGCGTTAATTGACAAGAAAAAAAAATTGCCGTCTTGTGGATTTTGTTTTTCCAGCACGCCACAGAAGAAACAGAAATTTTTTTAAATACTTGGACCTTGTCAGAGAGCTGAAAAAGCCGTAGAAGATGAAGGTGACGGTAATACTAATAGTAGTTGGAGCACCCAAAGAGCTGGAAAAGGTGTGAAGAAACTGGAACTCAGTGGAAATATCAAGACCATCCAGACTACAGGTCGGCAAGAATACTAAAAATATCCAGAAGACCTGAAGAGACTTGTTGATACTCAGACTCCTGTGAAAGACCACCAGTAAAGGTTGTTATGAAGTACTAGCAAGGGGCGCCTCCGGTCATGTGATGGTTAGCAAGTTAGACTAGCAAACCTTCGCAAGTGAGTTCGAGTCTCATTGGGTGCTCCATTCATATGGCCTTGTGCTACATCTAAGCAAAAAGCTTAGTGAATTACTATTAAGTACTCGCAAGGAGTTAAATAATAAGTGATTAAAATTTAACCATATAAGATAATGGTGTCCTCGTGGTGTAATGGTTAAAGCAACAGACTGCGGAATCGTAGTAAGTGAGTTCGAACTCCAGTCGCGATATTACGTTCACTTTCGGACAAATACCTTTGGGAAAGGTATGAACCCTCTTAGCCTATGGGTTAAGTAGTACCATTACGGTTCTTCTTGAAGGATGGCTTTGGCATTAAAGATTGATATACCATTAATTAAAGAAATCAAACCAAACCAAGAGAATGAAATGCATAAAATTCTCTAGAACTTTGAGATAGAAACGGATTAACTAATCTCGATAAATCCAAATTTTAATTAACAAGAAAAAAATAACATGCCATTTAGAGAATTTTGCCGTTCTGAAGAACCATAGACTGAAAATAAGCGAAAAGGTAGAGAAATACTTGAATCTTTCCAGAAAACTAAAAGAAAAGGTGGAACAGGAGGATGACGGTGAAATCATTTGTAGTTGGTACACTTGGAATGGTCTCCAAAGGACTTGGAATAAAAGAACGCAAGAATTCGAAATCAGAGGAAGAATCGAAACAATCTTGACAACAACATTATTTTAATCGGCAATAATACTCCGAAGAGTCCTGGAAATCTGAGGAGACGTGCTGTCACTCCGACTCCAGCAAATGACCACTGGATAACGCTGATGTAAAAACAGTCACGTGAAATAATAATAATGAGGATAATAACAACAGTTGTTGTAGTAGTTGGTTCTTTGGCTTGATTATTGGTTCTGGTTGGTGCTAGTACCATTTTTCAGATTTCAGAATTCCATAATATTTACATAATATTATTTTACTCTTTTTGAATTTTTCACACCAGCGGTAGCTGATGGTTTCTCACTGGATTTTGAGTGACATCAAGTCTCCTCAACTCTCCGGAACTCTCCTCAGTATTCTGGCCAATCTTTGTAATGCTGTCGTTTGGATGGTCTCCAATCGTTCTCTTATTTCCAAGTCTTTCAGTCCCTGTATCAGTCCTTTGGTGACTGTATCAAGAGTACCAATTACAATTGGTATCACTCTCACTTTCATGTTCCACAATTAGTATCACAGTCACTTTTTTGAGTTTGAGTGACAGCAAGTCTTCCCGGATCTCCAGGACTCTTCTCAGTATTCTGGCCGATCTTAACAATGCTGTTGTCTGGATAATCGTCAAACGATTTCCAACTCTTCCGGTCCCCTTTCCAAACCTTTGGAGACTGTTCCATGTACGGCGGTTATCATTAGTATCACCATCATCCTCACCTTCTACAATCTTCTTAATTCTCTGGCAAGGTCAAAATATTATTCTGTCTTTTTGTTTATAACACTGTGGTCCACTAAGACGACAATGTTTCCCACACGGCAAGTTCTCTTTTTATTTTTTTTTATTTTTTATTTTATTTTATTTTTATTTTTTGGTCAGGTCTTTTGACCAGGATTTGGTGAATCCCTGATAATTTTGTGCGCCTCATTCTCTAGAACGAATTCTGGTTTATGCCTATACCATTTGGTAGTATAACCAAACTTATATTTCTGGCACAGTTCCCAGTGGATCAACTTCCCCACTCAGGTCTTTTGTTCTAGTAGCTACATTCGCTGCTTATGTGATTAATCGTTTTGCTTTTCTCACCGCATAATCAACACTAGCTGTTATGTTGTGAGTTATCAATCTTCACTATGATATCATCATCATCATCATGTCGTGCCGCCTGCACGGATATCCCTGACCCTCTCTCGCCACTTCTCCCTATCATTCATCGCCTCTGGCAGGTCTTCTGAGTTACATCCTGTGTCCTCACATAGTTGCTGTATGTAAGTTCGAGCTGGTCGTCCCGCTTTTGCACGGCCATATGTGGGGGTCCATAGGAGTACATCACCTATGAGCTCGTCCTTACTTCTCCAGCTGTGTCCTGCGTGTCTGGTTCGTCTAACTTGTATAGTTTTCGTGATGGGAGACAAGTGTCCGTATAGTTGGTGTCTCGTGGGGTGTTGTTGCCAGGACTTGTTCAATATTGCTCTCAACATTCTTGTGTAATTTCCGTCTAGTTTCTTCTCCAGCCATTTAGTTAGCGTCCATGTAGTGCATCCATATAGCAGTTTCGTTAATTATAATCTATCATTCAGTTTGGTAAGTCTTTGAACTATTCGAGTCTCTTAAGTCCAGGTGCATAGTCATTTGGTGCAGTTAAGCTCACGCGCAAAGGATATGAGAATCACCATTGACCTAATAAACCTCCAGACAGGAAATGTGGCTGGAGTGTTGATGACGTCAGAAGAGATGGTCCTGAGAATTTGAGGATTTTGTAAAGTGTCAGTTGAGATTGGACCATTGAGGCATAGAGTAGAGTTTTCTACCGTTGCGGCGGCGGTAAAGTTTTTCGGGTCTCGACCGGCGGAGATGAATTGAGATCTTAAGCATCACAAAAATGCGCCGCACGTTGGGATGGGATCAGCATCGTAAGAGTTGTGTCTCTCACCTCGTGTCGCCATGAAACGAAGTCAGAAGTTAACAAATCGTTCGTACCTGAAACAACAGAGTCCGCCTGTGTTTTCGTATCTGTATCTGTATTATTATTATACAACAATTGGTCCTAATGGCGTTGTTTACTGCTGCTATTAGAAGAGGTTCAGTTTGTAATCCACGCGGGACACAGGGGATCCAGGCGGTGCAGGGGATCGATCCTGTCCTCTACAATCAACCGCACACGTCTACAGTCCAGCAATCAACCAATGTCGTCCTATGCGCTGCCCTCGTCCGCGGACGTTTCTGCTCGCTGACCAAGGAGTTGGACTTTGTAGCCTGACTCGTATCCTCCGCCCATGCAGTGTTCTTCGATCCGGAAGGCGAGCTTGTCGTTGACCAAACACACTCCGTACAATAAATCACCGCTGAAGGTTACATCAAAACACACATTTCAATGCGCTGATTTCTTTATTTATATATTCTGGTATGTTACATCGACTATATTTATGGTATGAATATCATTTCTCAAATCCTCCCTCAACTGTTTCAGAAATGCGACACTGATGTCGTCTATGATAATCTAGCAGCAAGTCAAGTTCTCGGTTATCGGGAGTCGGGCACAAGGTCTGGGCTCAAGAGGTCTTAAAACATCGTGGATTCTGCTGGCTTCTCTGCGCCTTTCTCTCCTGAGCGAACAAAAGTCCCTGCTAATATGCAATTCGGTTCCCACTTTCGGGGTGTTGGTAAGTTGTTGGCGATATTAGTCGAGGGTGACCCGAAGACTCCCTTTTCAATAGCTACTTCACCGAGGTGTTGGGGAGGGTACTACTCCATTCCCTGGATTGCTCATCTTTACTCTTTATTCTTGCCTTATAATGCTGAGTGTTAAGCTGTATCAAGTACCATAAAGTACCATTTTTTGAGTTTTTGGTATGAATCGACTTAGGATTGAACCCCGGTCTCCCTGACCATTTGGAAACACTATACTCATTAGGCCAATGTAGTAACACCAAATTCAAGACCTCCACCTATTGCTACCATCAAATTTCTTCCTGAATTAAAAAACGGATTAATTGGTTCCAACCTTTTTCTTCGGCTCCAACCTACATTGATTAGTTTCTCTCACTTACAATAAGTGAAAAGTTACAATCTTTAGTTTCCCCAACTCCTTCTATATCTAATTTCACCCCATTCTTCTCCGGGGTGATTACTTCCACTTTACATTACGTCACGGAATTTGCCATCTTTTAGAAATTTTCAAATTCTCGAATTAAATTTGCTTTTCCGGTCGACACAGGTGTCACCCCTGAACTTCTGACTCTTATACAGAAATGACTCGTCACTAGTTTTTTTTCTCCCAGTTAAAACAAAATACCCCAGAAGAATTAATTATATGAATTTCAACATTTCCCTTTAAGAAATATCATACATCTGTTTTCACCTGTTTTGTCAAATCCGCTGGCCTCTCAAAAGAAAGTGTATTTTAACGTTTCTGCTTTAATAGTTTTCCTCAGTTGAGTCTTTGAACCGGCTCATTGGCCTAGTGGGTAGCGTGTTCGCCAATAGTCCGGGAGATCGGAGTTCAATCCTAGGTCGCGCCATACCAAAGACTTTAAAAATGGTACTTGATACGTCTTTGCTTAACACTCAGCTATATAAGGTACGTATCAAGGGTAAAGTGGAGCAATCCCGGGAAAGGAGTAGTACACCTCGGTGTAGTAGCTATTTAAAAGGGAGCCTTCTGATTGCCCTCTTCTATGGTCGCCAATTTACCTATCTAGGACCTACAGTATCACAAATTTCTATTGTGACGTTTCCTTTTTATAACCATACCCAGATCTTCCCGAGTGAAATTTCATTAGTTCGTTGCTTGAAATATCTATACAGTTGTTTTTCTTCGTATTTCTGCTTCCAAATTTTTGTGGCTGTTCTATTTGTCCTTATGTTGTCTGTGCTGTGACAAGCCGCAATTAATAAGTCTTTCTTGAAGAAGAAGAAGAAGAAGAAGAAGAAGAAGAAGAAGAAGAAGAAGAAGGTTACAACAGAGTATTGTCATCAGAAAACTGGTACAAGCACCTACTTGAACCAATAAAAGAAGCCAAAGAAGTTACCATTCTCTGGGACTTTGATATCCAAACCAAACTAAAGTTGGCGACCTTTGTGGAGGGTGACCCTTTTCAATAGCTACCGCACCGAGGTGTAGAGGAGGGCGCTCTTCCTTGTATTGTTCCACTTTACCTTTGATCCTTACCGTATGATGCTGAGTGTTAAGCAAGGCGGCATCAAGCACCATTTTTTGAGTCTTTGGAATGACTTGACATGGGATTGAACCCCGGTCTCCCGGACTATTGGCAAACACTCTACTCATTAGACCAATGGCCCGGTAAACCAAACAAAACTAAACCAAATTGATATCCAAATTAATAGAAAATAAACAGCTATATACCAGGTATAGAATCATAAAAGAGAAATATGCCTTCTAAATGATAAATCAGCGACAACAGATAAGAATATCAGTAATAGAAAATCAGTAAAAATCAGTAAAAAAAAAACAACAAAAAAACTGGAAATAGAAAAATATGCAGCGTTAAAAGAACTGAGAGCCCTGGGTATGATTACGAAACGAACAGATAAACACATTTACAAGAAATCTGGCAGTCCCAACCAAAGTGAAATACAAAAAATTGCACTTTGCGGAAGTGCTCATCTCCTTTGAAAAGTACTATCAGAAAAAAGAAAGACCCGCTGAAGGATTTTTGGAAACCGAAAGTAAAGCTGAAAATTTGATATAATAATGATTGGCGTGTCTAAAGCAGTAATTGTCAACATGAAACAGTCAACTTCATCAGAAGTGAATTCAGCAAACCGACACAAGAAGAGCATTAGAACAAGCATAACTGAGCGGGGAAGGTAATTCATTTGGAACTGTGCAAATGACTACACAGGCCAGAATCTCCAGGCCCATTCTCAGTATTCTTTTCTACTTCTCTTTTACTTTCTATTTTCTCTTTTCCTCTTCTCCTTTTCTTTTCTTTCTTTCTTTACTTTTCTCTTTTCCCCTATTTTTCTCTTTATCTCTTAAATTTTCTCTTTTCTTCTTTTCTTCTCTTTCTCTCCTTTTCTTCTCTTTTCCTCTTTTTCTCTTTTTCTTTTCTTTTCCTCTGCTATTACATTCACTTTCGGACTAATACCCTATGGATTGGTATGAACCTCCTTATCCCCCGAACTATGGGTTAAATAGTACCACTACTGTTCTTCTAGAAGAATGACTCTGGCATTAAATAACCTACAAAGGTTGATATGCCATTAAACAAAGAATCCAAATCCAAATCTTCTTTTCCTCTTTCTCTTTTCCTCTTTTCTCTTTTCTTTTTCTCTTTTTTGTTTTTCTTCTTCTCTCTTCTTCTTTTCTTTTTCTCTCTTCCTCTTTTCTCCTTCTCTTTTGTCCTTCTCTTTTCCTCTTCCTCTTCTCTTTTCCTTTTCCTTTCTCTTCCTCTTTTCCTCCTTTCTTCTCTTTTTCTCTTTTCTTCCTCTTTTTCTTTTCTCTTCCTCTCTTCTTCTTTTTTCCTCTTTTCCTGTCCACTATGGGGTATCAGTCTGGCCCTCATGGACACGAGTCCATTGCTCTACCGAACGAAAACTGCAAGTCTCAACTGAATAAACTGAACTGTCTCTAATCTGTGAAAAGCAGTCAGAGTTATTTGTTGCAACTGGTTTAATTAATTAAAGATTTTAAAGAGAAGCGGACCAAGAAAATATTTGTCCAAAGTTATTACGAGTGCTGCGTAAACACGGAACTCTGACAAGCAAGCTGGATGGGTTATTACTCAGTTTGGATTGTATTGATTCGGTAAAACAAGGGACTTTTGGAGCGGCGTCTCCAGTTGAACGCTTTACAATTTTTCAGGACAAATTCTACGCACACAGACAGACTTTAAGGTCATTTCTTTATAATCAATGGTGAACTTACTTTCTTGGAAGTAGATAACGCTTGGCTTAAATCGTACGGAACTATATCTTGAGGGTGAATTAAACAAACATTTTGATGGCTGCAGAGAAACACGAAACAACATTGATTGATTGATTGATTAAGTTTAAAGGTATGTCAACGCGTCTAGGTTCGCTATGTGACAAGAGGTTAGGGAATCACATTCAT
This sequence comes from Sepioteuthis lessoniana, assembly GCA_963585895.1. NCBI lineage: Eukaryota > Metazoa > Mollusca > Cephalopoda > Myopsida > Loliginidae > Sepioteuthis > Sepioteuthis lessoniana. The sequence continues at coordinate 20,930,482 of OY757947.1, forward strand.
TGTACCATCCTAGTAGGTAGAGTGTTCGCCAATGATCCGGGAGACCTGGGTTCAATCCCAGGTCGCGTCATACCAAAGACTTGAAAAATGGTAATTGATGCCTCATTGCTTAACACTCATCAATATAAGGTACGTATGATGGGAAAAGTGAAGCAATCTAGGGAAAGGAGTTGAGCCCTCCCCTATACCTCGGTGGAGTAGCTATTGAAAAGGGAGCCTTCTGGTGGCCCTCGACTACGGTCGCCAACTTTACTTACTTTTATGTAGTTGTCTCCTAAGAGTTTTTGCACAGTTATATGATATCAAGTATTCCTATTCAATATAGATAATTTGTATGGTTTCAGATATTTCTACTTGATGCTAAAAATTAAGTGGTTTTAAGTAAAACTGATCATTTCTATTTGATAATAAGCATTTGTTTGCATATAATTCCCCATTGGCATCTGCGTAGAGTGTTCGCCAATGGTCCAGAAGACCCAGGTCGTGTCATACCAAAGACTCAAAAATGGTACTTGATGCCTCCTTACTTAACACTCAGCATTATAAGATATGAATCAAAGGTGATGAGCAATCCAGGGAAAGGAATAGCGCCATCCCCTATACCTATGTATAATAGCTATGGAAAAAGGAACCTTCGGGTTGCCCTCAACTACAGTCGGTCTACGTACTATATGACATTAAATGATAATAATGAAATAGAATAAAATAATTAAAACTTGAACTAACTATTCTTGATACAAATAATTTTGTTATATCGAATAATATACTCCTAGTACTAATATTTTGCTCATAGTTATATAGTTTTAAGATTTGCTATATAATACTAAAGATTATAGGTTTCAAGGAATTATTTCTATTTAATAATAGTTATTTATTTATACAGTTATATGATGTCAAGTAACTAATAATAATCCTTAGTAAACAGTTCTAGCTTCAAGTAACTATTCTTAATACAAATAATTTACAGTTCTATGATTTCAAGTAACTAATAATAATAATCCATCATAAACAATTCTAGCTTCAAGTAACTATTCTCAATACAAATAATTCACAGTTATATAATTTCAAGTTACTAATAATAATCTTTGTAAACAATTCTAGCTTCAAGTAACTATTCTTAATACAAATAATTTACAGTTATATGATTGCAAGTTACAAATAATAATAATCCTTAGTAAACAATTCTAGCTTCAAGTAACTATTCTTAATACAAATAATTTACAGTTCTATGATTTCAAGTAACTAATAATAATAATCCATCATAAACAATTCTAGCTTCAAGTAACTATTCTCAATACAAATAATTCACAGTTATATGATTTCAAGTTACTAATAATAATCCTTAGTAAACAATTCTAGCTTCAAGTAACTATTCTTAATACAAATAATTTACAGTTATTTGATTTCAAGTAACTAATAATAATAATCCTTAGTAAACAATTCTAGCTTCAAATAACTATTCTTAATACAAATAATTCAAAGTTATATATAGATTAGTTTTTTTTATACAAATAATTTGAAAACAGTTGTATGGTTTAAAGCATTCCTATCTAATGTTAATAATTGTATGGTTTCAAAGAATTAATTGTATTCCATAATGGTCGTTTGTTTTCTCATGTTTGGTTTTAAGTAACTAATAATAATAATCCCAGTAAACAATTTTAGATAACGTAACTATTCTTAATACAATATGAATAGTTTTCCAATGGATCTATTTAACCCAGAGATGAGACCCTAGCAGGTTCTACCGCTCCGGGTCAGAATGAAATATGGTGTAATAGCAAAAAAGGAGTACGCCACACTCTCCATATCTCTTAAACTAGAACTTCACCATTAGACGCAGTTCAGTGACTTACCCAGGACACCCACATCTTAGGGAAAAGTCGTACCCCTCTGCTAAGAATACAGTCAGCGTGTTATGAGGCACGCCAACAGGCTGTATACAACAACAAGTCGATGTGGAATTTAAATAATAAAGACAGAACAGAGTATTATCAAGGCGATACCAATTAAAAGCCTGGTACCCATACAACTGGAGTCTTTGACTGGAGGCGGGAATATAAAGGTCTAATTTGCTACCAGCTTACAATTATTGAGAAAAACACATCACGTGGTACTATGGATAGCAAGCTGGTTTAGAAGATCATTGTTTGTGAGTTCGATTCTTACTGGGAGTTCCAAAATTCTGGCCTTGTGTCTTAACTAAAATAAACTTAGCAATTAACTGCAATTATTGAGAAGCACACTTAGCGTATTGGTTATCGTCGGATGAAATGGCGAATTCAAAGTAAAGACGAAGCTGTCTGTTTTTCACTTCGCGCTAATGTTTTTTGGAAAGGCATGAATCCATCTGTTTTTCCCTCAACCTAACTCTGAGTAAATAGTAGGGCAAACTTGGGTTCTTTAGCCTTGTTAGGCAGTCAGTCTATTATTTTATCTTATGTTTTATGACTCCTTGGAGGTCTCCACTTTTCGGCTTGGTTGGGTTTTGTTTTATGGCATATCAACCATTGTGGGTTATTTAATGCCAAATCCTTTTTATACATATATGTTTGTAAACATAAGTCAACAAAGTTAAATAGTTCCAAGTATTGCTATGTATCACTAACAATTCTATTAAATATTAGTTATTTGTTTACACAGTTAAATGATCAGTTTTATTTCAAACAATTCAATTTAGTGTAAGTTATTTGTTTATACATAGTAAAAATGTCAAACAGTTCTATTTGACCCATAGACAGAACCCTATAAGGTGTTACTACTCCGAGCCAGAGTGGACCTGTGAACAATGGTAATGAAGGTGAACTCCGTATCCCCCAAAGCTCCAGGATTACTGGAGCTTTACCATCATATCCAGAACACTCGTTTGGGGGTGGGGGTCTTACCCCTCAGCTGTCGGTGTATTCTACAGCCCCAGCCAAATAGGCTGTCCACTTTTCTTTTTCTTCTTACATCAACCTTAAAGAAATCTTTATACAGAACATATGCACTATTAATCATATTTACCCAACCCCTCTGCTCGGGCAGGATATGACACAAGGTCAATTTTTGAGCGGAGTTTAACAGGTTTGAATTCAGAGTTTTCCTTCTCCAAGACTAGTAGCCTTACCAAGGCTGAAGAACCTAGTCTGCCGTACTATTTACCCATAGCTGGAGGGAGAATAATTGGATTCATACCTTTCTCAAGGGTATTAGTGGTATGTGAAATACAATCAGTCTAGTCTAGGATTTGAACTCGTGTCGTCGTGCCCATTTCATACGACGATAACCATTACACCACAGGCACATATGCACTAGTGATACAATACTTTTATTCTGATCAAATTCTGTTAAGTAATTTATTCGATAGTTCCTAAAGAAGTTCTCTTAATTTTTTTTCTTACCATTATTTCTGAAATCATCTAATTTAATCTTAAAATTTTTACATTACCGCTGTTTATAATCTGATTTGGCAATTTGTCCCCAAATTTGTCCCCAAAATAAATAAAAAAATTCAAATGGTTATTCGATTTAGTTTGGTTTCTTTGTTTAATGGCATATCAACCTTTGTAGATTATTTAATGCCAAAGCCATTCTCCAAGAAGAACAGTGGTAGTACTATCTAACCCATAGATGGGAGGATAAGGGGGTTCATACCTTTCCCAAGGGTATTTGTCCAAAAGAGAACATGATAGCGCGACTGGAGTTCGAACCCGCTTACTACGATTCCGCAGTCCATTGCTTTAACCATTAACACCACGAGGACACCCCCTGTTATGCGATTTTAGTTTTTCACAATAAATTTTCAGTTTTTGGAGAAATATTAAAAAATTCCTAACATAATTAGAACATCCATTAATTACTTTGTAAGTTTCAATTAGATCCCCACTCATTCTTCCTTCTAGTAAAGTAGTTAAACAAGTGCTATATGCGCAAAATATAATCCATCCAGGAGGCTGAAACGCTCAAACTTCTCCCGGATTTTGAGATACAAACAGATCACCTAATTTCAGCCAGACGACCAGACCAAGTGATACTATTTACCAACCCCTCCGCTCGGGCAGGATATGACACAAGGTCAATTTTTAAGCGGAGTTTAACAGGTTTGAATTCAGAGTTTTCCTTCTCCTAGACTAGTTGCCTAACCAAGGCTGAAGGACCTAGTCTGTCCTACTATTTACCCATAGCTGGAGGGAGAATAATTGGATTCATACCTTTCCCAAGGGCATTTGTGCTATGTGAAATGCAATCAGTCTCGTCCAGGATTTGAACTCGTATCGCCGTGTTCATTTCCTACGGCGATAACGACTACACCACGGGCACCTCCTTAACCAGACCAAGTGATAGTCAACAAAGAAAGAAAAATTAACAGAAAACCTGCCGAATAGTGGATTTTGCTATCCCGGCAGACCACAGAATAAAATTAAAAGAACGGAAAAGAGAGATAGCTATGTAACCTTGCAAGAAAAAAGAAACAAACAAACAAAAAAATCCCAATGGAACAAGAAGGTGATACCAATTATAATTAGTACACTTGGAACGATCCCCAGGGGATTGGACTGGAAGAATTGAAAACAAGAGGACAAGAGGAGACCGTCGAAACTACAGTATAATTAAGATCGGCTAGAATACCGAGCAGCGTCAGAGGTCTCCGCGGACTTTCTCGAAATCTATGTATGACACTAGACCTTGCTGTCTAGTTCAAGCCATAACCCGGCATACGTGACCGGACCCACATTTGGGTTCGTGAAACTGCTTGCCTCATCAGGCTCACATTGCACCAAGTGAGCCGATGAGCAGCATAGACCAGCAAGGTTTGAGTCTCGGCTCGTTCCCGACCTTCTCTTCCCCTTTATCCCCACTTTAATCGGTTTTCGGGCTTTTGACCTCGTGTCAAGTCCTGTCTGGTGGGAGGCAGCGACAAATAAACAGAATACTGAGCAGCGTCTTGGAGACTTCAGAAGACTTACGCTCACTTAAACTTGAGTGAAAAACTATCAGCTGACGCTGTCGTGAAACTCTCTGAAAGGAGTAAAATAATAACAAATTATATTCGTTGGAAATTATGTAAGTACTATGGAATATTGAATTGTGAAACACCAACCTGAACCAATAACGGAAGCAAAAATAACTGCCATTCTCTTGGACATGGATATCCAAACTGATTGAAAAATAGAGTAATAGACCAGATTTTATGGTTAAGGACTTTTACAGTCCTTAACCACAAAACATGTTTTTTAATTGATATGTCAGTGACAACGGATCAGTCAAAGAATATGATGAGGAAATACAAAGATTTGGAAATAAGACTTTGCTATCGAAACTGAAAGAAAAATAAAGTGAAATAGACCAGATTTAGTGGTTAAGGACTATAAAAGAAAAACATGTCTTCTAATTGATATGTCAGTGACAACAGATAATAACATATCAGTCAAAGAATATGATGAGGAAATAGCAAAACCTGATTAAAGAAATTGAAAAAATGTGGTACCTTAAAATTACCATCATGCCATTTATAGTGGGAGCACTGGGTTTGATTAAGAAAGATACCGGGTAGTCCCAGCCAATATTATTTTTTTTAAATTGCTCTTTGTCGAACTGCTCATCTCCTTAGGAGACTGTTATCAATGTAACTGAAAAATATCACCCAAAAGAGATAGCAAAAATATAAACACATAGAATGCATATAATGACTACCATCATTCACCTGAACTCATAGGTAAAGTCTCGATGAAGTTTCGTTAGAAACTGAAAATAAAACTGAATTATAATAATAAGTTTTTAAAAAGTAAGTAAAGACGGTGACTTTTATCATTAAGAGTTTTCGGACTATTGTCTTCATCTTTATTGTTATTTCCACAACGTTTCGGTCGATATGTCCTCCGGCCTTCTTCAGGTGTTTGTCGAACTCAGGAACCTGCACAGTACTTCGAACAACATCCTTTATTGAATCCACGGGGGTCGCCTGTTCTGATTCCGTTAGCCATAACCGGGTACAAGTGTTTAGTATTACTGTATTGTTATTCGCCTGCAGTCATCTACCATCTGTCCTGATGGGATGAATTTGAAATAATTGATAGGGCTGAATATTGGAGGATTAGACGCCTTAAGGAATCAGCACATATGATGGGATACAATGACCTGCTGAGTAGACCAAGTATAGAGTGGAATACAATATGGGAACCGATAATTAAGAAGGCTAGACGGAGAAAAAAATCTGAACATGAGCACAGGTGAAAAAATCATACATAATAGTAGTAATTCTAGTCAAGTAAGATCATTAAGTTTATAAGTCTCAAAAATTCACTCTGAATTGTCCAGCAGGACACATAGCGTAACGGTGGTTCCCTCAGCTTCTAAGGAGACAATCATCTGGAGGTTGCATGTCCAATCCTGACTGCATGCGATAACAATAGAGGAATAGTAAATACTTGTACCCTTAATGATAAAAATCATCAAGCTTCGTCTCAGAAATTTAAACAACTAAAGATGGTGACCTTAATCGAGGTTTTGGGGAGGGCGCTACTCCATTTCCGCGATTGATCCACTTTACCTTTGATCCTTACCTGATAATGTTGAGTGTTACGCAAGGCAGCATTCAGTACCATTTTTTAAGTCTTCGGTATGACTCGACCTAGGATTGAACCCCGTTCAATAGAGTGTTCGCCAATGGTCCTGGGGACCATTGGCGAACACTCTACTCATTAGACCAATGGCCCGGTAATACTTACTTATAATAATAATGATAATGAATAAATAAGAGAATCAGCCAAATAGTAGACTATGCCCTTCCGGCTGATCACAATGTAAAACGGAAAGAAAGCAAAAAAAAAAAAAAAAAAGATATGTACCTGGACCTTGCTTAAGAACTTAAAAATTTTGGAACATAAAAGTGATGGGGATACTAATTGTCATTGATGCGCCCGATACAGTTACCAAAGGATAGATAAAGGGACTGGGGGACTTGGAAATAAGAGGGCAAGTGGAGACCATCCAGACCACAGCATTATTAAGATCGTTCTGAATACTAAGAAAATTCATTGAGACTTGAGGAGACTTGCTGTCACTCAGTCTCCAATGGGAACCCATCAGCTAACGCTGATATGAAAAACTATCAAATTAGTAAAATGATAATAATGAATTTGACCATATTACCAAATGATAAAAACGTTCCTGGAGAATGAGAGATACAAAATTCTCTGGGATTTTTAGATTCAAACAGATCACCTAATGCCGGCCAAAAGAACAGACTTAGTCATGACTAACTAAAAAAGAAACAAAAAAGAAAGAAAAAGAAAAAAGAAACTGCTGAATAATGGATTCTGCATACCGGTGGACCACAGAATGAAAATCAAAGAAAAACGAAAAGAGAGACAAGTACTTAGATCTTGCTAGAGAACTAAGAAAGGTTAAGGAATATGAAAGTATAAGTGATGCACTTGTCCCCAAAAGCTTGCTAAAGGAAATAGAAGAGTTGAATGTCGGAGGAGGTGCTGAGACCATCCCAAGTTTTGCATTGTTTAGATCGGCTAGAATACAGAGAAACGTCCTGGAGACTTGAGGAGACTTGCTATCCATCAGAATAAAGTAAAAGACAATCAGCTAACGCTGGTGGGGTAACATTCCCAAGGAATAATAACATCAAAGCAATTATAACATCAGCTATTCATAATACGAATAATCTACATAAGCCTTGTGGGTAGAGTGTTGGCTAATGGTCCGGGAGACCTGGGTTCAATCCCAGGTCGCGTCATACCAAAGACTTAAAAAACGGTACTTGATACTTCATTGCTTAACACTCAGCATTATAAGGTACGGATCAAGGGAAAAGTGGAGCAATCCAAGGAAAGGAGTAGTTCCCTCCCCTACACCTTGTTGTAGTAGCTATTGAAAAAGGAGCCTTTGGGTCGCCCTCGACTAAGGTCGCCAACTTTACTTATTTACATAAGGTGACATGGTTTTAGATTTTTTTTTATAATAGAAATAATTTTCTTCGAGATCTATTTAACTCATAAAGGGCACACTCACAAGTACTACTACTTGTGGACCTGCGAACAATGGCAATGGAGATGTGACTCCACACTCCTCAGACATCCAGAACTGGAAAATCATCAACAGATGAGGTTTAGTGTCATACCCAGAATACCTGCATTTTTTGGGCCCCGAGGGACCTTTTCCTCTTCTGCGTGAGATAAAGTCGGCATATTCTATGTTCCGTCTCTAAGACAGATACTTTTCTGTTTTAAAACTGTATTCAGGAATTATCCCTCCTTTATATCTAAACCGAACTGCATAAAACAATGTTTCGATGTCGTCATACCATCATCATCAGGGTTATGTCTCACGTTAGTTTAGTTTGGGTTGATTTTATGGCCCATCAACCATTGTAGGTTATTAATGCCAACTCTATTTTATGCATATAAACAGTTCTATTTCAAACAATTCAGTTTAGCATAAGTACGCAGTTTAAATGTAAAAAAATCCCATCTCAATTACACATATTTAAATGTTGAAACAGTTCTATTTCAAATAATTCCGTTTAGCATAAATACACAGGTTCAATGTCAAAAAGCAGTCCTATTTCAAACAATTCAGTTTTGCATAAGTACGCAGTTTAAATATCAAAAAACAGTTCTATTACAAACAGTTCACTTTAGCTCAACTATTCAGTTTAAAAGTCAAAATAGTTCTATTTCAAGCAATTCAGTTTAGCATAAGTATACAGTTTAGTTATATTTGATCCATAGATAGGACCTTATCAGGTTTTACTACTCCAGGCCAGAGTGGACCTGGGAGTAATGGCAATGCATTCCCCAAATCTCCTGCATTACTGGATACTCACCATGAAATTGTTTAATGTCATTATCAGGACACTCGTTGAGGGCGGGGGGGGTCTTACCCATCTGCAAAGAAGGTGTGGGTGCATTCTACAGCCCCAGCCAACTGGGTAATGTTTCACGTTAGGACTCATGTCTGTTGAGTCAAAATAATTTTCTATAAGCCGTTTCTTTTGCACGTGCAGCAACGGCCGAATAACGAACCATAATCATAAAATCAGAACTATGTGTTCAGACTAAAAGAAATTCCGCCATTTTATTTATACTATCAGTATATTGATTTTGAGAGAATAATGTCAAGAATTAAAACAAAACATTATTTTTTTGTCTTTTCCGATTTCTATTTTATCCACTTGTACTTGAAGCGGTTGCGATGTAACATTGGAATTTCTCTTTGACAAGGCAGTAGACCGTCGTATTATTATAAATAATGCTTTCACGATATCCTCTGGCTTTGTTGACAGATAACATTTTTTTGAATTTTTGTATAGCCGTGATGAAGAAAGAAACCACAACACTTGGTTATAAAAAATATAACTCACTTTATTCTTTCTTGGAATCAAGACTTCTGAGGTGGGAAAAAGACAGACGGATAGAAAGAGACATATGGAGACAGCCACATTGACCCATAAACACTTCTCTTTACCCTACCACGCTGTATTATATTCAAAGCCCCACTTAGCACTTCTTCTGCTTCTCGGCCGGAGTGGGGTACTCAACCGGAGACCTGCAGCGGGCTGCTACCCCGGCGAAGCGCCCAGTCACTCAAGACTCTCACAGCCTGTATCTCACCTGGGTATCTGCATATCTCATTTCATAACGCCCACACATTTCCGTTCGACCGCGTGACTGCTTTTGCTTATTTCCACAGGTACGTTCTGTGCAGAGAATCTCTGATTAACGGTCAATATGCAACAAAATTACCTTATACAGAGATTGGACAAAATAATGGAAACACCTAGACACCGAGTATAATAATTTTGAAACGCCTGTAAAATCATCTAACGTCTGTTATTTTTATGTTTTTTGATTTGTTATTGATTTTTCTCGTCTTATTTTACTAAAATTGTTGTTTTTATACAGATATCATCATTAGAAATTAATCGAAATTCATTAAAATGGCAGATCTATCAGACTTTAAAGGAGGTCAAATTGTTGGTGCTTTTATGGCAGGCGCTAGTGTAACAAAAACTGTTGAATTATTTGGTGTAGCAAGGGGTACTATCTCGAAAGTCATGACAGCATTTGAGAAAGAAGGAAAAACCTCCTCACCGAAGCAAAACCATGGAAGAAAGCGAAAGCTGTCTGATAGGGACCGTTGGACTCTTACGCGGATTGTTTGGAAGGATCACAAAATAGAGCTCCAAAAATTACAGTAGAGCTTAATGACCATCTCGAGAACCGTGTTTCCTCAAAAACTATAAGCCAGATTTCAGGGAAGAGCAGCAATCAGAAAAGCATAATATAAATATGTTTTAAATTTCCAGGAGATTCCATAATTTGTCCAAACGTTATATATATATAGATATATATTGTCATCCACAGACTGTTTCGTTGTATCACAACTCTTTAGTGTGGCTAGACACGCTTCAAACTGGGATTGAAACCTGCGCAACTTTACGTTAGACTTAGTATCATACCGCTCAGCCGTTAGTTGACATACGTAATCTCGGGAATTATAAGGCATTTTGTAGTAGCTTTCATTTGTTTACATTTTGCCTCACCGGATACCAGAGTGTTCAATTCATACGAAGAGCTTTAAGGTTTTGTCCAACCTCGGTATACTCGCGTATTATACAACATACTGGGATCTAAATTTTTCCTGGATATGACTCCAAACAATCTGATAATGAGCTGTTGTCTTGGAGCTTCGAAGAATATAGAGTACTCTTTCATTGCCATTGCTCTCAGGTCCACTCTGGCTCGGAGTGGTTGCGCCTGATAGGATCCTAGCTATGGGTCAAATAGAAATGTTTGATATTTAAACTGTATACAAACAAATGCTAGGGGGTGTCCTCGTGGTATAATGGTTAAAGCGAGAGACTCCAGAATTGTAGTAAGCGAGTTCGTACTCCAGTCGTGCTATTACATTCACTTTCGCGCAAATACCATTGAGAAAGGTATGAACCCCCTTATCCTCCCAGCTATGGGTTAAATAGTACCACTACTTTTCTTCTTGGAGAATGGCTTTGGCATTAAATAACCTACAAGCGTTGATATGCCATTAAACAAAGAAACCAACCAACCAAACCAAATCATATTTATTAATAAATATGTATCAAGCAGATTTGGCATTGAATAACCTACAATGGTTGATATGTCATAAAACCCAACCAAACCAAATCATATATATTTAATATATATGTATAAAGAGGATTTGGCATTAAATAACCTACAATGGTTCAGTTGTTAGAAATAGAGCTGTTTGATCATTTAACTGTGTGTTTGATGGCTGATGTTTAATTGAATTGTTAATGATACATAGCAATACTTGGAACCACTTTACTGTGAGCCAGCGAATGAGTAATGGCGAATAAAATTATTAGTTTTAGATAGTAGTACTGGTAACCATTTCACTGTCAGCAAAAAATGATTAATATTGAATAAAATTATTAGTACTAGATAGCAATGAATGAAACCATTTAACTGTGTAAAAAATTTGCAATACTCGTATGCAAAGAAATTAGTTCTAACACATTTTAAAATGACATTAACTACAAACTGTGTGCCAACAAATGACTGATGTTAAATTGTGACTGCTACATAGCAATACTTGAAACCATTCGACTGTGTTAAAAAATAAGTTCAGGCTTGTTTAAAAATGTTATCAACAAAATGTGTTTACAAATCATATAAATTCAACATATATGTATAAAGAGGATTTGATATTGAAAAATTTCCAATGGTTGATATGCCATAAAACCCAACCAAACCAAATCATATTTATTGATATATATGTATCAAGCAGATTTGGCATTGAATAACCTACAATGGTTGATGTGTCATAAAACCCAACCAAACCAAATCATATATATTTAATATATATGTATAAAGAGGATTTGGCATTAAATAACCTACAATGGTTGATATGCCATAAAACCCAACCAAACCAAATCATATATATTAATATATATGTATCAAGCGGATTTGGCATTGAATAACCTACAATGGTTGCTGCGCCATAAAATCAAACCAAACCAAAACAAATCAAATCAATTATATTTAATATACATGCATAAAGATTTGGCATTCAATAGCCGACAATGGCTGATATGCCATAAAATAAAATAAAACCAAATCATATATTTAATATATACGTATAAAGAGGATCTGGCATTAAATTAACAATAAAGGTTGATATGCCATAAAACCCAACTAAAAGAGTTCAAAAGACAATAAGGTACAAAATGAAAAAAGAAAAAGGTTCAACAAACCTTAACAAAATTAAGCAACAGGTGGACACCTCTTCAGAACTCAAACTCTCTCTTTATAGAGCTGTCTCTTTTGTGTATCTCCTTAACCAACTGCTTCTTCGTACTATTTCTAAAACGTACCTTTTTTTCTTGTGTTTATCGGTGAACAGTCCACCTTCTTTCAGAAGGCCGGTATCAATCAAACTGCTCTCCCCATTTTTTCAATATTGCAGTTCTTACCAATGTTAGAAAAGGAGTAGGAAGAATACATGTTCATAAAAATAATTCCAGTAATCCTTAACTTCCGTCTTACCGTTTTCGTGTTATTTTTCCTCTCTCTCTGTTATTCATATTCTTTCTACTTCCCAACCTACTTCTCCAACCCCGACTCTCGTTTTAATTTTACATTTTCCCTTTCTATGTCTCTCTCACACGCCCAAGAAAAGTGAATACTCTGACTAGCAAACTGGTCCAACATTGATTTCCCTGACTCTCTCTATCTCTCCATCTGTCCCTATCGTCTATCATAATCGGCTGGTCTTCCACACTACATCCTGTCTCCGGACAGAGCTGATGTAAATAAGCTCTTGTTGGTTGGCCAACACTGGTACATCCATGTGTAGAACGTCACTTATGAGTGAGTCTTTGCTTCTCCAACAGTGTCTTGTTTCTCTTAGTTGGATGATTTTTGAGATGGGAGGTAAGTGGCCGTGTAGGAGTCCATAAAAGAACGTCATTCATGAGTTCGTCCTTTCTTCTCCAGCAGTGTCCAACATGTCTTGTTCGTCGTACTTGGATGTTTTTTGAGATGAGAGGTTAGTGGCCGAGTATGGGTCTATGGAAGAACGTCACTTATGACTTCGTCCTTGCTTCTTTAGCAGTGTACATGTCTTGTTTGTCTTTCTTGGATGGTTTTTGAGATGTGAGGTAAGTGTCCGCACAGCTGCTGTTTTGTGGGGTGTTACCTCTAGGATTTGAGGAGTGTTACCTCCAGCTCGTAGGATTTTTGCGTAGTTCCCATCTAGCCTCTTCGTCATGCGTTTTTTTAGCGTCCGTTTGATGCATCAGTACTGTAGTATTGATACAGCTTAGAAAAAAACCCTGTTTTATTCTATCAAATAGATAAGTCTTCCATATAATCGATAACCTATCGATAGCCGTTCATGCATTCACATGATGAGATATTGCTGTCGAAGTATGTGAATTTATCAACTAATTTTAGAAGCTTGCTATTTAAAGTAGAGATGTCTCGTTTTTGTTTAAAACTCATCAAATCTGTTTTATTTGTATTCAAGTGGAGACCAATATTTCTTGCTACTTGCTCTCGGCTGTGTAGTAGGGATTTGGCTTAGGCAGGTGTATTTGCAAGAAGTGCTAGATCATCTGTATAGACTGCATCTATAATAGTTTCTGTGGGATGTTGTCTGCTTCTTGATTTTTATGTGCGTGTGAAAAGCCATTTTCTTTTATTAGATCTATCGTTGTCTAGGTAGATTGTAGGAAATTTAATCTACTTGGTTATGGCCGGCCGTTAAATTTTGAAATAGTGCCACCAACATCTTCGCAGATGCCATTTACAACCTGGTCAACTTAAACTAATTAATAATAACTAAATAAAATAAAAGGTAAAGAAAATTGTTGGATTAATAGAATGGAAGCTGAATCAATTAGCTTGTCACCTTTCCAGGGATTGGCTGTTATGCTGCTTCAACTGAACTAATTTAAAAAAGCAATAAAAAAAAGTAAGTGACGTACCCATGACGTATCCATGACGTAACTATCTGATCTGAATCAACCAAAGCGAAAAAAAAAAAAAAGAAAGAAAAAGTCATTTGCTTTTTATGTGAGGAAATAATTTCGTTTGCGAATACTCCATTACGATTTGGGTATTTAAAAAAGTTTTTATTTATTCATTCATTTATTTATCTTTTAAATAAAAAAATTAAATTAAAAGAGGGGGAAAAACAGACATGAAGGACAAATTTTCATAAGTGCTGTAAAAAAATTGAAAAAATTTTTTTCCTAATTAAGATCATTTGACTTTAACACTATTTTTCAATACTTCATTTCATCAAAGAGAATTTTTCATGTCGAAATTTTTCAGATTATTTAGTCAAATGTATTATTTAATACTAACTCATTCAGGCCGCCCTGTTGATGTGGTTTAGAATAAGCTGATTGTATCCCCCACCCTGCAGAATGATAACCCACTTTCACATAAAGAGTGTCCTAGGTATGACACTAAACTGCATTTGGTGGTGAGGCGCCAGTTCTAGAACTCTATGAAGTAATCCCTTTATTGCCATTACTCTCAGATCCACTCAGACTCATGTATAAGTCAAATAGATATGAAAATAGTTTGTATTCAATACGAATACTTAATATAATAAAACTGAGTGCAAAAAATCTTAAGCAACAACTGCATTAAAATGTAGATGTCATTGAATGATTGATTTTAATGGTATGTTAACCAATCTAGGGTCATTTAAAGTCTAGAGGATAGGAAATGCACAATGGATGCGATTCTCTAACTTCCAAACATAAAAAATAACCTTAGATTGGGCAACATCCCGATAAAATCAATCGATATTTTATTTAGATTATATAATTCTTTTATAAAGCTAAGGCTTCAATTATACCTTACAATGCCTATCTTATTTAGATTACATTGTCCTTTTAAGGAGGCACAACAGTTATCTTCGTAAGAAATGGACTCTACGACTTGAGCTTAAATCCTTAACGAGGTTATTTTTTGGGAAAATTGTGAATCCGACCATTCTTGCTTCAGAGATGGGAAAATAGTAGGGTAGACTGAGCTATTTAACCTTGGTTTGGCAACTGATCTAGAAGGAAAACTCTTAATTTAAACTAGTTGGCCGACCGTATTTGAAGGTGACTTGAAGGCTCCCTTTTCATTAGCTACTACACCGAGGAGAAGGGGAGCGCACAACTCCTTTACCCTTGATCCGTGCTTTATAATGCTGAGTGTTAACCAAGGCGGCATCAAGTACCATTTTTTGAGGCTTTGGTATGACTCGACCTGAGATTGAACTCCGGTCTATACACGAGGCCAATGGGCCACTAAAAGAAAATCTTAAATTGTCACTTGTACTCCGCTTAAAACTCTATATATAAACCGGTTGTACTACGCTTAAAAATTACATTGTTGGATTGAGGGGTCCGGTTAATAAATAGTCTTTTTAAATGTCTCATTTAAATCATAGCTTAAGGTGCCTGTTTTATTTATAAGACGAAGAAAAGAGTTTTCTACCTCTTCTGGATGACGGTTTGAAACCCGTTGAAAAGACCAGCCTATTTTATGAAAACATCAGGTGTAAACGTGAGATCCAGACTATAAATGCGTGTTTGTCGACTTTACTCGGACAGAAGTGACGATCGACGTCTACTAAGTCTTGTGAGCAAGGGCCAACAAGACACCTTCCTGTAATGCCACACAAGTACTGGACATGTTAATCTTTGCTTAATGTCGACAATCTGACGAGATTTGACGCTTTCAGCTTGATTTGTTATATACTTAGTTTTACTAAGTCTGGCAAAGAGTCACCCATCTTAGTTCTGAACACGCTCATCATTGCTTAACCTCTTCTTTGCTTAATGTCGACAATCTGACGAGATTTGACGCTTTCAGCTTGATTTGTTATATACTTAGTTTTACTAAGTCTGGCAAAGAGTCACCCATCTTAGTTCTGAACACGCTCATCATTGCTTAACCTTTTCTTTGCTTAATGTCGACAATCTGACGAGATTTGACGCTTTCAGCTTGATTTGTTATATACTTAGTTTTACTAAGTCTGGCAAAGAGTCACCCATCTTAGTTCTGAACACGCTCATCATTGCTAAACCTCTTCTTTTATTACTGTTGTGTCTTTCTCGTTCTCCTGATGCTCAACCGGAGGTCCTGGGGGCCACTCTGCTGGGTGCTGGCTTTCTTTACTGCATCTTATCAGCAACTTCTCAAGACCCCAAACTCCATCGGGGTACCCGAGGGCCCCCTCGGCCGGGTGTGGCTTTGCTAAGTTTTGCATAGAGGATTCAGGTCATAGTACCTGCCGTTCATGAATGGTCACCCATCAAAGTACCGAAGATGTTCATCGTTGCTTAACCTTTTTCTTTCCTTTCACTTGTTATTTACTAAGCTTGGGTTAATTTGGCACTGAAGTTTGAGGTTAATTACTCTTCCTTCTGTTCCTAAATGGTCACCTATCTAAGTCCTGAACAAGGTTATCGTCACTTAACTTCAGCGATCCAGAAGGAACTGGTGTTTTCAAGATGACATCAGTGTAAAAAGACCTGTTGCTTAGTTGAATAAAGAGAAGAATTCAGGATTTTTTCAAAGCTACGCAACAGAGTAAACCAAAAAATAAGGATGTTCAACTCTTATCGAAGAAGAGAAATAAACATTTTAAAGTTATTGAAAAGGTGCCATTTAAAAAAAAAATGTACTCTATGAAAGCAAGTGAGGCATTACACCCCTGGTACCTCCTTCAGTGACACCACTGATATAGGGTTAACTGAACTCGGCTTACCGACATTACTCGGGGAATCTAATTTTAATTTCTTGATGGCTTCGAATCGGACGACTGCCCTCGAAGGCAGTCGTCCGATTCGGAGCCATCTTGAAGAATCAAATTTTCTCACTAATTTTTTCTTAGTTCCTTTTTTTATCTTTTCAAGCTTCGAGGTAAATGTCTGAAATGTGTTCTTAAATCAACGAATATTATATTCTTTTTTGCGTGTTGAGAAAGTGACAGTTATTCAAATTTCTAAAATCCAAGGGTCATTCAATAAATAAGGGATACCTTTTTTGAGTGAGAATAGGCCTGTTATACATATAAGGGTCATTCAATAAATTAGATCTTTTTGGATCGAGGAGGAACCTATTATATATACGAAGGTCAGGCAATAAATAAGGGTGACTTTTTGACGAAGAGGAGAGCTATTATATATACGAGAGTCAGTCAATAAATAAGGGAGATCTTTTTGGAGTGAGAAGGGAACTGTTATATATACGAGGGTCAGTTAATAAATTAGATCTTTTTAGATCGAGAAGAGACTTTTTATATATACATAGGTCAGTCAATATATAAGGGGGAAATTTTGACTGTTGACGTACCTATTATATATACTTGTGTCAGTCAATAAATAAGGGTGAGTTTCTGACTAAGGATAGAGCTATTATATATACCTGAGTCAGTCAATAAATAATGGTATTTTGGGGACTGAGGAGGGACCTAATATATACACGAGAGTTATTCAATAAATAAGAATAATTTTTATGAAAACTGCTATTGGTGTGTATCACCGTCACCTTCTTGTTCCATACCTGGTCAGCTCTCAAGCAAGGTCCAAGTATCTGTCTATCTGTTTGTTTTCTTTTCATTTATTTTCGCTCTATGATCTGCTGGATCAGCAAGATTCACTAGATAAGTTGTTTTCTTCCTGTTGATTAACATATTTATCTCCTGGCCGGGATTTGATGATCTGTTTGTACCTCAAAGTCCAGAAAATGTTATGCTTCTCATTTTCTTGAACAGATTCAGGTTTGTGCTTATAGCATTGGCCAGCATAGTCAAACTTCAGTCTCTTGCATAGTTCCAAGTTGATCATCTTCCCCACTTTGTTGTACCAAGTTTTTTTTATTACTTTTTGTGCCAGTTTGATGCTGCTATTATCATTATACTCATTTCAGTTTGTCACACCAGCATCAGCTGATGGTTTTCCACGGGAGTCTGAGTTACAGTGTGGACCCTTCTCAGTATTCTGACCATTCATAATACTACTGTAGTTTGGATGGTCCCCACTCGTCCTCTTATTTCCAAGTCCTCCAGTCCCGATACCAATCTTTTTGATGACTGTGCCGAGTGCATCAATTACAATTGGTATCACCGTCACTTTCATGTTTCACAGTTTCTTCAATTCCCTTGCAAGGTCCAGGTATTTATGCTTCTTTTCACTTTCTTTTAATTTTACTCTGTGGTCAGCCGAGACAGTAAAGTTTTTTCAGTTCTCTTGCAAGGTCCAGGTACTTATCTCTCTTTTCGTTTTCTTTCAGCATTACCCAGTGGTCAGCCGGAAGGGCAAAGGCCACAATTCAGCAGGTTCTCTTTTTCTTTGTTGACTCTCACTAGGTCTGGTCGTCTGGCCGAGATTAAGTGATCTGTTTGTATCTCAAAATCCGGCACAGAATTTTGTGCTTCTCTTTTTCTGAGACAGATTCTGGGTTGTGCATATACCACTTGTTCAGAAGGTCAAATTTAAACTTCTTGCACAATTCCCAGCGGATCACCTTCCCACCCAGTCGTGTCTCGTCTTATACTTTTTTTACGCTAACTTACTGCATTTGTTTATATAGTTGATCGTTTCGTCTCTGTCACCACATATTATTATATTACTCCTTGAGAGTTTTTCACATCAGCGTAAGCTGATGGTCTTTCACTGAAGTTTGAGTGACAACAAATCTCCACAAGTTTCCAGGACCCTTCTCAGTATTCTGGCTGATCTAAACTATGCTGTAGTTTAGATATTCTCCAATCACCCTCTTATTTTCTAGACCTCTAGTCCTTTTACCAATCCTTTTGTGACTGTACCGAGTGCACCAATTACAACTGGTATCACTGTCACTTTTCCACTAATACAACTGGTATCACTGTTCCACATTTTCAATTTTTAAGCAAGATCCAGGTATCTATCCTTCTTTTCGCTTTCTTTCAATTGTACTCTGTGGTCAGCCGGGGAAAAAAGTCCACAATTCTGAAAGTTCTCTTTTTCTTTTTTCTTTTCTTTTTTTGTTTTTGTTTTTGTTTGTTGATTATCATAATGTCTGGTTGTCTGGCCAAGATTAGGGGATTTGTTTGTATATCAAAATCTTAGAAGAGTCTGTGCGTGACATTATTATTATTATTATTTAATACTTTTGAGATTTTTTCACACCAGCGTTTGCTAATGGTTTCTCAAAGGATTTTGAGTGATTGCAAGTTTCCTCGAGTCTCCAGGACTCTGCTCAGTATTCTGGTCGATCTTTAAAATGATGGAATTTGGATGGTCTCCTAATGTCCTTCTATTTCCAAATCCTCCAGTCCCTGAGTCAATCCTTTGGTGACTGTACTGAATGCACCAATTACAATTGGTAACAGTGTCACCTTCATGTTCCCTAGTTTTCCTAGTTCTCTAGCAAGGTCTAGGAACTTATCTTTCAATTCTCTTTCTTTTAATTTGGCTCTATGGTCTGTTGGGACGGTAAAGTCGGTACTTATTATTACTTTTATTTTTATTCAAATGTGAAACTGTAATGAATCAATGTATTGACCAACATATGAAATCTGCGAGAAAGGAAATGATAGTAATTTGAATGTACCTTTTTTATATATAAAAAGCAAAGGAAAGGAAATATATATATTAGATTTGGTTATTATTCCCCAACAATCCTTTTCGGTCGTCCATTTGTTATTGCATAACGAAAGGATGGGTGGAGATAACTATTATTATTTGTTCTCTTCTGAGAGTTTTTCACACCAACATTTATTATTATTATTATTATTATTATTATTTACTCATTAGAGTTTTTCTCATCAGCGTTAGCTGATAGTCTTTCACTGGAGTTTGAGTGACAGCAAGTCTCCTCAAGTCTCTAGGACTCTTCTCAGTATTCTGGCCGTTCTCAATAATGCTGTAGTTTGGGTGGTCTCCACTCGTCGGTCAACTTCCAAGTCCTCCAGTCCCTTTAATAATTCTTTAGTTACTGTACCAAAAGCACCAATCACAATTGGTATTATAGTCACCTTCACGTTCCATAGTTTTTACAATTCCCTAGCAAGGTCGATATACTTATTATTATTGTAATCATTTTTACTCAATGGAGTTTTTCACATCAGCATTAGCTGATGGTTTTTCACTGGAGTCTGTGTGACAGCAAGTCTCTTCAAGTCTCCTGGACTCGTCTCAGGATTCTAGCCGTTCTCAGCAATGCTGTCATTCGGATAGTCTCTACCCGTCCGCCAACTTCCAAGTCCTCCAGCCCTTTTAATAATCCTTTAGTTATTGTGCCTAACGCACCAATCACAATTGACACAATAGTTACTATCATGTTCCACAGTTTTTTCAATTCTCAAGGAAGGTCGAGGAACTTATCCTTCTTTTCACTTTCCTTCAGATTTATTCTGTGGTCCGCCGGGACAGCAAAGTCAACAATTTTGCAAATTCTCTTTTTTTTTTTTTTGTTGATTATTATGAGGTCTGGTGTTCTGGCCGGGATTAGGTGATCCGTTTGTATGTTAAAGTCCCATTGGAGTTTAAACGTGTCATTTTTCTGGACAGGTGCTGCGTTGTGCATATACCATTTGTTTGTATGGTCGAATTGAAATCATTATTATTATTATTATTATTATTATTATTATTATTATTATTATTATTATCTCATTTTCAGCTTTACTTTTGGTTTCTTACAATCTTTCAGCGAGTCTATAACCCAAGACTTAAGGTGAAGGAAAGGTAGTGTTTATATGAATTCTATGTATTTATACTTTTGCAGTCTCTTTTGGGTCATATCTTTCAGTTGCTTAGATAGTACACTCCCCCATATATGAAAAGTTCCACAAAATGCAATATTATAAAAAAATCAATAAATACGGTAGCTCCCATGAATCTTGTTAATGTGTTTATTTGTGCTTTCTTGACCATATCAAGGGCTCCCACTATGACTAAACACAGTCGTAGTTTTAAGGCGCCTCATTTTTTTTAAATTTCTATTCCCAGGTTTTGGTATTATCATATTCGTTGATTGCTGTGCTATTACTTGTTGTGTTGCATTGTCATCTGCGGATTCATGCAGTAATATACATATATATGCTGGATACATACTGACGCAATGATAACAGACGCACGCAGAAAGACAAAGACAGACACAGGAAGACTTCTTTATAAAATATTTTACCTCTCACTTTATTTGTAAGGTTTCGAAAAGGGTTACTCAAAGTTTGCGTGTGAGAGGGAGCTGGAGACCGAACATAACAGAAATATTTTGACCCTAAAGTTATGGCCGTCAGTGTTGTGTTTTTCTCGTTCTCCATGGTTGCTCAACCGGAGCCCTGGCTTTTCTTACTACACCTCGTCCACCTCCCACTCCAACTATACTGCTTGTCCTCAACTCTACTCACCTGCATCCCACTGTCCTCAATTCGTCGGCCTTATATTACCTTCAAACTCCCATGCGGTGATATGGACACGCCTCCACGCCTCCGCAACTTCTTCCGATATCTGGCGACCGGGATGTGTCACTTCCGCTACCTTTGGAATGGTCTGTGTGGTCGTCATCGAGCGGAAATAACTGTCATGCAGTTCAGAGGTCACTCTCTTCCGGTGCGTCAGTCTATGAGAGTATAATGGGATTTTTTTTACCTCGTCCCATTTCATCAGCCAATTTCCGCCCACGCGATTTCCTCTCATAACTGCCATTAGAATGTGTCACTTCCTTCCGGTGCATCACCTTGAATGGCGCTTTTGGCCGGGTCAACAGGTCAAAACATAACAGTTGTCCCTGTCATATCAATTCGAAGACATGTTTTTCTTTTATAGTCCTTAACCCCTAAATCTGGTCTATTTCTCTTTATTTTTCTATCAGTTTCGATAGCAAAGTCTTATTTCCAAGTCTTTGTATTTCCTCATCATATTCTTTGACTCATATATTATCTGTTGGAACTGACATATCAATTAGAAGACATGTTTTTCTTTTATAGTCCTTAACCACTAAACCTGGTCTATTTCTCTTTATTTTTCTCTCAGTTTCGATAGCAAAGTCTTATTTCCAAGTCTTTGTATTTCCTCATCATATTCTTTGACTGATATGTTATTATTCGTTGTCACTGACATATCAATTCGAAGACATGTTTTTCTTTTATAGTCCTTAACCACTAAATCTGGTCTATTGCTATTCATTCTCCTGTTTGAATAGAAAACCCCCAAAGAATAGTAACTCCTTACGTTTCGCTTATTGGTTCTGGTTTTGGTATTTATACTATTTTTCTCGATCCAGAGTATTTACATATTTTTCAATGAGTATCATGTCCTGACCGGCCCATGGTAGCGTGTTTGCCAAAGGCCCGGGAGATCGGGGTTCAATCTCAGGTCGAGACATACCAAAGCCTCAAAAAGTGGTACTTGATACCTCCTTGTTTAAAACTCACCAATTTGAGGTATGGATCAAGGTTGAAGTGGAGCAATCTAGGAAAAGGAGAAGCACCCTTCCCCACAACTCGGTGTAGTAACTATTGAAAAGAGAGCTTTCGGGTCGCTAACTTTACTTATAATGTCCTATTTTACGATTCTTTTCTTTATATTCTCTCAGAGTTGGGATTGGACAACCGGAAATGTTGTTGTTGTTGTTGTATCACCCCTGGCAATCCACCAGTGACTAGAAATTACAGACCAGCAACGAAATAAAGAAATTCGACTATAGAATCAATAATTATGAATTAAACAAAAGTAACATAGCATGAGTCACAAACAGCTCAACTTTAAGAAATTTACCGTAAGTTGGTTTGGTTGATTTTTATGGCATATCAACCCTTGCAGATTATTTAATGCCAAATCTTTTTTATGCATATATATTGAATATATAGCATTTGGTTTGATTTTATGGCATATCAATCATTGTCGGTTATTTACCAACCCCTCCGCTTGGGCAGGATATGAAACAAGGTCAGTTTTTAAACGGAGTTTAACAGGTTTGAATTCAGAGTATTCCTTCTCCTAGACTAGTTGCCACACCAAAGCTGAAGAACCAAGTCTGTCCTACTATTTACCCATAGCTGGAGGGAGAATAATTGGATTCATACTTTTCCCAAGGGTATTAGTGCTATGTGAAATTCAATCAGTCTCGTCCAGGATTTGAACTCGTGTCTTCGTGTCCATTTCCTACGACGATAACCATTACACTACGGGCACCTCCATTGTTGGTTATTTAATGTCAAATCCTCTTTATACATTTATATTAAATATATAGGATCTGGTTTGGTTGGATTTTATTGCATAGGTTATTTATAGCCAGATCCTCTTTATACATATATATTGAATATATATGATTTGGTTTGGTTGGGTTTTATGGCATATCAACTATTGTAGGTTATTTATAGCCAAATCCTTTTTGTAAGCACATTTTGTTCATAATATTTTTAAATGAGCCTCGGTTTTTTTTTTGTATACAATTAAATGATTTCAATTGTTGCAATTTAACACTCATAATTCAATTCAACCCTATTCATTCATTTGTATAGAGTCAAATGTTTCTAAGTCTTGTTATGTAATATCAATAATTCAATTAAGGCACAAAGTTAAAGAGTTTCAAGTATTTTCTATTCATCACTAATAATTCTAATGGAAATTACTCATTCTTTTTCCACATATAAATGGTTTCAAGTATTGCTATGTATAATCAATAATTCAATTGAAGTCATTTTTACACCCAGTGAAATGGTCAAATAGTTCTATTTCTAACAATTCAATTCAACGTAAGTCATTTCTTTGTACACGGATTAACTATCAAGCTATTCTATTTGAACCTTGTTGCCCACATCTGTGAAATGTTGAAAAAGAAGCACTTTGAAAGCATAAATAACCACAAAAATTACAAAGAGCCGTAAAAATAAGATAAAGAAAAGAAAATAACGTCTGAATCAACTCCAAGTAACCCAATAACTCTGTGTGTGTGTGTGTGTGTGTGTGTGTGTGTGTGTGTGTGTGTGTGTGTGTGTGTGTGTGTGTGTGTGTCACTAACCAGAAATACATAAACCCAAGTGGTCTAAATTCCAACCTGGGAATTCTTTTTTCTACTCACCCAGTCGACTGGGGCAGTAGAATACACCAATTGCATCTATAGAGACCCTCTTCAAACGAGTTTCTCGGATATGACATTAAACCATCTTGGAGATTTGGGGAATGTGAAGTACCCCTTGGTTACCATCGCTGTCAGGTCGCCTCTGACCTGGAGTGGTAGCACCTGATAGGGTCCTATCGATGGGTCAAATAGAACAAACTGTGCACAAACAAATGATTGATTTTAAATTCTCACGGTTATATAGCAATACTTGAAACCATTTATTTAATTGAGCGCAAAAAAAAAAAAAAGAGTTAAGGCATGTTTAAGAATGTTATCAACAAAATGTGTTTACAAATCATTTATATTGTTGTAGAGTGGCTCGTACCACGTGACTTCCGGTATCTCAGAGGAATAAAAGACGTCGTGTTTCTTAAGTACGTCAGTACGTCAAGATCTCGGTCAGTAGTAAGACCAACTTCGGATGTAACACCAACAGCATGAGACTTATAATATTCGTTTGGACTGTACCACTTCAGTTAAATAATTATCTCTATTTCGCTGTGTATCTCTTCCTTACCACGATACAACATATATCAAGAGGATTTGGCATTAAATCACCTAAGATGGTTGATATGCAACTAAACCTAACCAAACCATATATATTTAATATATATGTGTAAAGAGTAAACAAATGCCTGATGTTTAATTGAATTGTTATACATAGCAATACTTGAAACAATTTAACTTTGTTGACTTCTGTCAAATTGAATCGTTAGAAATAGAACTGTTTGTCATTTAACTGTGTGTATCGAGAAAATGTATTTTGAAATCATATATTTAATATATATGTAAAAACAAGATTTAGCATTAGATAACCTACAACAGTTGATATGCCATAAAACCAAACCAAAGTAATGTTTATAGCTCGAGCAAACTTAATAGAAGGAACACTTAAATGACACGAATTACTAAAAGAATACTTTATGGGATAAAGACTTATCATACAGTTGAAGAGTCTGTTAGTATGAGTTAAAAGTCCATAATAGAAGGGAAGTTGTTGCATGAAGACTGCATCAAAGCATGGTATCGTGCGCCATACATCACGAGGGAGGTTTGTTGGGGCGAGAGCTGTCTGGTGGGGAAACGTACTCACTTGTGCGTACTTCTGGTTGTCGATGAATGACCAGTTAGAGAGAGAGAGAGAGAGAGGGATAGGGAGAGAGAGAGAGAGAGATTTGACTTTGCCGAACCGTTTGATATGCTTCTTTGCTTATACCACCTAACGGCCATTCGAAGTGCTATTTGAAAAGCCAGGGATGTAATCCCGACGGATGAAATCTCCACATCTATCTTTGTAGAAGTGCTATTTAACCCATAGCAGGTGTGTGTGGGGGGATTTACTCCAGAGGGTATTAGTCCGAAAGTGAACATAATAGCTCGACTGGATGTACCATAGCCATGATATGGCTATGTGTGAAACGTACATCGAATGTCCATAAAGATAGAACATAGGAATCTCGAAATTCGAAAAACACTTGCCGACTTCTTTGTTCAGGTACGAAACTTTTTTTTAAATTACCTTTGAGTTTAAAGATTCTTCTACATAAGGAGAGAGGCACAATCTTTCTATACTGGCTTTTTCATCTGCACCCCCCCAACACGTGTGGATCCTGCCACAAAGGTCTCCGCGAGCAAGCGAAAACCAACCGTCTTCCCCCGAGACAGGTCTCATCTCAACTCCCTGGTCTCTAGTCTTAACTAACTGACTTTTTCAAAATCTCCCAAAATCCTCCGCGCGTTTCCGGTGCGTGACGTCATTCGCACTGAGTAACCCCGTTTCCCATCTCGAGCTATTTTGACATCTCTGAGTGACACGTCCGCTCTGCGCGCCCGCGTGAACACCTGTTTTAATGTTGCACATAAGTAACCCATGCACTGAGCCGGAAGGTTCTCAGCCTAACTAAACCCAAAGGCATAAACCGAAATCCCGCGGCCATTATGTTTACATGGAGTTCGAACTCGCTAATTACAATGTCACAATCCTGCACGTTAGACACTACACTACAGAGCCTCCCACCACTGGCAGAATGTGACACAAGGTCAATTTTTACGCCGAGTAAAGCTGGTTTGAGTTTTCTTTCTCCTACACTTCCAAGTTCGAACTATCATCATCATCATCCAAGGCTAAAAAACAAAACAAAGCGAGTCGGCTATCTGATGGATTCATGCCTTTCCCAAGATCAACAGTGAGTAAAGTAAAGTTGACGGCTATAGTCGAGGGTGACCCGAAGGCTCCCTTTTCAGTAGCAACTACACCGAGGTGTTGGGAAGAGCGCTACTCCTTTCGCTGGATTGCTCCACTTTACTTTTGATCCATACCATATAACGCTGAGTGTTAAGCAAGGAGGGATCAAGTACCATTTTTTGAGTCTTTGGTATGACGCGACCTGAGATTGAACCCCGGTCTCCCGGGCCATTCGTAAACGCTCGAACCGCGAGATCAACAGTAAGTAAAAGTAAAGTTGGTGACCGTAGTTGAGGACAACCAGAAGGCTGCCTTTTCAATAGCTACTATACCGATATGTTGGAGGGGGACGCTACTCCTTTCCCTGGATTGCTCCACTTGACCCTTGATACGTACCTTATATCGCTGTTAAGCAAGGAGGTATCAAGTACCATTTTTAAAGTCTTTGGTATGATTCGACCTGGGATTAAACCCAGGTCTCCCGGACCATAGCATCATGTCCAATATCGTAATTTCGTATTGTATCTGACTTATATGTAGCGACACGCGGATAACGAAGGCATGGACGGCTATCGATAAGCTATCGATCATATGGAGATCTGACCTGACCGATAAAATGAAACGCAGTTTCTTCCAGACAACGGTCGTATCGATACTGCTGTATGAATGCACTACTTGGACGCTAACTAAACGGATGGAGAAGCTGGACGGCAATTACACAAGAATGTTGCGAGCAATATTGAACAAGTCATGGCGGCAACACCCAACAAGGCACCAACTATACGGCCACCTGCCTCCCATCACGAAAACTATCCAAGTTAGACGAACCAGACATGCAGGACACTGCTAGAGAAGCAGGGACGAGCTCATAAGTGATGTACTCCTATGGACCCCCACATATGGCCGAGCAAAAGCAGGACGACCAGCTCGAACATACATACAGCAGCTATGTGAGGATACGGGATGTACCCCTGAAGACCTGCCGGAGGAGATGAACGATAGGGAGAAGTGGCGAGAGAGGATCAGGGATATCCATACTAGCGGCAGGACATGCTGCTGCTGATGATGATCTATTTTTCTAAAAGTGCCTCTAAAATGATGAAAAGTCTCAAATAGCACTTGACAGCATAAGGAGTTACCGTGGTGTAGTGGTTAGCATAGTGGACTTTGCTATCGTAGTAAGCGAGTTCGAACTGTCATCATCATCATCATCACGTCTCGCTATCAGCACGGATATCCCTGACCCTCTCTCGCCACTCATCCCTATCGTCCATCGCTTCCGGCAGATCCTCAGGGCTACATCCCGTCTCGGCACAGAGCTGCTGTATGTAGGCTCGAGCTGGTCGTCCTACCTTTGCACGTCCATGTAAAGGGGTCCGCAGGAGTACATCACTTATGAGCTCGTCGCTACTTCTCCTGCAGTTGTTAGTCTAACTTTGATAGTTTTCGTGATGGGTGGTAGGTGGCCGTACGTCTGCTGCTTTGTGGGGTGCTCTCTCCAGGATTTGTTCAATATTGCTCGCAGCATTCTTGTGTAGTTGTCGTCAAATTTTTTCTTCATACGTTTACTTAGCGTCCATGTAGTGCATCCATAGAGCAGTATCGACACGGCCGTTGCTTGGAAGAAACTGCGCTTCATTTTATCGGTCAGGTCTGACTTCCATATGACCGATAGCCTATCGACAGCTGTCCATGCCTTTGCTAGTCGCATGTCGATGTATCTCTCGGTTGATGAGACACTGCTCCCTAGATAGGTGAACTTGTCAACTTCGTGGTATTATATTCAAACTAAAACCTTTGGAAAAAGTATTAACCTTTTATGTTCCATATGGATTTTAATAGTATCACTGCTGTTCTTCTCCATTGATGGCTTTGGCATTAAATAACTTACGAAGATTGATATGCCATTAAACCAAAGAAACCAAACCACGGTTACATTTCACTTTTCGTGTGTTTTTTTTTTTTTTCAACCAGGAGCTCAGTGCTCGAGGTCAAAGTGTGTGGGAGGAGGCTGTGTATTCTAAGGGTTGAGTTTAATTGCTTTAGAAACCATGTTTGCCAGGTAACTTCAGAAAATGAGGTCAGGAAAAAAGAAATGTGTAAAAATCAACGCATTTTTGCTCGCCGATTTGATCTTCGCAACAAAACCGGTGAACAAAGATAACAATACTGCTACTACTACTATTACTGCTACTACTACTACTACAACAACTACTATTACTGCTACTACAACTACTTCTGTTGCTCCTGCTGAGCAAGCATCTGAAACAGAATTAAAAAAAAAAACAATCAATTCTTCTGCTGGAAAAATTTCAGAGATAGAAAAAAAAGGAATTTAAAATAGCAAAAAAAATTTAAAATATAAAAAGATAAGAAATTAAAAAAAACAAAGCAAAAAACAAAATGGTGTCTGTATGAATAATTTCCTTAATTTGTTGCTATTTCGCTGTTCCATGTAACAACGTTTTTCTGCCTGACTCCAAAATAAAAATTGTCTTTAATCGGAAACATAATAGAAGACATCATTTTTAAATAAATAAATAAATTTATTCCCCTCCTCCACTGAAAGACAAAGAAAAATGTTTACTTCTCGTGAAGTTTTAAAAAATTCGATCAAGGAAAAAAGATTGTGGTGGCGAAGGTGGTGATGGGGCTGTTTTTGTGGTCTTGGTGTTGGTGGTGTTGAAGGTATTTTGTGATGATTTTAGAAGTGATGGTGATGGTGGTGTTTTGATTGCGGTGGAGGCGTTTTAGTGGTGGAATAGATGATTTATGGTGATGGTGGTGGTGGTGTTCGGTATCTTGATTGTCGTCGTGGTATTAAGTTGGATAGAGGTGTTTTGGTGGAGATGGTGGTAGTAGTGGTAGTGCTTTGATTGTGGTGATGGAGGCGTTCCGATAGTAGTGGTGGTGATGGTTCTTTTGGTGTTTTGATCTTGGTGAAGGGGTTTGTAGTAATGGTAGAGGTGTTTCGATCGCAGTCTAGGTGTTTCGCTGGTGGTAGCGACGTTTTGATCGTGGTGGTGGTGATGGAGGTTTTCTCATTCGAGTGGTGGTGCCGGTGGTGGTAGAGCTAAATTTCTGATGGTGGTTGTGGTTTGGTTGTACTGGTAGAACTTGTGGTGGAGGTATAAGTGCTTTTATTGTGGTGGTGCACGAGTTTTGGTGGTGGTGGTAGTGGAGGTGTTGGTGGAGGTGTCTTGATGGTGGTGGTGGCAGTAAAGGGGTTTGGGTGGTGGTGGTGTCGGTGTTTGATGGTATATCAATCCTTATGGGTTATTTAATGCCCAATTCTGTGATATATATATATATATAATTTGTAAGCTAAAAGGTAAATGGCTTCAAGTATTCGTATTTAGCACCAATAATTCTATTTGATATTAATCCTTTGTTTGCACACAGATGAATGGTTTCAAGTATTGCTATTCAACATAAATAATTCAATTTATCAAGTATTTCTATCTCATAGGAACAATTTGCACACAGCTATATGACTTAAAACAACTATTTCTACAACTACTACTACTAATAATAATGCACAACACAGAATCCGTCATAGAAAACGAGATGCACAAAATTCTGCGGGATTTTTAGATTCAAACGAATCACCTAATCTCGGCCAGACGACCAGACCTAGTGAGAGTCAACAAAAGAAAAAAAAAAGAGAACCCGCCGAATAGTGGACTTTACCGTTCTAGTTGACCACAGAGTAAAACTGAAAAAAAGCAAAAGGAGAAATAAATACCTGAACCTTGCGAGAGAACTGAAAAAACTATGGAACATGAAAATGACGGTGATACCAGTTGTTTTCAGCGTGCATGATACAGTCACCAAAGGATTCATACAAAAACTGGAGAACCTGGAAATAAAAGGATGAGGGGAGACTATCCAAACTACTGCATTATAGATAACGGCCAGAATACTGAGAAGAGTCCTGGAGACTTAGGGAGACTTGCTCTCTCTCTCAAACTTCAGTGAAAGACTATCAACTAACGCTGATGTGAAAAACTCTCAAGGAGTAAATAATAATAATAATAATAATAATCCTTATGAATCAAGAAAAAAAGGAGGAAGAGGACTTGCCAGCAGTGAAGACAGCGTTGACGCATCGATACAACGATTCGAAGACTACATAGGAAAACATGAAGGAGGACTATTTACAGCATCAGAAACGATACTGAAAACACGACGAACAACAGAAAGAAAATAACTAAGAAACAAAATGGGAAGAAAAACAACTCTATGGGCGTTTTAAACGAATAATAAACACCTTCTCACACCAGAAAACCTGGACCTGGCTAAGAAAAGGAAACTTTAAGAGAGAAACAAATCCCTCCAAGTAGCAGCACAAAACAACGCCGTAAGAACCAATCATATCAAAGCGAGAATAGATAAGACGCGACAAAATAGCAAATGTAGACTATGCGGTGACAGAGATGAAACCATCAATCACATAATACGCGAATGCAGCAAATTAGCACAGAAGGAGTATAAGACTAGACACGACTGGGTGGGGAAGGTGATCCACTGGGAGATGTGTAAAAATTTTTAATTTAACCAAACAAACAAATGGCATATGCACAACCCAGCACCTGTCCAAGAAAATGACACACATAAACTCCTCTGGGACTCTGACGTACAAACGGATCACCTAATCGCGGCCAGAACACCAGACCTCATAATAATCAACAAAAAAAAAAGAGAATTTGCAAAATTGTGGACTTTGCTATTCCGGCGGACCACAGAATAAAACTGAAAGAATATGAAAAGAAGGAAAAGTACCTCGACCTTGCTAGGGAATTGAAAAAACTATGGAACATGAAGGTGACAATTATACCAATTGTGATTGGTGCTTTTGGTACAGTAACTAAAGGATTATTAAAGGGATTAGAGGACTTGGAAGTCTGCGGACAAGTGGAGACCATCCAAACGACAACATTATTTAGAACGGCCAGAATACAGAGAAGAGGCCTGGAGACAATGAGGAGACTCAAACTCTAGTGAAGACCATCCGCTAACGCGGATGTGAAAAGCTCTAGTGAGTAAATAATAATATGTTTAAACTGCCGCATTGTTGAGATCGACCAGAATACTGAGAAGAGTCCTGGAGACTTGAGGAGACTTGTGGTCACTCAAACTCCAGTGAAAGACCTTCAGCTAACGCTGATGTAAAAAACTCCAATCCTTAATAAATAAATATTTGAACAATTCTATTTAAACTATTGATAGGACTGTTTTACTGTAAAACTTTTTGATTCACCCAATTATCTAAAATGAAATTTTTAAAGACCATTTTGATAATCGAAAAACTGATATCCGTTGTTACGCGAGATCTCAACAAACAACGAAATCTCACGTTATTTCAACCTACATTTTCTAAAAGATTCCTTTTAATACCAGACGAGAGAGCGCTGTTCTCTCACTCACTCTCTCCCTCTCTCTCTCTCTCTCCTTTTTTTTTTTTTTTTTTTTTTTGTTATTACGAAATAAAATACTTTGCTCACGGCATTAGATTAATTATGAATGACGTGGGGGTGGACAAAATGCAACTCGAAATATTGCAATCAAGATCGGAATGACGGCCCTTCCATCTGATATCTTTCTCAAAATGACCTTCCCTTTCAATTTCCCAAACACAAAGAAAAAAAATTTACCTGAAACTATGCGATGAATGAATTATTCAAACTTTTAGGTTATCGAAGTAAAGCAGCGATGAGTCTGGTCAGTGTTTAGATGGGTGACCTCTTAGTAACAGCAGATACTGCAATCAACCTGAGCCCTGTGTACCAGACTAAGCAAAGCTTGATAAATAATTAGAAAGCTCGTGAGAGAGAGAGAGAGAGAGAGAGAGAAACGAAAGAAGGAGTTAAGCGGCGACGAGTCTGGTCAGTACTTAGATGGGTGACCACTTAGAAAGAGCAGATATTTTAATCAACCTGAGGACAGTGTACCAGATTGAGCAAATCTCCGTAAATAAGATAGCAAGAAGAATTAAGCAACAAGGAATCTGGTCAGTACTTAGATGAGTGACCACTTAAAAACAGCTGGTACTGTAATCAACATGCAGTTTATGTGTTAAAAGAAACAAACCTTAGTAAATAATAAGAACAGAGGAAAGAGTTAAGCAACGACGAGTCTGGTCATTACTTAGATGGATGGCCACTTAAAAACAACAAGTACTGTAAACCACCTGAGACTTGTGTGCCAAACAAAGCAAAGCTTAAGAAAGAAAGAAAGACAGAAAGAAAGAAAGGGAATGGTTGAGAAAGTTAATTTACGATGGCTACCTGTAAATCGTATAGATTAGCTTCTTTAGCCTTGGTAAGGGGACCAGTCTAGGAAACTGAATTTAAACTAGCTGTACTCCACTAAAAACTGACCTTATGTTATATCCCATCTGTGATAGAGGAGATAGGTAATTACATACACCAAAATCATGTTGAGAATTTTGATAATATATAAACGTGTGTACATTGGAATGTTATTTTCTCTACAACAACAACAACAACAAATATATCTATAATAGTCTTTAATTAAACAAATGATCATAAAAAAACGTTTAAAAATTAATCATATTTTGGCATTAAATGACTCATAAGGAGTTGAAATGCTGTTAAGTACTCGACAACTGTTTTGGTAACATTGTAGCTTCTATTTCTACGACTACCATAGCCTTGTGCCAGACTAAGCTATTATTAGTACTGAACAATTTGGTAGCTTTGACAGGAGGCAGGTGTTTGCAACTAAATATTCCGCTAATTCTGCCTGAGGTAACTAAGTTTTCACGCGTTTTGCCCTCCTTCGTCGAACCACCAGCAGATTTAACATAGAAGCAGTTGGAGTCGATGTAGAATGCGCAGTGTGTAACTGCCCAGTTGTGGTCAGAGTACTTGAATTCGACCGAACAGAGCGAATCCATAATTAGTTTTGAGGTGTGAGACTTCGAGGCCAAACTTGGCAATTTCCTCGGTCATCTCAACGACCTTTCGAAACAATGAGAACACGCAACAGAAACCAAACACTATAATGTGTTTTTTTCCTCAGCAAACGTTGACGAATGTTAAACACGCCTACACAAATTACCGCAATGCTGAAGTTCATCATAAAGTTGGTTGGTTGGGATTTATGGCATATCAACCCTCGAAGGTTATCTAATGCCAAATCCCATTTATATAAACACATGTTTAAAATATATAATTTGGAAAGGTTGGTTGGGTTTTATGGCATATCAGCCATTGTTGGTTATTTAATGCCAAATTATATATATATAAAATATACATAATATGTAAAGGTTGGTTGGTTGTGTTTTATGGTATATCAACCCTTTTAGGTTATTTAATGCCAAATCCTGTTTATACATGTATATCAAATATATATGATTTGTAAATGATAGTTGTTAAGGTTTTATGTCAACCTTTGTAGGTTATCAAATGCCAAGTATATATATATATATATATACCGGGCCATTGGCCTAATGAGTAGAGTGTTCGCTAATGGTCCGGGAGACTGGGGTTCAATCCCAGGTCGAGTCATACCAAAGACTCAAAAATTGGTACTTGATGCCACCTTGCTTAACACTCAGCATTATTAGGTATGGATTAAGGGTAAAGAGGAGTAATCCAAGGAAAGGAGTAGCGCCCTACCCTACACCAAGGTGTAGTAGCTATTGAGAAAGGAACCTTCGGGTCACCCTCGACTACTGTCGCCAACGTTTTACAATATATATATA
The DNA here is from genome assembly GCA_963585895.1 of Sepioteuthis lessoniana. Lineage (NCBI taxonomy): Eukaryota > Metazoa > Mollusca > Cephalopoda > Myopsida > Loliginidae > Sepioteuthis > Sepioteuthis lessoniana. The sequence goes on from OY757947.1 coordinate 20,964,515, forward strand.
TATATGTATATATATATATATATATATATATGTATATATATTCACGAAAGCCTACAGAGCCATAGGTAATCTATTTAGGTTTCACCTAACCCGATTATCAGGATAATTCTGACGCTATAGTTCTGACAGAGTGAAAAACACCCAGAATGATACAATTAATAAAAAAAAGATATTACACAAACTGATATCCAGGGAAAAAATCATAAAAAAAGAAAAGACTGAAAACATTCTTATTGCTTGAAAATAATCAACCAATATAGCAATTCCTTGTCAAAAGAAAAACATCGACAGAACGCCTTAAGCCAAAATATAAGACTGCTCAATATAATAAGTAGAACAATATACAAATATCTATAGACCCAGAAACAATCTACCTAGGTTTTACCAAAACGGATCATCAGAATAATTCTGACGAATTATAGAATAGGTATAAAATAATATATATATATATATATATAATTTGGCATTAAATAACCTAAAATGGCTGATATGCCATAAAATACAACCAACCTTTCTAAATTATATATTTCAAACATGTGTTTATATAAATGGAATTTGGCATTAGATAACCTTCGAGGGTTGATATGCCATATATATATATATATTTGATATGCCATAATATATATATATCATCATCATCATCATCATCATATAGTGCTGGCAGCACGGATATCCCTGACCCTCTCTCGCCACTCCTCCCTATCGTTCATCGCCCTAGGTAGGTCTTCAGGACAACAACCTGTATCCTCACATAGCTGCTGAATGTACGTTCGAGCTGGTCGTCCTGCTTTTGCGCAGCCATGTGTGGGGATCCATAAGAGTACATCTCTTATGAGTTCATCTCTGCTTCTCCAGCAGTGTCCTGCATGTCTGGTTCGTCTAACTTGAATAGTTTTCGTGATAGGGGGCAGGTGGCCGTATAGTTGGTGTCTTGTGGGGTGTTGCTGCCAGGACTTGTTCAGGATTGCACGCAGCATTCTTGTGTAATTGCCATCTAGTTTATCATAAAAAACCTACCAACCAACTTTATGACGACCTTCGGCATTCCGATTATTTGTATTGGCGTGTTAAGCATCTGACTGGTCTAGATATCATAAAAGAAAATTATAAAGAATGCATGTATGTATATATATATATATATATACATCAATACAGTTGTTACTGTTTACCAACCTTCGTCATCCCAGCCGGCTGAGGATATAGAATACGCTGACTGTATCTCTGCAGAGGGGTAACACTTCCCGTCCCCAGTGAGTGTCCAGGATATAACACAAACCATCTAAAGTTTGAGATGCTATTTCTGAAGCTTTGAGAAATTTGAAATACTCCTTCATTCCCTTTACTCAAAACCGAAGTGGTTGTACTTTATCGAATGCTATCTATGAGTCAAATAGAACAATTTAATCGTTTACTATGACTGAAATCTTTAACTTTGCGCAAACAAATCATTAATGTTAAATTGAATTTTTAGTATAATTTAGCAATGCTTAAAATTACTTAACTGAGTCAAATAGAATTTTTAGTACCAGATAAAAATACGTGAAACCATTAAACTGTATGCAAACAATAAGAAGTAATAATTAAGACCATTCAACTGTATGCAAACAAATGCGCTCTGGCTCGTTTAAAAAATGTTACCTACAGACTATTTGGCATTAGATAAGTCACAAAGGTTGATATGCCATAAGATATAACCAACCAACCTTTACAAATCATTTATGTATAAATAGGATTTGCCATCAGATAAGTCACAAAGCTTGATATGCCATAAGATATAACCAACCAACCTTTACAAATCATTTATGTATAAATAGGATTTGCCATCAGATAAGTCACAAAGCTTGATATGCCATAAAATTCAACCAAGGCATCTTTGTACGCGAATTTTTGGTATATGTCACGTTAAAGGGGAAAGGGTTTGTTTCACTTAAAAATGATGTGTATAATAAGGATTTGACATTAAATAACCTACAAGGGTTGATATGCCATAAAACCCGACTAACTAATCTTTACAAATACTAGATATTCAATATAAATGTATAAACAGCATTTAGCATTAACTAAACCACAAGGGTTGGTATGCCATAAAACACAACCAACCAACCTTTATAAATCATTTAATTTATGTATGAACAGGATTTGGCATTAAATAGTCTACAAGGGTTGATATGCCATAAAACCCAACCAACCAACCTTTACAAAACCTATATATTTAATTGATATACGTATAAACAGGATTTAGCATTACATAAGCCACAAGAGTTGATATACCATAAAACACGACCAACCAAACTTAACAAATCATTTATGTATAAAGAGGATTTGGCATTAAATAACCTACAAGGGTTGATATACCATAAAACCAAACCAATGAAACTTAACAAATCATATATATTTAATATATATATATATGTATGAAGAGGATTTGGCATTTATTAACCCACAAGGTCTGATATGCCATAAGATATAACCAACCAACCTTTACAAATCATTTATGTATAAACA
>OY757947.1:20969519-20987019 GCA_963585895.1 Sepioteuthis lessoniana
GGGGTGGAGGGGGAGGGAGAAGAGATTAAGGAGTTACCTCCTCGTTTTATTGAATTTCCGTTTTATTTTAATTTTCAAATTTCTTCTGGCAGTTATAATTACGGTAATTTAACGTTTTAATTTATTTGTTTAATTTATCTTCTTTTCATGTTAAGTTCGATAATTAACTTTTAAGGGAAATACTAAAGCTTATATTAATTTCGATACCATTTAATTAGCTACCTATTTTTCCTAGTGTGTATGTTGGGTACGTTTTTTTTTTGGTTTTTTTTCTGGTTTCACTTTTTATTTCTATGTTTTTAAATTTTTATAGTTTAAATTTAGTCTTATATATATATATATATATATATAGTCTTATATATATATATATATTGTTTTTAAATGAGTGTGAATAATAAAATATTTTGGAAACGAATGAAATATTTTAAAATCCTAAAAAGGGGATCGTTTATTTTAGTCACTTTTCTTATTTCAGTGTCAACAAAGTTTACATCGGAGGAAGCAATCATTGGATATTGTCCATCGAAAAAGCCTGGAGGGAGGAAGAAAACTGATTTTTAAAAATTACAGTAAGCTAGAACTAGCACAGGCAATAATGTTTTCTATACGTGGTCTAAAGGGGTCGGTGAAAAGTAATGGTGTATAAAATTGTTTTTGGATAAGCAAATCAGTTTTATGGCTTGTTATATCCCATATTAGCTTCCGTCGATATAAATTTTGTTGTCACTTAAATTATTCGCCGAAGAGATGTGACCGAGACAAAGGATCAGCTTTTTTAGGATTTCAAAATATTTCAATCGTTTTCAAAATATTTTAATAAAATCATGCACTCGGTTTTAAAAACAATAAGATTTTGTGCCTTCCACAAGATCTTCATATATATATATATATATATATATATATATACAAGGTGCCTTCAATAAGTTTCCAGAAATTTTTCGGATAGCACTTTTATTGATAGTACACTCATGAAACTAGTCCCCTTCGAAGTAATCTCCGGCTGCAATGCACTTGTTGTACCGTTCCAACAACTTCTGGAAGGCCCCATGGAAGTCCTCTTGTCTGAGCGTGTCAATGACCTTCGTCACAGCCTCTTTCATCTCCTCAGTTGTCTCATAACGGTTTTCCTTGAGCTTATGGAATAACCAAAAGTCACAGGGAGCAAGGTCTGGACTATAGGGAGGCTGAGGAACTGTCTTGAAGCCCATCTTGGTCAAATAGTCTGTGACAAGGATGAAGTTGTGGACTGGTGCATTGTCCTGGTGGAAATGTCACTGATCCGATTTGAAGAATGCTGACCACTTCCGACGGAATCTCTTCCTGAACTCCCTTAAAACCTCAACATAGTATTCCTTGTTGACTGTCTGTCCAGTGGGAACCCAATTCTGGTTTTCTGACTTCTTTACTCCTCCCACACCTCTCATCACCCTCACAGACTCCCTGCCCTCCTTGAATCTCTGATGCTACTCAAAAACTGATGCTCGATTCATGCAAGATGGTCGAAAAGCCGTCTGAAGCATTCCCTACGTTTCTGCGCCATTTTTTCCAAGTTTAAAACAGAATTTTATTGCATATCGTTCTTCTAAAATGTCAGATTGCATTTTTGAAATTCACCAGCTGTGAGAATCAGGCTTTAGTAGGGTGTATTCCAATTGCTGCTGTAGCTGTTGATTTGAAGCTGAAATAATAAAAATTGGTCAGTCATCTTATCAGATGTATAGCAAAAACATAGTGAATTTTCAAGAGTCTACGATAATTTTAAATGCCTGTACAAAAAAGTCTGGAAACTTATTGAATGCACTATATATATATATATATATATATATACTATCTACCAGCATTCACGGTTACCAGAAAAAAAGAAAAAAAAACGCCAGGAACAAGAGATAAAAATATCTCGAATCACTGCCCGGGGGAAAAAGAAAAAATATCATAGGACAAAAAAAAAAAAAAAAGAAGCCAACCCGTCACACCAGTTGAAAAAAATCAAGAGATATGCAGTCAGTTGGTCAAAAGAAAATAAAACCCACCGTAAACGCTGCAATGCTACAATTACAAGAGTGCTCAACACGAGTGGAGCCAATTACAAAATTAACTTAAATCGCGAGTCGGAATTCTCCTACAAAGGTTTCACCTCAACGGATCATCAGGGAGTCTCACACCGACTCGGTGTGAAACCCTGAAATGAATTTCTAATGATACCAAGAAAGTGAATTTTTGTCTTTATATAAGGATATATATATATATATAAACTCAAAAAATATATACGAAGGTTATTCAACAAATAAGGTGAATTTATCCTTAGGAGTTAGTAATAAGCTACCGAAACTGTGTTATCACCCTGGTTGGCGGCTGATGAGGTTAGGGTATCGCACGTGCTTTCACACATTGTATGATGAAAAAAAAATAGCAATAAAAAGAAAAAATTAACTTTCTTGAAACCCTGAAATGAATTTCTATTGATAGCAAGAAAGTGAATTTTTGTCTTTATATAAAAGGATATATATATATATATATATATATAAACTCAAAAAATATATACGAAGGTTATTCAACAAATAAGGTGAATTTATCCTTAGGAGTTGGTAATAGGAAGCATTATTTATAGCTGCACCCTTTTTAAGGAAATCAGTAGTGATGGATCCTGTCTTGTCCCAGAAGACTATCAGCATGACCTTCTTTACTCACCACTGCGCTAGAAATATTTTCTTTGCCGGAGAGGCAGTGTGTTTTTACTCCATGGAGTGTCTTTTTGACTCAGACTCGTTGTGGAAAAACCATGTTTCGCTAATTTGCAAACATTTTTGCCACAAACATGATCCACCAACACATCACACATTACTCAATAAATCTTACATCGTTTGACCACAGATATCTCTTCCAATTTAATGATAAACTTTTGTTTGCACATAATTATATGGTTTCAAGTAAATATTCTAATAATAATAATATTAATACGGTGATGCCACTTGTAATTGATGCACTCGGAACGATCCCCAAAAGCTTGATAAGAGGGCTTGATAAGAGTTGGAAATCGAAGAACAAGCAGAGACCATCCAAACTACAGCATCCTTAGCGTCAGTCAGAATATAGAGAAGAGTCCAGATTTTCGAGGAGACGCTCGTCACACAAGAAAACGTAGACGTGGCTTAGATGATGGCAGCACGAAATAACACAATAAGAACCAATCCTATCAAAGCAAGAATCGATAAGATACAACAAAACAGCAGATGTAGGTTGTGTAGTGATAGAGACGAAACAATCAATCACATAATAAGCGAATGCAGTAAATTAGCATAGAAAGAGTGTAAGACTAGATATGACTGGGTTGGCAAGGGAATTGTGCAAGAAATTGAAATTTGACCATACGAACAAATGGTATATGCACAACCCAACATCTGTCCTGGAGAATGACACACACAAATTCCTATTGGATTTTGACATACAAACGGATCACCTAATCTTGGCCAGACGACCAGACTTTACTATAATCAACAAAAAAGAAAAAAGAGAAAAGAAAAAGAGAACTGACCATAGAGTAAAATTGAAAGAAAGTGAAAAGAGAGATAAGTACCTAGACCTTGCTAGAGGACTGAAAAAACTATGGAACATGAAAGTGACGGTGATACCAATTGTAACTTGTGCGCTCGGTACAGTTACAAAACGATTGCCATAGGGACTGGGGGACCTGGAAATAAGAGGACGAGTGGAGACCAACCAAACGATAGCATTATCAAGATCGGCCAGAATACTGAGAAGAGTCCTTGACACTTGAGGAAACTTGCTGTCACTCAACCTCCAGTATAAAACCATCAGCTAACTCTGGTGTGAAAAACTCTCAAATGAGTAAAATAATAATAATAGATATCCTCATCATCATGTCGTGCCGCTAGCAGGGATATCCCTAACCCTCTCTCGCCACTTCTTCCTATCGTTCATCGCCTATGGCAGGTCTTCAGGGCTACATCCCGTATCCTCACATAGCTGCTGTATGTATGTTCGTGCGGGTCGTCCTGCTTTTGCCCGGCCATATGTGGGGGTTCATAGGAGTACATCACTTATGAGCTCGTCCCCGCTTCTCCAGCAGTGTCCTGCATGTTTGGTTCGTCTAACTTGGATAGTTTTCGTGATTGGAGGCAGGTGGCCGTATAGTTGGTGTCTTGTGGGGTGTTGCCGCCAGGACTTGTTCAATATTGCTCGCAGCATTCTTGTGTAATTGCCGTCCAGCTTCTTCTCCATAATCATCTAATTTTCTTTCTTTTTTACGATTGTAATCATTTGTTTGCACACAGTTATATTGTTTCAATTATTCTTATCGACTACAAATAACGTTTTGGTTTGGTTTGTTATATTTAATGGCATATAAATTTTCAGGGATTGTTTAATGCCATAGCTATCCTTGTATAAAAACAATAGTAGTTCTGTCTATATCATAGTCGGATAGGAAATGTGGGTTCATGCCTTCCTCAAGAGTATGCGTCCTAAAGTGAACTTAATCACGTGACTAGTGTTCGAACTCGCTTACTACGATCTCACAGTCCAACACTTCTCCCCTTTCAAACAGTTATGTGATATCAAGTATTTCTATCAAATAAAAATAATATTTTTTTAACCTATAGAATGGTCCCTAACAGGTTCTTCGACTACCAGCCAGAGTGAACCTGGGAGTACTGACAATAAAAAAGTGCACTACATTCTTTACATTTTCAAAAGTGGAGCCTTACCTCCTGTAATAGTTTAGAGCTCGGCTAACGGGGCGTTGTTAATGAACTCGATTCTCATTGGGTACCTCATACCTCTGGCCTAAACTAGACATAGTAAATATTTACTTTCCTAATTCTTCACTTTTTTTTCTTCACCCTTTGGTGTGCTAGTACAGCAACATCTATAATATATCAGTCAGTGTTCATCTTGTGTACAGCAATCTTACCACGTCTTACTTAGATCTCTTTAGTTTTCTCATTTCTTTTATGTCTTTGATTTGAGCAGATACCAATTGTTTGTATAATCGAACCAAAGTCGTTTGCACTGTTCCCTTTATATAACTCTTCCTATTATGTCATGTCAGTTGAATTGCTTAGGAGTTAGTTTGCTACATTTACTTATGTAGTTGAAAGTCACTACTTTTTCTTTTTCTTTGTTTTTGTCTCTTTCTTGGTCTTTTCCTTTTTCTTTTTCTTTTTCTTTGCCTTTTCTGTTTTTTCTTTTCCTTTTTTTCTTTTTATTTGTTTTTTCTTTTTCTTTGTTTTTTTTCTTTTTCTTTTCCTTTGTCTTACTTTTCTTTGTCTTTGTCTCTTTCTTGGTCTTTTTCTTTTGCTTTGTCTTTTTTTCTTTGTCTTTTTTTCTTTTCTTTTTCTTTTTCTTTTTCTTTTCTTTGTCTTCTTTGTCTTTGTCTTCGTCTTCTTTGTCTTTGTCTTTTTCTTTATTTTTGTCTTTTTTCTTTTCTTTCCTTTTCTTTTTCTTTTTCTTTCCTTTTTGTCTTTTTCATTTTTTTATTCTATTTTTCCTTTATCCTTTTCTTTTTCTTTTTTCTTTTCCTTTTCTTTTCTTTGTTTCTTTTTCTTTTTTCTCGTTTTCCTTTTCCTTTTCTTTTTCTTTTTTTCTCTTTATCTTTTTCTTTGTTTTTTCTTTCTCTTTTACTTTTTTCCTTTTTCCTCTATATTTTTTCATTTCTTTTTCGTTTTAACTGATTTTAAGGTTTAAAAAGTTTTCGCTTCTATTAAAATAACTGAAATTTGGCTATTAGAAATTTGAATCAAGGATATAGGAATCTTTCAAAAGTTATTAAAGGTTGGTTGGTAACTTGGTTGTTTGGTTTTTATGGCATATCAAGCTTTGTAGGTCATTTAAAGCCAAATTAATTTTCATACATATAATCGGTTCTATTTCTAACCATTCAGTTTAGCGTAAGAACATTTTCAAAGTCAAAATCAGTTCTATTTGAAACAATTCAGTTTAGCATAAGTAGGCAGTTTAAATATCAACGACTACGTTCTATTTCAAGTAATTCAGTTTATCATAGGTACACTGTTTAATTCTATTTGACCCATAGATAGGACCCTTTCAAGTTTTACCACTCAGGGCTAGAGTGAACCTGGGAGCGATGGCAATGAATAAGTGATCCGCATTCCCCAAAGCTCCTGCATCATTGGAACCTCGCCATCAGATTTTTTAGTGTCATACTCAGGACATTCGTTAGAGGGGTCTTACCCCTCTGCAGAGAAGCAGTCAGTGTATTTTACTGCCGCAGCCGATTGGGCAACGCTAAATCTTGTTTATATATATATATATATATATATATATATATATATATATAATTTGCAAGCGAATAGTTTGTCGATAACTTTGTTTTTAAACAAGTCGTTAGAACTCGCAATTAACACTAACACTCTAACACTTATGTTTCTATTTAACATCCCTTTTTTGTTTGCACATTGTTTTCTTTGCACGTAGCCGTATTCCTATCTAACTCAAATAATTCTATTTATCAAGTATTCCTCTCTAAATCTAATAACACTAGTTTACAAAAATAAATTTTTGGTCTGAAGCAAGAATGGAGATAGGTGTTTTTTGTTAATTTTGGTATGCTGAATTCAAATTTATAAATAGTTTTGCTCTATCACCTCTAGTTTTCTGGCTTTTAAATAGTCTCATTTTAGTATAAACAGAGAATATATGTGCATATTTCAAGAGTTGCAGTAGCTTATAACAGATAAAACAGGATAGATAAAGAACACTGATTGAATCAATATACTTGGATGACACAATTACACAATTCATAGTACCACAGACAGTGAAAAGTGTGTTTTCTTAGAAGATCTGGTGTATTTTGCCTCCGGGATGTCACGCAAGAGCATCCAGCGGAAGTCTCCCATCATACCGGGGTTCCATTTGCCTTGATAGTTACTCTCCATCTTCGTAATGTCTTGGTGGAATCTTTCTCCATGCTCATCACTCTCTGCTCCAAAGTTTGGCGGGAAGAAGTTGAGGTGGGAATGGAGAAAATGAATCTTGAGTGACATTCGGCACCCCATATCCTCGTAAGTTTTCAGCAACTTCTCAATACAGGCTTGGTAATCTGGTACGCGTGTGCTACCAAGGAAGTCACTACAGACTGACTTGAATGCTGCCTATGCTCTCAGTTCCTTTAAGTTAAGAAGCTCCTCAAAATCAGTATCCTTCAGCACTTCTCGGATCTGAGGTCCGACAAAGATGCTCTCTTTGAGCTTAGCAGCACTAAGACCTGGGAACACAGTAGACAAGTGTTGGAAGGCAGCACCATTTTTGTGCAACGCCTTCACGAAATTCTTCATCAAACCAAGCTTGATGTGAAGAGGAGGAAGAAGCACCTTATTCATGTCCACCAGAGGATTCTCCTTGAGGCCGTGTTCGCCAGGAACAAAGGTGCTTCTAGACCCCCAGTCTTTCTGCTTGTAATGCTGGGATACAGCTCGACTATCCTAGAGACAGAGAAAACAACAGTACTTTGTGAAGCCTGCTTGCATACCCATAAGAAGACCAATGACCTTATTTGTTCCGATTCCTGAAACTGGTGATCCTTACATCTTCCTGGACTAGGTTCCACTGTTTAAGCCGAGAAGCCAAGAGCTCTGACTGCTGTTTTGACAGATACAAATCACGAGCAAGATCATTCAGGTCTTCTTGCTTGATCCAGTGTGGCTCGTTGCCACTTGTTCCTGAATATGTACACTCAATATCTTCCAAAGATATTGACTCGGCAGAAATCTTCCTTGAAGTCATTTCTTCATCTGATGAGGAAAGAAGATCCTTATTTACTGGAGGTGTGGGTACAGGAAGATCATCTGAATGGGGAACGGATCTCATAGCAGATCGAAGGTTGGGATATTTGATCTTTTTCCTAGAAGATGCATTGAAACCAGTTATATTATTTAACAAAAATAACAATCATCTGCGTGGTTTTGCGGCTCTCTCCAAACCATCGGGACAGCAAAGTTGAAAGCCGCTTTCTTGCCATTAAACCATGCTGTTAGTCCATTGTAGCAGGGTTTACAACAGATGTGTGGAGCCCAAGACTTGTCCTGATCACCAATTTTACAGTCAAAATAGTGAAAGTAGGCGGTTCTGAGGAGGGAAGTGATAGTTCGACGCTGTGCAACTGTTGTGAAGTCCCCACACACGTAGCAGAAAGAATTGGCCTCGTTGAGGGGTCCTCGACATTTAGACGTGCTTGAAGCCATTGGAGAATCTGAAAATATAACAAAGTAAAATTAAATGTGCATTTGAAAATGTAATACTAATATTTAGTAACCCAAAAGATGTGTAACACGATAGTTGAGGGACACCAACTTCCTGAGCCGCCAGCGAGACAACCTCTTCCAATGACTGTCAGAGTGTGGATTGAGACCTGCTGCCTTAACTGTCAAAATCCGTCTTGATATATATATATATATATATATATATATATATATATATAATGTAATGCTATCACTTACAATTAGTGCATAATAACTAAAACATAAGACATAAGTCTCACAATATTAGAATTAACCCTGAATTCATATACGCCTTTATGTACCGTATATGCACAAAATGCACACTATCCATATCTAAAAAACTAGAGCTGATGAGTAAAAACGGATTTCTAATTTGAATTCAGCACCCTCAAATTAGGTAAAAACGGGTATTTTTGTGCTTGCCTCAATTTCATTGTAAACCAGTGTAATTCTATTTATCAAGTATTACTATCTAACTGATAATTCTGTTTATCAAGTATTCCTATCTAATACAAATAATTTGCACAAAGATGCATGATTTCAAATAACTAATAATTATAATCCTTTGTAAATTATTGAACAGTTCTAGTTGACCAATTCATAGGACCCTAGCCGGTACTACCATTCCGGTCAGGGTCTACCTTGGAATAATGGTAATAAACGGGTACTCCACATTCCCCGAAGCTGTAGCCCTGCAGCCTTACCATCAGATACAGTTTAGTGTCATATCAAGGACACTCGTTGGGGTGGGGTGGGGCTGTTGATGGTTGTTTCGGGGCTTATCCCTCTGCAGAGGTCGAGTTGGTATTATCTACAGTAACCCTAGCCGATTGGGCAGGATAGAATATATAATCTAATTGCGATATGTATCATTAGACAACGTCTGAAGTTATTGGGGAAGGAATGAATCCATCTCCCTCATCAGGTAAATAGTAGGGTAGACAGGGTTCTTTAGCAATCTAGTTGAAGAAGTACTCCGCACTCCTCAGGTCTCCAGAAATAGAACCTTATCACCAGATGCAGTCTAGTGTTAAACCCAAGACACCTCTTTTTTTGGAGCGGGGTCTAACCCTTCTGCAGTGGATACATTCAACTTATTCTAAGTCCTGCCAAGGGGGGAACAACCGTCTGAACCGTGTAAATAAAGCAAATAAAACTTATCACCTCAGGAATTAAGACAGATGGTACTGGGTTTATGAGAAGAGTGAAATGGAGTTGGGTTTATGGGCCGAGTAAAATTGTGCTCAGAGGGAAATATCAGGTTGAAGAAAGTGCAGGAAGTCACTGACGATATTATTTGCTTTCTGTCGATCGAAATGATGATTTAAGAGCCAACATTAAAAAGAAAGGGAAAAAAAACAATCTCATGATTAAAGAGAAGAAAAAAGTGACTTTGACATTCGCTCAACATCTTGTCGACACACAACGTATCAGAACAAAGTCTTCGAAATAAAAAATGGCTTAGTTGTCATGTTATATAGTAAAACAAGAAGAAGAAACAAACAGTGGAAATTGACTGATACAGACGACTTCCGAGGCGTATGACATGTTTAAAATACTTGAAAGAAAATGAAAAATTACGTTTTCTTAGATTTATGACAAAGAAAACAATATGTCGACGCTTGCAAATGAATTTGCGACGTTGTTTTGTATGGAAGCTGATTATTTGAAAGTATCAAAGATATTTTCGTTTTTTTTAATTTTTTAAGCATATATAACGCCCTACATATCTTCTTAATAGTATAATTTTCATAGTAAAATCTTTACAATCTTTTTTTCAATTAAAATCTTTTATAATGGATTTTCATCGCAAAACAATTTACAATACTTTGTCATAGGGAAATCATTTTTATTGCAAAACAATTTCCAGTGTTTTTTAATTGTAGAAGTTTCAATAGATTTTAATAGAAAACCATTTCCAATGGATTTTTTAAAGATAAATTATTTGTAATGCATTTTTATAGTAAACTTTTTTGCAATACATTTTTATAATGAAATCTTTTGCAATATTTCTTATACCAAAATTATTCGCAATGTTTTTGTTTTTTGGGTTTTTTTGTAAAATCAATTGCAATTAATTTTTATAATAGAAATTATTTGTAATACTTTTTTATTATGAAACATTTTGCAATGTATTTTTATTGTAAATATTTTTGCAATGCTTTGTCCAACCAAAATCATTTCCTATGGATTTTTATGGAAAACCATATTTCATAGATTTTTTTAATTGAAAACCATTTGTGATAGATTTTATAGTAAAATTATTTGTAATTCATTTTTATTATACAATCATTTGTAATCCCATTTTTATTTTAAAATCATTTGCGATGAACTTTTATCAAAAATCTTGTGCAAATTATTTTTATAATAAAATCATAGAATGCTATATTACGGCTGATGAAAAATACTTTCCTTCTTAATAAACTGTTAATAAGAAACTTTTTGAGATCTATTTTATATTTCTTAAGCTTAGATATTTTCTGTATGGTCTCATCAGATCCGAGATCTTATGAAAGTTTTTGACAGCTCAAGCTCTGATTCTCCTCTACGTTCCGTTTTAAAGAATTTCTATCCCCAATTCATTGTCTTCTGGACTTTATTCCAATACTATCAATTCACTTGGTGTCTGGTGTCTTTTCTGACTGGTGTGTAGCATGAATCGTACCTTGACTACGTGATAAAATTATATTCACACTCAACTCCAATTTCGGTCCACAAAATCGAATCAAATCATATTTTCGTGCATAATTCTGGTAATTTGATTGTTCGTAAAGAAAACGTGAAACATTTAGTTTAGCGTAACGGTTATCGCAGAAGGAGTCAATGATGAAATATTGAAAGAGTACATGAAGAGCGTTGTGTTGAGAAATGTCCTAATGTGGTAGGAAGGATCTTTAGTATCGGTCGCAGAGTCCTTAGAATTCGTGCATATAAGAGAGAATAGGAATTTTGCGACAAGAGGTTTTTGGGGTGCAAAGCCCCTCGCCCATGCGGACTGGAAAACACACGTGAGCGCTTGCCGAACGTCACGAGGGAAAGAGATTTTAACTTTGTCGCGTTCACCATATCACCTCGTAACCATTAAAAGAACTATTTGACAGAGTCAAAAGGTCACCTTGAGTGTCACCAAGCGCCAACTAAAAGAACTCTTCGGTAACTAAGGGATGTAGTAATTTTCTAAGCTTTTTGCTTACATGTGGCACAAAGCCATATGAAAGGAGCACCCAATGAGATTCGAACTCACTTGTGTAGGTTTGCTAGTCTAGCTTGCTAACCATTACACTACCTGGGGTGCCCAAATAAGAGATGTATTCTGTCGTTCTTTAGAATTAACTAATCTATTTTTTTTTCTTTTTTAATTGTATCGTTTTTCTTTCGAAGTAATCATATATTTAACAGTTTTCAAGCAGCCACTGTTTCCCTCACTGCTTTCATTATTAATTGAACCGATGTAGTCATTTTTGTTTTTGCCTTTTTACGGAGATCTGTAACAAAAAAAAAAAAAATGAAGACGCTGGCCCATCTAAGAAATTCAAACAACTTTAACACTTATATTACTTCTGCTACCGCCTGTCAACAAGCAACAGAAATAAGATGAAAGATAAATTAGTCAAAAAATAATAATAGTTATCATAGAAATTCAGGCAATTTAACTACAGCAACTGCAAGCTGTAAAAAAAAGCAAGATGAAAGAAAAAAATGTGCAAAAAAAATGATTTTAATAATAATACGTCATCAAGGAAATTTACATAATACAACAACAACTAAAACAAATACTTGTTGTAAAGAAGCAAGAGAAACAAAATGAAAGAAAGACAAGTCAGAAATTATTAAAAATGACAATGTAACATCTAAGGAATTAAGTCACTACTACTACTCTGTTGACCTAGTGGTTTGAGTGTTCGCCAAAGGCCCGGGAGACCGGGGTTCGATCCCAGGTCGAGTCATACCAAAGACTCAAAAAATGGTACTTGATGCCTCCTTGCTTAACACTAAGCATTATAAGGTACGGATCAAGAGTAAAGTGGAGCAATCCAGGGAAAGGAGTAGCGCCCTTCCCTACACCTTCGTGTAATAAGCTATCGAAAAGGGAGCCTTCGGGTCACCCTCGACTATGGTCGCCAACTTTACTTACTACTCTATTGACCTAGTGGTTTGAGTGTTCGCCAAAGGCCCGGGAGACCGGGGTTCGATCCCAGGTCGAGTCATACCAAATACTCAAAAAATTGTACTTGATGCCTCCTTACTTAACACTGAGTATTGTAAGGTAGGGATCTATGGTAAAGTGAAGCAACTCAGGGAAAAGAGTGGCGTCCTTCCCGACACCTCGGTGTAGTAGCTATTGAAAAGGGAGCCTTCGGGGCCCCCTCGACAACGGTCACCATCTTTACTATTACTACATGTAAAGAAACAAGAGAAATAAGATGAAACAAAGACTAGTTAAGAATTAATAAAAACGACAATGTTTCAGGAGAGTACTACTATTACTACAACTATATGTAATAAAGCAGGAAAAATAAGATGAAAGAAAAACTTGTCAAAAATTAATTGTATCAGTTGTCTGAATTTCTAAGACGAAGCTTGAGGATCTTTATCATTGAAGGCTTTCGGACTATTGTCTTCATCTTTATTGTTATATTCACAACATTTCGGCCGGTATGTCCTCCAGCCTTCTTCAAGTATTTCTTGTCGAACTGTCCTAATATGGTAGGAAGAATCTTTGGTATCGATTCGAGCATATAAGAGAGAATAGGAGTTTTAAATGAAGACTTACATGTTTAAGAAATGCTATCGTGTGTAATGCGACGCGAGGTTGTTGGGGGGTGCAAAGCTCCTTGTCCAAGCGGACTGGAAAACATACGTTAACCATAACGTTAACCATAACCGGGTACAAGTGTTAAGTATTCCTGTATTGTTGCTAGTCTGCTGTCAGGATTGAACCTGAAACCTGCAGATGATTGTCTTAGGGAATCAACGCCTATAACCGTTACGCTATGTGTCCTGTGTGAATATAACAATGAAGATGAAGACAATAGTCTGAAAACCCTGATTAATTGCTCCAGCTATGAAATTCTGCCCGTAAAACAACTACTACTACTACTACTACTATTTCTTAGCCGAAGGGAGATAAAAGATAAACTAAACATAGTTTATCCTCTTTTTTTACTT
Source organism: Sepioteuthis lessoniana (assembly GCA_963585895.1). Classification (NCBI taxonomy): domain Eukaryota; kingdom Metazoa; phylum Mollusca; class Cephalopoda; order Myopsida; family Loliginidae; genus Sepioteuthis; species Sepioteuthis lessoniana. The sequence goes on from OY757947.1 coordinate 20,982,944, forward strand.
TTTTTTACTTTCTTCTTTTTACTTTCTGTCTTTTATTCGTGTATTATATTAGAAAATGAATTATTTTTTTTCTACTTTTAAATAAAAATCCATCCGAGATATCACTCAAAGGTTTTCATTCAATATAACTCACCCTTTGCTTGTCCAATCTCTATGGTAACCACTACAAGAGCAAGTTCAAATCCTTTTTTTTTTTTTTTTTTTTTTATCCTAATTCGGGATTGCACGCCATTTACCAATTCTTTCTTTCATTCATTTTCAAGAAGATTGTGCGATCCTTTTAGGTAGTAGGCGGCGAACATCTCCAAATGATGTAACACACTACCGAGCAAAAATCGATACAAATCGATTTGAACTCAAATCCCTGATATTTGATCGAGGGTTTGACACGTGGATGCAATTAAAACTGAAATTCAAATCGAAAGGTGTCATCTGCTGATTTTCAAACCGCGAAAAGACATTTTTATAAGATGACGTAATATCATAATGTAGACACCTGCCTCCAAATTGACATCTAAACAAATAAAAAATCTTCGTTTTGTAAGCACGTGACCTAGAACCACGTCTTATTTTTCAAGAATTTCCACAATCGAGCCGGAATATCAAAAACAGATATGCTGGATTGACAATAATCATTGCATCTTTATAATTGATGCAATCGCAATTGTGCTGTCAAAACTGACAGTCATCCACAATATTATTATTATTATTATTATACATCTTGCGATTTTTTTACATCGATTTTATTTGATGGTCTTTACCTAGAGTCTAAGTGACAGCAAGTCTCCTCAGGTCTCCGCGACTCTTCTAAGTATTTGGGCCAATCTTGATTATGCTGTAGTCTGAATGGTCTCGATTCTTTCTCCGATCTCCAACTGTTCCAATCATTTTTCAAACCGTTGGGGACAGCTCCAAGTGCATCCTCAACGTCACTTTCATGTTCCACAATTTTTTAGTTCTCAGGTAAGGTCCAAGTATTTGTCCATCTTTTCGCTTTATTATTGTTATTCACTCATTAGAGCTTTTCACATCAGTGTTAGCTGATGGTTTTTCACTGGAGTCTGAGTGACAGCAAGTCTCCTCAAGTCTCCGGGACTCTTCTCAGTATTCTGACCGTTCGTAATAATGCTGTCGTTTGGATGGTCTCCACCCGTCCGCCAACTTCCAAGTCCTCCAGTCCCTTTAGTTATCTTTTAGTTACTGTTCCAAACGCGCCAATTACAATTGGTATAATTGTCACCTGCATGTTCCACAGTTTTTTCAGTTACCTAGCAAGGTCGAGGTAATTATCCTTCTTTTCACATCCTATTATTATTATTATTATTGTTATTATTTACTCATTTAGAGTTTTTCACATCAGTGTTAACTGATGGTTTCTCACTGGAGTTTGAGTGACAGCAAGTCTCCTCAAGTCTCCAGGACTCGTCTCAGGATTCTGGCCGTTCTTAGCAATGCTGTCGTTTGGATAGTCTCTACCCGTCCGCCAACTTCCAAGCCCTCCAGGCCTTTTAATAATCCTTTAGTTATTGTGCCTAAGGCACCAATCACAATAGGCACAATCGTTACTTTTATGTTCCACAGCTTTTTCTATTCTCTAGCAAGGTCGAGGTACTTATCTTTCTTTTCACTTTCCTTCAAATTTATTCTGTAGTCCGCAGGGACAGCAAAGTCGACAATTTTGCTGATTCTTTTTTGTTGTTGTTGTTGATTTTTATGAGGACTGGTCTTCTGGCCGGGATTAGATGAGTCATTTTCTAGGGCAGGTGCTGGGTTGTGCATATACCATTTGTTTGTATGGTCGAATTGAAATTTCCTGCACATTTCCCTGTGGACCACCTTGCTGACTCAGTCGTGTCTCGCCTTATACTCCTTCTGTACTAATTTGCTGCATTCGCTTATTATGTGATTGATAGTTTCGTCTCTGTCACCGCATAGCCTACATTTACTGTTTTGTTGCGTCTTATCTATTCTCGCTTTGATATGATTAGTTCTTATGGCGTTGTCTTGTGCTGCTATTCGGAGGGATTCCGTTTCTCTCTTAAAGTTTCCTTTTCTTAGCCAGGTCCAGGTTTTCTGGTGTGAGATGTTGTTTATTAGACGTTTAAAGCAGCCATAGAGTTGTTTTCCTTCCCATTTTTGTTTCCTAGTTGTTGTCACTCTTTCGTCTATCGTGTTGCCGGTATCGTTTCTGATGGTTGTAATTAGTCCTCGTTCGTGTTTTTCTATGTAGTCTTCGAGCCGTTGTATGGATGCGTCAACGGTGTCTTCGATGCTGGTAAGTTCTCTTCCTCCTTCTTTTCTAGATACATATAATCTGTCAACGTCGTCTCTGGGGTGTAATGCCTTATGCATGGTCATTAGTTTTCTTGTTCTTTGGTCTATTTGTTTAAGTTCGTCTCTGGTCCACTTGAGAAAGGGTCCGGAATATCTGACTAGGGGCACAGCCCAAGTATTTATTCCTTTGATGAAGTTTCTGCTGGAGAGTTTTGTCTCGAGTAGTTTACGCGTTCTCCTGAGATATTCTTTTCGGATCGTGTCTTTCATTTGCACTTGTTTGATGGTGTCAGCCTCCAAGATGCCTAAGTATTTGTAGGTTTCCTTTTCTTCGAGCGTTCTAATTTTATCGTGATTTGGTAGTTCCATTCCGTCAGTCATATGTCGTTTGTCACTTTTCATGACGAGCATGGCACGTTTTTCTATGCCAAATTCCATTCCTATGTCCTAGCTGTATATATTAACGGCGTGTATGAGAGTTTCCAATTCTTTTTCATTTTTTGCGAATAATTTCATGTCATCCATGTACATTAGAGAGTTGATCTTCTCTTGTGATCTGCTGAGTATGTATCCGGCTGCGCATTTTCTGAGAATGTGGTTCAGTGGCATCATGGCTATTATGAATAGTAAGGGTGATAGTGCATCTCCTTAGAAAATGCCTCTTTGGATCTTTGTTTCAGCTATGCTTCTTCCTCCTGCTGTCAGGTCCACTCTTCAGGTTTTCATGGTCTGTTCGATGAAGTTTATGACGTCATGTGATATTTTGTACATTTTGAGACAGTGTAGTATCCAGCTTTGTAGGAGCACATCATATGCCTTTTTGTAGTCAATCCAGGCCATAGCTAGATTTTTCCGTCTGGATCCTTTGCGGCATCCTTTCTGTTCGTCAGGGAACAATCCGCGGCTTGTTAGCGAGTTGTAGATCTTTTCCCTTATTTGTGCTGTTAATATTTTCCACATCATTGGTAGGCAGGTTATGGGTCTGCTTGAAGCTATGATTGTTTACAAAGGATTATTGTTACTACTTGAGAGTTTTTCTCACCAGCGTCAGCTGATGGTTTATCACTAGAGTTTGAGTGACAGCAAGTCTCCGGGACTCTTCTCAGTATTCTGGCCGATCTCAACGATGCTGTGGTTTGGATGGTCTCTACTCGTCCTCTTATTCCCAAGACTTCCAATCCCTGTACCAATTCTTTGGGGATTCTACCAAGAGCACCTATTATAATTGGTATCAGCGTCACTTTCATGATTTTTCAGTGCTCTAACAAGGTCCAGATACTTAGCTTTCTTTTTGCTTTCTTTCATTTTTACTCGGTGGTCAGCCAGGATAGCAAAATTCACAATTCAGAAAATTTGCATGTTCTTCACTCGAGCATTAAGTTATGGTCTTTCACTGGAGTCTGAGTTACAGTAAATATTCTCAGGTTTCCAGGGCTCTCCTAAGTATTTTAGCCTATTTTAATGATGCTGCGGTCTCGAGGGTTTCCATTCTTCCTCTGACATCCAATTTCTCTAGTCTTTTTTCAAGACCTTTGCAGACCATTCCAAGGACCCTAACTACAAATGGCATCACCGTAATCTTAGTGTTCCACAGTTTGTTTGGTTTTTTTTTTTTTTTTTTTTTGGTTTTCTAGCAATATCCAAGTTTTTTTCATCTTTTCCTTTTCTTTAATTTTCTCTCTCTGTTCTGCTGGGGTAGCAAAATCCACCCTGATGACAAGTTCTTTTTTTCTTGTTAATCAATACAATCGAACTGGTTCATTGGCATAATGGTTAGAGGAGACCGGATTTCAATCCCAGGT
>OY757947.1:20992019-20994519 GCA_963585895.1 Sepioteuthis lessoniana
AATGGAAAAAGCTTACTTAATGAGAGAAAGTAAAATAGTAAATAGGCTTTACAGTTCTTAAAGAACAGAGGCAAAAGAGATCGAGAATGGGTTTCTGAACTGTCAGGTTGACTGTTCAGAAACCCATTCTGAAAGGATATACTTATTTATTGACTTCCTACGAAACAAGCACTTTATAATTTCAAATAGATCCATTTGATTTATAAATGGGACCCGAACATGTATTATTACTCAAGGTCAGAATAAACTTTGGGGTAATTACAATGAAAGTGTGACCTACACTTTCCTCGAGATATAAGGAAGATCTGAGATCTTGTTGGGGACTTAAAACGGGAAGCGATAGCGTATAATTAACTTTTCCCTTGTTAAATCGCATCAAAAATACACATTGACTTCTCTCTATCTATCTATCCATCTATCTTAGATATTTGAAATCCTGCTCCACCAATCAGAATCTTGTATGTAGAAATGACGTGGAAGTAGTCGATTCGAACAGATTTTTATGAGACAAACGCACATTCTTACTCTTCCCTCGGCACTCCTCTTGCCTCCAGGCTCAATAATTTTGAATCGGTAATTGGTTCAATCCAAATTTCAACGCAAGAACGCTCATTCGCACCTGCATAGTAATAAGTTCAACCCACGAAAGACACGGCTGAATGAGGTTGACCTGTTTCAATAATGTTATACATTATCGAGTCCATAATATTTCCTGCGGGATATATTTCCAAGATATCGGTGAATATTGTCAACTTCACAGATTATTCCCTAATGTCAACCGCTTTCAATAACATCTATATACAATATCGTCCATAAATTAGTATACCCCTAAGAATTAAAAATCTTCAGAACAAAAGGATCTTAAGATTTCTAGGAGGACATTATAAAAAAAAAAGGGATATAATTATCATTTATGACCAATCTTTACAGAATCGAAAACCTAGAAATTACTATGTAACAGTCCAAAAGGCGGTAATGACCCTTATATATAATCATGCATTTTACTAATTCCTTGGAGTGGAGTCTATGTACCATAGTTGCTAACGTGCTGAACTACGATATCGTTGTTAGCGAGTTCGAACTCCAGTCGCGCTATTCTGTTTAATTTCGGACTAATACCTTTGAGAAAAGTATGAACCCCATTATTTCTCCAGCTATAAGTTAAATAATACCTTTACTGTTTTTCTACAAATGTGGTTTTGGCACTCGATAACCCACAAAGGTGTGTACCCCCCTTATTTCTTTAATCTATGAGTTGAATAATACCACAATTTTTCTTCTGCAAAGATGCCTTTGGCACAAGAAAACCCACAAAGTTATCAGTGCCCTTATTTCCCCAGCTATAAGTTAAATAATACCACTACTGTTCTTCTCCAAGGATGGATTTGGCACTAGATAACCCACAAAGGTATGAACCTCCTTATTTCTCCATCTATCTGTTAAATAGTACCATTACGAGGAGCAAGAACGAACTCATAAGCGACGTTCTTTTATGGACCCCTTCACACGAACGTGCAAGTGTAGGACGACACCCTAGAATTTATCTTCAGCAGCTCTGTACGGACAGGATGTAGCCTGGAAGACCTGCTGGAAGCGATGGATGATAGAGACGGATGGCGAAAGGGAGTTAAGGAAATCCGTGCGAGAAGCACGACATGATGATGATGATGATGATGATAGCTCTGCTTCTACAAGGATGGCATTGGCATTAAACAACCCACAAAGGTATGCACCCTCTTATTTCTCCAACTTTGATATAAATGATACCACTACTGTTCTTCTAAAAGGGTGGCCGTGGCATTAGATAACCCATAAAGGTTGATATGTCATTTCCCAAGGAAACTGAAACCTTAAATTCATTTATTATCAACTGTAAAAAGTGAAAGTAAAGTCGGTGACCTTAGTCGAGTGTGACCCGAAGGCTCCCTTTTCAATAGCTACTACACCGAAGTGTAGGGAAGGGCGCCACTTCATTCCCTGGATTGCTTCATTTTACCCTTGATCCCTACCTTATATTGCTGAATGTTAAGCAAGGAGGCATCAATTACCATTTTTGAGTTTTTGGTATGACTCGACCGGGGATTGAACCCAGGTTTCCCGGGCCATTGGCGAACACTCTAACCATCATTCCAATGTCCGGTTATCAACTGTAATTGCCCATTTATAATCATATTTATTAAGTAATACGATTATCAGCTGAAAAGTTCATGAGCCGACCAAGATATTCTCATAGAATTTGACAAAATGAGCTTTATTTTTTTTAACATAGATCTCCATGAGGTCCACACATTTCTTCCATCGGCCAAAATACTGAGAAGTGTCCTGAAGCGTTGAGGAGACTTGTTGTTACTCCTTCAAAATCAATCAATAAAAGATACCAGGGATTTATAATTTCTTGAGAAATATTATACAATCAAAACTGATATTATTAGGTATTATTTATTACCAATCTCAACAGCATACTAGCTCTGTAACCAAAACTATATGTACTATTTCAAAA
>OY757947.1:20999894-21119894 GCA_963585895.1 Sepioteuthis lessoniana
ATATATTTATATATATATATAAGTAAGTTAGCGACCATAGTCGAGGGTGACCCGAAGGCTACCTTTTCGATAGCTACTACACCAAGGTGTAGGGGAGGGCGCTACTCCATTCCCTGGATTGCTCCACTTTACCCTTGAACCGTACCTTATAATGCTGAGTGTTAAGCAAGGTGGTATCAAGTTCCATTTTTAAAGTCTTTGGTATGACTCGACCTGGGATTGAACCCAGGTCTCCCGGGCCATTGACGATGTTATATTATATATATATATATATTGTGTTATATTATATATATATATATATATATATATATATATATATATATATATATATATATATATATATATATATTCTTTTTGTGCAAGCTTGATATACGAGTGTGGCCATAAACGTTCATAGGCTGAAAGGTTTGTGATAATGTCACATCTGCGGTTAAAGACTTTTTTACCAATGGAATCCAAGTACAGCACCATATGTGGACTTCAAAGTGGACTATACTGAAAAATAATACTTTTTTGGTCCCATTTCATAAGAGTATGGTAGTCAGCTGATTCTCATAATTGTGTGCCCTGGTGCTAAGTAATGAAAGGGTAAAACTTTTTTTTATATATATTTTGTGCTCATAAGTAAAGTAAGTAAATTTGGCGACCGTAGTCGACGGCGACTCAAAACCACCCTTTTCTATAGCTACTATTGGATTGCCCCACTTTACCCTAGATCTGTACCTTATAATGCTGAGTGTTAAGCAAGGTGACCTCAAGTACCATTTTTTGACTCTTTGGTAACTCGATCTGGGATTGAATCCCTGTCCCCCGGACCATTGGCGAAAATGTATTTATTTATATACGATAATATGCCAATGTTTATCTTTTCGATGTTTTGGTAAATCATTTTCAGGGGGAAGTTAAAATGCAATGTTATACTGCATCACCCGAAAATTGTTTTCCAATAAAAAGATGTGGATGGTGCTACCATTAGATAAATAAAAAGTTTGTCTGCGGGAGAGTCCAGTTTATGAATTCAGTGTTGTCGTATCATCATGAGTGTTAAAGATACAATCTCCTTATGGACAAGAGATTTAATAATTAACATTAGTTCTACATAATTGTGTTCTTTTAAGTACACAGTTTTTCATAGTATATGATGAATCGTTGACGTTTATTGCTTTCTATTGGTTATGTATATTTACGTATAATATTTTCAATAACTGGTTCTTCGCGTGTGGTTACAGTAAAATAGATTTATAGTTTGTTTTTTTATTAGGATTTAAGTATTTTTTAGAAAAGATGTTTTTATCTGGATTTAAGTTATTTTTTTTATAAAAAGATTTTTTTTATCAGGAATTAAGTTATTTTTAGAAAAACGTTTTTATTAGGATTTAAGTATTTTTTAGAAAAAATGTTTTTATCTGGATTTAAGTTATTTTTTTTATAAAAAGATTTTTTTTATCAGGAATTAAGTTATTTTTAGAAAAACGTTTTTATTAGGATTTAAGTTATCTTTTTTATAAAAAAAAACAATTTTTTATTATGAATTAAGTTATTTTTAGAAAAAATGATTTTTATTAGGATTTAAGTCTTTTTTAAATTAGAATTTAATTGATTTATTTTGTTATTTAATGGCATATAAACCTTCATGGGTTATTTAATGCGAAGTCCATCTTTCTGTAAGAACGGTTACGCTACTATTTAACCCATAGCTGGGTGGATAAGGGGGTTCATGCCTTTCCCAAGAGTATTTGTCCGAAAGTGAACGTAATAGCGTGACTGGAGTTCGAATTTGTTTACAACGATTCCGCAGCCCAGTGCTTTAACCATTAGACCACGAGGACAGCACCCCGTTCAGAATTTAAGTACTTCTATAAAAAAAAAAAAAAAAAACTTAAATCCTATTAAAAAAAACTATTAATCTATTTTACTGTAACCAACCGTGATGAAACGGTTAATAAGTTGTTGAAAATATTTCTTTTCTCGATTTGATATCCTATATGTGATTGGTTCTCTGCTAATGGCCACTAAGCAATTGTCTGAGTTTAAAAAAGATCAGATTGTAGCATACAATGATTGTGATATTGCAAAGAAACTGAATCGGCATTATTTATCAATAGGTGTTTTCCTTATAAGAAAACTGAAAATTATCATAAAAAATATCATGGCTTCAAAAGAAAAACGACTGCAACTGAAAATAGAAAAACTGTTAGAGCAGCAAAGCGGCAACGAATTTTAGCATTACAATATCTCAAAGATAATTTAAAGTGAAATGTTTCACCCAAAATAATTTGATGTCTGCTATCTGAGATTTTTCCTTTTTTCCCCCCAATAACCTAACTGTCCTTTCGGCTTGGGCTATAGAAGACGCCGATTGCACCTCTGCAGAGGGGATAAGACCCTCCTCCAATCAGTGTCCTGCAGAGGAGACTAAACCATCTGATGATGAAGCTTCTGTCCCGGAGCTTGAGGAAAATGTGAAGTACCTTTGATTGTCATTGCTCCCAGGTCCACTCTGACCTAGACTAGTACTATCTGTCCGGGTTGCATCAATAGATCAAATAGAAGTTATTATTATTTACTCCTTTAGAGTTTTTCACATCAGCGCCAGCTGATGGTCTTCCACTGGAGTTTAAGTGACAGCAAGTCTCCTCAAGTCTCCAGGACTCTTCTCAGTATTCTGGCCGTTCTCAATAATGCTGTCGTTTGGATGGTCTCCACTCGTCAGCCAACTTCCAAGTCCTCTGGGCCCTTTAATAATCTTTTAGTTACTGTGCCAAAAGCACCAATTACAATTGGTATAACTGTCACCTGCATGTTCCACAGTTTTTTCAATTCAAATCAGCTCTAGTTCGTTTAAAGATAAGGTTATCTACAAACTATTCGTTTACAATTCATATATATATATATATATAAATGATTAGCCATTCAATAATCTACAAGGGTTGATATACCACAAAGCTCAACGAACCAACCAAGTATCTAAAAGTGTGTGTGTGTGTGTGTGTGTGTGTGTGTGTGTGCGCGCGCGGAACATGAAATAAGTAAATCACATCTAAAATAGACAATTTTTGTCTGTCTCCAACTTAAATGCGTTTAAATGCATCATGTAACGTGTACATGATCAACTTTATTAACTCGTTTTTTTTTATTTAATGAAAACCTCTGCTGTCAAAATTTGCACAAACCATATATAAAAATATCTATATATCACATATTATATGTATTACATAATATCATATATAACAAAAATCTATCATGTAAGTATTCATATATATATATATATATATATATATATATATATATATATATATATATATACATATATTTATGTATATATAATGTGCACATTTTTACTTGTCTTTTGGAAGTAACGAAATGCCCCCCAAAAGTCAACTCTTCTGTCAAACGTTGTACAATATATATATATATTCTTCTTGTATTATTATTCTTGCAAATAAATTCTTTACAAAAATCCTATTTGTCTCTTAAAAAAACAGTGTTATTTATTGAACTGATGAAGTTTAAAGAATTGCAGTCCTGGATATGACTCTAAACAATCTGATGGTGAGGCTCTAATAATGCTGGAGCTTTGGGGAATGCGGAGTACCCCTTCATTGCCATTACTCACAGGTCCGCTCTGGCCCGGATTGGTAGCACCTGATAGGGTCCTATCTATGGGTCAAATAGAACTGTTTGACATTTAAACCGAATGCAAACAAATGATTTATGCTAAACTGAATTGTTTGAAATAGAACTGTTTGATCATTTAACTGTGCAAACAAATGACTGATGTTTAATTGAATTGTTAGTGATACAGAACAATAATTGGAACCATTTTACTTTGTTGACTTATGCTAAACTGAATTGTTTGAAATAGAACTGTTTGATCATTTAACTGTGTGCAAACTATTTAATTTCGTTGACTTATGTTTACAAATCGTATAGTGGGTGCGGAAGCAAAATTAGGAATATTCTAGTATAATAAACTACTTTTTTATAAAACAAAATTCATTTGAATTTTAAAAAATAAACAACAAAACAAATTCTTTAGGCATTTTATTCGAACCCTTCTCAATAGCAATCTTAAAGGAACCAATATTTGGATGCATACAGCCGGTGTATCGTCTAATATCAAGTGGTCCAGCCATATAATAGTACTGATACAACAACAACTTGGAAGACTTCCCGTTTTATCTTATCCAAGAGATCAGATTTCCACATGGTCTATCACCTGTCAGCAGAAGTCCATTCAATCACTATTTGATAAGTGAAATTTTGCTATCGAGATCACACTGAAAATATTGATTTCTGTCAGATCATCGAAGTTAAGCACTAATGAGCATGTTCAGTTCTGGATGGGTGTCTTTCAGTGCATGCTGTGCCAGATTTTTAAAAAAAGCACTATACTTTTTATTCTCACCTAAACTAGTTCCACGAGATTTTTTTTCTTGTTTTCTAAAATGAAAATCAATCAAAAGGCGAAGAAATTTGAGGCCATAAAGGACATAAAAATAGACTGTTGAAGTTTTGCACGATATAAAGAAGAAATTTCTATAGTGCTTCGACCATTTAAAAACTTACCTTTTTGGAACAAGTGAGTTGAATGCTATACATATTTTGAAGTGCTTGTGGTGTAATGATTATCGTCGTAGGAAATAAACACGGCGATCCGAGTTCAAATCCTGGATAAGGCTATTTGCATTTCCCACAGTGGTTATACCTTTGGGAAAGGTAATCAACTATTCTCCCTCCAGCTATGAATAAATAATAAGGGAGACTGAGCTCTTTAACCTTGGTCTCACGACCGGTATATGAGAAGGAAAACTCCGAATTAGAAGCTGTTGGATTCTGCTTAAAATTGACCTTGTGTCACACACTGCTTGTGCGGAGAGGCTGGTAAATACGTATATATTTTGAAGAAAATTGATTTTTATTTATTGTCACAATAATATTGTTACAAATTATCCAAACCAAAAAGGTTTGGATAATTTGTTTAATAATACATCAACTCCTAATGGATTAATTAATGCAGAAAATGAATTCATGATAAACTGAATAATAATAATAATTATTATTATTATTATCATTATTATTATTATTTGTACTCTTTTAAGAGTTTTTCACACCAACGTTAGCTGATGGTTTCTCACTTGAGTTTAAGTGACAACAAGCCTCTTCAAGTCTCCAAGACTCTTCTCAGTATTCTGGCTGATCTTAATAATGCAGTAGTTTGGGTGGTCTCCACTCATCCTCTTATTTCCAAGTCCTTGTACTAATCCTTTTGTGAATGTACCGAAAGCACCAATTACAATTGGTATCATCGTCACTTTCATGTTCCACAGCTTTTTCAATTCCCTAGCGAGGTCGAGGTACTTACCTCTCTTTTCACATTCTTTTAATTTCACTCTGTGGTCCGCCGGAAGAGCAAAGTCCACAATCCTGCAAGTTCTCTTTTGTTGTTGTTGTTGATTATTATAAGACCTAGTTGTCTGACCGAGATTTGGTAATCCGTTTGTATCTCGAAATCATAGAGGAGTTAGTGCGTCTCATTCTCTAGGACAGTTTCTAGGTTGTGCATATACCATTTGTTCGTATGGTCAAACTTCAACTTCTTGCACAATTCCCAGTGGATCACCCTGCCCACCCAGTCGTGCCTAATCTTATATTTTTTCTGTGCTAATTTGTTACATGCGATTGATGGTTTCGTCTCTATCACCACATAACCTACATCAGCTGTTTTGTTGCCTCTTATCTATTCTCACTTATAGCGTTGTTTTGTGCTGCTTTTAGAAGAGAATCAGTTTCTCTCTTAAGGTTTCCTTTTCTTAGCCACGTCCACGTTTTCTCGTGTGAGATGTCGCTTGTTAGTCGTTTAAAACGTCAATAGAGTTGTTTTTCTTCCCACATTGTTTTCTGGCTATTATTATTATTATAATACTTGGTAAACGATTATAGCCGCAGGTAACTTTATACAAATAATCTGCACACAGCTAAGGTTTCAAGTATTCCTATCTAATACTAATAATTTATATTCAATTATATGCTTTCAAGTAACTAATGATAATCCTTTGTTGACAATTATAGCTTCAAGTAACTTTATACAAATATTTTGCATATAGTTATATAGTATCAAGTCTTGCCATCAGCACGGATATCTCTGACCCTCTCTCGCCACCCATCCCTATTGTTCATCGCTTCCGGTAGGTCTTCAGGGCTACACCCCGGATCTACACAGAGCTGCTCTATGTAGGTTCGAGCTGGCCGCCCTGCTTTTGCTCGTCCATGTGATGGGGTCCACAGGAGTACATCACTTATAAGCTCATCTCTACTTCTCCAGCAGTGTCCTGCATGTCTGGTTCGTCTAATTTTGATAGTTTTCGTGATGGGTAGTAGGTGGCCGTATAGCTGCTGCTTTGTCGGGTGTCGTCTCCAGGACTTGTTCAATATTTCTCGCAGCATTCTTGTGTCGTTGCTGTCAAGCCTTCTCTCCATCTGTTTAGTTAGCGTCCATGTAGTGCATCCATATAACAGTATCAACACAACCGCTGCTTGGAAGAAACTGCGTTTCATTTTATCGGTCAGGTCTGACTTCCATATGATCGATAGCCTACCGATAGCTGTCCAAGCCTTTGCTAGTCGATATCTGTCTTGGTTGATGAGACACTGCTTCCGAGGTAGGTGAACTTGTCAACTAGTTTCAGAGAGCTACCGTTTAGTGTGGAGATGTCGCCTGTTTGATTAAAGCACATATATTCTGTTTTGTGTGCATCGACATGGAGGCAGCGGCTAGTTCCAGACTATGTAGTCGGATTTCGGCTTGGGCGGATGCATTTGCCAGAAGCGCTATGTCATTGGCGTAGTCGGCATCGGTAATTGTTTTTGCGGGGTATCTTCTGCTTCTTTCTTTTGTTAGCTTGAAACCATTTTCTTTGATTTCATCGATAGATGTTGTAAGCACGTAGTCTAAACAGATGATAAAGAGGTATGGGGCTAGTGTGTCTCCTTGCAGTACTCCTGCTACAATGTTGAAGTAGTCTGTGTCTCCATCCGGAGAACGTACTTTCACTTTGGTGTTTTTATAAAGAATCATTATGGCTTCGACGGTTTCTTTTAGTAGGTTGTATACAAGTAGAATTTGAAGGCCTTTGATCCCATTTACAATTCAATGCATCTCGAGAAAGCTAGATTTATTCAAACTGGTGTGCGGAAGTCTCTGTGACGCAGTGGCAAACGTGCTGAACTGTAACTTCATAGTAACTAAGTTAGAACTCTATTTGCGCTATTACGTTCATTTTCGGGCTAATACCCTTAGGAAAGGTATGTATCTCTTTATCTCACAATCTATTCGTTAAATATCTAATGTTTTTGTAGAAAAATGGCTTTGGGATTAAATAACACACAAAGGTTGATATGCCATTAAACAAAGAAGACGAAACCAAACCATTAAATGGCAGTAATTAATATACAGTGTGTGTTTTAAAAGGTATTGGGATTTGGTAGGTTTGCTTTGGGTTGTTTGGTTAATGGCATATCAATCTTCATGGGTTAATCGATGCCAAACCCATTCTTGTTGAACAGTAGTGATACTATTTAACTCATAGCTGGAAGGATAACGAAGTTCATGCCTTTTCCAAGGGTACTTATTTGAAAGTGAAGTATTGAAATTGAAACTGTATTTAATAAGAAAAAAGAACAAATATCCTGAGTATGATATTTAACTGCATCTGGTGGTGACATTACTCTTACTAAAATTTGAACGTGTCCTTGGTATGACATTAAACAATCTGATGGCAAGGCTCGGAGAAATATGGACTACCCCTTCATTGGCATTGCTCCTAGGTCCACTATGACCCAGAATGGTAGCACCTCATAGGGTCTTCTATATGAGTCAAATAGAACTGTTTGACATTTAAACTGTGTGCAAACAAATAACGTTTGCTAAATTGAATTGTTAGAAATAGAAATTTGATCACTTAACTGTGTGTAAACAAATTGTTTGTGATACATAGCAATACTTGCAACCATTCAACTGTGTCCAAACAAATGATAAATTGTAAAATAGAATTATTCCTGATATATAGAAATATTTGAAACCATTTAACTGTGTACAAAAGAATGAGCTCAGGCTCGTTTAAAAATGTATTTACCAAATGAGTTTACAAATCATTAAATATATGTATAAAGAGGATTTGGCATTAAATAACCCACGACGGCTGATATGTCATAAAACCAAACCACACCAAATCATATATATTTAATATATATGTATAAAGAGGATTTGGTATTAAATATTCAATAATGGTTAATATGACATAAAACCCTAACAAATAAAATCGTATATATTTAATATATATGTATATAGTGGATTTGTCATGAAATAACCCACAACGGTTGATATACCATGAAAACAAACCAAACCAAATCAAACGAAATCATATATATTTATCAGATGTATAAAGAGGATTTGGCATTAAATACTCTACAATGGTTGATATAGCATAGAACCAAACCAAACCAAATCATATATATTTAATATATATGACTAAAGAGGATTTGGCATTAAATATTCAATAATGGTTGATATGACATAAAACCCAAACAAACGAAATCGTATATATTTATCAGATGTATCAAGAGGATTTGGCATTAAATAACCTACAATGGTTGATATGCCATAAAACCTAAACAAACCTAAATTTTAAAGTATTTTTTATTCATTTTGTATCAATTTTTCTCGTTAAATTTCTTTGTGGTTTTGTGTACTGCGTGCTGAATTAATCATAGCAATTCTTATTGAACTATTCCTCAAAGTATAATGTCTTCTACAGGTTTATCAGTTATTTCAAATTATCCTTATATATTCTTTTTCTTCCTCTCTCAAATTTTCATAAGCATATTGTAATATAGATATAGTTCTCTTAGTATATTTAATATATTACATGGATGAGTCAAAATTTTTTCAATATTTTGGTGACATGACGAACACTTTGGCTTCTGCTGATGCTTTTGCCGTGATCATGAAAGTGACAAACCATGCTGGACTGTGAGATGCCGAGCTCAACTGATACTCTCCAAATGTTGCTCGCCAGATTTGCTTCTATGGCTTGAAGCACGGCCTTGAGGCCCACGGCTTTAGGCCTACCTTACATTGTCTGATCATCGAGATTCTTGCCACATTGAACCATCTGGTTACAGTATTATGATCAACTGCACCTTCACCTTTTGCACAACAAATATTTTTGGTTGCTTTAGAAGCATTAAAGCCCGGTTTGAACTCATAAAGCGTTAGTTCTGATATTTGTCCATGCTGCATATTCAATCGTGTGGCTGTCAAACCACACACAGAATAAAACAATTCACAGCATATCCATACTTACCAACCCCTCCGCAAGGTCAATTTTTAAACGATGTTTAACAGGTTTGAATTCAGAGTTTTCCTTCTCCTAGACTAGTTGCCTCACCAAGGCTAAAGAACCCAGTCTACCCCACTATTTACCCATAGCTGGAGGGAAAATAATTGGATTCATACATTTCCCAAGGGTATTAGTGTCATGTGAAATGCAATCAGCCTCGTCCAGGATTTGAACTTGTATCGTCGTGTCCATTTCCTACGACGATAACCATTACACCACGGGCACCTCCAAATTCACAGCATATCAGGGCACCAACTACCACCCTACTGCCAACCAAAGCTGGATACCTTCATTAGCATGAATTGCTTCAGTCACATAATATGCAGGTGTGTCTATAAGATAACGTCAGTTTTGATGGCATACCCCATATATTGAAGTGTATATATGTATTCAGTGTGTTCATAAAATCCTGCTGTAGTTTCCAAACTCACATTGTACAAATGACTGAATTATTTTGTATGAAATGAATGAATGTAGATTGGTTTGGTTTCTTCTTTTAATGACATATAAAACTTCGTGGGTTATTTAATGCCAAAGCCATCCTTCGAGAAGAACAGCAGTGATGCTATTTAACCCAGAGCTGTGAGTATATGGGGGTTCATACCTTTCCCAAGGATATTTGTTCGAAAGTGAATGTAATAGAGCGACTGGAGTTCGAACTCGCATACCACGATTCCTCAGACCAGCGCTTCAACCATAACACCACGAGAGCGCCTCCCGTATGAATGTAATTCCGAAAAAGGATTGAATTCATTTACCTTAGTTTTTCGAAAAAAATTCTCAAAAAAAATATAGGGAAGTAGAGACTAACACGCTTGACTGCAACATCGTAGTAAGCAAGTTCGATCCCCAGTCGCGCTATTACGTTCACTTTCTTATTAATACATTAGGGAAAGGCATGAACTCTCTTCTCCTCCCAGGGGTATTTGTCGGCCGTCACATTAACCGGACGAGTGTGGCACAAGGCTTTTTAATGGTGGGACCGGGCGCAGGATAGTAGCCCAGACGCGCCCGGCGGTTCCAAAATGCCTCTGGCCCCGTCGGCATTCTCCTAAAAAGGGGCGCCTCAGGCACCAGGCGATAAATCTAACTCCTCCAAAGAGGGGTAAAACCTGGAGGGAGGGCCCCCTGAGGCTCGAGGTATGTCCAGAGACGAGACACACCCGACCAGATCCGTGCTGCTGACACCATGACAGGCCGAAGTGTGTCCCATCAACTGGATTCTGCTGAGTGAAATCAGCTTTAGTTTAAATAGCCCCACTACTGGTCTTCTACAAGTATGGCTTCGACATTAAATAATCCTCTAATGCTATTAAACCAATTAACTAAAACCAAGCAACAAAAAAAATATACATATATATTTTATAATTTGACCGGCCCATTGGCTTAGTAGTAAGAGTGTTCGCCAATGACCCGAGAGACCGGAGTTCAGTCTCAGGTCGAGTTATACCAAAGACTCAAAAAGTAGTACTTGATACTTTCTTGCCAACACACAGCATTATAAGGTACGTTTTAAGGATAAAGTTGAACAATCCAGGGAAAGGAGTAGCGCTCTCTCCTACATCTTGGTGTAGTAGCTATGGAAAAGGGAGTTTTCGATTACTATCGCCAACTGACTTAACTATATTTTGTGATTTATCTAATTGTATCAATTAGGGAAGGTTTCCTGAGAGTTCAAGACTCAGCATGAAAAATGTCTCCGTAAATATAGCAGTTATGCTGAAGTGCAATAATCAAAAAGTACATCAAGAATACAAATTTTAAAGGTGAAGTTTCATTTAGATTTTACTAAATGATCTATCATTTGCATAACGTAAGTTATCAAAACTGTTGTAAACATACTGTATGCGTGTGTATGTATGTATTCATGAAAAATTAAAAAATGTATGTATGTATGCATACAATGTATATATGTATGCATTTATCTAATGCCTTTAGCACATGGTTAATTTTTAAGTAGAGTACAGCTTGTTTGAATTCAGAGTTTTCCTTCTCCTAGATTGGTTGCCTTAC
The DNA here is from genome assembly GCA_963585895.1 of Sepioteuthis lessoniana. NCBI lineage: Eukaryota > Metazoa > Mollusca > Cephalopoda > Myopsida > Loliginidae > Sepioteuthis > Sepioteuthis lessoniana. The sequence continues at coordinate 21,011,309 of OY757947.1, forward strand.
CAAAGTGAGAGAACTCCGTCTACACTACTATTTACATATAACTGGGGAAGAAAAGATGAATTCATGCCTTTCTCAAAGGTATGAGCGAAAAGTTAAATACAGTGTTGTCTAGGATTTGAACCCAGATCGCCAATTACATTTCCAATACAATAACCAATACGCTAAGCATGCCTCCTTGTATATTTTTATGTCTGATGGTTTGGTTTGGTTTCTTTGTTTAATGGCATATCAACTCTTTTTAGGTTATTTAATGCCAAAGCCATTCTCCGAGAAGAACAGTAGGGGTACTATTTAACCCATAGCTGGGAGGATAAGGGGGTTCATACCTTTCCCAAGGGTATTTGACCGAAAGTGAACGTAATAGCGTGACTGGAGTACGAACTCGCGTACTACGATTCCGCAGTCCACCGCTTTAACCATTACACCACGAGGACACCCCCTTTTATGTCTGAGTGCATATCTATACATATATATATATTTGTGAACACACGTACACATACACACAGATGCATAGGTGTGGAAGGGTGAAGGCGCCCGTGGTGTAATGGTTACCGTCGTAGGAAATTGACATGGTGACCCGGGTTCAAATCCTGACTGAAGCTGTTTGCATTTCACATAGCGCTAATACCTCTGGAGAAAGGTATGAATCCAACTATTCTCTCTCCACCTATGTGCAAATTGTAGGGCAGATTGAACTCTTTAACTTTGATATGGCAACCTGTTTAAAGGAAAATTCTGAATTAAAACCTGTTAAACTCAGCTTAAAAAGTGACCTCGTGCTCCATCCTGCTCGGCTAGGTATATATATATATCGGTCCTTATCAAGTTTCACCGACAGCACAGATTTCCTTGACTCTTTATCTCTCTCCATCCGTCCCTATCATTCATAATTCCTGATAGGTCCAAACTACATCCAGTGTCTGCACAGGGCTGATTTAATAAATTGCTGGTTGGCCAAAACTGGTATGTTCATGTGTAGGAGTCCATTGGAGAATATCGCTTATGATATTATGATATCGTTCTTCTATTTTTCAGCAGTGTCCCTCATGCCTTGGTCGTCTTACTTGAATGGTTTGTGAGATGGGAGGTAAGTGACCGTATAGCTGCTGTTTTTGGGGGGGGTATTCAAGAAAGCACGCAGCATTCTTGTGTAGTTTCCACCTAGCTTTTTCTCTATGCATTTTGTTAGCGTCTATGTAGTGCATCTATGTAGTAGTATGGACACAGCTACAGCTTGGAAGAAATACCGTTTAATATTATCGGAAAGATCAAATGTCAATATGATCGATAATCAATCAATAGTGTTTCACACTTTCACTATAAATATGTATATATCAATTTGAGTCGATGAGATGTCGCTGCCGAGTTATGGGAACTGATCCTCTAATTTTAGAGGCTTGCCACTTTGAGTGGAGATGGCTCATTTTGTTTAGAACACAAGTACTCTGTTTTATTTGGATTCACGTAGAGGCTAATTCTCACAAATACACCAGCCCAACCAGAATCTCTATTGCATGACCTCAAGCAAGCAGAGAAGCACATACAAAAGTAATTCGTGGCCAAGGTTATCTGCATTTCGCTATGCTCTAATGCCCTCGAGAAAGCTATGTATCCATCCGTCCTCCATAAACTCATTGGGTAAATAGAAAGGCACGCTGGATTCTTTAGCCTTAGTAAAATGACCAGTCTAAGAAAAGGCAAATCAACATAAAAATGTATATTTAAGCCAGTCGTAAACGCTGTTAAAAAAAAAGGGCCTTGTTCCAAACCCTGCCTGTCGCGGAGAGGTTGCGTAAATCCATAAAGTAGTATTTTCTTTCCTTGCCCTTCGTTATTTTCTTTGGGTGATCATGTCTCTCCTCAGTGAACTCTCTCTACTTGTATCCATATCTTATATAATTAACTTCTATTGTTAGTTTATAAGTAAGTAAAGTTAGCGAACGTAGTCGAGGGTGACCCGAAGGCTCCCATTTCGATCGCTACTACACCAAGGTGTAGGAGAGGGCGCTATTCCTTTCCTGGATTGCTCCACTTTATCCTTGTTCCGTACCTTATAATGCTGAGTGTTAAGCAAAGAGGCATCAAGTACCATTTTCTGAGTCTTTGGTATGACTCAACCTGGGTTTGAATCCAGGTCTCCCGGGCCATTGGCGAACATATCACGCCAATATCCGGTATTAAGTTTATATTACACATATATTTTCTTTTCTTCTTCTTCTTCTTCTTCTTCTACCACATTTTCTAGGCAAATGATGACCTTGTATTTCTACAGTTTTGATGACAACATTTTTCATCATATTTGATAATCTAATTAATAAGCCTTTCGCATGAACATGTCCAAGTTCTTTTTCATTTGTTAGCTTATTTCTATTGGATCATTTCAATATTCTTCTAAGAAAACACATTTTTACAGCTTTGAATTTGTATGAAATTCTTGTTTTACAAGAAATCAGTCGATTTAAATCACATTGCAAATTTGGAATAGAATTATCTTCCTTTTTTTCCTGAGTGAAAACTAAAAAGAATAAATGTCTTTCATAAACATTTCTTTGGAATCAAAACCAGAATTTGCAAAATTGGAACAATAGGACTTTATTTATTTATTTTGCTCTTTCCTCATTTAGGATTTACACTGGGAAAGTGATCCTTGGAAAGGCATCGCATTTGTTATACGAGTGTGTGTAGTACACAGCCAAACTTTAGACAATTCATGAATAAAATCTAAAAACCAATAAACAAAGAGTTTACTAAGAGCCCCAGTGCTTTCTCCAATTTTTCTGGGTGAATACTTGACATTGTAAATTTAGAACAGAACTCATTTCCCTTTTCTTCCGGACTGAGAATGAAAATTAGGACTTCAGAACAGATGTCACACACACACACACACACACACACCCTGATCATTTGTTTTGGGTTTTTTATTTAAAGGCATATCAACCTTCTTGGGTTATTTAATGCCAAAGCCATCCTTCTTGAAGAACAGCAGTGATTCCATTTAACCCATAGCTGAGACCCAGATCATGTTTTTTATTTTCATTTTGAATAAAAACCAGAATTTGCTAATTTGGAATAACGGAACTTTTTTGCCCCTCACTTAGGATCCAGATCCTCGGAAACTTAATTTTTCTTTTGTCATTTTGAGATTTTTTTTTTTTTGTTCTTTTTCTTGCTCTTCACTTAGGATCCGGATTCTTGAAACCTTCATTTTTCTTCTTTTTTTCTTGTCCCTCACTTAGTGATCTGGAACTTTGAAACCATGAGTTTTTTTCTCCTCAGTTAGAATCTAGAACCTTGGAACCTTCTTGCCGCTCACTTGGGAAACGGAACATTGGAACCCTTATTTTTTCCTCATTATTTAAAATCGAAAAACTTTCTTTTGCCTCTCACTAAGGATCAAGAACTTTGGAACCTTCGTTTTTGGGGGGTGGGAGGCTACTCACTTACAATCCGGAAATTTGGAACTTTCATTTATTTGCCTCTCAGTTTGAATCTGGAATCTTAGAACTTTGGGTTTTGTTTTTTTTTCTTTTTTTTTTCTTTTTTTTTTTTTTTTTTGCTCCTCTCTTAAAATCTGGAACATTGGGACATTCTTTTATTCCTCCCAATTATAATCTGGAACCTTGGAAACTATTTTTTCTTTTTTTGATCCTCACTTAGGATCCGGAACCTAGGAACCTTCCTTTTTGCCTTTTTGCCATTGGAACCTTCTTTTTTTCCTTTTTGAGTCCAGGATCTTGGAACCTTCTTTTTTGCTTCTCAATTAGAATCTGGAAATTTGGAACCGTTTTTCTTTCCTTGGCCCCTCACTTAGAATTCGAAACTTTGGAACCTTTTTTTTTTTTTTGCTTCTCAATTAGGATCCGGAACCTTGGAACCTTTTTTTTTTTTTTTTTTGCCTCTTACTTAGGAGATAGAAAACTGAAGTGAATTCTCTGTGAATGGTTCCAGAACAATGGAACCTTCTTTTCTTTTCTTTTTATTCTTGCTTTTTTACTTTACTTATGATTTAGAGAATATAAATGTAATCCCTAGAAAAGATCTCTTTGTCAAACAAGTGTTTGTGATGCATAGCCAAGTTTTAGGCACTTCATGAATACCACGCCCCACCTTCAAAAACATGCAAGATTTGGTTACTTTGTTTAATGGCATATCAACCTTCGTGGGTTATTTAATGCCAAAGACATCCTCCTAGCAGTGATGCTATTTAACCAATAGCTAGGACAAAAACATGCAAGGCAGCAAGGCAAATAAATAAAGAAAAGAAAAACACATGTACCAAGTCAACCCTTTTTTAATGACAGGTATCTAAGGACTGTTTTAATAACAACAGCAGCAGCAGTAACAGTTCTCATTTTCATCTCTTCCTCGTTTTTCTTTACTCACATGCCAAGTCCGGATCTTTTCACAAGCGAGGAATAAAAAGAACCACTTCAGATCCATCTTGTACAGTCCCTGGTTTTTAGATTTGTTTTTTGTTTTTGCTTATTTTCTCTTTGGTCTTGGGGGGAGAGGGAGATGAAACAGGAATTGATGGGCAAAGGTTGAGGTTAGCCCAAAAACCCACACAAAATAATTATTCTACAAGTGAATTATTTTTATAATTAATTCAATTTTTTTTTTCCGATTGTATAATACAGAAATAAAATAAATTAGTCCATTGTTTACCTATTTTTTTTTAATTAATTAACTGTTTTTTAATATATATTTTTTTTGTTGTGTTTTTCATTAGTTTTTTTTCTATATCTCATACTTCCGCTTTGGATTGAGAAAATGAATAAATAATCATGTTAAATAAATAATAAATAAATTAGATCAATAAATTAAACGAAGAAACATTTACATAATCACTTTCACTTTCAAATCTAAAAAATAAGAATTAGAAAATAAACGGATAAATTATTAAAAAAATATGAAAAACAGAGATTGAACCCTTGGATCTGGAAGTGGCAGTCTGCCAGACTGAAGGGTTTTTCCACTAACGTCCCCAATAGCTGTAATCAAATGCTAACAGCAAATGGATCAGTGTAGTTACCAATAGAAATACTATCTGCCATTCAGGAAGATACCTGAAAAAAGAAAAAAAAATGATTAATTTCTTATATATTCAATAGGGTAAAAAAAGTGAAATGTTTTGCAATATTTTTATAACGTAAGGTACAACTGGGCAGCTTAGAAATCGGGAAGTTAAGAAACTACACAAGACTGTGGGATACCTAATACTTTCTGATTGCTATTCGTCGTATTTGCCATAATGGCTTGAAGCACAGCCTCGGAGTTCACGGTTTTAGGCCTACTTCATCTTGCCTGAACCATCTGGCAACAGTATTTGGATCAATTGTGTCTTTGTCTTTTACACCACAAATGTTTTTGGTTATTTCTGTGGTATCATGATTGATTTCGAACTCGTAAGGCATAAGTTCCCAAATTATACAATGTAGCATGTTCATCAGCAGCTTTTAAATCATGCACAAAGTGAAGCAATAAACAGCATGTCAGCACACCAACTACCTCGAAACTACTAACCACAACGGATAGGGCACCTCGGGTGGTGTAATGGTTAGCAAGGTAGACTAGCAAACCTACACGAGTGAGTTCGATTCTCATTGGGTGTCCAATTCATGCGGCCTTGTGCTACATCTAAGCAAAAAGCTTAGTAAATTACCACAACGGATACTTTGAACTGTGTGGTCACATGATATACACAGTGAAAACTAGTATGTGTCAAAATATTGCAAAACTTTTGACTCACCCTAATATTTTGTTATATTAAGTATTATCTATCAATATTATTTCTTTTGACTTTCATTTTCTTTTCTTTGAATAAGTTGGTTTTTAATGCAAATCACTCTTGTCATGATTCTACAACAGCCAAAAATGATCTGAGTGAAAAATGATAAAGGATATTCTCTTAATAAGATTTGAACTCATGTTCCTTTTGCCACCAGGAAAGCCAGAGGGAGTTTCCTTACCAGATATTAAAAGATCAAAGAAAATAATTATCAAAATCTATGGTTGATGAAATTAGGTGTTAGACATAATTCAAATTATAGTTATGTAATGTTTAATATAAACTATATATATATATATATATATATATATATATATATATATATATATATATATATATATATAACATTCTTTAAAAATATTATATCATAAAAATGTTAGATAGATAGATAGATAGATAGATAGATAGATAGATAGATAGAAATAAAACAAAAAAATATTTTTTTTAAAAACAGAAATTTTGAAAAAAAAAATTTTAAACTGCACACAGAGACATTATTTTTGAAAATTTCAAAATTTTTTAACTCTTATGCAGGGCTCTAAAATTTTAAAAATCTACAATAAATACATAAACAATTTTTGAGAAAAAAATTAATAAACAAACAAATAAAATAAAATAAAATGAAATAAAAAGTAAAAATTTTCGAACACTAATAACTTCACACACATTTTGAAACGGAACGTTACTAATAACAGAAGGTTAAGAATTTTCTCATGTTTTTTTCGTTTCATTTTTCATTTGAAAAATAATCTTTTGAATGAGACAAAATCACATAACATAGAACTAAAGATGGTTGTAAAAAAAAGGTCAACATTGGCATATTAATCTTATATAGATAAATACATCCTTGAAGATAGATAGATAGATAGAAAGATAGATAGATTGATAGATAGATAGATAGATATCATAGGCACATTTTCAACGCTGCTGGGTGACTCAGTTTTTTCCTATTGATCGTATATGCTACAGATTAATAGTCACCTAATAGATTGACTTTGTCTCTCCGTTATCGTAACTTAAATATACATGTTCTATGACCAATATTGAGTAGTTTTTATTTATAATATAGCAAATTACATAATTTACGCACCCGCACACCTATATATATATATTAATTTTGAAACCAGTGCTAATGTACTTAAATGTCTTTAGCTACTGACGCTATTTATCGAAACAAATTCGAAAAGTAAACGCTACACAATACAACAGTACAAACTCTCATTCTTACAAAGTAGTATTGTACATTCAAAAGTTACATCACTTTTGTAATACCTCCTCCTCTGATGATGGCCCAAAGTTGGGCAGAAAGTACTTGGGAAATAACTAATTATGGAAGGTTTATCAACCAATTCCCGCCGAATATCATAAGATCAATACGGCAATTCGAAAGGATTAACAAAAAATATGTAGACAAAAAATGTCTATTATATTCGTGTGTATGTGTAGTTAGGCAGCAGCCCTTCATTTAAGCATGTTTGATTAAATAATAAAGACATGTTTTGTCTATATAATTTTATTAGGATCCTTTGAAGTTTCCTGACAAGTATTTTGGAGTTGGAGTTGGTAGATGAATTTACCGATATTGTCCCGAGCGCTTTCGAACCCTTCATAGGCCATCCTCAGGGGTTATTTATGGATGTAAAGATTGTTAGTTTTTTTTTTTGTTTTGTTTTTGTTTTTTAAGATTTTAAAGTTTTTTAAAACTTTGCAAAAATTACGTAAAGATATATTTGGATTACACTGAGATGCTGATCACATCAAATGAATTTAAAATAGAACGCTATCAACAGATATAGAATATTTATCAAAAGAAATAGACTTTTTTTATTTTTCTACCTTTTTCACTTCATTAACAGCTAATAAAAAAAACTAAAGGCATTTCAAAACATTAAAAGTCGTATATATGTTCAAATATCTCTTGGGAGACTGTGTCTCCAACGAAAATAAAACATACGTTGGTCTTACCACTACGACTCTTTCAAGACGTCTTACTATACACCTTAATGATTCTAGTTCTATAGCCCTACATCTTAAAAGCCACTCTGTCTTTAAATCCAAATTTCAAAAAATCATTCTTGAAAACACTGCTATAATAGCACACGAAATTAATAAGACATGATTACAAATCCTAGAAGCTCTACATTTAAAAACAAGAAAAATACTAGAATAGAAGTAACTTCGAAAATAACGACAATGTTTTGAAATGCCTTTTGTTTTTTTGCTTTGTCTTTTTTTCTTATTTGCTATTGATGAAGTGAAAAAGATAGAAAAATTTTAAATATTCTAATTGTAGGTTATTTAATGCCAATTCCTGTTTATACAGGCATATAACAAATATATGGTTTGTAAACAAACTGTTTGTTGGTGACATCATTTTTAAAAAACTTATTTGTTTGCACTCAGTTAAATGGCTTCAAGTATTGCAATTTATTGTTTGCACACAGTTAAATGGTTTCAAGTATTGCTATCTAACAAAAATAATTCAATATATCAGTCATATTTTACTCACAGTTAAATTGTTTTATGTATAGTAAATGATTAAACAGTTCTATTTGACCCATAGATGAGAGTCTAACTGGTAAAACAACGCCGGGTTTGAATGAACCTGGGACTAATAGGAATGAAGGGGTACTTCATATTCACCAAAGCTCTAGGACAGAAGCCTCACCAAAAGATGCAGTTTAATGTCATTCTCAGGCCACTAGTTCCATTTAATCCACAGATGGGACCCTAACAGGTACTACCACTCAGGATCTAAATGAACCTGGGACTAATGGCAATAAAGGGGTTCTAAACATTCCCAAAAGTTCCAGGACTGGAACATCACCATCAGATGGTTGTTTCATTTACTGGACATTCGTTGGAAGAGGGGAGAAGGGGGTCGGCAGAGATGCAGTCGGCGTATTCTCTAGCCCCAACCAACTAGACTTCGGGGTATACAATAAGAGTAACTCTCCCTCCTTTACTGTCTGCCAAGGGCATCCTGCTTCAACGTGTCACCTTGGAATAAGCCTTTAGCAAGATTTCCACAATGCACTACTTATTAATGACCACAGAATAACAATATAAGAATTATCTTATATGGAAGTTTCATTATTAGATCCATCATGTCTCGGAAACACAACAAGGCGTATAATTAATTATTTATCTGTATCGAGCTGTGAACAATAATGGTCTTTTCTGCTAGGTATTGCTTGTTATAGTCTATATTTAGGAATAACCTGAAACATTCTCAGCAGTGCACAACACCTTAAGGATAAACATGATTTCATTAGTTTAATAATAAAGCATATTTATTATTAATCATTGTCTCGTCTTTTCTTCATCTCAGCGTTGCTTTTTATAACTTTCTAAGTTGAATCTTCTCCAACCATTAAAGTAAGTAACATCTTCACTGTTAACCCTATGCGGGAATCAAGTATACTTAGATCTGTTCATGAGTGCTTGAGACACGGAAAACAAGTTATTTCATTTTTTTTTTCTGTCCATGCAGTAGTTTAAATAAATCTCGCAGCAACATGGCTTCCCGCTGAATGTTTGAGCTCCTCTTTTTTTAAAATTAGGAACAAAAAACATAATATTAACTTTGTAGTTTAACCTTCACTGCAAGGGAGTGTATTCGGTTCCGTGCATGTGAACTTTGAACAAGGGGACTGAGTTTACTCGTTTTTGGTAGTGGGATACTTTCCAGAATTTCCCCACATTTCATATGACCTTGTGTGACACGACGTACGGTTGAGTACTTAATTAATATGTAAAAATTAGAATTTATGAAATATATTCTAATTAATATATATATATATATATATATATATATCAAAAACAAAAAAAAAAAGATCCTTAAAATAAGTATCTTTTTTATTCAAGGCTTATATGACCTAAAAAAAACTGGTTGATCGTTCCTAAAGGTCAGTTAAGTGCGAGACAATCGTTTTTGATTTTAAAGGTCAGTTAAGTGCAAGAGAATATTATTACACATGGAACTTCAACAACAAAAACGCCTGAAAACATCATTAAAAATTTTTAAAAACTCTGTATCTTATTCAACTCCACTATAACAGGCAGAACATGATACAAGCTCAGTTTTTAAGTAGAGAACAGCCATTTTGAATTCAAAGTCCTTCTCATTGACCAGTTACTGTAACAAGGTTAAAGAAATCAGTCTGCCCTACTATTTACTCACAGCTGAGGAAAGAAGAGATGAGATGTATTCATCTCTTTTCTGAGGATGTTAGTGCCAAGGTGAAATGCAAATGGCCTTCTCTAGGATTTTAACACAGATCAATATTTCAAATTAATGTCCTTTGTTTGGAATAAGAAATAGCTATCATCACATTTCCAAGTCAATAAAATCTTTTTTAATGAAAGATCATAGCTAAACACTGAGACTAAAATAAGTGTTTTTTGTTTGCTTGTTTTTTGTTTGTTTATTTTTTGTTTGTTTGTTTGTTTTTTGTTTGTTTGTGTTTTGTTTTTTGCTCGCCATTTTATTTGAAGGAATAGAATCAATCTGACAACTATTATTAATAAAATTCTAAAATTTGATTATTCGAGAGTTACCTTAGATAAAATTTCATCTTTAGATGCATTATATCTGGAAGCATTACATGACATATAATTAATTATATTATTAATGGTTCCAATGATATGTCCACAACCCATCTCAATTGTGATTGTATGAGAAAGGTTTCTATGTCTCCAATATGGTACTGAGTATAAAGAGATCATAGTTTGAGATTCTGTCTTGCAATGTGTATCCACAGACTGAGCAAAAACAACTCAGGTGAAAAGTATCAACTTGGTTCATTTGTGATCAATAGGGAGTCCAGGCTTCTGATCACTACAAAACAATGGTGAATATGACCACATTGCAAATTACAGTCTTTATCTTAAGCTAGATTTAGGATAATCATGACATATCTTCAATGGAGCATACAACTCCTTCAAGATATTCTTTAATTCTAAAATGAAGCATTTTTTAATTAATTGTTCTCTAGTCTCAACCCTCCAACCACTAAAGTTGTCGTTTAGTAAACTTTGCATAAGTTCAAAAGTATAGGACACCCAGTGAAAATCAAATTCACAAGCAATGATCTACTGTCCTAGCCTAATCACACCCCATATGAGGTTTGCTTCCAGCACAGCACCCCACATTAAAACAACCTTGTGTCCCATTTTGGCCTCATGGGGAGTCAAATACATCTAACTCATTCACCATAGCATCTGTTAAGGTGCTCTTCAATCATATATGTAAATTCCATATGTTAAATACATTATAAGGCTGAACATCCAGAGTCCATGAGGGTACCCTCATGATAAAATGGTTAAACCGATGAACTGTGGAATTGTAGTAAGTGAGTTCAAACTCCAATCGCACTATTATGTTCATTTTCGGACAAATACCCTTGGGAAAGGTATGAACCCCCTTATCCTCCCATCTATGGGTTAAATAGTACCACTACTGTTCTTCTTGAAGGATGGCTTTGGTGTCAAATAACCTACAAAGGTTGATATGCCACAAAACAAAAACTAGAGTCCATTTTTATATCTTCAGACATAAAGATTTAACAAACTTATAAACTACCATTCACAAAAAAAGGCTAGCTTAGATTTGATAGAAGGCTTCATGTGAGGTTGATTGATTGATTGATTATAGCATTTCAAATTATCCTCAGTTATTTCATGCCTAGAAGTTAGGGAATCATGATAATTGTTCGTTTACATTTTTGGAAGCTGTTTCTGAAGATTTTTTTTGCATACAGTAATATGATATCAAGTATTCCCATCCTATACAAATAGTTTTCACACAGTTATATAGTATCAAATATTCCTATCCAATATAAATAATCTGCACATAGTTATATGGTTTCAAGTATTTCTATGTAATACAAATAATTTGCACACATGGCTTCACATATTCTTATTGAATATGAATAATTTCTAAACAGACCTATTTGACCTATTGATGAGACCCTAACCGGCACTATCACTCCAGACCTGAGAATAATGGCAATGAAGTGGTACTCTACACTTTCCAGCACTACAGAACAGAAGCCTCACCATCTGATATAGTTTAGGGTCATGCCCAGGATGCCATTTTTTTTTAAATGAGTCTTATCTCTCTGCAGAAGATAAAAATTTGGTGACATTAGTCAAGGGAGACCTGAAGGCCCCCTTTTTCAATAGCTACTACACCAAAGTGTAGAGGAGGGCGTTACTCTATTCCCTGGATTGCTCCACTTTACCCTTGATCCTTACTTCATAATGTTGAGTGTTAAGCAAGGCAGCATCAAGTACCATTATTTGAGTTTTTGGTATGACTTGATCTGGGATTGAACCCCAGTCTCTCAAGCCATTGGCAAACACTCTACCCATTAAGGCCAATGGAGATACAGACAGCATATTCTAATCATTGTTGACAGGACACTGCTGTCAATTAAACTGCAAGACTGGCTTGTCAACTATCACATCATTATTGTACCCTCACTTCTTTGATAGTTTGTAGATACACAGATAAATTCCATATATTTAAATTTATTATGAGACAAAGACACAAGCAAACATAAAAAAAAATGAATAGAATTGGACTTACATTTCTATTTTAATATTGGGTGAAGGAGAAATGGCTAAACACTCAATCCTGAACAATAGACGGGGAGGATTTTATGGTTTCAACCACCTCTGAAGTTGTTTCAACAGAAGTGACCACCTCGGAAGTTGTAGTAGTAGTAGTGACGACTTCTTCAATTACTTCTTCATGCTGCACCGTTTCCGTAGAATGGCTTTTAATTTCAGTGCAGATGGCACCATCTGTGAAATCTTTTGTTGATAAAGCATCAGCGGAACCAGACTCGATGGCTGTCTGCTGGCTTCCTTGAGAGGTGGTGGAGGAGGCGGAGGAGGCGGCGGCGGCGGTGGCAGTGGTGGTGGTGGTGGTGGATGATTCAGCACTCTTCAAAGAATCTTTTCTCTCCTGTAGACTTGAGGTAGCACTGGTAACAGACTGCTTTCTCTCCTCTATGGCTGGAGCCGTTCCTGTGAGGGCCTCAGCGGAAACTTTCTCAGAGGTGATGCTTCCCGAGGATTCAACAATTTTCGAGGAGGTTGCCATCACAGTTGATTCAGTCTGCTGGACTTCGCTAACAGTTTTCTCTTCCTGAACCATCATCTCTTGGCTTACACTTGTAACCGTGGTTATTTCTTTGCTCATGCCGGTCATTTCCTGTGGCACACTTGCTTTTTCTTCACTAACTGACACAGCTTTGGCTTCTTGAACCTCTGATTTACTGACCGATGTAGTTTTCTGGGCAGTTTCTATAGCCTGGGTCTGCTCAGTAGTAACAACAGTTGCTGCTTCGGTAGTGGACATAGATGATTGAGCCAATACCTGACCCTGTGATTTGGTCTCGCTCAATGCCATTGTCTCTGTAGTTACACCAGCAGCTTTGACTAGTTCTTGACCTTGCTGAGACATACTCACGGATTTTTCTTCAGTGACTGTCATTGCTTTGGAGACTGAAGTTTCTTGAGTCTCTTGTGAGGTTTGAACCTGTGTTTTACTAACAGATGTAGTTTTTTTGGCAGTTTCTACAGCCTGGCTCAGCCCAGTAGTAGCAACAGCTGCTGCATCAGAAGAGGACACAGATGATTGAGCTAGTGATCTGGTCTCATTTGAGGCCATCATTTCTTGTTTCTGCTCCTGTACAACGGAGCTTTTATTTTCCATCTTAGTCTCCACAACTTTACTTTGCGATTCCTCCATACTGGCACTTTCAACTGATTGCTTACTTTCCAGGGTGACACTTTTATTCTCCTGGGAGATACTCACAGATTCCACTTGATCCTTAGATGCAATGGCAGACTGTGATTTCAACAAACTGCTAGATTCTTGTGAAACTTTTTTCATCTCTTGAAGACCAGTTTTGCTTTCAGCTTTCAGTGCAGAAACCAATTCCTTAGGAGGTGCTGGCCTACTTCCCTTATCAGTGGCTGATAATGACTTCTGGACAAGATCTTCAGTCACCCGTTTGTAGTTGGACTCTAACTTGGATTCCATATAAGAATTATCAAAAGACACTGATTTCTGGGAATGAGATTTCTCTGTGGAGGAATAGTTTTTGTGTACAGTGACTTCACTTATGTCAGGCATCTTGAACCTTCTCTCTGGCTGTTCAACCATGACCGAGGCAATAGGGTTGAATTTTGAAGACACGCCTTTCTCATTTTCATATCGTTGGGCAAAGTTCCGAAGTTTGAAACCCATGAAGACATTTTCTTTCCTGGTTTTCACGATGTCGTCTGTCTGCTGCAGCCAGTTGTGTTCCAGGCAATCATCTACAGTCATACGATTCCTAAAATTAAAAAGGAGAAACAAAAAGTTAAAATCTGATGTCATAAAAAATTTTTTAAAATGGTGCATGCATAGAATAGCTTTCAATTTCTGTGTTTAATGGCATATCAACCTTCAAGGGTTATTTAATGCCAAAATCATTCTTGCAGAAGGACAGTAGTTATGCTGTTTAATCCAGAGCTGGAGAGATTAAGGATTTTATACCTTTTCCAAGTGTATTAGTCCAAAGAAAACATTATAATGCAACTGGAGATCAAACTCACTAACTATGACATCAGAATCCAGCATGTTAACATTTACACAATAGAGACTCCCCCATATACAGAATTGGTTTGGTTTGGTTGGTTTGGGTTTTACAGCATATTGACCACTGTAAGTTATTTAATGCCAAATCCTCTTTATACATATATATTAAATATATATGATTTAGTTTGGTTGGTTTTTATGGCATATCAACAATTGTAGGTTATTTAATGCCAAATCCATTTTATTCATATTTATCAAATATATATATATATATATATATATATATAACTCATAAACACATTTTGTAGATAATATTCTTAAATGAGCCTGAGCTCTCTTTTGCACACAGTTAAATAGTTTCAAGTATTGTTATATCACTGTCACAATTTAACATCAGTCATTTCTTTGTTCACAGTTTGTTCTATTTGACCCATAGATCAGGTGCTACCATTTTGACCTGGAGTGGTAGCACCTGAAAGACTCCTATCTATGGTTTCAAGTATTGCTATCTAACACTAATAATTCCATATTAATATAAATCATTTGCGCAGTTAAATGGCTTCAAGTACTACTATTTAGCACTAATAATTCTATTTAATATTAATGATTTGTTTGCACAGACTTAAACGGCTTCAAGTATTGCTACCTAATACTAAAAATTCTATTCAGAATTAATCATTTTTTTGCACAGAGTTAGATGGTTTCAAGTACTGCTATCTAACATGAATAATTCTATTTAAAATTGATCATTTTTTTTAAACACAGTTAAATGGTGCCCAGTAGTGATATCTAACACTAATAATTCTATTTGATATTAATGAGTTGTTTTCACATAGTTAAATGGTTTCAAGTATTGCTATCAAATACTATCAAATACTAATAATTCTATTATGTACTAATTATTTGTTTGCACTCAGTTAAATGGTTTCATGTATTGCTATATAACACTAATAATTCTATTTAACATTGCCCATTCATTTGCACACAGTTAAATGGTTTCAAGTATTGCTATATAACACTAATAATTCTATTTAATATTAATGATTTGTTTGCACAGAGTTAAATGGTTTCAAGTATTACTATCAAATACTATCAATTCTAATATGTTCTAATTATTTGTTTGCACACAGTTAAATGGTTAAACAATTCGATTTGACCAATAGACAGGACCATAACAGGAACTACCACTTTGGGTCAGAGAGGACCTGGGAGTACTGGCAATAAAGGGATACTCCACATTCCTCAGAGCTCCAGGATTGGAGCCTCTCCATCTGATGCAGTTTAATGTCATATCCCCGACACTCATTCGAGTGGGTTTGTCTTATTCTGCTGCGTCAGCTGACTTGGCTTACAAGCTGTTTAGGTAATGTATGTTATCCTGGAAGAAAGTTACTTAATTTTGCACCCACCTCCCACTTGATATACAAAATCAAGTAATTTTCTTCCCCGGATAATCTCTAAGGAAATTTACTTACGTTGGAATTCTTTTGACAATTTTGGAGATGAACTTGAGAGCTTCTTTGGAGACATTTTCGTACATGATGCTGCCATCAAAACGATTGTATGCAATATTTCCCAATGTCTCATCTTTGGTGCTGCCAACGTATGGAGTTTCACCACTGAGTCTAAAGTACAAAAAAAATAATAATCACCAAAATAATAATACAATGCTGTATTACAGTATTTGATCGGAGGCAATGCTAGTCTTGAATAAAATGTAATCAAACACATACACATTTTGTAGCTAAAAATCTGTAACATATTTTATCCTCTTGTATAATGTTTATTTATATTTATATTTCTAAGAAACCAAAATATCTTTTCTGGTTGTCATGGTTTTCTGGGTTCTTTCTACAGCCTGGGCAAGATCAGTAATAACAACAACTACTGCTTTGACAAAGGAGACTGATAATTGACTCAGTATCTGACACTGTGATTTAGTCTCATTGACACATGAAAAAAGGTATATTTAGCTAACAAGAGGGTTCTTTTGTTGCCATCATCTCTATAGTTACACCTGTGGCTTTGGATAGTTCTTCACCTGTTGCTTCCTGGGACAAACTCTCAGATTTTTCTTCAGTGATTGTCATTGATTTTGAGTTTGAAGTTTCTTGTGTCTCTGGTGATATTTAAACCTGTGTTTTACTATTTGATGTGGGTTTTTTAGCGGAAGAGGCAATTTCTGAAGTCTGGCTCAGTCCAATAGTATCAGATGCTGCATCAGTGGAGGACACAGATGTACCTGAGCTGGTGATCTGATTTGAAGCCATCTATTTTTTTCTGCTCCTGTACAACAAAGGTTTTCATATACAATTGAGAAAGAAATGAATCCAACAATTTTCCTCCCAGCTATGGGTATATAGTGGAGCAAATTAGGATCTTTAACTTTGGTATAGCTACCAGTCTAAGAGAAGCAAAACTCTGAATTCAAAGCAGTTGTAGACTTGTAGAGAAATGGGCTCTATCAGGCTATTCCAGTCCAAGACACACTATATGAGTAGTACCACCATGACCAAACCAGGTTATGGAATCAGTGACAACAGAGGTTCTACTTTAACATCTAAAAAAAAGTGAATCATCACCTTCACAAAAAAGGTATATTTAATGAACAACTGTGTTCTTTTGTTGCCTCATTAAGATAATTATTTTCAAGAAAAAATGCCCAAAGATTTTAGAACATTTTATCGTATAAAAAATTTTTTAAGTCACTTTGTGTGTTTGCTGGTTTGTCAATCAATCACTAAAAAAGGAAAAAATAAAATATGACTGCATTTTCCATCATCAAAAATATCATGTCATTCAAGAATTGCATTAGCCTATAGACAGTTTAACATTTATTTTCATATCATAGCAAGTATTTATTGTAAGTAGTGATTCGGTTTCTTTGTTTAATGGCATATCAACCTTTGTAGGTTATTTAATGCCAAAGCCATTCTCCTAGAAGAACAGTAGTGGTACCATTTAACCCATAGCTGCGAGGATAAGGGAGTTCACATACCTTTCCCAAGGGTATTCGCCCGAAAGTGAACATAATAGCATGACTGGAGTTCGAACTCACTTACTACGATTCTGCAGTCCATCACTTTAACCATAAGTAAGAAGTGAGGTGAGCAAAAAGTTTTGTAATATTTTGGTCACTTATTTGCATTATTCGTTGCAACAAAAACAGCCTAACATTCAAAATAGAAGTCATCATGTTGCACCATCTGAAGCCACCTTTCAGCCAGTTCTTTGATCCCATGGTGATACCAGTTCTTGTCCTCCAAGATGAAGAACTCCTTCACTGAAACTTCTATCTCTAATTTGTTTTTGAAGCACTATGAGTGCAAGACGTGAGCCAGTTTGGGACTAAATGCTAGATGCGGTATCACTTGAGGTTTTTATTTTAGTTGTTTGAACAGTACAAAATCTTGCATTGTTTTGCTATATAAAAGCTTGCTATCACCCACCTTTGTGCTGGGGCTAGGATTAAATCCTGTAAGATAATTCAGCAGCTCTAGATACTTTTACCAAGGTTATGAAGAAGATGTACAATGCTGGGCTGTAAGATAATGAGCTTGCTTGATACTCTCCAAATGCAACTTGCCAGAATTGCCTCAATGACTTGAAACACAGACTTGGAATCTCTGGTTTTAGGCCTGCTTGAATTTACCTGATCATTGAGGTTCTTACAATCTGAGTAAAACTTTTTGAACCATCTGGTTACTGTATTTCTATCAACTGTCCATTAACCTTTCATTCAACAACTGTTTTTGGTTGCTTCCATGGTGATATGCTCCATTTTCCAAACTAGACTTTATGTTCATCTAAGCGACTTTCAAATCACACATGGGGTGAAGCAATGCACAACACGTCAACACACCAACCACCACAATACTACCAACAACAGTGGGTACTTTCCTTAGCTTGAACTACTTAATACCAAAATACTGCAAAACTTACTCAAGCTAGTATAATAACACATACATGAAATAATCTCTGTAAATAAATAAATGGAAGTCTGGCTACTTACAGCAAAGTTGTAATTATACCAACACCCCAGACATCAGCAGCAACTCCTGCAGGTTCACCAACAACGACTTCAGGGGCTAAATTAAAAAAAATGTTTGTTTTGTAATCAAGGCTTATCTGAGACAAATGTTTGATCATTACAAGAAAATATCATTTTTCTTGAAATTGTATGATCAAATTTCTTTTTATAATAAAAATGAATATTTTCAACCAATTCTACCTTTTTTCTTCAAAGTCTTGGTTGCAAAACAAAATAAACATTCATAATCTATTGTGACAAAACAATATGTTCAAATTTTTTTTTCTATCATAATAGATTATAATTGTTTGTTTTGTTGCCATGATGTTTTATATAAGACAAATGTTTAATCATTGGATGAAAAAACTATTTTTCTTATAAAAAGAAATTTGTGCTTTATAATTAAGGTAATGTTTTTTTTATATATTAATCATTTTTGTTAATTATATTTTATTATTTAATGTGGTAAGGCTTTGAACTACTCGGTGTCTCTTAGTTCAGGTGCAATCTTACACCCGCATGGAAAAGATATGACAATAATCATCTATCATGATAAACCCCGAGACAGGAAATGAAGCTAGACATATATTGGAGTGAATTGAGGATGTGGTTGATGTCATACTCAAAAGAGATGGTCCTGAGAATTTAAGGATTTTGAAAAGACAGGTAGTTGAGGTTTGACTGTTGAAGCGCTCAATTGAGTTTTTCAGATCTGATCAAAGCAGATCAGTTTGGGTCTCAATTGACAGAGATAAGTTGAGATCTTAGACACCACAAGATGCGCCATGAGGAGGGTGTCAGTATTGTATGGTTAGCATAGGCTTTCATGATTTGTGTCTCTCTCTTCGTGTCGCCAAGGATTGAAGGTAGAAAGATATAAACTTGTTCATACCACCTGTATTTGTATTATTGTTTTTGGTTATACAACATTTGATCATTCTGTCTTATAAAAGTAGATTATTAATGTTTGTTTGTTTGTTTTGTTTTTGCTACACCCATGCAAGACAAATGTTTGATTATTGAATAAAAATATTGTTTTATGAAAAGAAATTTGGTCATACTGTTTTATTGCAATGGATTATTGTTGTTTGTTTTGTTTGTTTGTTGTTTGTTGGATTTGTTTGTTGGTTATACAAAACAAATTTTTGATTATTGAATAAAAATATTGTTTTATGAAAAGAAATTTGGTCATACTGTTTTATTGCAATGGATTATTGTTGTTTGTTTTGTTTGTTTGTTGTTTGTTGGATTTGTTTGTTGGTTATACAAAACAAATTTTTGATTATTGAATAAAAATATTGTTTTATGAAAAGAAATTTGGTCATACTGTTTTATTGCAATGGATTATTGTTGTTTGGGGTTTTTTTTGCAACCAACACTTATATGAGACAAATGTTTAATAATTATATCAAAATATTATTTGTTTAATAAAAAGAAATTTGATCTAACTCTCCACTTCTATCAAGAATCTGAGTGTATTATATGTATATGCAAAAATTCCATGTTTATTCTTAAACTATAAAAGAAATTCATTCAAAAGAAAGTCATTTCAATGAATAAAAAATTTAATTTATATTTATTTTTATGTTTAATTTTTATTTATTTTATGTTTAACTTTAATTTATTTTTATGTTTATAAAAGAAAGTCATTTCAATGACTAAAAAATTTAATTTCTATTTATTTTTATGTTTAAATTTTATTTCTTTATGTTAATTTTTATTTATTTTATGCTTAATTTTTATTCATTTTTATGTTTAATTTTTTTTTATTTTTATGTTTAATTTTTATTCATTTTTATGTTTATAAGAGAAAGTCATTTCAATGAATACAAAGTTTAATTTTTATTTATTTTTATCTTTATACAATATCTCCTATAACAATATTTCTTATAAACCAAAGATATTAAGGTTTTATCATTTCTTAGGGAACCCAAATAGACATTATTAGGTATTATTTATGACCAAATTTTACATAAGTAAAACTCTGTAATAAAAACCAAGAATATGTAACAATTTAAAAATATGTACAGTCTTTTTTTATATTTATAAAGTCTTACAATGGCATTGAAATTTTATTTTTGATTACAGTTTCAATGATATAGAGTTTGGAAATAAATAATACCTCATGATATCTGTTTAGACTGCATAATATTTGATGAGAAATATTCAAACCTTGGCCCCTTGTTTTACAAGAAAATTAATTTTATATTAACAAACTTGTAGCCTAAAAGCATTTTGGATAAAAATTTTAAAAAGCGGTAATTTAATCCAACAATGGCCTTGGAGGTTGGCACCACTAATTCAATCATCCTCTTTCATAGCAAATTCAACATCTCACTCCATATTGCTAGAAATTACTTAATTTGGCTAAAAAACGGTAAGCCCTGTCATTTGAATTTCTATTGCTGTTGTATGGCCCCTGAAGGTCAACCCCACATAATCTCTCTTTCCTTGTGGGACTTCATGCTAAAATTTTGGTCAATGGGCATCTGTGCAAGACTTGATTATATATATACTTGATTATATATTACATTCATCAATATATATGAAACCTGAACAACATATATATATATAACGTTATATATATATATATATATATATATATAATTTGACTTGATTATATATATACAGGGCCTGCACATTATGTAATGGTTTTCATAGTAAATGTGCAGAGTCAAGTTCAAATCCTAAACGAGGCTGTTTGCATTTCACTTCACACTGATGCCCTTAGGAAAGTCATAAATTTATCTCTTCAACTTCTCATTAATAGTGCTGACTGGGCTTTTTAGCTATGGTAGGGCAACAAGTCTGGGATAAAGGAAAAAAATTCAAGTTCAAATCCTAAGAAGTCCTAAATGGATGTCTTGTGAGACTTTATGCTAAGAATTAGGTTATATAGATATTTCTTAAAGCTGTGACTCTTTCTCTCTCTCTCTCTCTCTCTCTCTCTATATATATATATATATATATATATATATATAAAGAAGCTGCATATGATATAATTGTGGGAAATGGATTCCAAGAGGGATTTAAATCTCGACTGCCTTGGCAGTGGTGCTTAGAATACAGCAACTATATCCTCTGTAGGGGGTAAAACCCTCACAAATGGGGTGCCCTGGGTATGAAATTAAACTGCATCCAATCATGCGGCTCCAGTTTCAATATCATTCAGGATTTTATTGGTTTGGTTTGGTTTGCTTTGGTTTATCAGCATATCAACTCATGATGGCTTATTTAAAGCCAAAATTTGATTGATTTGTAAAGCTATTGATGTTCATTGTATAAATATTAAATCAAAATAAAATAAGATAATAATAATAAAATAATAGAGAACTTATGTGACTATCCCCACTCAACCCTGCCCAAAATAAGAGAGAACTTATGTTACTATCTCCATTCATGACATTAAAAAATCTTACCCATAAATTCTGGGTGACCAAAATTGGGGACGTGTTTTCCAATTGGTGTAACAATCTTCTGGGCCAAACTGAAGTCCTTCAACTTAAGAATAGGGCAGATTCTTCCCATTAAAATATTATCTGGCTGCAAATTCAGATGGATAATGCACAGGAAATGCAAGTATTGCAAAGCATCGAGCAACTGGGTAATAATTCTTGCCACTTCTTCCTCACTGTAACGAGTTCTTGATGACAAATGATCAAGGATGTTCTCACTGTCCATGTATTCAAATATAACAGTGTGTATGTTGTTGTGCAAGAAGGCACCAATGACGGTGATGACATTGACATGCTGGACAGTGACTAAAAGATTGAATTCCTTAAGAAGATCTTCATTCTCAGTCTCATAAGGAGTGTGACGAGAAAGATAGAGTTCCTTTGTCCTCTTACTTCTGCACATCTTCCACTTGCAGAAGGCACCTCTGGAAGTAAAAATATTTTTTTTTTGTTGTTGTTGTAATACTTAAATTTAAAACAAGTATAGGGAATTAAAATTAGATGCATACATAGAAAATATGAAAATGAAAGGCAATTCAAAAATCTATATCAATAATTAGGAAGATTGATTGATTTTAATGACATGTCAACTTGTTTACTGCTATTTTATGCCAAGAGGCTCGGGAATCAAATTCATTGTATGTTCTTATGTATAATTTTTGTGTTGTTAAGAGGTTTTGGGTACATGGTCCTCTCTAATTCCAATAGTTTCTTAAATGGATCAATATGGTACATAGACGGGACCCTAACAGCAACTATAACTCTCTGAGTCAGAGAATATTTACAAAGGATTATTATTAGTTACTTGAAATCATAGAATTGATTGAAATACTTGAAACCATATAACAAGTATATACAAACTATTAGCATTAAATAAGAATACTTGATAAATATAACTGCATGCAAATAAATGATGATTATTATTAAAAAGGGATAGTTACTTGAAACTATAAAATTATGTACAAATTATTTGTATTAAGAATTGTTTTTGAAGTTATAGTTGTTTACAAATGAATATTATTATTATTATTATTATTGGTTCTCAACATTCCTAAGAGAATTTCTTGATACTAACCTGGTGATCTCTTCCAAAAAGTCATACTGTTCAGCGGGGTCAAAATTCATGATCTCATCATCCCTGTCTCGATAATATTCTACAACATTAGTTGGCCCTTTAGTGCGGTTCAGAGAAGAAATAGTTTCAGCATTTCGGCACAACATGATAGCATAGTCAGGGTGTTTATACAATGACAGTGGCTCAGAATCTGTAAATAAGATAAAAATGTCCAATTAAATTATTTTATCATTAATAAAGGTATTATTTATATATGGATTGGTACTTTTGTTTTTTTATGGGTTCAGGATGGTGGCACAAGAATGCAATCACATCAGTCATCTTAAATCATGTCAAATCACTCAAGTAAATCAAAGAAAGAAAGGAAAGAAAGAATACATTTGAAGAAGAAAGTAAAGAGAAAATAAGTTAGAATGAGAGAGAGAATAAAAAAGAGAAGAATGAAGTATGAAAAAAGTTATCGAGAAGAAGAATAAAGTAAAAAGAGAATAAGTTTGAAAGAAAAAGAAATTAAATGTGATAGGTATTATCTGTTACTCAGTTGGACTAGGCCTGTGAAGTCACATAACGTGAAGAGAGTATAGTTATAAAAAAACCTACCAATTTAGAGAGGTGTGAGAGCAATCAAAAAATTGTTTGACTCACTGTGTATTAAAACAAATACAACAATGGCAATGAGAATGTGAACCAAGAATACAACTGTAGAAGGAAGAAGTTGAACTAAGAACACGAGTGACAATGAGAGAGTAGGAAGAACAATCAAAGACCTGTTTCACTATCTGTGAACTAAAACAAATACCACAGTGATTCTGAGAATTTAAACCTCAAATACAAAAGTGGCAATGAGAATTGAAACCAGAAACAACAGTGAGAAAGAGTATGAACTGATATAAGGGAAATGACAAAAAGTATAAAAAGATATAGGGAAAGAAAAAATAAGAGAAAGTAAAGGAGGAAAACAGAGAAAGAAAAATAAATTAAGTAATGTAGTCTATCTCTTTATCACCTGTCAAAAAATCATGGAAAATTCTTAATTTCTGTAACTTTTTTGTTTTAGAAAAGAATCTATTATAACTATAAGAACATTACTATAACAATGTATTTTCTTATTAGTCAGTCATGAGATCCAGTTGCTTGATCGATAGATGTATAATGTGAGTTCAAAAAGTATTGAGATTGTGTTGTGTATCATAATGAAGGGCCATAATGCTTTTGTTTATAAAAATACAATTCTATTCTTTATTGTCATGAAAGTGTCAAATTGACTGCAAGTGAGACAGAGAGACACTGAGAGACTAGGAGACGGGCGACTGCTATCATTGATGCCGCATTGAGGACAGACATATTCATATTTACACCACACTGTGATACACATACGAAGAGCCCTGCTTCTTCATGATTCTTTAACAGGGCTTATCAGGGCCACTTCTCAACATAGAAAAAAAAAGATAAAAAGATAATATGATGATATATAATCCTAATTAATTATTTGAATACTGTAAACAAAGGGATTATGTGGATGAGTATTGCGCTATTTGTAAATAGAAATATGAAAATATAAATATGAAAGTGATTCATTACACTTGTATTTAAAACATGAAAAAAATCTACAAGATCAAAACTAGTCTGGTTTTTTTTTGTATTTCATATTATTTCCAAACAGTTGCAGCAACCAGAATTCAATAGACATTATCAAAAAAAAAGATTGTTTTTTTATTAATAACATTTTGATTGAAACAATTATTTAAAACTTGTCTGAATTTCAAAAATGAAGACTTATTGCTATCAGACATAGAAATTCAAATGAAGAATACTTTCACTGTTACATTACCTCTTTTCTACTTCTGACCAAGGTGTATAAATTATAGCATTTGAGTGATAAAAGTACTATCTGATTTAGTGATAGATTGATTTATTTTAATGGCATGTCAACCTGTCTAGGGCTACTTTATGCCAAGAAGTTAATAAATCATGTTCATTGTACATTCATATTTACATTTTTTATGTAGTTGTTTTTTAAGAACTTTTTTTTTTCACTTTGTCCTTTTGAATACAAATAATTTTAAAACAGATCTATTCGACTCATAGATGGGACCCTAACAGGTACTAGCACTCCAGACTAGAATAGTGGCAATAAAAGAGTACTTTACACACCCCAAAGCTCCAGAATTCATCATCAAATGCCATAAAGTGTTATATAAGGACTCTTCCCTTTTTTTGAAGGCAGGGGTTACCACTCTGCAGGTGATGTAATCAATGCATTCTAAGTTTTGCCAAAAGATTTGGTACTTCATCTAATTATTACCATACACTCATTACCTGACCTTGGCAGTTTCTCATGTTGTTAATGCTAAATACAATTAAAATTTGGGTAATATATGAATGTATCAATTTCAGACATTTCCATTTTATTTTTCATATGATGCTCAACATTCATGCAAGGATTAAACTAGCCACCATTCCAACTCAAATCTTCAGCACTTCAATTAGAGTTAATAATTTATACAATATGTTAAGTTTAAGTCATAAAGGCTGGAAAGTACTAAAAAAAATAAAAAACTAACAATGTATTGTGGAAAATACAACAAAGCATCTAATACTATCAATATACAGCTATAATACCAAAAAGCATTGGATCCTATCAATATACTGGTACGAGGGGCATACAATAAGTTTCCAGACTTTTTTCGTATGTGCAATTAAAATTGTCATAGACTCTTGAAAATTCAGTATGTTATTGTTATACATCTTATGAGATGACTGACTTATTTTTATGATTTCAGATTCAAATGAACAGCTACAACAGCAATTGGAATACACCCAGTGAATTTCAAAAATGCAATCTGACACTTTAGAAGAACAATATACAATAAAATTTTGTTTTAAACTTGGAAAAAATGCCACAGAAACGTATGGAATGCTTCAGACTGCTTTTGGAGCATCTTGCATGAATCAAGCATCAGTTTTTGAGTGGCATAAGAGATTCAAGGAAGGCAGGGAGTCTGTAAGGGATGATGAGAGGTGTGGGAGGAGTAAGGAAGTCAATACACCAGAGTTGATTGGCCAAAGGCTTAGGGTTAGGCTTAGGGTTTCTATGTTGAGGTTTTAAGGGAGTTCAGGAAGAGATTCCTTCGGAAGAGGCCAGCACTCTTCAAATCGGGTCAGTGTCATTTCCACAAGGACAATACACCAGTCCACAACTCCATCCTCATCACAGACTATTTGTCCAAGATGGGGATCAAGACAGTTCCTCAGCTTCCCAATAGTCCAGACCTAGCTTCTTGTGACTTTTGGTTATTCCCTAATCTCAGAGGCTGTCAGTATGAGACAATTGAGAAGATGAAAGAGGCTGTGATGAAGGTCATTGACACGCTCACACAAGAAGACTTCCATGGGGCCTTCCAAAAGTTGTTGGAACAGTACAACAAGTGCATTGCAGCCGGAGGAGATTACTTCAAAGGGGACTAGAGTTTCATGTGTGTACTATGAATAAAAGTGCCCATACAAAAAAAAAAAGTCTGGATACTTATCGTATGCACCTTGTATAATACCAAAATGCATCTAATACTATCAATGTACTGGTACAATATCAAAAAGCAGCTAATACTATCAATGTACTGTTATAATACCAAAAAGCGTCAAATACTATCCATATACTGGTATAATATCAAAAAAGTATCTAATAATATCAATGTACTGTTATAATATCAAAAACCATCAAATAATATCCATATACTGGTATAATATCAAAAAGCAGCTAATGCTATCAATTTACTGTTATAATACCAAAAAGCATCAAATATTATCTATATATTGGTATAATACCAAAAGGCATCTAATACTATCAATGTATTTAATAGAAAAAAGAAAAGTGATGACTTACTTTCTGGTTTAGTTTTTCCAATTGCTGAGGCCAAACTGTATGGACTGAGGCCAAATTTGTTTTGACAGGAAACCCTAAATACATAACTGGTGTCTGCAGCAAGGTTTCCAATGTAGGCACATTCATTGATTGTCTTCAAGCTCTTCCTCCATTGATAGTCATCTGTCAAACAATAAAGAATGGCATTTGAGATAAGCGACATTGAATTAAAGCGAAACTCATAAGATAAGAATCAACAAATCCAGAAGCAATTACATCAATAAGTCTCTAGACTAATGCTGAAATTTTATTTTATACAACAAAATATCTATTTTTCAATATAATTTCCTTCTTTACCAAAGCACTTAAAAATTTCTAGTAGAAAATTGACTTTTTTATAGAAATTTGTTGGAGTATACTTATTTATTTATCTATTTACCTACCTGTCCACACAAGCAGGATGTGACACAAAGTAAATATTTTTAAGTAAAGTTAAACAGGCTTCAATTCAGAGTTTTCCTTCTCTCAGTCTGGTTGTTATACCAAGATTGAAGAGCATAGTCTGTCCTACTATTCCCCCATAGTTTGAGTGAGAATTGATGAATTCATACCTTTCCCTAAGGTATTAGCACTATGTGAAATGCAAACAGTCTTGTCCAGGTTTTGTCCTTGGGTTGTTATGTTTCTTTCCAAAGATGGTCTCAATTACACCACAAATTCCTGAATACTTATTTATGAATAATAGTGAACATTAAATATTCTTGTCAGTCTTTAAATGTTTTTACAATAACATTAAAACATTTTCAAGGAATACATTTTTGTGACATCCTTTTTCTTTATTATACAAAGAAAATAAACATGATTTTGAAAATTCTAATTAAAGATTGAAATATAATATTTTAGAGTTAATCTAGACGTTCAGCTTTGTGTAATGATCAGTGAGATAGGCTGTAATAAATGTCATTTAATTTCACAATTGCAGCATTAATAATTTTTCATCTGCTTTACACTATCAACTACTAATGAGAGGCTGTGAGTTTCGCTCACAAGAACAAAAAAAAAGATACTTACCAGCTCGTTTGCAATATACTCGATAGAAGAGAATTGGGCAGTCTCCATCATTGGCAGGGGGATCCCAAACCAAAAGAGCCTCATGATCAGATATGGCCGTGATAATAGGACGTTCAGGTTGGCCAGGATTATCTGCAATTGTAAAAATTAATTATTCATACATGCATTTGAAACACAATATGTACCTCTCTCACTCTCTCTCTCAATATATATGTGTGTGTGTGTGTGTGTGTGTGTGTGTGTGTGTGTGTGTGTGTGTGTGTGTGTGTGTGTTGTCTCATCTTGTGATCATATTCTTCTTGAAAGAATACATTTATTTTAGGTTTAATCTTGCTCTACTGGTCAGTCTTTGAGCACTTTTCTGATTTATTTCACTATTCATATCTATCTATTAATCTGTGTGTGTGTGTGTATAAAATTATAAAATTAATCAAAAAATATTAATAATACTATTTGTTTAATTACTTTCATTCATCTCTCTCTCTCTCTCTCTCTCTCTCTCTCTCTCTCTCTCTCTCTCTTTATTTATATAAAAATATATATAGAAAGAGAGAGAGAGAAAGAGATGAACAAAAGTTATATATCTATGAGTATATGGAAGTAAATAAGGAAATAAATCCGACAGTATGAGGAAAAGTTGAAAAAACAAATAATCCAAAATTTGATGAATTTATCATAAAAGTTGACATTGAATGTTTTGGTTGAAACAAACTTCTTCAAGACTTTAAATTCATAGAAAATATTGTTAAAATAACAATGGATGTTTGATAAAATAACTTTTCTCCTGTTATTTCATCAAACATCCATTGTTATTTTAACAACATTTTTTTATGAATTTAAAGTCTTGAAGAAGTTTATTACAACCATAACATTCAATTTCAACTTTCATAATAAATTCATCAAATTATGGATTATTTGTTTTTACAACTTTTCCTCATATATATATATATATATATATATAGAGAGAGAGAGAGAGAGAGAAAGTGAGAGAGAGAGACACCTTTAAAATGACAGATAATTTCAACCAAACTCTGTCAATGAACTTTATATTGACCGATAGAAATTACTGAAAAAAGATTCTCCTAGGATAAAATAATATTCAACATTTGAAACCAAGAAATCACTAAAGCTTACAAACTCTCTTTCTATTTCTAAACTATTTTTTATGGGTTTATGGTCCAAAAATTGGTGGTACTGTTGTATAGCCACATAATACATATCCATCTGCATGCAGAATTATGACGACACAATAAAGATGAGCGACACAGTCCTTAGAAAAATATACCTCTCACTTTATTTGAAAGAGTTGTGTGTGAGAGGGAGTTGGAGACCGAACAGAACTGCAACATATTGACCCCCACTCTTCTGGCCATAACCGTGTTTCTTTCCCGTTCTCTTGGGCTGCTCACCTGGGGGCCTAGGGGCCCAGCCTTTCTGGGTGGTGGTTTTCTCTACCGGATCTTGTCTCCAACTCGTCTGATCTCCAAACTGACTGAATTTCCTGTGCACTGAGTTATATAATAGTTCAACGCCCACCTTCTTCTTGTGGGCATCACAAATCGCACTCATTCAACCCGCCCACAGTCAAGGTTATATTTTGATATTCCTCGACCGGATGCACCTGTTATTTACACAGGTGCATTTCCTATTTTGACAGCCCGGCCAGGTCGTAGGTCAATATACAACAGTACCACATTTTTTTATGACAACTGTCTTTGATAATTTTATCTAGAATTTTATTTTACCTGTTATTTTTTTTTGTTTTTAACCATGAAAACTTTAATCTTTCCTAATAAAGTTTTTTTTAATTCTATTTTAAAAGCAGTATACCCTAGTTAGAATAATCCAAGGCAATTAGACAATGAAATTACCCAGACAATCAAACAGTTAAAAGGTTATTACTTTCTGATAACAATATATTTTACCTACCTCCAATAATTAATTTTGCCCTGCAAGTAGTACGACCCATCTTATTTCTGGCAACACACTTGTAAACACCTACATCATAGGGTTTAGCGCTAATGAGGGTCATTGAGGACACTCCATCTTCACTAAGTGACATACGGATCCGATTGCTTTTAGTTAGGAACTCTTCATTCTTGTACCAGGCCACAGTGACAGAAGGTCGACCACGGATCAGACACATGAAGGTAACATTGTCTCCAATTTGAACAACCTGTTCAGTAAGTTTGGCTCGGAAAATTGGACGATAACCTGTAAAGGAAAAGAAAAGGAATTAGTATTAAAAATGATTGAAAGTATAGTTTAATTGGAATAATTTGATGGACAAAAAAGAACAATGATTACTATTATACATTGATTCATTTGGACATGTTTCCTTTTAGTTGATTTAATGGCATATCCACCTGGCTGGGGTTATTTTATGCCTAAAGGTTAGTGAATGGCATACATTGTTTAGATTTAGATTTTTCGTAGAGTTCAAAGATTTTTGCACATAGTTATATATATCAAGTATTCTTATCTAATACAAACAATTTGCACACTTGGACGTGACAGCTAGTAAGCTAAACTGTGTCATTGTAGTAAATGAGTTTAAAGTCCGGTCATGTTATGATCATCACATTTGGACTTATACTCTTGGGAAATGTATGAACTCCCTTATCCACCCAGATGTGCATTAAATAGTACCACCACTGTTCTTCTACAAGGATAGCTTTGGCAGTAAATAACCCTTAAATGTTGAAATGCAATTAAAACAGAAAAAACAAACCAAACCAAACTTAATTTGCACAGTTATATGGTTTCAAATATTCCTATCTAATACAAATAATTTGCAATACCTTTATGATTTCAAGTATTCCTATCTAATACAAATAATTTGCAATACCTTTATGATTTCAAGTATTCCTATCTAATACAAATAATTTGCAATACCTTTATGATTTCAAGTATTCCTATCTAATACTTATAATCATATTACTTCAAGTGATTATTTCTAATTAATAATAATCATCAGTTTGCAGACAGTTATATGGTTTCAATTAACTAATAATAACAATCAATTATAGCTTCAAGTAACTATTCTTAATACAAAGAATTTACAGTTATATGACATCAAGTATTAATTTCTAAAAGTAATAATTTTTGAACATATCTATTTGATCCATAGATGAGGCTCTAACAGGTACTATCACTCCAAGTCAAAGTGGACCTACGAGTAATGGCAATGAAGGAGGTACTTCACACACCCCAGAGCTCCAGAACTTGAGCCTCATCACCTGATACTGTTTAGTATCAAACCCAGATCATCTATTTTTGGGACATTTACTTCTCTTCAGAAGATACAGCCAGTGTATTGTAAGCTACACCAACAGATCAGAGTTTGTTTGTCGTTTATGTTTCAAATGAAAGACTCTTGGGCTTTGTTTATATCTGAATTTCAGTGATCTGTCACCATTACTGTTTTCCTCATCTTTGTTGTTTTTGTCTTATTGCAGCTGATGAAGTCTATGACCTTCCTCTCAGGGGATGTTTGATCTTATTTCTGTCCTAGTTTATTTGCTTCATGGCTAATTTCTTGACTGGGGCACTTACTTGATCATTGTGTTTTAAGTTGAGGATCAATTGGCTGTCATTCTTTATAAAGATAACAAAGCATCCAAATTATATACTCATTGACTTCATTACTAAAAGTACATCATTTTCACTAAAACAACCAAAATAGTCAAACAAATGTTTGATCTGTATAACACCTTAAATAACAGAGTCAAAAAGTATATAATTCGGAGACTTTAAGTATCGTATATAAGCAGATTACTAGATAGTTCCCAACCGGTTTTCCTCTTATTTCTTGCTAGCAAATATAAAAATAGAAGTTTTACTAATGAATATTTGTAGGCTTATTTTTATTTCTTTCATTTTGTTTCTTTTTTTTCTTTTTTTTTTTTTTGGAGGCAGGGGATTGGGCAATAAGCCATTTTTATGATTGTTTATTTTGGGTCCAGGAAATATGTCCAAGAAAGTATTTATGTGAGATGCAAAATTTTGTTGCCAAATGGCAAATATCTCTGGCACCAAATCACAGATCACAGGGTGGACAGATTTACCATTACAAACAGACAGATGGTATTTCTAAGAATTCCATCAATGAGGAAAGTCACTCTCAAGAATGCCATTGCCAAGTGAAGTAGTCTGAAATTGACAAGACAACATATTACAAACTAAGTGCACAACTTTCAGAAAAAATTCAAAGAATAGAAAGGCTGAGGTGTGGAGGAGATAGAGTTGCTGATGACAGAGAGGTTCAAAGAATTCCAGAGAATAAAGCAGAACCTTTTGATATGGGAAAGAGTAAGAGACCTATCAAACAACATGGAAATTCCATAGGTGTTGACAGCTATCACTATTATCTCATATATCCGCTCTTCACTTACTCTTGGCCTGTATCTTCTCATTCTCTCCCCTATTCCTCCCAAACTTTATGAACCATCAGTGTTTTTAATTCAAAAGTGATACTAAAGTGGATTAGTTCCATATAATAGAATATGTATGAGGGTCAGCTGAAAAGTTCATGAGCTTACCAAGATACTCTCATGGAATGTGACCAAATGAGTTTTATTTTTCAACATAGTCCTCTTTACAAACTTTTTCCTTCAGTGTTGCAGTATTTGGATCCCATTGGTCAAAAAGCAGATATAATATCAACATACAAACTTAGTAGACACACTTTCTGACTTATCCTCTCATTTATTTTTATTGTAATGTATCTCTCGATGATTATCATCATCAATGGCAATAAAATGGATTGATAAGTCTTTTAGACGGCATCCAGTGTCCACACAGAACTGGTGAATGTAAATTTTTGCTGGTCAGTTAAAACTGATCTGTCCATTAGAGAATATCAACCACTGTTGGTTATTTAATGCAAAATCCTTTTTATACATATATATTAAATATACATGATTTGGTTGGGCTGGGTTTTATGGCATATCAACCACTGTGGGTCATTTAATGCCAAATCCTCTTTATACATATATATCAAATATATATGATTTGGTTGGGTTTGGTTTTATGTCATATGAACCATTGTAGGTTATTTAATCCCAAAAACTGGTTTATTCATATATATTAGATATATATGATTTGTAAACATCAGTCAATAAAGTTAGATGTTCCAAGTATTGTTGTGTATCACTAACAATTCAGTTAAACATCAGCCATCTGTTTACACATAGTTAACTGATCAAACAGTTCTATTTCAAGCAAATCAATTTTTTATGGCATTTGTTTGCACTCAGTTTAAATGTCAAACAGTTTTATTTGACCCATAGATAGGATCCTTTCAGGTGGTACCACTCTGGACCAGAATGGACTTGGGAGTGATGACAGTAATGAGATACTCCACATTCCCCAAAGCTCTTGCATTGCTGGAGCTCACCATCATATTGTTTAGTGTCATATACAAGACACTTGTTGTGGCAGGAGAGGTGTCTTACCTCATTGCAGAGATGCAGTCAGTGTATTCTACCGTTCCTACCACCAGCCAACTAGATTGTTTATATTCTTTCATTTCTACTGCTTTTTGAATTTTGGTTGTCTCTTAATGTACAGGGGGTTACGTCATACTATGTCGCATAATATGTTATATAAAAGTTGTATGAGATCTATTATAGACATGTAGGGTAGCATTCAAATTAAGTCCAGAGCCATTATACACATGGAAAAATACAACTGGTTAACCAGTATGATTGACGGCCATTGAAATCAAGGTCAATCTGAGACCATTGTTCCCATTGGATAGTCTCAATCTAATGACCAAAATAGTTTTAAAGTTAAAAATAAGTTAATCAGTTTGTGTGAAAATTGTCAAGCAAGGGCTATACAGCAAATAGTTCCTTTTGAAGAAAACATGGGAACATCAACATATGCAGAAAAATCAAGAAGATTTGTAAGAGCAATACATAAAACATGGCAAGACTATTGATATTTTCACCAATGAAGTCTGTATTTCTGACTAAACCCAGCTTGTTACCTGCAGAAAAACAAAAATACACCAAGAGGTTCTAAAGTCAGAGAGAAGCTGTATCCGTATGCAATAATCTTCCATAATTAGTTCTTTCCCGAGTACTTTCAGCCCAACTTTGGGCCATCATCAGGGGAGCTTTAGATACTGACGCTATTTATAGAAACAAGTTCAAAAAGTAAATGCTACACAATACAACAGTACAAACTCTTATTCTTACAAAGTAGTAATGTACATACAAAAGTTGCATCACTTTTTTCATACATCCTCCCCTGATGATGGCCCAAAGTTGGGCTGAAAGTACTTAGGAAAGAACTAATTATGGAAGATTTATTAACCAATTCCCGCCGAATATCATAAGATCAATACAGCAATTCGAAAGGATTAACAAAAAAAATATGTAGATATAAAATGTCTATTATGTTCAATCAAATATGTATTAATGAAGAAATGCCGCCAAAATATATATATATATATATATATACACGAGGCTCGTTAAGTTCTAAGCTTCACCCAGATTTTAGATTTGGCACACACTTCTCACATTTGTATGGCCCCCAACTGCTCAGAAATTAAAACAGAAATGTAAATTAGTTTTTCTAGTTTTATAGGAAGTGGTAATATATTGCCACCACAAAAGTGCTTTGCTATGCTTCTTCTTTCTAGGTAAGACTTCGAACTTTTTTAGTTTGGTTTGTTTGTTATTAATGGCATTTCAACCTTTTTAGGTCATTTAATGCCAAAGCCCTCCTACCAGGAGAACAGTAGCAGTACTTATTTAACCCATAGCTAGGAGGATAAGTAGGGTTCATACCTTTCCCGAGGGTGTTCGTCTGAAAGTGAACTAGCTATCTACGATTCCACAGCCCAGTGTTTTAACCATTACACCACAAGAACACCCTAGAACTTTTTTAACGACTCTGATTGAGAGATAGGTAGATGCAGTAACGGTTGTATAAACTTATATATACTGAGAATTTTAATCATAAATAAATTGATGGTAGTACAGATTAACTAGTTCTAAAAAAAAAACTTTACAAATAAATGGTAATTATATGTCAGTTTTTTTCTCTCAATATAAACATTAAAACCTCAAGACAAAAGTTAATCAAAACAGCATAATGAGTTTCTGAATATTTACTTTCTTTCTGCTAGGGGGTGGCCTTTCTGCTAACAATGTTAACACATTTACAGGAAGTGTTTATCTGACCCCTTTTTTTTATCCTTATTAAAACAAACAAAGGTTTCTATCACATCTTTTGCCAAAAACACAAAATGGTTCAAAGACAGGTTCAGAAAATAATTCTCTTTAAATATATCAGCCCATTCACTTGGAGCTATGGAATAGCCCGACTACATGACAGCAGAGAGGTAAGACTCACCACAACGAGTGTTCAGGATATGACACTAAAC
The DNA here is from genome assembly GCA_963585895.1 of Sepioteuthis lessoniana. NCBI lineage: Eukaryota > Metazoa > Mollusca > Cephalopoda > Myopsida > Loliginidae > Sepioteuthis > Sepioteuthis lessoniana. The sequence continues at coordinate 21,046,582 of OY757947.1, forward strand.
TGCATCTGACTGTGTTCAGGAGCTAAGGGAATGTGGAGTATCCCTTCAATACCATTACTCCCAGGTGAACTTTGGCCCAGATAGGTGGTACCTGTTAAGGTCCCATCTACAGGTCAATTAGAACTATTCAATCATTTACTATTAGTGGAAACCATCTAAATATGTTCAAACAAATGATTAATATCAAATTGAACTATTAGTATTAGATAAAAATACTTCAAACCATTTACCTGTGCACAACCAGAACTATTAGTGTTAGATAGAAATACTTGAAACCATTTAGCTGAGTGCAAACAAATAAGCTCTAAGTAAAGTTAGCGACCATAGTCGAGGGTGACCCGAAGGCTCCCTTTTCGATAGCTACTACACCAAGGTGTAGGGGAGGGCGCTACTCCATTCCCTGGATTGCTCCACTTTACCCTTGAACCGTACCTTATAATGCTGAGTGTTAAGCAAGGTGGTATCAAGTTCCATTTTTAAAGTCTTTGGTATGACTCGACCTGGGATTGAACCCAGGTCTCCCGGGCCATTGGCGAACACTCTAACCGCTGGGCCAATGTCCCGGCTCATTTAAATATAACGTTTCCTGCAAACTATTTGCTAACAAATTATATACACACACACACACATATATATATGTACGTATATATAATACTCTGGCATTAAATGATCGATATAGGTTGATATGCCATAAAACAAAACCAACCAACTATTATATATATATATATATATATATATAGTGCAATTAGAAAGAAACTGACCAGGTTTGATTTTCCTTCTAATTGCACTATATACGCTCTGTATGTGAGTTTTGTTATATATACCTGGAAGGAAAAAGAGATGTAACAATAGCCATATATCGAGCACTCACATAGATTTATATGATATTCCTCATATATTCTATACATGAATAATCCACACCCACTGTCTTTGGACGCTGACTGGATATTACTACATATATATATATATATATATATATATATATATATATATGAGAAAAATAAGTGGAAAAGTTAATAAACCAGAATACTGACAATGGATTTAGCAATGATATTTTGCCTTTATTTTGAAAAAAAAATCTCTCAGAAGAGACGAAATATCATTGCTAAATCCGATGTCAGTATCTTGGTTTATTTACTTTTCCACTTATTTTTGTCATCTTGTCAGATTTACCAAAATCTACTATTTCTCCATATATATATATATATATATATATATACACACCCTGACACCTAATGATATATGCGTAAATATGATTATATGCATGAATATAAAACATAAATATGCACACGCTCACATACATACACGCACAAATACTCAAGAAACAGAGAGATGACTGGACATTTGTATGTACACACATACAATTATATATTGCCTTTAAACATGTATACAAAGATGTATATTTCACATTTTCACACATGTAGATACATAATGAGATTGATAGATGTGGACATAGATAGATAGATAGATAGATAGATCTCAATACGAATTGAGATGGATAGAAACAGACTAACACACACACATGCATATATATATAAATATCATTGTTTTGTTGTTGCTGCAGTTATTGTTGTTATTGATTTTAACGTTCATTGCTCAAATTAAACTGAATTCATGAATATCTATTTACCCAACTCTCCGCACTAACAGGATGAGATACAAGATCAATTTTTAAATGGACTTCGAAAACAGACTTTTCCTTCTCCTAGACTGGTTGCCATACTAAGGTTAAAGAGCCAAGCCTACACTACTATTTACACTTAGCTTGAAAGTGAATGATTTGATTGATAGCTTTCTCAAGAGCAGTAGCACTTTGTTAAACGCAAACAGCCTCATTTAGGATTTGAACTCGGGTAAACGTGTCCATTTCCTAGGATGATAACCATTACTCCCTCAGCGCCTCTAATTCATAAATAAGATTCAGTGAAATTAAAAACAATAACCACTAAAGATAGGAAGAGTCAATTATAGAGATAAACTATTAGAAAAGTTATGTGATGGACTGAAAACGTTTTCCTTATTGTCAATCTTAACAATTTTAGTGTATTATATATATTCTTTGACAGGGCCATTTGCCTAATGAGTAGAGTGTTCGCCAATGGGTTCAATCCCAGGTCGAGTCATACCAAAGACTCAAAAATGGTACTTGATGCTGCCTTGCTTAGCACTCAGCACAATAAGGTGAGTATCAAGGGTAAAGTGGAGTAATCATTGGAATGGAGTAGCGCCCTCCCTTACACCTCGGTGTAGTAGTTATCGAAAAGGGAGTCCTCAGGTCACCCTCGACTAAGGTCGCCAACTTTACCTACTTTTTATATATATTCTGATAAGAACATTGGGCTTTTGCCGGAAAGGAAAGACATACTCAGCTTCTCTCTAGCATCTCCAAATTGCCCACCTCACTGGTCTTGTGCTTTTATTATCAAGTAAAACTTGTGAATTGTTTTTTGTTGTTTTTTTTTTTTGGTTTTTTTTCCTCGCGTAGAGATTACATCCTTTGCTTTTCAAAATAGTACTTCTAAAATGCCGCTAGGTGACATAACCAAAGTTGCATTATGAAACACGGCTAAGTGGAATCTCTCTCTCTCTCTCTCTCTCTCTCTCTCTCTCTCTCTCTCTCTTCCCCCCTCTCTCTCTCTCTCTGTTCATAGCTCGTCAACCAGAAAGCATGCCTGTGCTTGTGTCTCCAGACAGATGGGACTCCCATCCCAATAAACCACTTACAGTACCATGCTTTGACGTAAGTCTTCATGCAACAACTTCTATTCAATAAAAGGCTCTTCAACTACTAGGTAGGTCTTTGTCTCCATAATGTACTCTAAGTATTTCAAATAATTCCGCTATCCTTTCTATTAGGTTTGCTCAGGGAATAAATATTTTGTAATTAATTCCTTGTAGATTGTTTAATATTATTTGGTACGAGGAAATGTTAAACCAGTAAATGCCTCGACGGATGGAAGCCATTGTATTTGGGTATGTGAATATGGAAATGAGTGATATATTATCAATAATAGTTTCTTAAAAGTATATTTTTGTTAAGGATTATTATCCTTATTATTGATGATTTCAAACCATACAGTTTGTCTGAAAGTTGTCCGTATTAAGAATACTTGATAAATAGAACCACGAATGTCAAATAGCAATTCTTGAAAGCATTTCACTGTGTGCTAACTAATGATTGATAATGAATTAAATAGGAATACTAAATAAATAGAAATCTAATGTTAAATAGTAATATTTGTAGGGATTACATGCTTTGAATTCCAAATAGTACTTCTAGTTGTCGCTAGCTGGCAGGACTATGGTTGCATATAAAACGACGCAGCAAAGTCGAACTCTCTCTCTCTCTCTCTCTCTCTCTCTCTCTCTCTCTCTCTCTCTCTCTCTCTCTCTCTTCGTCCCGGCCTTTATAATAGGAAGCACGCACAAGTATGTACGTCTCCGGACAGGAAGGTACTTTCACTCCAACAAACCTCATGTTGTACAACGCATGGTACCATGCTTTGATATAAGTCTTTACACAACTTTTATTCTATTACAGACTCTCAACTTATACCAAAAGACTTTTCCTGTAATGTACTCTCTTAGCATCTCATATCATTCGTCTATCCATCCCTCGAAGTTTTGGTCAGGCAATAAATATCTTGTGTTAATTCGTTGCGAATTGTTTTACATTATTTAGTACGAGGAAATATCAAATGATAATACATTCTAATTGTGTTCCTCACGCTCAAATGATTGCAGCAGTGAGCTATGGTACTCAGATATGTCAAATATACAAAGACAAACCTTCAAGTCGTCGATACCAAGGCTCATTCCAATCTATTCCCATATACTTGAAACCCTTTTACTGTATCCAAACAAATGATTAAAATTATTAACTGTATCCAAAGAAATGATTAAAATTATAAACTTTATGCAAACGAATGATAAATATCAAAGTTGTTAGGAATACCTGATGAATAGAAATAATAATGATAAATAGCAATACTTGAAACCATTCATTTGTGTGCAAACAAATGAGCTCAGGCTCATTTTAAATTATTACCTACTATTTACTAATAAATCTTAAATATATATATATATATATGTGTGTGTGTGTGTGTGTGTGTGTGTGTGTGTGTGTGTGTGTGTGTGTGTGACAGGATTTGGCATTAAATAACCCACAAGGACTGATATGCTATAAAACACAACCAAACTAAACCTTCAATGCATATCATCATTTTCTTGTTCCGTTTACAAAGGCCCGAAAATATTGCAATTCAAAGCACGAATAGACATATCTAGTGACACTCTATTAAAAAGAGAAGCAAAATACTTTAACGAAATAACTCTGATAGATATTTTAACAAGATTCTATTGATACAGAAACATGAACATGATATAAATGCACAAATAAAAAAAAGTTTTAAAGAAAGAAAATTTCTTAGTTTCATAGAGACTCTTTGTAAACAATTTCTTGTTCTTTTCTCTTTCGCAAATATGTTATTTGTCTAAATTTCTGAGATGAAGCTTGATGATTTGATAAACATCTACATCTGTCTAGCAGGACACGTAGCTTAACGAATGTAGGTGTTTGGTTGTAGACCTTTTAAGTGAAATCATCTGGCGGTTACTGGTTCAATCCTGACTACAGGTAAATAAAAAGAAATATTTACTATGACTTGTACCCGGTTATGGTTAATGAAATTAGAACAACCTACTCCCATCTGCTGTGCATTAAATAAAGGCTTCGCTTTGACATTCCATGTAAGCTCCTGAGTTTGACAGGAAACACCTGAAGAGGGCCGAAGGACCCATTGGCCGGAACGTTGTGAATATAACAATGAAGATAATAGTCTGAAACAAAATGATAAAAATGTAATTCTATTTTACTTATGAACTGCCGACATACAACAGGCCGTGTGCATTATTTGTAACAGGCTTGCAAGAGTTTCGATTCGTGCATGACCCCCACTCCACGCTATAAAATGACACCATATCAAATCTGACTTGGTCGAAAGTCAGTTAAATACAACTAGCTGAGTGAAAACATGAATCTGATCTAAACTATCCCATCATTTAATAATGTCAAAAATATTTTTGTACTTCATATCAGTTTAACTATTTCATTTCTTTTGGCGAGAAACTGTATATATTGCCATATGATAACTCCTAGTAACATGGCGTAATAGCTAAAGTGATGTCTTAAAGTAAGCGAATTCGAACTCCAGTCGTACTATTAAGTTCACTTTCAGATTAATAGCCTTCGGAAAGGTATGAACCCCCTTATCACCCTAGCTATCGATTAAATACTATCAGCACCGTTCTTCTACAAGGATTGCTTTAGTATCAAATAACACAGAAATGCTGATATGACATTGAACAATGAAACCAAATCAGTAACATGGGCAAGTCCTCTAGACAACATCCAATGTCCAGATATCACTGATGAATGTCTTTGCTGGTCGGCCAACATTGGTGTGTCCATGTGTAGGAGTCCACAAAAGAGCGTCGCTTGTGAGTACATCCTTAATTCTCCAGCAGAGCCGAGCATTTGCCTTTTTTACTGGGATGGTTTGTGAGATGGAAAGTAAGTGACCATACAGCTACTGTTTTGTAGGGTGCTGCTTTTCGAATTTGCTCAAAATAGCACGTAGCATTCTTGTGTAGTTACCGTCTCGCTTTTTATTCAGGCATTTTGTACTGACACAACTACAGCAATTTGTACACTATAACATAATCTTATCTGGTTCATATTCATCCTAGCTTTTTAAGGGGCAACAATCTAAAGAGAAAAGACTTATCCTTCTATTTCTACCATAGCCAGATATGGATATGTGAAACGTACATGGAATGTTCGTAACATATATAGATACATAGAACATAGGAATCTCAAAACACGAAAAACACGTAACGACTTCTTAGTTCAGGTACGAAACTTTTTATTACCTTTGAGTTTAAAGGTTCTTCGACATAAGGAGAGAGATACACATTCTTTCTATTCTGACTTTTTCATCTGCCCACCCTAACACGTGTGGCACCCGCCACAATGGCCACTGGCCTGGCTTCGGTGAGCAAGCAAAAGCCAACCGTCTTCTCCCGAGGCAGGACCCAACTCAACTAAATGACTTTTTTAAAATCCCCAAAATTCTCCGCACGCGCACTTCTGGTGCATGACGTCATTCACATTCAATGGTCAACCTTTCTATCGGATTTTTATTTTGACATCTATGAACGGCACATCCTCCCCGCGTGCGCGTAAACACCTGCACTCAAGTTTGCACCTAACTAACCCATGTGCTGAGCCGAAAAGTTCTCAGCCTAACTAAACCCAAAGGCATAAAACGGCCATTATATTAGATATTCAAAATGAATATTAAAGAATATGAATAAATAAGTAAGACGTTAGTAAGAAATGATCATCATTTTAAAACCCTTTTAAATGATGAGCAATGATTTCTTTAAATTCATGGATTAGATTATCTTGCAGAAAAAAACTCAATAGTATAATTTCTTTCTTGGTATTATGATTTAAATTTTAGTTTGGGATAAACGTCTATTTAACACCAGTTAACCAAAGCTTTGAAAAAAAATAGAAATACTAAAGTAATTCAGAAAATACACTGAAAATAATTTAAAAAAACAAAAAAACAAACACTTTATGCTTTTGTGCATTTTCTTGTTTAATCTTCACAAGGTATTAGAGTGTTTGCCAACGGCCCAGGAGAGCTGGGTTCAATCCCAGGTCGAGTCATATCAAAGACTCAAAAAATGGTACTTGATGCTAACTTGCTTAACACTCAGCATTATAAAGTACAGATCAAGGGTAAAGTGGAGCAATCCAGAGAAAGGAGTCACGCCCTCCCCTACACTTTAGTGTAGTAGCTATCGAAAAAGGAGACTTCGGGTCACTCTCAACTACGGTTGCCAACTTTACTTACTTATTGAACCTAAATTAAAGGTTTAAAAAAAGACTAAGATAAAAACTACTTGGTTTGGTTTCTTTGTTTAATATCAACATTTGTGTGTTATTTAATGCCAAAGCCATCATCCTTATTGAAGAATAGTAGTGGTACTATTTAACCCAAAGCTGGGAGTATAACAGGGTTCATACCTTTCCCAAGGGTATTAGTCCGAAAGTGAATGTAATAGCACAACTAGAGTTCGAACTCGCTTACTACCATGAGGACACCCCCAACAACTAGTTGGTTGGTTGGTTGAAATTAAGACACATAAATTCTTGCCGGATTTTTTCGTCCCAAAGTCTGTCTTTTTTTTTCTACATTTTAATTTGTTTTGAATATAAGCTGATGGAGTTTCCGTCAGAAAAAAAAGGACTCTCTCTTTTTGTTCATACAAGATTAAAATCAAAAAAAGATCTAAACATCACAAGGGAACTCACCTTCTTTTGGCATCCCAACACTTGGTTTTCTCTCCATCACATACACCTGACCTTCCTTCTCCCGATTGATTTGTCTCTCAAGACGTTCATCAGAACTTGCCGAAATCCATTCAACCTCCTTTTCCATCTTGGCTATTTTGTCGTGATCAATATCCAATTCTGAAAGGCGTCTCCTGTCCCGGCCGGCCCTTTTCAAGTTCTCTTCATCTTCACCCGCAGCAATATCACCTTCATTTTCACCATCGGCTAGGGTGGCTTCACTATCCGGGTGCGCAAGTTTCATAAACTCTCGGCTACGCAACGAGAATTCTGACTCACTCCTTCGTTCAAATCTTTTGTTCCAGTCAAACCTAGCTTCCGAATCAAGAAATTCGCCATATTCCCGAGAGTCAGGAAAGACCATTTTGCCAGTTTCAGGGTCAATTTGGGGCTGGAGAGAGGGGGTGGTAGGTACGACCATTTCCATTTTCGTTAGACTCTCAAGACGGGCACATCGTACAACAGCATTTTTCTTTCTCTGCAAAGAACAAGACAGAGGGATATTTATTTAACTAGACTGACCGCAATAGGCATTGGGTGTGCAATGTTGGCGCGTAGGGTAAATATCAACTTAATTACAAATCAATCTTATCACCTTTGAAAAGTTCACACTGAAGACATTGTTCCCACTAATGGAAATCCCCAACTAACATTGCCTTCAATTGCTTCATCAAAACCTGTTACATGTAATCAACAGTTTCCAAATAGAAAACACTGAGATGGCTTTAGATTTTAGGAAATAGGAAATAGTCACAAGGATTCCAATCGGGGGAGTGTAATTTAGTAGTTGCTTTTCACTACCAGTAATCCTGGTTACCAACTATGGGACAGACAACAGAAGGTCAATAGCAAGAAATCTCCTGTTAGATCCCAGAGATGTTTACACACAAGACTTAGGGATTTTTGATAATTGGTAGTTAGTTAATAAGGAAGTGGCAAGCCATGACCTAAATTACAGAGTTAAGCTAAACCGCCTCTCTCTCAAGGGGGTCGGCAAGGATTTCTCAAAGAATAGTTCTTTATTTGATTGACTTGAAATACCACTTCCCCTCTTCCTGTTTTTGAGACCAGTCCAGAATGAAATTGTAAGATTGGCAATAATGTGAGTAAGATTTTTCTGTGACCACATGTCTGATATTTCTTTTCCTGATATGAGCTCATTGTTATCTCTTCATCTCATCTTTGTCTTTTCATCTCTGCCAACTTTATTCGAGTCAAGAGTCGGGAGGGTGTAGTATGTCAAGTGTATTTTTGTTGGCCAAAGAATAAAATTATTCACAGAGTGTATCAAGAAAATAATGAGACTGAGTAATTTTATTTTTCAAGTTGGCAACCCTGCTTGAATATCAGCTGATCAATGTTTTTAACAATACAATGTCTATCAGATCTTATGATAGTTCTCATTTTTGTTGCATTTTGATGAAAGTGATGGGCTGATAAGAATGGGTTTTGTCTAATACAGTTTCTTACCCACCTAAAAACCTGTGCCCTGGACAGAAATTGATCTTAAACTTTTGATAACTTCTTAAAAGTTACTGCCATAGTATCCTGAACTTTGACATCAAATTTGATCCAGTATTTCATTTTCCTGACACACTTAAACAAACACACTTGTGATAATCAGTAATTCTGAGAGGCAATCAAGAACAGAATGTTTTCAGATATTTTCAAAGTCAACATTGATCAGCTGATTTTCAAACAGGGTTGGCATCCTGAATTTATTTTAAAAATCAGCCCCATTACTTTCTTGATTGACCTTATTAAACTATCTTACTAATCCATGCTGATATTGGTACCATCTGAAAGAGTAAAAAGGTAAGTGAGAGTCTATCATTACTAAAAGTACAAATTAATGAAAAACATGTTTTATGTTTGTAATATGAACAATGGCTACTTTGTAACATAAAAATTCACCTCTCTACGATGTTAATTAACTTATAAATTCTCACAAAAACAATTTGGTGTAATTTCTGTTTTTATTGCTCCAGTAAAAAGTGAAATTAATAGATACATGGTCAATTTATGCAACTCAAAATTCTCCCCATAGGTCAGATTTTTGGCTAGTTTTTAATTAATTACATTTGATGGGGTGGAATGTGATGCAAGGACCCTGCAGGATGCAAACCTCCTCGGAGGGGGTGCCAAAATAATTCAATTTCTGTTGGCATTTCATTTTACAGGAGTGATATGCACCTGGCAATAAACCCAGCCCTTACTCCCTTATATGAGAGAACAGGTGCTGTCCTGTAGAGAAGCCTCCTCCCCCCACCAAAAAAATGAGCTGATTTATTTTTTTCATCACCAAGCATGAATGTCGCACGTGTGTGCATGTGTGTGTGTGTGTGTGTCCCAAAAGACACTTAGGCATTTAAAAATAAGCAAACATTACATATCTACCCTTGTTGGTTATTTAAAGCCAAATACTGCATATATATATATATGTGTGTGTGTGTGTGTGTGTGTGTGTGTGTGTGTGTGTGTGTGCCAAAAGTCACTTAGGTATTTAAAAATGAACAAACATTACATATCAACCCTTGTAGGTATTTTAGTGTCAAATCCTATTTTTCTATATATACATAGATAAATATATATGTGTGTGTGTGTGTGTGTGTGTGTGTGTGTGTGTGTGTGTGTGTGTGTGTGTGTGTGTGTGTGTGATATAAAATTATTTTACAACTGACCATTGCCAGATCTCTTTTATAGAAAGTATCCAGGTTTTTCAGATCTAGTCGTGCACCTTGTCCCTTCTTGTTGGCAAACTCTATCCATGGGTGATTCAAGTAGTCATCAATTTCGAGACGATCGCTGAAAAAAAAGAAGAAACAATGTATATAATACTTGCTAATACTTACTGAAGCATTAATGGTTGGTTGGTTTTACAGAATGTCAACCAGAGTTGAAGTGCCATAAAATGAATATCAATTTTCTTCAAAGCTAAAGATGCCAGCAATGTTATTATCCCTAGTCGAACATTATTAACTCGAAAGAGATATTATTAGCTATTATTAGGTATGATTTATAATAAAACTCAGCAGCATTGAAACACTATTCACTGCCAAGGTTAGTTGGAATTTTTGCAAGCAATTATGTGGTTTTAAACAATTATTCCTATTTCTTGTCAGAGTACTAAAAAAATTGTGGAATATGAAGGGTGACAATGATACCAGTTGTATTTGGTGCACAAGGAACAATACTCAAAAGTTTGTAAAAAAGACTGGAAGAATTGGAAATCAGACGAAGACTCGATACCATCCAGATAATAGCATTGTTAAGATCAGAAGAGTCCTGGTAACCTGAAGAGACTTGCTGTCAATCAGACTCCAGTGAAAAACTATCAGCTATAACTGCTGAGAAAAACTTGCAAGGAATAATAATAATAATCGTCATAAAAATAATTTGTACAAAATTATATGGTTTCAAGTATTCCTATCTAATCAAAATAATTGTGATTTAAAAAAATGTCTTCTAATTTGAAACCTTCCTGTTGATCCAATAAGTATATAAACTAGATTTGTTAGTTCTATGTCAAATTCACTGTCTCTTGAGGACAGACAATTTCTTCTTAATTATTGATATAGATAATGTACATTTTTTTCATAAACTTACTATTATTAACTTTGACACAAAATCAATTTTTAATTAAAGTAAAGCTGGTTTGAATTCCAAGTTTTCCTTCTCACAAATTGGTTGTTTAACCAAAGCTAAAGAACCCAGTCTATTCAACTATTCACGCATAGTTTTAAAGGGACAAATGGATTTATGCCTTTCCCAAGGCCATAGAGCAAAGCAGAACACAAACAACCTCATCCAGGATTTGAACTTTGGCCATTGATTCCTTTACTTATGACGATAAACATTACATTGTGTGTGTCTCCAAACCCTAATCTAACTCTCCACCACAAGCATGATGTGACACAAGGTCAATTTTTAAGCAGAGCCCTGCTGGTTCAAATCCAGATTTTTCTGTCTTCCAGATGGGTTGCCTAAAAATGCTAAAAACCAGTCTGCCCAACTATTTAATGGGGATAGAACAGCTAGATTCATTCTATTCCCGAGGGCATTAGTGCGAAATGAAACACAGCCTCGTCCTGGATTTGAACTTCGATTGTCTATTCCATTTCTTACAATGATAACTGTTTCTCACTGGTGTAAAAAAAATGCCGTAATTATTTAAGTACAAGACAAACTATTTTTCTAGATTTTTTTCCTAAATGTTAGGTGTGCGTATTATACATGAGAACTAAATATTGACTTTTTTCAAGTCACACATGTCACCATATTCAGGACAGCATAACTGAACATTTGTTATATCAATGGTCCAAACTAACTAATTTATAACAAACACTTTTGTTTTATACCACAACAGAGAAATAATCACTGGAATGAATGTTAGTTCATAGTTTATTTCTTCTATTGAGAACTTATTTTCCCCAAAAGTTTGTTGCATTTTAGTGTGAACATGTCCTTGCTTTTGTTCTAAATAACAGAGTGGACTGTAAAATTTCAGCCCAAAAGTTCAGCCCAGAGTGCGTATTATACATACGAACTATATACCATAATTAATTATGCATGACACAATATTTTCCCACATTTTTCAGTCCAAAAGATAGAAATGTGTATTATACATAAAAACTAAATGTGAACTTTTTTCTGGACACATAAGTCGTCATTTTCAGGACACTATGCCCAAAATTAAGTTATATTTACAGTCCAAACTAACAAATGTGTAACAAACACTTTTATTCTAGACTGCTACAGAGAAATAGCCATTGGAATGCGTGTTTGTTTATAATCTATTTTCTATTGTGAATTTATCTTCGCCAGAAGTTTGTTACCTTTTCATGTGAACATGTTCTTGTCTTTGCACTAAATACTGTGTAAATTTTGCTTTGAATAAACCACATGAATTCTAATTTTGGGTCAATACAAACTAGAGAAAAAGTTGAACAAATATAAAAATTTAGTTTAAGTTGGCAACCAAAGTCAAGAGCAAGCTGACGGCTCCCTTTTCAAAAGCTACTACACCAAGGAGTCGGGAAGGACGTTACTCTTTTCTCTATTTACCTTTGATCTGTACCTTATAATGCTGAGTGTTAAGCAAAGAGGCATCAAGTACCATTTTTTGAGTCTTTAGTAAGACCTGACCTAGGATTGAACCCCTGTCTCCCAAACTATCGGCAAATGCACACCCCACTAACCAAAGCTGCTACAAATTCCAAAAAGTCAATACATATTAAAAATGATTATGGATATCGTTTTTTTTTCTAGAATTTCGTTGCAAAAAATTTAGGGTGCATATTATACTGGAATGCGTATTATACACAACTAATTATGGTAATGATCCGAGTGAATTGTAAGAAAAAGCAACTAGAATTAAAATATGAGTCAAAGTTAATAATGATAATTTTATTGTAATGGAGATTATATGTTTGTCACCAAAACTACCTCATCACCAATATCATAATTCCCTTAGTTATTTAAGTTATTTTTTCAATGATCATAAGCAAATCATTATTTAATCTCAATTAGCATCTTGTTTACTAACAATGTCTTTATAAAGGTCTAACTGAGTTAGATTTACTCCCAAACTACCCATGTTATCAATGCATTTAAAATCTTGCAATGTGTGTTATATATCACTAAGAAATAAAGGTTTATATTGCATATGGTCTGGATAATTTGCATACTGGTTTTCACAAAACTGGGTTTAATAAATAATTACTTGGTGTTATTGATTTATTGTTTTATTCTCAAACGTATCAAAAGCAAGCCTATGTATAATTCTATATAAAAAATCAAGATAAAATGAAAATAATTATAATCTTTTTATACACATTCTGATTTAGCTTTGTTAGTTTTTCTAATTTGATATAATATTTATAACATTAAAACTTACATATTTGTACACAGTAATCAATATAATCATGTATATTATTATAACATTAAAACTTACATATGTGTATACAGTAATCAAATAATAGTAACCAATATAATACATATTTATACAAGTAATCAATTATTTGTCCAAGTAATCAATATAACAGTAATAAATATAATACATATTTGTACATGTAATCAATATAATATAACAGTAATCAATATAGTACATATTTGTACAAGTAATCAATAAAATAATGTATATTATTATAACATTAAAACTTACATATTTGTACACAGTATGCACATATTATTTAAGTGATAATAATGGCTGTTCTTTTAATGATATCATCTAATGATAGATGAATATGCTTAGCAAAATCAAAGGAATCTGCAATTTACTTACAGAGGTTCTTTTTTGAGAAGACTTGTAATGAAATCTTTTGCTTCGGATGAAATGTTCTTAAAAGCTTCTTCATCAAAATCCCAACTGCCATTCTCGATCAGATTCAAAGTTTCTTGGACGGAACCGCCATAAAAGGGAGAGACACCACTCAACCTGAAAAATAGTTCACAGCGCTTAATAACAAATGAATACTATTCTTTAAAAGTCTGTGTAGATATCATGATCTAGTCATTCTTACTGCATGGATTCTCTTGATTCTCTCACCATCCGTCCCTAATGGCAATCACTTTTAGTAAGTCCTCTAGATGCTATCCAGCGTCCACATACAGCTGATGAATATAAGTTTTTGCTTGCTAGTTAACACTGGTGTGTCCATGTGTAGGAGTCCTTTGAATAACATTGCTTATGAGTTCCTCCTTACTTCTCCAGCAATGTACATTATGTCATGCTCATCTTACTTAGATAGTCTGTGCGATGGGTGGTACTTGGCTGTACAGCAGTTATTTTGAAGGACACTGCTTCTAGGATTTATTCAGGGGTGTCTTCGTGGTGTAATGGTTAATGGACTGCAGAATTGTAGTAAGCGAGTTCGTACTCCAGTCGTGCTATTATGTTCACTTTCGGGCAAATACCCTTGGGAAAGGTATGAACCCCCTTATCCTCCCAGCTATAGGTTAAATAGTACCACTACTGTTCTTCTAGGAGAATGGCTTTAGCATTAAATAACCTACAAAGGTTGGTATGCCATTAAACAAAGAAACCAAACCTAGGATTTATTCAAAAAGATATAATCAACTCTTACTTATGCAATAAGCCATATTGAATTTTGACAACCATTCTCCTACCTTATAAAATGTTTTTCATGCTTTTTGATATCATTCAACACAAACATTGTAAAACATGTTTTATGATTTTATATTGTTAAAATTTGTAGATGATTATCAGGAAGAAAATGATAACAAGAAAAATTGCCAACTTTCAATGAATGTTTTTCTTATTGTTGTGGTTTACCAAGGATGCTTCCCAGCCAGATTCTTTTGTTGACATCTTATTTTTATAATTCAGTGAGGAATCCAGATTTTCATTTTATGAACCTGAGCCACAATATATCTATTTCTTTAAGGATAAAACTATAAATACTGTAGTAAACAATGCTAAAAGATTTGTTTCTCAAACTAGTTCCTTCAACAATATCTCTCTCTTTCTCTTGAACACAAAGTTCTATTCTATGTGCTCCAACCAAATGTCCAAATGTCACTCTTTTTCTGGTTCACTTCCAACAGTCGTTCATCCAAGATTACTGTCTGTCATTTTCAAGTACTTATATATAAAATAACTTCTGCATATTCAAAAGCGATAGTGATATGAAGGACTTGCATGTGCAATGACGAGAATCACATATTTTTATAAAAGTAGGAGGAAGAACAACTGAGAGGGAAATTTACAGAAGATAAGAATTTTTACAAGAGCCATGAGGACTGAGAGGATTGGTTTGGTTTATTTAGGTTGGGTTGGGTTGGGTTGGGTTTTATGGCATATCAACCCTTGTAGGTTATTTAATGCCAATCCTCTTTATACACAAACACTCACATACATGCACATACACACACACATATATATGATTTGTAAACACATTTTATAGATAACATTCTTAAATGAGCCTGCGCTCTTTTTTGCATGCAGCTAAATGATTTCAAGTATTGCTATATCACAAGCCCAATCTAACATCAGTCATTTGTTAGCATACATAGTTTGTTCTATTTAACCCATAGAGAGGACCCTATCGGGTGCTACCACTCCATACAGAGTGGACCTGGGAGTAATGGCAATGAAGGGGTACTTCACATTTCTCGAATCTCTAAGGCTGGTTTAATGTCATATCCAGGACACTTTTTAGGAGGGTCTTACCCCTTCTGCAGTGAAGCAGTCAGTGTATTCTACAGCTGGGCTGGGACTGATAGGAGAAGAATTGGTGAGAAATATACTATAGTATACGGTGCCTTCCTAAATTAATTCCATCCAAAAGTCAGATGACTCATACGGAGACTTGAACAGATCAAAGACAGAATAGGCAAACACGAAATGTCTGTCCTATCTACTCAAACATGTTTAAAAGAGAAAATGCTGTATATATATATATATATAGGAAAAGAGTAAATAGTACTGTCTGTTTCTCACCTACATATACTACATAGGCGTATTGAGCACTTATAATCTATAAATATAAGAAACACAATATATATATATATATATATATATATATATATATATATATATATATAATCAAGGCCAGTATAAGTGTCCATTAACCTAACTTTCTGCATGAAGTCCCACAAGAGATTAATAGAGGACAGAGGTTATTGGGGTTTGATCTTAAGGGACCGGTCAGTCTCAGTAAAGATTCAAATAACATGGCATGCTATTTTGAGCCAAATAAAGCAATTTCTAGCAACATGATGAAATTGCTATTAGACAAGAAGTTAAATTTGGTGTTGTTGATTTCCAAAATCATTGAAAATTACATCAGATCAATTTTGGATTAAAATACCATTTTTCTTTTTTCTTAGCAAATGGAAAAAATGCATTCCTTTATAAAAGAAATTACAGAAGCCCAAAATTGTACTTACAAGATGTACGTCAAAACACCGACACTCCATATATCTGTAGATTCTGTAATGACTTCACCGCAAACAACTTCAGGGGGTGCAAACTCTGGTGAGCCATAATTGAGTTTCAAGGGGAAGTTATGGATTTTCTTGGCAAATCCAAAATCAATCAGTTTGATGCTGTCAGTCTCTGGATCATACATAATATTTCCTGGCTGAAAAGCAGAAAAACCATATGAATATAAGAATCAAATTAAGAATACTTGTCTGAGTAAATTAACATAAATTCATTTATTTTATTTCTTACCAACTTTCTAAAGTAAAGTAAGTAAAGTTGGCGACCATAGTCGAGGGTGACCAGAAGGCTCCCTTATCAATTGCTACTACAGCGAGGTGTAAGGGAGGGTTCAATCCCAGGTCGAGTCATATCAAAGTCTCAAAAATGATACTTGATTCAGCCTTGCTTAATGAGCAACTACACCAAGGTGTAGGGGAGGGTACTACTCCATTCCCTGGATTGCTCCACTTTACCCTTGATACGTGCCTTGTAATGCTGAGTGTTAAGCAAGGTGGCATCAAGTACCATTTTTTAGTCTTTGGTATGACTCAACCAGGGATTGAACCCCGATCTCCCGCACTGTTGGCAAGCACTGTAACCGTTATGCCAATGGCCTGAGTTAATTATCTTATTTCTAGTGATAAAAAAGTGTACGTAGCTAAAAACTTTGAATGGAAGTGTAAGTCAAGAAGGCCATATGTGTGCACGTGTTGCGGGGTATGGGACCACAGTCAACCAATCATAATTGGTATTCTGTTTTGAAATTGTTGTTGTAGGCCAGATTTTAAAAAGTAAACATTCTGTTGCCTGACTTAGGAAGGGGACATTACACTAGAAAGTTAAAGACACATGTTCTTATATATCATATAATTTTTGAAGTTAGTTCAGTTGGACAGTTCAGAGTTCAGAGTCGAAAGCAAAGGGCCGAAGCTTTGACAGCCCTCAGGAGCGAAGGGACGAGAGGGGTGAAGTCGGGTATTTTCTTTTGTCTACAACCTGTTAAATTGATAGCATTTCTATGACTCTAATATATCTTTCATTCTATTTTTCACTCATATTTCAATGGCCGACTGCTATTTAAAATGTTACAGTCATCAAATTAACTTTTCATATTGGAAACAATGAAGTCGCTTTGTACGTTACGAAATATAACATCTATGCATATTCATGATCCCATAATGTAAAACTAGTTAAAGAATATACTGTATGCGACAAAAATACCACCCATATTTTAAACTGTTATCTGTGTGGTATAAGTAAACTTAGGCAAGTGACAATAGTGGCTCCATCTTAGCATTTTTGAAACATACAACCAGTTACAATCATGGTTTTGGACACTGTGTGTTTGCAATCAAAACGTCTTTTTAAGACTGGTACATCTGTAATTGTTACACAGAGAGCTTTTCATATTCATTTCATGTTATGTCAGTTTGATGCTGTTCCACCTGGAAGAATTTAAAAACTCTATTCATAAAAAAAAGAGTTTGCTGTAAAAACATGTTTAAGGTATGTAGGAGATTGCACAGCAGACTTTCTCACAGTCAGGACATTTCCTGGAAATCAAGTGCTTTGAAGTCTTCCAGGTGATTTCTTTTAATCAATAAACAAGTAGTTCTGAAATTTTCAAGCCATAACAGTATCGATTGTCAATCCAGAACAGCATCATTCCAACATAACTTTAAATGAGCACAAACAGCTGTGTAGCAATTACAGATTCACCAGCCTTTAAAAAAACTTTTCAACAATAAACACACGGTGAGCACAGTTCCACACAGGTGAGAGTTTAAAATATGGTAGATATTTCTGTCAAATCCTGAATAAGTAAAGAATTAAACAATAATCTGAGCCCAGTTGGCAAAAGCTATAGAATACGCCAACTGCTTCTCTGCAGAGGGTTAAAACACTCAACATCTGTCCTGGATATGACACTAAACCATCTCTGGGGAATGTGGAGTACCTCTTCATCGTCATTACTTCCAGGTCCACTCTGATCCGGAGTGGTAGTACCTGTTAGGGTCCTAACGATGGGTCAAATAGAACTGTTTAATCATTTACTATACTTGAAACCATTATATTGTATGCCAAAAAACATTAACATCTCATTAAATTATGAGTATTAGATAGCAATTCTTGAAACTATTTCGCCATGAGCAAATAGAAATATCTATGTTAGATAGCAATACATGAAACCATTTTATTGTAAGTATTTTTTGGTTTAATGGCATATCAACCGTTGTTAATGCCAAATCCTATCTTTAAATATATATTAAACATATGATCTGTAAACACAATTTGTAGATACACACAGTTAAATGATCAAACATATTTATTTCTAACAATTCAATTTACCATAAGTTAACAAAGTTAAATGATTCTAAGTATTGCAATGTATCACTAACAATTCAATAAAACATTAGTCATTTGTTTACACACAGTTAAATGATCCAACAGTTCTATTTTAACCAATTCAATTTAGCATAAGTCATTTGTATGTGCTCAGTTTAAATGTCAAACAGTTTTTATTTGACCCATAGATAGGATCCTATCAGGTGCTACCACTTCAAGCCAGAGTGGACCTGGAAGCAATTTGCAATGAAGGGGTACTCGGCATTCCCAAAGCTCCAGCATTACAAGAGCCTCAGCATTAAATTGTTTAGTGTCATATCCAGGACACTTGTTGTGTGTATGTGGGGGGGGTCTTATAGTTCTGCAGAGATGTAGTTAGTGTATTCGACAGCCCCAGCCGACAAAGCTGCAAATAAATAGGCTTTAGCTCGTTTAAAAATGAGGATACCTTGAAACTATTCATTGTAGCATAAAGTTCCAAAAATAAACGACCAAGATTACAAACACGTCAAATGTACATATGTTCATACTGATACAGAAAATGTTCACAATATTCATAAACATATAGGAATCCGAAAACACTTGAAACACTTGACGACTCTTTTGGTTCAGTTACAAAACGTTTTATTACCTTTTTGAGTTTAAAGTTTTTCGACAAGAGGAGAGAGAGACATAATTTCTTAAAAAAATGCACGACACATTTCATAGACTCCAACTGGTCTCGCCGAGGCGAGACCAAAAATCAACTACCTTCCTCTAGTCTCGAATCTCAACTCACTGTTCGGAGTTTAAATCTCAAATAACTGGTTTTTTTTCAAATTCCAAAATCCTCAGCGCTTCCGGGCATGACGTCATTCACGTCCCTGGTCACATTTCCTATCTGGGGTTTTTATTGTGACATCTCTGATTGTCACATCCGCCCCGCATGTGCGTGAACACCTGCACTCAATGTGTGCACCTAACTAACCCATGCACTAAGCAAAAGGTTCTTAGCCTAACTAAACCGAAAGGAAAGATATATAAAACGAAATCCCTCCACAATTATATTACATTCATTTATAAAACATATATATTTAGTATAAACATGTATAAACAGGTTTTTTTATCAGTAAATCACCTACCTGGGTTGATATACCATAAAATACTCCCAACCAACCAACTAATAATCTGACAATAACAATCATATTAGTCCAATAATCTGACAATAACAATCATATTATTACAAGTAAATTGATGTAAATTCTTCTATTCTATTCTACACCTAAATAAAGAATAAAGAAACATACAAGGGTGGGCTGAAAAGTTCTTTTGATGATGTCATATCTGTTGATAATGACCTTTTTGACCAATGAGACACAAGCGCTGCAACATGGATGAAAGAATTGGGTTAACCGTAAGAATCTGATCAAATTAGGGTTATTTTTCAACAAAGTGGTCAGATTCTATGAGAGTATCTTGGTCTGTCAATGAACTTTTCAGCCAACCCTCATAATATGATTATAACAGCCAAGTAAAGAATACTTGTCTGAGTGTATCAATAAAATGGTTGACAACTACTTGGAGGTTTTGGTACAATTTTCCTCCCTTAAGAAGACAGGCGTATGTTAGAGTTAATGCTATCTTCCAATTTCTTCAACATAAAAACATCTGCGATCTTCTGAAACATTAAGACAGATATAAATTGTAATTCATTTCATCATGTCTTGCACTCCCTGAAGAAGACTTGTCAAGCAATAACATTTCTTTCTTAATAAAATGTTTTGCATACATCGCATTCGATAATAAGTTTGTAACTCTAACAGGAATATTTTTCACATGCTGCAATTGCTCACAATTGCATAT
This sequence comes from Sepioteuthis lessoniana, assembly GCA_963585895.1. Lineage (NCBI taxonomy): Eukaryota > Metazoa > Mollusca > Cephalopoda > Myopsida > Loliginidae > Sepioteuthis > Sepioteuthis lessoniana. Next base: position 21,067,140 of record OY757947.1, read on the forward strand.
CCCTCATGTAACAAAAAGAAAGAAGGAATTCTATCTGACTGTTCTCTTTCCCTTAATCAACTTTCCCACGGCCTGTCCCTGCCATCTGTTCATGGGTCACCAAGAGAATACAGCTTAATTTGTTCTTCTGCCATCAAATACACTGAGCTCATTACTAATTATTGAATGCAAACTATGATTATCCTCTGGCGAGAAAATAACATCATTGTCATTGTAATCATTTTGAATGATGTTTTAATCAAGCAATGACCAAAATTTTCTCTTATTCTTCTCCGGAAGGGAAATGTTGCATCTGCTAAAACAAATTATTTTATTCAATTTTAGGTGTTGGTGATTTTAAGATTTGTCTTTCTCTTTTGTTTTTTAATGGGATATCAACCTTTGTGGATTTTTAATACCAAAATAATCCATATAGAAGAATTGTCGTGGCACAGTGTATATGTATATACACACACACACACACACACACACAAGGGTCTTTCAAAAAGTTCTAAACCTCATCTAAAAAGAAGAGCCATTGTTGAACAATTTTGCTGTGGTAACACACTACCATTCAGCATAAAACTCAAATAACTAACGCAGATTTGACTCATATCTAGAGTGGGGATAAGGCGGTTTACATCTTTTCCAAGGGTATTAGTCTAGAAGTGAATGGAATAGCGTGACTGGAGTTTGAACTTATTTACTACAATTGATTGTGAGTTCAGCACTTTAGCCACTACGCCATCAGGACTCCCCCTTTTTGATTTTAAAGCTCTGTTTACAATCACATTAACATTTTCCTAACATATAAGAAATAATCATATATATATATATATATATACATATATATATATATATACATATATATATATATATATATATATGGAAGGGGTTATCGAGAAACAAGAAAATCAATAAGCATATTCCAATATGAATTTATTTTGCCCGTTGGCTGGGCTCCTTACATAAACTTTACATTGAGCACTCAAATTGGATAATTCTGTTTAAATATATCAATAGAATATATATATATATATATATATATATATATATATATATATATATATATATATATACATTATATACAAGAACTGCAGTCAAAAAAACAGTCTTCATCAGATGATGACCCTGGGTTCAGGCATGGCTTCAGGGCCGAAGCATCATTACCACTAACCCGGAGCACCTTACCAATATCTCACAATACTACCAGACTTTATTGAATGGTGTTTGACCTGTACAAATGCTATATCTGCTCAGATGCAGTTACAGTCTTGTTTTGGATCTTTTTTATATATTCCCACTTCTCTGCTGGTGAAAGTCCGAGTTTGATTTTTCTTTCATTAATAAGTACATTCTCAGTCAGTTTCTGACTAAGGAAAAATAAATGAATTTATGAAATAAAATAAAAAGAGAGATAAAAAAGATATAGGTTTAAGTTAACTGAACAAATGAATATTTACATTTATATGAGCTCTAACCGTGATTATTACCACCGCCTCTTTAAGCGTGGAGTCGGTCACAGTCGGTGCTAACAAATTAATGAAAAACATTTGCCATGTACACAAGCATGTGATGATTAATTTTCACATCATGAAACAGACAGTTATGTTGAAACACTTGTGATTACTGTTTGATTTTAGAGATTTTTAGAGAAGTTTCTTACAATGTTTTTTTAAAAGCAATTTAAATCATCGGTCTTCATTTGAGTTCATAGTGATTCTATCCACAGTAAAAGGAACAATGTAAGTTGTATTTTTTACATTATATATATGTATATATATATATATAAATTAGCAAGAAATTAATACCAGGCTGACCAAGGTGAGCAGTGAATTTGGCTGACTATATAAATGTCAATGGTGCAACAGACACTCAAAGAATGGCACAAAGATCAGTGTGTATAGAGCCATTGTCCTTACCACCCTCCTTTATGACTCACCCACAACTACCCAAGTGGTCCTACCAATGCTGCATCTGTACCATCCTCAATATCCACTAGAGTGACTTTGTCACCAATACTGAAGTCCTAGAAAAGGTGAAGATAGACGAACATCGAGGCTATGCTACTGAACCCCCAGCTACTCTAGGCTGGACACGTCTCAAGGATAGGGGATCATCGCTTATCTAAGATCATTGAGTGCAGTGAGTTCTCTGCTGGTAATCGTGACAGAGGGGCACTAAAGAAGCAATTCAAGGACAACTTGAAGAAATCCTTTTGTGCCTGTCACATCAACCATTGCTGATGGTCCACCCAAGCTGGCATCTCACCACCAACCATGTTGTCTCTTCTTTTGAAAACACTCGCAAAGGACAAAAGGCACAGGAGGAGGAACTGCAATTCTATACCATCAAGCCCTGACCAGATCTTCAATTGAGACCGCTGCAAACATGCCAACCTGTCTCATATCAACCCAAACAGTCAAGAATGTGCCTACAGTCGGTGTGGACCTCTCTCTTTTTGATCTTCTTTTCACAAAGCCAAACCATGAGAGACACACACACACACACACACACACACACACACATACATATATATATCATAGCAGCTTACCTTAATATCCATATGTGCCACTCCTCTTAGTTTTAAGGCCTCAAGAGCCAACAGTAATTGTTTTATGTAAAAGGCTGCATCGGACTCAGTCCAACTGTAGGAAGTTAGAATCTTCTCAATCAATTCGCCACCATGGATTCTAAGAAAAAGTTGTTAAGGCAAAAGAACACAGAATACAAAAAAGTAAACAAAAATTGTTCCTATTATGGAAATACAACTTTCTTGTTATTCCATTCTTCAAAACTTTTGATAAATTTCTAAACTCTGCTCGTATTCCACACAAAATGAAATAAATCTTAATAGAGACCGCTGAACATCTCTTAGAACTTCACACCCAGACATGCATTCCTTACTTAGACCTTCCAATCCAGACATATATTCATTAATTAAACTCTCCCATCATGATGTATATTCATTACTTAGACCCTCTTATCGAGATGTATATTCATAACTTAAACCCTCCCATCCAGACGTACATTCCTTATTTAGTCCTTCCATTCTAGAGGTACATTCATTACATAGACCCTCCTATCCAGACGTACATTCATTACTTAGACGCTTCCACTGAGACATATATTCATTATTTAAACCCTCCAATATAGACATACATTTATTACTTAGACCTTCCAATCCAGATATACATTCATTACTAAGCCCATTCAATGAAGATCGATATTCATTACTTATTCATTCAATATACTTCAGTGAAAAAAATTACCCTTTAGCTAGCACTCTAATAGTCGAATAAAAGAGTAATCAAATATTTTGGAGACTCACCTGCTAAGAAACTTTTGGGGGCTTAAGGAAAAAAGATCAGGAAAATAAAGAATTTTTCTAAGCAATGACTCATAATCAAAAGAGGTTGGATTTTCTCACAGATCTAAATTTGACCACCAGACTGTAGTTTGCCAATCTCGGGTCTTATAGATTGCTTTTTTGTATGCCCTTTCAATTGATTTAGTCACTTTCTTTATACCCTGCTGCGACAAATCAGAGCAATGACTTAGAAGGCAAATTAACAGAGATATTTCATGGTATAAACAGTATAATGGGAACAATCTACCACCGTGGGGATTGAATAAAGGGTTTAATTCAAAATTCCTTGAATTCTTTAATGAAAGTATCAATATCTGCATAGACTACTGTTGCAAAATAGAACCCAAAAGATTCACAGTTCATCTAGTTTCATTTGAAAAAGACAGTCTTTCTGTTACCACAAAAAAGGTTGTGAAGCGGACAGAAAAATAAATACAAGAGTCAGTCAAAAATTTTAGAATATTTTGCTACGTGTTAGATCATAGCGTATATATCACGAGACAAAGAAATTCAAGTCATGGCAGATTTTCACTGCAGTTGGTAGTATCATGGTGGTTGGTGCACCCACGCATTGTGCATTGCTTCATTTCATGCTTGATTTGAAAGCTACAAAGATGAACGTGCAATAAAGTCACGGAAACTTATGCTTTATGAGTTCGAATTGGGTCATAATACTGTGGAAGCAACCAACAAACATCTGTTGTGTGAAAGGAAAAGGCACAGTTGATCACAGTGCAGTAACTAGATGGTTGAGGAAATTTCTCTGAGGTTACAAGAACCTAGACGATCAGGCAATGTCAGGTAGGTTTATAACTGTGAATTCCTAGGCTGTATTCCAAGCCATAGCTGTAATCTCAGTAAATGAGCACTCGTAGGGTATTAAGAAACCTCAGCATCTTACAACCCAATGTGATTTGTCACTTTCATGACCACAGGAGAAGCTGTCAAATTGTGCCTCAAATAACCAAAATATTACAGAATTTTAAACTCACCCAAGTAGCTAGTTACTTAGAATATACCTTTTAATATTTCATACAAAAAAGATAATCTTTTTGTAACCTTAAGATTATATGTTAGTTCTTTTTTAAGATTCTTTGCTTAAAAGCAAAGGCACTGAAAAGGAAGGAAAATGAAATGTTTTTATAAGTGATACAATGCAATGAATTAATCATCCAAATAGAAACAGGTATAAGATAAAGTGTAAAAAGATAAATCAATGATATTGATTCCAAAAGAAAGGATACAGTTCAGTGACTAAAACAAGAGATCGATCAGTTTCATAAGCATCATAGACTTTCAAAATGTGCTTATGATCCAGCACTCTTAGACATTCCAGCTCTGAGCTGAAGAAATCTTTTTCTTTAGGATCACTGAGTATCATGAATTTGCCTGCAAACTCTTTTCCGGTGGACTTCTCTACCAGCCTTCGGATGATGGCATGCCTTCCTCTGTAATGAATAAAACAAACCAAAAAAATATTAAGCCTGTTCTTTTAAAAACAAGAATTTAATAATTTAAAAAATGTCCCTTATTAGGTTGTAATTTACTAAGCTTTTTCTGAACCTGGCCCACTCGTTTTTGTGTAAATTATACATCTAATTGCTTTTAATACATTTGAGAATAAAACAATGTCAAGTAAATATCTATTAACCTGGTTTTGTTAAAAACCAGTATGCAAATTATCCACATCATATATTATGTAAACCATTATTTTTTAATGATATGTAACCTGCATTGCCAGATTTTAAACACATTAATAACATGGGCTTTTTTGTTTAAATCTAACTACACTAGGCTTTAATAGACATTGTTAATAAATAAGATGTTAATTAAGATAAAATAGTTATTTAACAATCATCAAGAATATAATGTGAATAACTAAGGGAATTATGAGAGCGGTGGTGACATAGTTTCAGTTACACACACACAATCTCCATTATAATAAGATAAGAAAAGGTACGTCGTATGATGTGGAAAATTACAGCCTGAAGATTTTTTTTGTTTGCTAAACAGGTTACAATTATTTTTTTTCCCTAAGTAGTAGCTGCAGGAAAAGGCTGGGTTCTTGGAATATATCCTAACCCTGCTTCTCTTGCATCTCACCAGGACTTGTGTGCTGCAACTGACAACCTCTGACCAGATATTTCATGCAGCCTTAGTGTCCTTTTAGACCTTTAAGATTCTTGTAAAGTTTTCTGCAAATGCATAATTGTCTTGAATTTCAGGGACTGGCAATGGTCATTTCTGATTTTCTCTCCTGTTTACAGTACATGGTGGAGGATTCCCTGTGGTATAGTGGCTAATGTGCTTACAGTACCTGCTGTTATGAAGTGTTCACTCATCTAAGTACTGAATAGGTTCCTCATTGCTTAACTTCATTCTTTTTTTATTATCATTTACTAAGCTTTTCTTTGTCTGGTATGCAGGCTTTAGGCAGCTTATAGTTCCTGCTTACAGTACCTGCTATCCTCTATATAATGTGACATCATAGTAAGCGAGTTCAAACTCCAGTCACACTATTAAGTTCACTTTTGGATTAATACCCCAGGGAAAGGTGTAAGCCTTCTTATTCCCCAGCTATGAGTTAAATAGTATCACTGCTGTTCTTCTACAAGGATGGATTTGGCATTAAATAACCCACACAGATTGATATGCCATTAAACAAAGAAATCAAACCAAAAAAACAGTTCCTGCTATAAGTGGTCACCCATGCAAGTACTGAGCAGGTTCATTATTAGTTAACTTCTTTCTTTTTATTTATTAATTACCAAGCTTAGCTTAGTTTGGCAGACAGTTACTAAGTGGTCACTCATCTAAGTAATGGATAGGTTCCTCATGGCTTAACTTCATTCTTTTTCTTTATTATTTACTAAGCTTTGCTTAGTTTAGCAGACAGGCTTTAGGTTGCTTACAATACCTGCAGTTACTGAGTGATCACTCATCAAAGTACTGAATAGGTTCCTCATTGCTTAACTTCATTCTTTTTCTAAGCTTTGCTTAGTTTGGCAGACTGGCTTTAGGTTACTTACAGTACCTGCTGTTACCAAGTGGTCACCCATATAAGTATTGAGCAGGATCGTCATTTCTTAACTTCATTCTTTTTCTTTATTATTTACTAAGCTTTGCTTAGTCTGGTTCACAAGTTTTAGTTTACTGACAGTACCTGCTGTTACTAAGTGATCACTCATCTAAGTACTGAATAGGTTCCTCATTGCTTAACTTCATTCTTTTTCTAAGCTTTGCTTAGTTTGGCAGACAGGCTTAAGGTTACTTACAGCACCAGCTGTTACTAAGTGGTCACCTATGTAAGTATTGAGCAAGATCGTCATTGCTTAACTTCATTCTTTTTCTTTATTATTTACTAAGCTTTGCTTAGTCTGGTTCACAAGTTTTAGTTTACTTACAGTACCATCATCTATATAAGTACTGAACAAGTTTTTCATAGCTTACTTTGATAATTACAAAGCTTTTGCTTATTTTATAAAAGTGGACACCTTATTTATCAATCTATCTTAATAATTTTAAAGAAAAATCAGTTTACTTCAAAGTTTTTATTGTACTTGTTTTATTTGATTGGATACTTTAGTTATTTATTCATGTATCATTTAAACACCTAATGAAAAAACTTCAACAGTTTGGAAAATGGCTATATTAAGGTTTGTAGAATAACATTTTGAAAATTTATAAAAAAATTTTCATTCTTTGAAAAAATAAAAAGGAAAATAAAAGAGTTATTGAGGGCTACCAACCTTCCAATTTCTTCCAGAACATAGTAGAAATTTTCCAATTTGGCTTCACGGAAAAACAAGTAACTAGGAACTGGTTTTAATTCTGAAATTTCAAAATCAAATCTGTTATTTTCATTGAATACTAAATTAAACAATTTCTTAAATAAGATTTTAGTTGTCATTTCAAATAATAAGGATTTACTTGTAGCATATCTGTAGCCATTTATCAAATTGAGCTCAGTTAGGTACAGGGGCATTTAATGAGGAACAAACTTATCATCACCATTGAACTGATTGCATGGATTTTCTTGAGTCTCTCTCTCTCTCTCTCTCTCTCTCTCTCTCTCTCTCTCTCTCTTTTCCCTATTTTGTTATGTCCTCTAGATTGCATCTAATGTCCGCATAGAGTAGATGTATGTAAGTATTTGGTCAGCCAACACTGGAGTCTCCACATGTAGAAGTCCACAGTAGACTGTTGCTTATAAATTCCTCTCTTATACTCCAGCAGTGCCCAATATGTCCCATTCGCAGCGCGATATTGAATTTGATAGCTTATCAAAATCAGCACTCAGTTGCGTAGCATTGAGTAAGCTTCTGAGCTTTGAAGAAGGAGAGTCATTTATGGCACATGGAAGCATTCTATTGTGCCGACATGGGCAAATCCATTCTCTGGATCATGTTTGGTTTGCTGGTCTATGAGCGGGCAAATTCATGTATAAATACGGCTTTCAATTGAGTATTGTTGCAGGAACTGTATTGAGTTACAGCCTGTTTTACTTTTGTCTGCCAGCTGGACGCTAGCTGGGATCATTGAGCAAGCAAGTGTTATTGTTATTATTGCTGTTATTCTACAACTTTGATGATTTGCGAGAAGGGAAGTAAGTGGCTGTAGAGGATATTGTTCAACAAAAAAAGCTTGCTAACTATTGCTCTATGGTAGGTATTGTAATGTTGGAAGAAAACCAGATGCTTAGGGTCAAACTCATAATTATGGATGCGCAAGAACAAGATTGGTATTATCACGGAAGATGACACATGACCAGATACAATGAGGCTTAATGCCTTATTGAAAGACAGTTTCCGGGAAGACAGCAAATAACTTCAACTGCTTAAAAGTAAAAAATAAAATAAAAATAAAAATAATATTATATTCCAAAATATCCTTATTTGGGATTGAGTCTTCAAGGAACAAGCCCAGTAAATACAATTATTTCACGATAAGCACAATAGGTCATATGATTTTCCTGGATCTCAGAAGAGATACAAAAGTTTGTTACACTTTTAAAAGTTTCTGCTTCTTCTGTTTCTTACCACCCCTCACAAGATGCTCACTGTCAATATTTTGGTTCACTAGTGTGGGCAGTGCAATGGCATCTTATACATCCATATGTATACATGTACACTATTTGCAAACTATGCAAATAGAGTTTCTCTTTCTTCAATTCTGGCATAGTTGAAAAATTTAGATAATTTTTTATACAAATATTATTTTTATAATCAGAGAATATATTGAACACATATACAGGCGATGAAGAATACAAGATATTTTTTGCAACTCTTCCATTTTCATGTTATTAAATTATCAAGCTGCAAAAGCCATGACAGAAATGGAGGTATTAAAATAAATCCTGTTCATCCCAGTAAATTGCACTACAGTCAAGAAGGTCAATACATTAATTAAATATAGATTCAGAATTTTTTAGTTTCAAAATTTCTTGTAAATACAAACATCCCTATTAAAAATGTCATTTATTATTCAGATGAGTTTGGCATGCATTTCAATAGATAATACTTATCACAAGGCCAAGAAGGTCTTTGATTGGTCATTTTTTTTTGGGGGGGGGGTAACAGACATACAATAACGATAATAATAACATCACTTTGAATGAAACTATAGAATAAAAGGTCAATTAATTCACATTTTGAGGATTAATAGTTCCAAAAAGCTCATCTAATGTAAGAAGGATAGCTCTAGTTTCGTCTGCCTTCAGTAGACTTAAAGAAAAAATACGGAAACAAAGAAATCATTCAAAGGCAATTATCATTCATCTCTCTATGTTGTAAGAGTCTCAAAAGCCATATATGCTGGAGAAACTTTCAATTTGAAGGAGAGGAACAATAGAAAACTAAGCGTATCAGAGAACGATTGCCTATGGACGATATCAAAAGTGACCTTCAAATACGAAATAAAATAACTGACATTATCAAGAAGATAAGACTGAAGTGATTTAGTTTTCAGGAAAAAGGTTAAATTATGAATGTATATTGTTGTCCATATTCTTCTTTCTTGAACATTCATCGTCTTGTCTCTTCTGGGTTCTGAGCCCAAACAGGGGTTCCTAGCCAAGGACGTTATCATTCTGTCATCATTAACACAAACATCATTTGACTTGAATGAGTTTATATCCTTTGTAAACAAATGGACATAAAGACTATTAATGAAAAGCTATTTACACAACAAAAATTAATTTTTCTAGATAATCGCAATGGTCAACATAATAGTAAAAATTCTGATAAAAATTCACCTAATATATATATATATATATATATATATATATATATATATATCACAACTGTAGAAAAATGACTGTTTAGAAATTGTCCGATGTTGTAACCCGAGAGTTGATGTTCTTTCAACCACCATTGGTCATAATCAACTACTCATTCAACAAACTCATTAATCACAGAAAACATCTTTAATTTGTCACATGGTCATACCCACATCCTCAATAATAACCAATGAGGGTTGAAAGGACATGTACACAGGTTAGAACATCAGAGATTTCAGACAATTACTAAACAGGCTTCATCTATAGTTGTGGCATCTCCTTTGCCAACATGAAAAGCCAATAAAAAGTTCAACACCTAATCCTTCATAAATATGTCAATAAATATATATATAAATATAAGATCTATTTCTACAGGTATATATATATATATATATATATACAAATTACATGGATACATGAAAGCATAAACCTAAACTATCTAAAATAGTTTCGATTTTCCAATGAATTTGACGTTATCGTCTCATTATATAATTCAAGTTAACATCATTGAATTAATGACCCATCATTAAGATCTTGTACATTTATTTTACAAATGAATTTCGTGGAAATTCTATTCTCATTTACTTTCAGTGTAATGATGTGTCACTGAATGAATTAATTCAAATCTTAGATCATTGAATTAATGGTTCTTTGCTTGAAAGTTGTGAATACATCAAAGAGTTATATGAATAGTTTGCATCTTCATCTAGGATTTCCATTGAATTAACAGTTTGAAAATTGTGAATACAACAAAGGGTTATATGAATTGGTTTCATCTTCATCTGATATTCTCATGATGTAACTGAAAACCAACAAAGTTTAGTGGTATTGTAAGATACTGCTTAGACATACTGAATGGCAATGATGCTCTGGTCCCTGAACCATGCCAAACTCTTGAGATTTCCTTGTCCAACTCTAAAAAGATTCTTATATGCTGGATCCCAAGCCACATTGAAGTGAGGGAAAATAAAAGAGCTGACTCGACAGCCAAATTGGCTTTAGATTTGGCCTCCGACAAATTCAAGTTTTCATAAACTGACTTGATTTGAAACTCAACATTAATAAATTCCTTTATACAAAATGGCAACAACGTTGGAATAGCAACATCTACAATAAACTCTTTGTTATTCTCTCCCACTTTGGGAGAATGGAGGCCAGCCTTCAAAAAAATCCTGAAAAGAACAAGTTACTATATCCTGATGAAGCATTAGGCACACCAGACTTATGCACTCCTTTATATTGAAACAAGAACAAGCACAGTGCATAACATGTCAAACATGTTCTCATATAATGTAGCGCTTTCCATCTCAACAGAAAACCTTTTTCAATGCAAATAATAAAAAAGATCTATTTGAAAAGGGTCAACATAGATGACATTCTTTCCTTCTTGAGAGAAACAAAATTATACCAAAAATATAAATGAAATCCTGATCAATACCACACAAAATAACCCCTCAATATGATCCTTGATGATGTTAACATACCATTAAAACCATTAACTACAAAAGTGTAAATACAGACGTACAACGTACATTATTCCCTAACCTCTTTGCTTAAAATAAGCCCAGATGAGTTGACATATAATGAAAAGTGATCAACCAACCAATCAAGTCATGCCTAATCCCAGAGTTATCATCTGACAATACATTAACCATTACTTAACCTAGATTCCTCACTTCGTGCAGAATCAATTAAAAATACCTTAAAAACTGAAATACACAACACCAAGTAAAGAGGACACATTTAGAAGCACAAAATACAATTACAAATGCAGTACTTACCTGACACTTCAACTTGAGCAGAACAGGATATTTTTCCACCAGCATTTTCAACCACACACTCATAATTCCCATTATCAAAAAGATTGGCTTCTTCAAATATCAGAAACCATCTTCCAGGAAGTTCATGATAGGGATAGACCCTAGAATTCTCAATAAGAGGCATCCTATCTTTCAACCAGGTAACAGTAGGGTAAGGGATCCCATCAACATGACACTCCAAAATTCCACGTTCACAAAACGAGATGAAAATGTCTTCCATCGGTTTGATGATGGTAGGGGGCTCTGTTGAGGGGAGAAAAAATTTATAATTCATCTTAGGAAAATTACATTAAAAATATTAAATTGAAATGGTAAGTCAATCTTTTCTTTAAATATTTTCTTCCCTTTCCTTCTCTTCCTTTCCCTTCTCTTCACATGTTTTCTCGCCTCACTTCATTTAAACCAATTACTTTATAAGGTTTTATGCATAGCAAAATATAAAATGTATCATTTTTCTGTCTTTAAAAAGGGTCATTAACATCCAAAGAATTATTTATACAACTCAATTCTTTGTTTTTGTTATTTACACAACGTTTAGTACATTCTCCAAATATCTCAGGTGTAATTACAATCTGCATTAACACAGGTATTCTTGTTCAGGGGTTTTTTTTGTCTTTTTCTTTAGTATCACAAAGAAAGAAAGAAAAAATTCTACTTGATATTTTTTCTTTTTACGCTTTTTTTATTTTATTTAGGTGTATTTAATAAAAAATTTGATGGCTGGAATTTTGAATTTTGACCACAAATAAAAAAAGGTTGCAAATAAAAATTCAGTGGAGTTTCACAATTACAATACAACAATACACAATTGGTATAAATGTGCTTATCAGGAAACTACAACATTTGGTTTATTTTACATAACAGACTGACCTTAACCCTTTTAGGTGTGGGGCATTTGACAACAAATTTAATGGCTGGAATTCATTTTTGACCATAAATAAAAAAAGGTTGCAAATAAAAAATTAAAGGAGTTTCACAATTACTATGCAGAATTGGTGTCAAGTGGGGGGTATATTTTGCACAAGTGTGTACATCAGAGAATTTTCTTTATTTATTGATACTTCTACATATGACTTATTTACTAAATCTTTATAAGTAATTAAGTATTTTTCAACTTTAGACTTCAGGGTATATCGAACACATGACATTTTCGGAGGTATATTGCACAAGATCCCAAATTTTTAAGTCATATGGACTCAAGTTGCATTTCACCCTAATGCATTAAGTATATTTGGGTAATTTGAGTTAATCTCTGCCCTAAAAGGATTAACAATAAGAATAAAATTGTCTATTAATCCTTTTCAAAACAGAGCAAAATTTTTGTCACCAACAGTACACAGGTAGAGCAACACTTTTGTTGTTTTATCAGTAGCCCAATGTAAGGGATTTTCCTATTGACTGCTCTTTGAGCAATTCAATGTTAATGTATAGAAACATCACTAAGAGGTCTCACTGTGGTGCTGAATTGTGTAAAGATTGTTTTGCAAAATATCCTAATTGAAAGTGAGTGCTTTATTATTTTCACGCTATTGATGTCCATAATTAAGGGCAACCCAAATGCTACCTTATGACACACAATTGCTGAATAAGTTATCTGGTTTTGTTTGTTTTTTTTATTGTTAATTTTGGTAGCTCAGTGTAAGGCATTCTCCTATTATCTGCTCTTTGAGCAATTCAATATTAATGTATAGAAACATCACTAAAAGGTCTCACTGTGGTGTTGAATTATGTAAAGATTGTTTGTTTTTTTATTGACTTGTTTGAACATACCCTCTATTTAGTAAATTTTCTGAAAATAATTCAAAGATTTAAAAAATTATCTGCCAGTGTGAGGGTTTATATTTACCCCAACCCCATCATCTTAATGTCAGTATTTAACTAAATCTTTTTGGGTGTAGTATGTTCAGTACAGCAAGTGAACCTATATACATAGTCAAGACAAAAAATGACCTACTCATTGATCAATTCAATGTTAGGTTTGGTTTCTTTGTTTTTAATGGCATATCAACCTTTGTAGGTAATTTAATGCCAAAGCCATTCTTCTAGAAGAACAGTAGTCGTACTATTTAACCCATAGCTGGGAGGATAAGGGGGTTCATACCTTTCCCATGGATTATTTGCCCGAAAGTAAACGTAATAGCGCAAATGGAGTACGAACTTGCTTACTACAATTCTGCAGTCCATTGCTTTAACCATTACACCCCCAATTCAATGTTGATATACAGAAATACCACTAGGATGCTCTACTGCATACTTTACTGCCGTATTGTTGTGGAAATTATATGATTTGGATGTTATTAATTGCTCAAGAAATTAACATCTTTTGTTTGTATGTTGTTTTTTTTATTATGATTGTTATATAGAAGAATGTATTGATAGTGACCCGTGTGATTTGAACACAGATCTCTAGCCAACAAACACAAGTGTTGAAATTGAATGAGCTACTGAAGTTTATGTGACTAGAAATGTTGGATATATAAATGGGACAGTCAGCAATCTGATGCGTGATGAATAGAGAGACGCGTGCGTATGCAAAATAGATATGAAATGTAACATTGTGAGTTTGAACTGTTTAGCATTCCATACTCAGTATTCTGCATTCTACAAGAGTGAAGAAATTTTAAGTATCGGCCAAAATTACCCCCCCCCCAACTCATGAAACAAGAAAAAAATGGTGATGAAGAATTAGTTCCAAACATTATAAAAATGATTATTTGACTTCTTTGAATATAGTCTTTATTTTGCAAACTTTCTGAAAATAATACGGCCATTTAAAAAGGATTTTGAAAATTATTTGCCTGTAAAAGGATTAAAGCAAACATCAAATTTTAAGTCAATGAACTATTCTATAGTAAACCGATCTCCAAACACTTGCCAATTCGGCCAACATTGACACCAGAAAGAATTGTAACTGACCTGCTAGATTCAGAGTTACAATTTGGCTTGCAAATCCTAGTTCATTCTCAATGTAGCATTTGTAGTCACCGGTGTCATTCCAGGAAAGGTCAGGTATTTCAAGAGTTACAATGCCAGTAGGCTTAATGTAAGCAGAGTACCGTTCTCCATACTCAATCTTTTCTTCATTGAAATACCAAAATACTTTAGGTGGTGGAAAAGCACGAATCTTCAACTCAATTTTCATTGTGCTGAATTCTATGCCATATTGCATGACTTCTTCTTCGTCAACCAAAAATTCTGGAACATAAGCTGAAAGACAAGAAAGAAAACAAAGATTGTATCAGATGTGCGCAATATATATATAGTATTGGATGACAAAAAACAGACAATAAAAAAATAATGAATGTTACAGTACAATAAAATCATCGCATCAGAAAAGAATGCTGTACCATCTTGATAGAATTGGTTACCTATGTTGATAAAAGGATATTGAGATTGTAAATCGATTGAACAGATACAGATTTAGATATTCGCCACGGTACACAGGATTCCTTTGTTCATCGGTATGATTTAACTGTTTTTTAAAAAAGATGTCCTTGACGATGCTGATTGAGTTTCACTTCACTCTAAATCTCAGGAAAGGCATGAATCCATCTCTTTTCCCTTCCAACTATGGATGAATAATAAGGCAGATAGGGTTTAACTTTCGTAAGGCAACCTGTCTAGAAGGAAAATTCTGAATTGGAACAGAAAAATTCACCTTGATTCACAACCTAATCTCGATGGAGGGGTTGGGTAATAACATATTTGTTTAAAAAATAGTCATTTGAACTTAACTATGTAAAATGTTGACTTGCTTTTCCAATGACATTATCATCTCATATAATTTAAATTAACAGCATTCATTACGTAGATCTTGTACACTGACTTCACTTGTGAATTTCAAAGAAATCCAATTCTTTTTTAGCATAATGACATGTCACCTAATTAGTTAATTTAAATCTTACATGATTGAATTTACGCTTTGTGAGTGGAAAGTTGTAACTACAACAAAGAATTATACTAAGATACTATGTCGTGACCAAGAATTGCCCGTATGTGACACAAAAGCAATAAAGTTTGGTATTTCAAGATACTGCTGGGACACGTTGAGTTACTGTTAATAATATTTTAGCTCAGAAGCTATGCCTAACCACAAAATCTTCTTCAGATAAAGGCTTGTAATCCTTACAGCAGCTGTTTTTTCTTGTCTATTTTTGCAGTATATATATATATATATATATATATATATATATATATATATATATATATATATATATATATGTGTGTGTGTGTGTGTGTGTGTGTGTGTGTGTGTGTGTGTGTGTGAGGGTGGTTCAAAAAGTTCTAAGTCACACTCAGATTTTAGATTTGTCACACACCTCTCATCTTTTATGAGCCTCACCACCACAAAAATTAAGACAGATCTTAATTAGTTTTTTCCAGTTTTATAAGAAATTGTAGTGTGTTGCTATAACAAAAATGTTCACCTATGTCTCTTATTTCTGGGTGGGACTTAGAATTTTTTTAACAAACTTCTATATATGGTGGGGGGCAGCAAATTTTTTTTAAAACTTGTTTGAGTGAATAAAACAGACAGTTCATGTCTGCCTATTCTATCTTTGACCCGATCAAGTCTTCATATGATTCATTTGACCTTTGGATAGAATAAACCTAGGAAGGTGCCATATGTTTCCCAAGTACTTTCAAAGAGTTGAACGGATCAAACATAGAAAAGGAAAACAGGAAGGGTCTGTCAAATTCTATCAAACATATTTATGCCTAGACATACATATAAAAATATAGGCATGTCCTTTTCCATCAAACATAAATAATGAAAATAAGAATATACATAGATACGAATAAATTTGCAAAGAAAATTAACATAAATATATATATATATACATAGGTGTGTGTGTGTGTGTGTGTGTGTGTGTGTGTGTGTGTGTGTGTGTGTGTGTGTGTGTGTGTGTGTGTGTGAATGAAAAAGTAAAAGACAGAATGGAAAATGGAATAGACATGTTAAATAGGAAGTTTAGCATCAGCACAATGTAAATGAATTCATAACTAAAAATGAATCTACATTAAAGGGTCAAGAAGCATAGTAATTTAGTTAAACATATGAATGCTCAATTACTTTTTAAAATAAAATAATTCTAACTGTTTTCAATAAACTATTCAAATTTACTAATAACAATTATCTTTTTCTTGTACAATTACATGGTTTCAAGTATTCCTATTTAATAATAATGATTTCCAAACATATCTATTTGGCTCATAACAGATACAACCACTCTGGATCAGAGTGGACCTGGGTCTCATGACAATAAAAGAGTAGCTAATACTCCTCTGAGCTCTAGAAATAGACCCTCAAAACTGGATATAGTTTTGTCATACCCAGTACACCCTTTTTTTTAAGGGTGCTACTTCACTGCAGGTGATACAGATTGTGTATTCTAAACCTCGCTAACTCCACAGTTCACATGTTCAGCTAGTGTATTTAAAAATTCCAAGTCAATATCTAAATAGAAATTTATAAAATAAATAAGTAAAGCTATCCCATTGATAGCATTCAATATACCTGGATTTATCTCCCTTAATAAATTGTATTGTTCAATTGTATTGAGTGCGGATACAGACCACATACTAGTATTATCAAGTTACAAATTGGACGAGAAATTGCTTTATTCTTCAAGTAAGGGTTATCATCTGATAAAAGCTTTGCGATATTGAATTGGTTACATAAAATTATTCCCCCAGGTTCACACACACACACACACATATATATGTATAATGAGAGAGGCAGAAAGAGAGGGAGACACTCAAGGTAAAATTACATATTTCAAAAGTGGCTCAAAATTACAATGTCCCTAACATGAGATGTTGTCACGTAAACAATTAAGTGATCAGATTCTTGTGATTTAATTCAAATCTTAGCAACCAAGAAGAGAGAGCCCCAAAGAAAATTCAACATCTTAGTTTATCCAAAGACAAGAACACTCATTTGCCATTTTCATTCATGACAATGGTCAGAGAATCGTCCAAAGCTCTTGGACTAGAAAGACAAGAGTATAAGGAGTTCATACATTCCTTTATTCCTTTGAAGGTGCGCTTAACAGAATGTTTGGTTTAGTTTCTTTGTTTATCAACCTCCGAGGGTTATTTAATGCCAAAGCCATCCTTGTTGAAGAACAGCAGTGACACTATTTAGCCCATAGCTAGAGGGGATAAGGTGGGGTTTCATACCTTTCCAAAAGTGAACAGTGCGATTAGAGTTCAAACTCTCTTACTTCAAGGCTGCAGTCCAGCACATAGTTAAATGGTTTCAAGTAATTCTATTTATCAAGTATTCCTATCTAATTTAATATTAATCCTTTGCACACAGTTAGATGGTTTCAAGTAATTGTATTTATCAAGTATTCCTATCTAATTTAATATTAATCCTTTGTACACAGTTAAATGGTTTCAAGTAATTGTATTTATCAAGTATTCCTATCTAAATTGATATTAATCCTTTGCACACAGTTAGATGGTTTCAAGTAATTGTATTTATCAAGTATTCCTATTTAATTTAATATTAATCCTTTGCACACAGTTAAATGGTTTCAAGTAATTGTATTTATCAAGTATTCCTATCTAATTTAATATTAATCCTTTGCACACAGTTAAATGGTTTCAAGTAATTCTATTTATCAAGTATTCCTATCTAATTTAATATTAATCCTTTGCACACAGTTAAATGGTTTCAAGTAATTCTATTTATCAAGTATTCCTATCTAAATTGATATTAATCCTTTGCACACAGTTAGATGGTTTCAAGTAATTGTATTTATCAAGTATTCCTATCTAATTTAATATTAATCCTTTGCACACAGTTAAATGGTTTCAAGTAATTCTATTTATCAAGTATTCCTATCTAATTTAATATTAATCCTTTGTACACAGTTAAATGGTTTCAAGTAATTCTATTTATCAAGTATTCCTATCTAATTTAATATTAATCCTTTGTACACAGTTAAATGGTTTCAAGTAATTCTATTTATCAAGTATTCCTATCTAAATTGATATTAATCCTTTGCACACAGTTAAATGGTTTCAAGTAATTCTATTTATCAAGTATTCCTATCTAAATTGATATTAATCCTTTGCACACAGTTAGATGGTTTCAAGTAATTGTATTTATCAAGTATTCCTATCTAATTTAATATTAATCCTTTGCACACAGTTAAATGGTTTCAAGTAATTCTATTTATCAAGTATTCCTATCTAATTTAATATTAATCCTTTGTACACAGTTAAATGGTTTCAAGTAATTCTATTTATCAAGTATTCCTATCTAATTTAATATTAATCCTTTGCACACAGTTAAATGGTTTCAAGTAATTCTATTTATCAAGTATTCCTATCTAATTTAATATTAATCCTTTGCACACAGTTAAATGGTTTCAAGTATAGTAAATGATTAAGTAGTTCTATTTGACCCATTGATGGGACCCTTACAGGTACTACCCCTTTGGGCCAGCATGGAATAATAGCAATAAACAGCTTCACTACATTCCCATAAGCTCCAGGACCAAAACCTCACCATCAGAGGGTTTAGTGTCTTATCATTGATTGGGGGGAGTCTTACCCTTCTGCAGAGATGCAATGGGTGTTTTCTACTGCCCCAGCCGACTGGACTATGACATGTTTAATGATGTAATCTTTTATATTACTACTTTTTATTTGTATGTTAAATTTTAAAAATATTCATTTTTCATTATCAAAAAAGATCATGACAGTGTTATTACTTTACTAACCATTTCCTCTTCATTCCTACAGTAAAACCCTTCCCAATGCATTTTTATAGTAAAATGCTTCTAATGCATTACTATAGCAAAGTCCTTTCCAATACATTCCTATAATAAAAGCTTTTCAATGCATAAAGCACTGTATTTTACAAATCTAAAACACTTTTAGTCTTAAATTTTGATTATAATTGTATATACATGCATGTGTGTAAAATGTCTATTCATTTATATTCACAATATGCACACACACACATATATATATACATATATATATATATTTGTGTATATTAAAAGGAATAGGTCCACAAAGAGAGTTATTTTCTTTTGAAAATTATTTATTTAGTTCTTATACATGTTTCCAGGTTCTTGATTTCTTCAGAGAACTTTTAATGATGTTTCCAGTGTGAAATTTTGTTTATATAGTGGTCACTGTTTTGATGGGGTGGTTGTTTCTTTTAATTCTGTGATAGACTCCTTGGCTCTCTCTTTCTTGTCTTTTCCCTTTCCTCCCTCCCTTCTCTTGGCAAGAGTGTTTTGTGTCCTGCTTTGTAGGTCCACTTTCTCTTCTAATAGTGTTTGATATGCTATAAAGCTTTTTTGTCATTTTACTCACTGGGTAATTGTGTTTGTGTGTTTATTTGTGTGTGTGTGTGTGTGTGTGTGTGTGTGTTTATTTGTGTGTGTGTGTGTGTGTGTGTGTGTGTGTGTGTGTGTGTGTGTGTGTGCACACGCATGCATATAGTTGATATGCCATAGAGTTTATTTGTTGTTTTTTAGGTGTTAACGAGGTTTAAAATTCAGCTGACAACGGCTTTTAACTTTTTGTTGTGTATGTACCTATATATATATATATGTGTGTGTGTGTGTGTGTGTGTGTGTGTTTGTCTTAGTGTGTGTATAGTTTTTGTTCTATTCAGTGTGGACTTGAATTTTTCTCTTGATTTTTTCTCTTTTGAAGTAATATAGTTTAGAATTTAACTAACAACTGCTTTTTACTTTTTGGGGTATATATATATGTGTGTGTGTGTGTGTGTGTGTGTGTGTGTGTGTGTGTGTGTGTGTTTCCGTCACTGTGTGCATAGTTTATGTTCTATTCAGTGTGGGCTCAAATTTTTCTAAGAAGTTTTTTCTTTTATTTGAAGTAATGAGTAGTTGTTAGTCGCTGATATGGGCATTGTTTTGGACCTGTTGCTACATTTGTATAGGTATTTAGACACATCTAATTTTCTACTTTCTGGTAAATTAATATTGCTTTTGTGGAGTGATATTCTGGTATAGAGAGCTTGCATCAGTTCTATATATACTTCTTTACATTTGTTACATTCGATTATGAAGACTATGATTTTTGAGTGACAGCTTGAATCTTTTTTTATTATGAATTTTGTTTGGGGTTTTCAAAGTTATAGGATTTTTCTTTTATAATTATATCGCATAATCCGCATATTTTATTCTTGCATTTGGTAATTTCTTGTGTTGTGTGTTCCCTGAATGTAAAAGAGGTGAGTATTTCTAAAGATTTTGGGGTTGTCTCTGACTTTTAATAACTTTTGTTGTGTCTATTATTTCTTATTGTAGGTTGCGACATATGCTATGGGTTTTTCGTTGTTATGTTTTTTGAGTTCTGTAGTTCTTTTTGTGGTATTTTTCTGCTAACGAAATCATAGATAAAAAAAAGAACAACATAAAAAGAAACTTTACTAGGTCATGGAAAATATACTTAGATGATTGTTTCATATTCTGGAAATGCCCATGGGGAAACATTAACAAATTGCACAAATTATTCCAAGACCTACTTCCCAAAATAAAATTCAAGCCCACACTGAATAGAACATAAAATATATACACACACAGACAGAAACAAACACACACAAAAACATATATAGACACACATACTCACATGTAAGAACTAAATAAATAATTTTTAAAAGAATATAAATCTCTTTGTGAACCTATTCATTTGAAAACATATGTGTGTGTGAATATACGTGAATATGAAATAGTCATAACACATAAATCTTTATATCAGTCAGAAGTCATCAATAGGGCAAAAAAATAATGATGATTTCCAATTGATATGAAGATTTATCTGTGAATACTATTTTATTTTTTACACTTAAAATGATTTTAATAGAATGTTTTTGTATTCAAAATTTTGAAGTCGAAACACATTGGTATAACAATAAATGAAACAAACCTTAAACAAGTCATCAAAACTACACCAGTATATATTTTTTGTTAATTTCCTTTATATACATGTATATAAAACAATACTTAAAATAAAAAAAAATTCACCTATCATCAATTAAAAGTTTCACAGTTTTTTACGTTCAGG
Source organism: Sepioteuthis lessoniana (assembly GCA_963585895.1). Taxonomy (NCBI): domain Eukaryota; kingdom Metazoa; phylum Mollusca; class Cephalopoda; order Myopsida; family Loliginidae; genus Sepioteuthis; species Sepioteuthis lessoniana. Next base: position 21,088,645 of record OY757947.1, read on the forward strand.
TAAGTGTTGGATATATATATATATATATATATATGTATGTATGTATTGTTCAGTCCAGATAAACCAGAGTCAAGAATAATTCCGTCAAGACAAATTCATTCCACTAGAACATTAAAAATTTTCCTGGTAAAGAGCTCAATGTGAATAACATCACAGAGCAATAATTTCTTTAAGAAAAACAAAAATCGGTCACATTAGGATCATAAATTTATTTCTATCCTGTTATGGGTATTGATAAATATCAATAACACCAAAGAAAACAGGACTTCTTCAGATCCAATGAATAAATTAAATGACATACAGAATACACAGAAGGGAAGGGTGGGAGGTGGTAGAAGAGGGCTGAAGAGTTACCTCCCCATTTACCCACCTCCGATTTTTTATTATTTATTTTTTTATTACCAGTTGGAATCACAGAAAACTTCATTTGAATGTCCATTTGAGCATATCTCAAAGATTTGGCCCAGTCAGTTGGGGCTGCAGAATACACTGAATGCATCTCTGCAGAGGGGTAAGCCCCCACCCCAACACATGTTTTGGATATGATACTAGAAATCTGATGGTGAATCTTGAGTAAATCTGAAGTTTTGGGGAATGCAGAGTACTCTCTTTATTGCCATCGCTCCCAGGTCCACTTTGGCCCAAAATGGTAGCACCTGATAGGGTCCTATCTATGGGTCAAATATAACTAAGCTGTGTATTTATGCCAGACTGAATTGTTTTAAATAGAACTGTTTTTGACATTTAAATTGCGTACTCATGCTTGACTAAATTGTTTGAAATAGAATTATTTTTACATTTAACTTGTGTAAAAATCTGTACTCATGTTAAACTGAATTGTTTGAAATAGAACTGTTTATTTGTATATATATATATATGGATTTGGCATTAAATAACCTACAATGGTTTATATGCCATAAAACCTAACCAACCAACCATATCTCAAAGATTGAAAACCAATAAGACTAGATTAATGAAATAAATAAATATTTCCTCTGAATGAAAAGCAAAATGAAATAAAAAAGCAAACAAAAAATATGATATTAGAATAACTGATCCATATAAGAGCTGGTAATCTATTGGAAAAATTTTCCTAACTTTAACTATAGTTCTTATTTCTCTTCATGTTTTTACCATTCAAGAGAGAAACTACTGGAAATCTTTGTTCTTGAAACAAGGAAGTACAAAAAAGTACACAAAAAAGGCAAGTATATCAAATTGGTTATACATCGAAATATTTTTTTCCATGAATAAACAGTGTAAAATTAATGAACACATAAAACTAATTTATTCATTTTTTACATTGTCATTTATTACTATTTGTAATTTTTCCAAACATTTTTTTTTATCTTTTTAAAAATATTTTACAGGAAGTTTGTCAATCATCATCATCATTAATAGTAATCTATCTATGTTGATGACATCCCAATATATATATTTTCTCACTGTAATTGAGCCTTCTTTATTTATGAATATAGCAAATTATATTATCAACATTGATATGTGCATGTGCATATATGTATATGTTTATTTGTGTGTATAAATGTGTGTCAATCTATATATATACACGCATGTGTGTTCATGTGTATATATATATATATATACACATGAACACACATGCGTGTGTATATGTATATATATATATATATATATATATATATACATATGAATATGTGTGTGTATATATATATATATATATATATATATGGGTTTGTGTGTGTGTGTGCATATTGTAAAAACTGAATGTTGATGTTTAACTTAATTAGGCTGGACATTTCTGTGAGTTTCTGTCATTTATACAGAAAAGAAAAGTCTTTGCATTTTCTTATCAGTTGATGCCCCTCAAAATTAAGATGAATCCATCGAATCCCATGTGACAGTCTACAATCAATAAATGAAAATATATTGATTCTAAGGATTGTTTCAGCAGCGATAAATGTTGATTTGTTACTTGTCAACAAAATCTTTACTAATGTCTGAAACGCCCGCTAACCTAAGGAAAGCATGTATCATGATGTCACAATATATATGTATGAGTGTAAGTATATGTCATCATCACCATCATGAAGTCACGCTTAGAGTATGGAGTTCCCTCTCTCTCTCTCTCTCTCACCATCAATCCCTATCAGCCATCTCTTCTTATATATATACATATATAATGGATTCTGAATTTGTATGAGTATATATATATATACATATGAATAAAAAATATATGTATGTATACATATGTACATATATGTACATGTGAGCATATATATATAAATATATATATATATATACATATATGTATGTATTCATATATACATGTATATACATAATTTTGCATGGACTCAAGCATACACTCTTACCTATATATATATATATATATATACACACATGTAATTATATGCCAATATGTATTTATATAGTATATTTATTCATATATATGTACATTTATATATAATGTCTTTATATGTGTATATTTGCATAGATACATAAATGTATATATATATATATGTGTTTATTCAAACATTTATATATATATATATATATATATTGGTATATATATACATGCATATATTTGCATAGATACATACATATATATATATATATATACACACATATATGTATGTATGTGTCCTTATGTATGCAGGTCTTTTATGTACATATAACTAAATTTGGCGACTGTAGTCGAGGGCAACCCAAAGGCTCCCTTTCCATTAACTACTACACCAATGTGTAGGGGAGGGCGCTACTCCATTCCCAGGCATTAAGTACCATTTTCTGAGTCTTTGGTATGACTCGACCTGGGATTGAAGCCTGGTCTCTCGGACCATTAGTGAATACTCTCATATTCGGTCAATGCATATGTATATATATGTATTGATTAAATGACCATGACTAGAATACCTGGCAAACACCTACATGCAACATACGGAACACTGACCAGTTGTTATGACCTTATTGGGTCTCATCAGCTGTGCATACCGTGATCTCCACCACTGGAGATCAAATCAGCAAAACCAGAATGTAGAGACCGAAATTCTACCACTGGGCCACCAGTCCATGCCACACATAAGTGCTGCCAAATCAACCAGTATTGGTAAAGTATATATATGTATATATTGCATATAAATGCATATATATATATATATATATATATATATATATATATATATATATATATATATATATATATGAGGATCATTAAATAAGTTTCCAGACTTTTTCGTATGGGCACTTTTATTGATACTACACATGAAACTCTACTCCCCTTTGAAGCAATCTCCTCCGGCTGCAATGCACTTGTTGTACTGGTCCAACAACTTCCAACAACTTCAAAGTCCTCTTGTGTGAGTGTGTCAATGACCTTCATTACAGCCTCTTTCATCTCCTCAATTGTCTCATAACGACAGCCTCTGAGCTTAAAAAATAACCAAAAGTCACAAGGAGCAAGGTCTGGACTATAGTGACGGTGAGGAACTGTCTTGATGCCCATCCTGGTCAAATAGTCTGTGACAAGGATGGAGTTGTGGACTGGTGCATTGTCCTGGTGGAAATGACACGGACCCGATTTGAAGAGTGCTGGCCTCTTCCGCGGAATCTCTTCCTGAACTCCCTTAAAAACCTGAACTTAGTAACCCTAACCCTAACCCTTTGGCCAATCAACTGTGGTGTATAGACTTCCTTACTCCTCCCACACCTCTCATCATCCCTCACAGACTCCCTGCCTTCCTTGAATATCTTATGCCACTCAAAAACTGATACTCGATTTATGCAAGATGGTTCAAAAGCAGTTCGAAGCATTCCATACGTTTCTGTGGCATTTTTTCCAAGTTTAAAACAGAATTTTATTGCATATCATTCTTCTAAAGTGTCCTCACGTCCAGATTGCATTTTTGAAATTCACCAGCTGTGACAATCAGGCTTTAGTAGGGTATATTCCAATTGCTGCTGTAGCTGTTGATTTGAAGCTGAAATCATAAAAATTGGTCAGTCATCTCATAAGATGTATAGCAATAACATACTGAATTTTCAAGAGTCTATGACAATTTTAAATGCCTGTACAAAAAAGTCTGGAAACTTATTGAATACACCATATATATATATATATATATATATATATATATACATAAAGAAAAAGAAAAAAATCACTTCCTTGGAATCAGTAGGAATTTATTTCTGGTCATGATGACCATCGTCAAATGTTGCTGGAAAAAATTTTTATATTAAAATTTATTTTAATCAATTTATCAATTCCTTATTTTATTTGTTAATTTATCTTTTTAATTTATTTATTTTTTTAATTTATCCAATAATTTTTTTCCAGCAATATCTGATGATGGTCATCATGACCAGAAATAAATTCATAATGACTCAAAGGAAGTGAATTTTTTCTCTCTACTTTTATATAAAAAGATCTTTTAGCTCTGCACTTTAAGTGGTGACGTATTTTTAATCTCAAATTAATTATACATCGATACATTGAGCACTCAAATTGGATAATCCTACACCTTGGATTTCCTCCTCGGATTATATATATATATATGTATATATAAATTATAATCATAATCATCAAGTAGTGCTGATAGCACGGATTTACTTGACTCTCTCGCTTGCCATCTGCTCTTATCATCCATCAATCTTGACAGATTCTAAAGATGACATGAAGTGACTGCACAGAGTTAATGAATATTGTTTTATTGGTAGTCAGCCATCACTGGTGTATCGGTGTGTGAGAGCACACAGAAAATCGCTTGTCAGTTCGTATCTGGTGCTCTAGCAGTCCTAGCTTCTCCTTGGATGATTTGGTGAGATGGGCAGGCAGTGTTCGAATAGCTTTTATTTCATGGGGTGCTGTAACCAGGGTTTGTTCAAAACAATAGGTGTAGCTCCTTCCTAAAGTTTTCTTCAAGCCCTTCATTAAAGTCTAAGTGGTGCCATCATGCAATAGTACTGACACGGCTTCAGCTTGCAAGAATTTGCATTTTACTTAATCATAGACATTAGATTTCCATATAATCGATAACCTGTCGACAGCAGTATACGGCTTTCCTATGCTTATGTTGACATTAATTTTAGTAGATGAGATATTACTACCGAGGGATAGGAAATAGTCTATAATTTTAAAGACATTTAATATGGAGATAGCAACATCTTGTTTTAAACAAATAAATTGTGTTTTGAATACTTGCATATATATATATATATATATATATATATATATATATATATATTAAAGATGGAAAACTATTGTGCAACATTAACGAGGGAAATAAATCTTTTTGCATAAATATTTAAGGAGAGAAATTAGCAGAGATTGGAATAACTGATGCATTCATTGTAAAGCAAATAATCAAATGGAAATAAAACACTAACTTCGATTATACTTTTTATTTCGAAGTTTTATTTCGTTTGCCATTTAAAAGAGAAACTGCCGGAAATGTTTGTTCGTGGAATGAAGAATCAAAAAGACAATAAAAATACAATTTCAGTCTGTGACCTGTATAAATATATTTCCATGCAGAAACCAAGAATTAGTAGCTTGTGATTGACGATTGATTTTATCTTATGCCTTTTATATGGAATCTTTTGACAATTGATGACGTGTGATAGTGACTTACATATAATGTTTATTTTATCAGTGGCAGTTAAAGAATGCACTGGAAGGGTTTTACTATAGGATTGTATTGGAAACGGTTTTAATATAAGAATTCACTGAAAAGGTTTTTACCATAGGATTATATTGGAAACGGTCATAATATAAGAATGCAATGAAAATAGTTTTAATAAAGGATTGTATTGGAAACAGTTTGAAATAGGATTATATTGGAAATAGTTTTACTAGAGAAATACGCTGATAGCAATTTACTATGGAAATGCATTGGACACGGTTTACTATAGGATTGTATACAGATGTACGTGAAACTCAATATTATGAGCTTTAACCTGTTATATACTATTTTATTCTTGAAATATTATATATATATATATATATATATATATATATATAAAAGTGTGTGTGTGTGTGTGTGTGTGTGTGTGAGAGAGAGAGAAAGAGAGAGAGAGAGAGATGGGTACACACACAGATATATACACATGCAGCTGTGCATATATGCCAAGAAATATGATGGATTCTCCTGTCAATTTTGACGAACGAGGGTCACAACAGATCCTAAGTTTTATGTTTTTGCCTCGTATGGGAGACTAATCCCGCCTTTGATCTGCATCCAAGTCTACATATATTGCATGTGAAAGATTCATTGGGCTATTCAGCTGGTACAAGAGCACGTAGCTTGGTGTTATGACGCACTTCTTGCAGATGCTGAATCCGTTCTAATACAAAACTGGCAAGGGTTATATGACATGTTTTTCTCCAATCTTTACGGTCCTTCACCCTGTTTTCAAAACTATCGAGAGGGATTTCAAGATATTTTAGGTTTCTCTTTAACTTATCTTTATACCTTAGCTAGGGTCTTCGGATATTGTGTTTACCAACCTCAAGCTGTCCGTACATAAGAATATTAGAAATTGTATCATCACTCATGCAGATAACATGGCCAGCCCATCTCAGCTGTGATTGGAGTAACAAGGTTTCGATTCCGCCAATCTTACATTTTCCAAGCAAGTCGGCGTTTGAAACTCGGTTTTCTAAGGTGTATCTGCAGCTGGAACGAAGGCATTGTTTGTGAAATATATCAAGTTAACTGATGTGTGTGCGATATATATATATATATATATAGATAGATAGATAGATAGATAGATAGATATAGAGAGAGAGAAATGTATATCATGAATAAATTAGAATATTATTTTCATATTGACACATGTATATGTATAAATATCTGCATGCGTATGTGTATCAATTCTTAATTCATACACACACACACACACACACACACACACACACACACATATATATATATATATATAAAGATCTTATAGTATGTACAGAATTTAAACATCTAAAAGCGAGTGCATAGTATTAAGAACGTTTTAAAATCATATATATATATATATATATATATATATATATATATATATATATATATATATACGCATACTTACATACACCCCTATACACATATACATATATACTTATTTGTTTTCGTTTTAGTTGACTGAAGCAAGATTAGTCACTTGGTTTCAGAGGGGCTTTCCCAACAGGCAGTATCTACCTCCCTATCTATAAAAGGTGAGGGTTGGATGTATTGACCAGTACCTGAGGCGCCTTCAAGGGAAATGCTGACGGCATCCAAACATTTTTTGAAACCGCCGCGAGGAAAATTCTTTTCTTGCTGTGTACCTCACATTAAACCAACTTTGTGTCCCATTATAGACTGGCGGAAAGCTAAATAGATACCTATATGTATATATGCATACCTATATATAAACCTACGCACACTCACACGTACACATATATAATTATATATAGTTATTATTTTTGAAACAAACACATCAGTCATTTGAACAGTTCTTTAAATAGCAAGTGACATTTAATTCGATCGATTTTAATAAAAGCAGAGTAAAAAGCAATCTCAGATTATCTTTTCTCAGGCTTGAAATTGCAAATGACATAGTAAGGAAATTGATACTCACGAATTTTGGCATCGTAATCCCACAAAAATGATTTTGGCTCATCTGGCGAAAGGATGTCCGGACTAAGGAGTGTTGAACTTTCTGTGGAAAGTTGACGCTGTAGTTGCTTGATGTAATCTAAAATAAAATTCAAAAATTATCACAAAATCAAAACCTATCATTAATAATACTTATAATTGCTACTGCTAATAACAATAATAATAATAATAATAATAATAATAATTGGTGACGGTGATACCAATTGTAATTAGTGCGCTCGGTACAGTCACCAAAGGATTGATAAAGGGGCTGGAGGAGTTAGAAATAAAAGGACAAGTGGAAACTATCCCAATGTCAGCATTATTAAGAACGGCCAGAATACAAAGAAGAGTCCTGAAGACTTGAGGAAACTTGCTGTCATTCACACTCCAGTGAGAAACCATCATCTAACGCCGGTGTGAAAAACTCTCAAAAGAGTAAAATGATGATAATAATAATTACATATAACGATATACAATATTAATAGAATATGATAGGAATGGATGTCATCTCCTGGGATAAATAATAAACCATTCCACTTTGAGTAAATGAAAACATGTAATTTTTGAAAAGAAGGAAAGGGAAGAAACAGAGAGAGAGAGAGAGAGAGAGAGAGAGAGAGAGAGAGAGAGAGGGTGGAAGATTGGTAATGATATACATCAGATGTTTCTTGTCTGTTTCAATGGAATGGAATTAAGGAAAAAAAGACGGGAAAAAGGGAAGGGAAACTACAGAGAGGTAGAAATAGTAAATTTAGAATAGAGCAAAATAGATAGATAGAAACATTCTTAGATAGATAGATAGATAGATAGATAGATAGATAAGGAGAGGGAGAGCAATGAGTAAAAGAAAGAAATCAAGAACGCTTATTTTGAAAGTTTACATTGAAAACTTATTTTTAAATAGATAAAATTGATGTGGTATTTCATAGATAATAGTAATGTATTTCCAATAAACAAATTCATGAAATTGTCGATATTCATTCATTTACAGATGAGAATAAATTTAACTTTAAATTCAAATTGGTCTAAAAACCCTTATTAGTTTATTTGCCGGTTAATATTCAGCAAAGGTTAAATTTTAACAACACGAAACTATCAAAATATTAGCGTTAGTCAAACGTTTTGCAATATTTAGGTAATGTAAGGCACAATTAGGCATCTCTGGGTGTTTTTCCTGAGGTTACAAGCCAGACTGGGTTATAAAATGCTGAGCTTGCATAATACTCTCCAAGTGCAATTCGTCTGATTTGTGTCTACGGTTTGGAGTACAGCCTCGGAATCTACAGTCTTAGGTCTAACTGACCTTGCTTGATTATCGAGTTTCCTGCAATTCGAACAGCAAAATTTCTGGAACGTTAATCATAACATGACAACATTAGTCGTTCATCTATTCGGCAATCAAATTACGTACAAATTGAAGCAATGAACAATGCGTCAGTACACCCACTATCATGGCATTACCAACTACAGCCTGTACTTCTCATATAGATAGATAGATAGAGAGAGAGAGGGGGGGGAGAGAGAGAGTCTATTTGAATGACTATTTATGAATGGATAGATAAGGATTGTCCGAGAAGAAAAATCATAAATTGATAAATAGGTGTATGAATGAGCCTTGAGTCTCTTTGAATAAGTTCTTGTGAATGGATAAATATGAGTATGCATAGATACATAGAAACATACTGAGATAGATAGATAGACTATGATTGAGTCTTCAGTCGTAATGAATGATTTCTTGTGAATGGATAGATATAAGTATACATAGCAACAAAGAAACACTCATAGATAGATAGATAGATAGTGTTTAGGAGTGAATGATACTTGAGTTCCTTTGAATAACATAGCATTATTAAGCATTCACTACTCAACACAATTGGGTGAATGAACGACATGTTACAAGTATGTGAAGAATGAATAGATAGTGCTTTCTTTGCTAAACCAATTTCAATGGTCTGTATTGACTTTGAAAATACTATGAAAATCTTTCCAATCAAATAATATATTCAAGAGGTTAGTAACATCGACTTACAGATCCAAGAGTTAGATAACACAACAATCCACACGAATAACATACAAAAATCCCTGTTATAAATTTATCTGTGAAAGTCAGTGGTTATTTTATAGCAAAATATCGTATCTTAATCAATAACTAGCGGATTTTTTCTTTAAAAATGTGTATTTAAATTGAGTTCGAACAAATGACTTATGCGAAATTGAATTGTTTGAAACAGAACTGTTTGATCATTTAACTGTGTGTAAACAAATGACTGATATTTAATTGAATTGTCAGGTATAAATAACAATACTTGGAACCATTTTACTTTATTGACTTATGCTAAATTGAATTGTTAGAAATAGAACTGTTCGATCATCTAACTGTTTATCAACAAAATGTGTTTACAAATTATATATTTAATATATATGTAATAACAAGATTTGGCATTAAACAACCAGCAATGGTTGATATACCATAAAACCCAACCAAACCAACTAAAAATGTGTAATACTTACCAATTTCCCTATACAAAGTGGCAGGAAGAGACGCCTCACTTTGTCCAGCCTCGTTACATGCCCTGATTCTAAACATATAATCCTGTTCTTCTTTAAGGTCCTTAATTTCGTAACTGGTGTCCACGATGTCCGTGGCCAATGGCACCCAGTTTGGAGCAGGGGGCTCCCGTGATTCAACGATGTATGTTATAGAGGACCTTTTTGCATATGAAGGAATGCGAGCAGCCTTCCAGGATAAGACAAGATTGGTGCCGTTTTCTTCAGTGATCTTAGGACGTCCCATGGGTACTCTTGGAGGTGCTACCAATAATTAAAAAAGAAAATAAGTTTTTTTTTTCTTAACACCTTTTAACGAATCAATGTACATGTATGTTAACATCATTTTCTTCGTGAATATATTGATCTAGATTAAGAAAATACTGATAATACACACACATGCACATATGTTCACAATAGAAGAAACAAACTATAAACAAACACGCATTCCAATTGCTATTTCTCTGTAGCAAGATAAAATAAAAGTGTTTGTTAGACATTTATTAGTTTGGACCGTAGATATAACTTAATTTTGGTCATGTTGTCCTGAAGATGACTTATGTGTCCGGAGAAAAGTTCATATTTAGTTTTTAGGTATAAATTACATTCCTAACTTTTGGGCTGAAAAACGTGGGAAAATATTGTGTCATGCACAAATAATTATGGTATATAGTTCTTGTGTATAATACGCACTCTTAACTTTTGGGTTGAAAAATCAGGAAAAATAGTGTCTTATACACAAATAATTATGGTAGATTCTTTCTTCCTTTCTCTCTTTCTTTCGTTTATAATACATGTAAAAATTAATGGTTGATAATGTTTTATCTAAAAAAAATTGAAAAATGAATTGAAAAATGACATAATTACTCTGTACAGCCAAAGGATCAACAAAAGTTGCGGATGGCAGGAGGAGTTTATCTACTTTCGCAATATCTTGACCTGTCTGAGCCGCAGCTGAAAAAAAAATACAGCTTTTAAAATATATTTTTGATAGGGCAAATAAAAAAGAATATCGTAATTTTTGGTAGTACAAGGATTAAAAAATTAATTTAAAAAATGAAAAGAAAAAACTGATAACAAAAGGAAATTGAAGAAATATAACCCACAATTCCAATTGAGCTGAAGGTTAGACTTTTGGTGCAATTGGAGTTATAACCAGTTATTAGTAATGGTTGGTGCTTGGGAGGATAATTAGTCGCGGCACACTCACCAAGGTCCAATATTAGTATTAGTATATTCATTGATACACTAACACTGAATAAACGGAAGGAAAGACAAGATAAACCGATATACCCATAGAGGAAATTTAATAAATACATATAAAAATATATAAGAAGGAAATGCAAACATGTCCCAACAAATAAAATGTACCCATTGTTACATGATAAGCAGTTTATAAAAAGAGTACGAAAAATGGTAAAATGTCTTACTTGTCTTCTTTAGTGGTTTAGCCACGTGGCTTTACAGTTCAATGCCAAGGCGAAAAATAAACCCTATCACCAGGATTGAAGACAGAGTCTCTCTTCTGTTCACTGAACAGAGATGAAAAAAGGCAGGACTTATCTGTTAGAAGAACGGGGACAAAAAGAGGACGGAAAAGGATTCTGAATTCTCACATGATCATGACGTTCAAAGACATGCTCCCAAATCCAAAAGAAGACTATTATTTATTGTCTCCCTACTATCCAAAAAGAAGAATTTTTGGTGCCTTGTCAGCCGACATTGTGTACATATGCAGATCTCTAGATTACATCAGTGCATACAATATAACTTTTATCATATTTATTGATAGCTAAGTAAAAAAAAACATTCCACCAGCAAGACGATAGTAGTACCTATTTTTGTTGTTTATTAAATTCTTCATTAGTAAAGGGTTACATGAAAACATTTTCAGTGTTTATGGTGGGATTCTGACAGTGTCTGGAAGTAAGTTTGATCAAAATTGCTCTTTGAAACCTGAGGAGCATCTTTTGACGGTAGGCCTCAAACCTTAGATTCCTGGCTTGAAAAATAGCTGAAAACGTAAATTGCTGTAATCTGTTATATAACAGCTTTAAAGATTGCAAAATAACAGGTTACAGCAGTCTATAGACAATTTAAGATATATTTCAAAATGATAAAATTATATATAAAATCTTAACATCCTATTGGCAACAGTGATGTAGAAATGGGTCATCACTTGCCAGAATTCTGCCCTCTTGGTTTTAAAACCTTCTTGTTAACGATACAAGTATAGCCCTTTCAGTATCAAATATTAGTTGTATATATATATACCAACATTACATATATAGACACATATATACGCATACACACACACACACACACACATATATATATATATATATATCTACACTCACGTATATATATATATAGTTAATAACTATTTCGATAACTCTGGTGGCCTGAAAAAAAAAACAGATAATACAATTTGTAAATAAAAATATATATTACAAACCGATATCTGGAAAAAAATTATCAAAAAAGAAAAGACTAAAAACATCCGTACTAATTGAAAATAATCAACCAGTACCGCAATGCCTAGCCAAAAGAAAAAACACTGACCCAAGCTAATACATAAAAGTGCTTAATAAACTAAGTAGACCAAAACTAGAATACCTTAAAGAGTCAGGAACTGGTGTAGTCGTTATCGCCGTAGGAAATGAACACGGCGATACGAGTTCAAATCCTGGACGAGACTGATTGCATTTCACATAGCACTAATACCCTTGGGAAAGGTATGAATCCAGTTATTCTCCCTCCAGCTATGGGTAAATAGTAGGACAGACTAGGTTCTTCAGCCTTGGTGAGGCAACTAGTCTAGGAGAAGGAAAACTCTGAATTCAAAACCTGTTAAACTCCGCTTAAAAATTGACCTTGTGTCATATCCTGCCCGAGCGGAGGGGTTGGTAAATAGTAAGAGTCAGGAACTAACAACCCAGGTTTCCACTGACGGATCTTCAGGATAATTCTGACTAAAGAAGGTTAGCCACAGAAAAGAATTTAAAAATTTGCATAAAAAAGAAAAACAAACAAACCCACATTCTCTCTGCAAAGGAGCTGGGCTTTTTTTATGCCAACAAGCATTTAATATTTCCTTGAAGATCCGTTAGGTGAAATATGGGTTGGTAGTTTCTGGCTCTTTTATATATATATATATATATATATATATATAGTTGATATATATATTAACGAGCCCATTGGTCTAGTGGGTGTAGTATTCACCAATGGCTCAGGAGATTGAGGTTTAATCCCAGATCGAATCATACCAAAGACTCAAAAATGGTACTTGATGATGCATTGCTTAATACTAACATTATAAGGTACTGATCAAACATAGAGTGGAGTATTCCAAGGAAAGGAGTAGCGCCCTCTCCTACACTTCGGTATAATAGCTAATGAAAAGGGAGCCTTCGAGTAGCTCTCGACAACAGTCGCCAACTTTACTTATATATATATATATATATATGATTGAGAGAGATAGGGAGGGAAGAAGAAAGTGTTTGTGTGGCTATGTGGGGGTTAGCAAAGTAAAAATCTAAGATGTTCCACTTCTAGTCTACTGATGGTTGATGAGGCTAATACACAACGGATATATATTTCATAATGGCTTTAGAGATAAGTTTGAGAAGGATGAATAGTAACCAAAAAAACAATGGGATTGAAACAAAAAAAATTCTGTAATTTGCTTGAAGCATTACTCAAATTATTTTATTTTATAATATTGAATTAATTTAGAGGGCTATTGAAATGCGAAATAATAATTAGTATTTCGCATTGCAAAAGCCCTCTAAATTAATTCAATACTATAAAATAATATAAAAATCTAATTTTTAGCTCAAGGTGGAAACCACTGGACCAAGCTTCCAAATTAAAAGAGTAAAAATTGTACCTACTTTGAATGGCTCTGTGCAGTGTGGCAGTCATTGATGGCTCACTAGGACCAAATTCATTCTCTGCAAGAATTCGGAAGGAATAGCTTTGGTTTGGCTGCAAATCCTTCACGTGGAATCTAGTCTCAGTCAAGTTACTACCGAGGGTACGCCATGCTCTTGCCCACTGTTCCTTAACTTCCACGATGTATGTAATAGGGGATTGTTTGCCATAGGCAGGGTTCCGGGCATGGGCCCATGTTAAAACCAAGGAATCATTTGCAATGCTAGTGATGTCCGGTTTGTCCAATGGAAGACGAGGAGGAACTGAAAAAAAAATATATATATAGTAATTTTAAGATATATAAAGTTTTGCAAAGAAAATAAGCAAAAATCATCCCACTCTATAAAAGCAAATAAAAGAGGAGAGTTTAACCAAATTTTCTGTAATTTATAAATAACGAATTTTCCGATTTTATAGCATTCTGCTCAGTGTACTAGTGGATATTTATTTGCTACCAAATTAGCATAAAACGTCAACTTAATAATCAACAGCCTATTCAGCTGGGGGAAGGGCTGTAGAATACGCCTACTGCATCTATGCAGAGGGGTAAGACTCTCACCACTACGCATAACAAGTGTACTGGATATGTAGAGTAATGTAGGTCCACCCAGACCTGGAGGAGTAGTACCTGTTAGGGTCCCATTTAAAGTGTTAAATCAAACTAGTGTACTGGATATGACACTAAACCGTATCTGATGGTGAAGCTCCAGTTCTGGAGCGTTGGGTAATGTGGAGTACTGCTTCATTGCTATTACTCTCAGTTGCACGCAGACTCAGAGTGGTAGTATCTGTTAAGGTCCCATCTAAGGGTCAGATAGAACGAGTGTCCTGATATGACACCAAACTACATCAGATGATGAGACTCCAGACTGGAACATTGGGGAATGCGAGGTACCCCTTCATTGCTATTACTTCCAGGTTCACCCTGACCGGGAGTGGTAGTACTTGTAGGGCTCATATCTATGGGTCAAATAGAACTGTTTATTAAGTAGAACTATTAGTATTAGGCAGCAATAGTTGAAACCATTTAACTGAATGCAAACATTGGCTCGTTCAAAAAATGTTACCTACAATGTATTCTCTTAGAAATAATATTTTGAAAGGATTTGGCATTAAATAACCCATAAAGGTTGATATGCAATAAACCTAAATGGCCTAAACTAAACTATTGATCGAACAAGCACGATTGGTTTATCTTTTTTTTTACTCTTGACTTGTTTCGACTCATGGATACTAGACAATTACATGACATTTTTATCATCTAATTGACAAGATACGTTCAAAATCCATCATGTTCGGCAGTATCTACTTAGACAGATTTTGGTTGGTTGGTTATGTTTAATGGCATATCATCCCTTGTTACCGATCCATTGGGCTAATGAGTAGAGTGTTCACTAATAGTCCGGAAGACCGAAGTTCAATCCCAGGTCGACTATCCCTTGTTGGTTATTTAATGTCAAATCCTGTTATATATATATATATATATATATATATATATATATATTTATATAATTTGTAAATGAATAGTTTATAGGTAACATTTTTAAACGAGCCAGAGCTTATTTGTTTAGACATAATTAGTCTCAATCATTGCTATTTAATACTAATTCAATTTAATATCAATCATTTTTTTTAAATGGTTTCAAGTCTAGTAAAGGATTAAACAGTTATATTTGACCCATAGATGGAACCTTAACAGGTACTCGCACTCTGGTAAGAGTGGATGCAAGAGTAATGGTATTGAAGGTGTAATCCATATTCCAAATGCTCCAAGACTGGGGCCTCACCATCAGATGGTTTAGTGCCATATCCAAGACACTCATTGTCAGACGCCTAGCCCTCTGCAGAGATGCCGTCCGCGTATTCTACCGCCTCGGCTGACTCAGCTACTGATAGAGATGAACAACGAATGAAGGATGTCAATTTTCGATACAATAGTCTTTGTGGCATTCAACATACTTGTTCCAGTGAGTTTTTATTGGTTGAAGCACCTCTGAATTCCCTGTTTAATATGATGTAAAGTTGTGCAATATCATTGGTTTTAATATCTTTCACATCCTCAAACATTATCTTGAATATCAATTTTCTGCTAAGGAAACGGGAGAAAAGTCTGGTAAGTATGAAGGATAAGGGCCTGGGACAATCCTGTGTTTTTTCAAAAAATAAAAAACATTATATATGTGTGTATTTTTACCAACCCCTCAGCAGGAGCAGGATTTGACACAAGGTCAATTAGCTGAGTTTAACAGGTTTCAGTTCAGGTTTTTCCTTTTAGACCGGTTGCTATACTAAGGTTAAAGACCAAATCTGACCAATTATTTATCCATAGCTGGAGAGAGAATTGTTGGATTCATACCTCTCCAAAGAGTCTTAGTACTATGTGAAATACAAACAGCCCTGACCAGGCTTTGAACTCGAGTCACCGTGTCCATTTCCAACGATGATAACCATTACACTATGAGCACACACAAAGTGTGTAAACGTTTTGTAGTCGAATAATATAAATCATGCTTAATTTGAGGACTCAAGTAAGTCTCTTGGTCAGCCTACAAACTTTTCAGCCGACCCTTGTATGAAACTCATTTGATCACATTCCATGAGATTATCTTTTTCAGCCTACGAACTTTTCAACTGACTCTTGTATGATCTTTATAAGTGTAGACGTTGTAACCGTTATCCTTGGAAATGAACGATGAACTGAGTTCAAATCCTGGATGGGACTGTTTGTGTTTCACTTTGAACTAATGCCCTTAGAAAAGGCATGAATTTTGATATTCTTCTTCCAGAAGTAGTGCAACCTGGGCTCTTTAGTTTTGGTAGGTCAACTGATCTATCTTTTAAAATGTACTGATTAAAACAATTATCATTTTAAAGGTCAACTTGTCTTCTATCTTCAACAATATGTCACTTATAATGACGTTGACATGAGTCCTCAAATTAAGCATCCTTGATGTCATTCAATTGCTAAGCGTTTATACACTTTGGCTTTTAGCCAAACAGAAGTGGCCAGAGGTAAAAGAGAGAGTAGACTTCATTCAACTACCGAACGGTAATCAAGTCAGAATAAGTATAATAAAGATGGGCACTTTCATTCTGTAATGTCCTGGTGATCGGTATCAGATCAGATAAAAGCCTTCTCTTTTGATCATTATCAATTCAAAGTAAATTTCCTAATTAAATTTTTTTCTTTTGATAAATCCTTCACTGTCTCGTTGACTACCCTTATTTTACTAGAGTTTTTTTCCATAAGATATCCGATTTGATAGCTCTTTTGGACTTAATTATTTTTTTTTATCTAAGACTGAAAATCCTTTCACTGTCAACAGATTAAGAAAATTATTTTCTGATCAGAAAATTTTCCATTAATTTCGCCAATGGCCCAGAATACCGGAGTTCAATCCGAGGACGAGTCATACCAAAGACTCAAAAAATGGAACTTGATGCCTCCTTACTTAACACTCAGCATTATAAGGTACGGATTAAGGTGAAGCAATACAAGGAGTAGAGTTGTGCCTTCCCCTACAACTCGGTGTAGTAGCAAATGAAAAGGGACCTTTCGGGTCGCCCTCGACTACGGTTGCCAACTTTACTTTTTATGTATGTATGTATGTATTAAAATGAATAGCTCTGCAAATGAATTTGAATTTGATATTTTAGATTTTTATTTCATGTATATGTGCTCTAGACGTGTTTCAGACTTCATGGTCTTCCTCAGGAGACTAACAATTAATATATAAGTTTAATATCCATCGTTGGTCTAACAAAACTCGGGATCATCTCTAAAGTTCTGATGATGCTTTAAAACCGAAACGTTATAGCGTCGAAAACAAATTCAATATTTTGGATTACTTTTTTTTTAAATTTTTCTCCATACTGTTGGATTCATTTCAATCATTTACTCCCATATGTGTGTGTGTGCAAACATAAAAAAATACAAGGTATTCAGATGAAGGTTTAATGTAAAAGCCGAAACATTTATCGTTGACAAACGATTTAAATATTCGACAATAGATAAAATCATCCTTTGAATACCTTGTATTTTTCCATATTTATACATTAACATTCGGTTGTATTTACTTCCATTTCCCCAAATATATATATATATATATATATATATATATATATATATATATATATATATATTACAGTATGAGTTCCACGTATACTTCTTGCGTAAATTTATCAAAAATGACTTGGCTTTTATAAGGCAATAACGCTAAAAACTCAAAGAAGACATTGAAAAAAATATATTTACATCTAACGCCGTTGGCATAGAAGCTTTTAAAAATCGATGGTGCTTCTTTTTAATTTGTTGTTTTGTTTTGCGATATTTCGGAGAAACTTTTCCTCTTTGTCCAGCAATGATAATAAAAACGATTTTGGTGGGAAGTCATCGACAGGGAGTAAATCCGAATTGAGTTGTTGAATATGTTATTAAAAATGTACTAATTTGTTGATATGTATCTATTTCTATCTGATTTATAATTCAAAAGATGTGACATCTCACAATGATGTCCAAGTTAACCAGAGATGTTTGTAGCAAAAGTGTTTGTGTCTATTGAAGGAAATATTGTCATTTTATGTCTATATTGAATCTGTGTTTGTCTGATACAAACACAGACTCAATATTCACATAGAACGACAATGTTTTCCACAGATTAAACATTGGTCCTATTTGTGTCATTTTCTTGCATTCAATGATTTAAAATCTAGAATATTAAAATGTTCTCAATACGAAATACTGCTCATGACTCAAAGTTCTACATACAATGGGCAACACAATCATTAGATGGATATCAGTATATCTTAGTTAAAGCTAGATCAATAGTTGAGGCTTCAACATTGTATATTGGGGAGCTGTTTTGATCTTACTTAGAGCGTATGCTTTCTTCTTGTCTCTGATATAAAAATAACGTAGTGGTTAACATATTGGACAGCGACATCGTAGAAAGCGAGTTCAAACGCCAGTAGCACTACTATGTTCACTTTTGGACTAATACAATTAGAAAAGTTGTAACCTCCTTATCCCCTCCCCCACTAACTATGGGTTAAATAGTACAACTGCCGTTATGCAAGGTTAGTTTGGGCTTTAAATAAGCCAAAAAGGTTGATATGTCATTAAAAACGAAGAATTAATGAAAGACATAAATGATGAGACAAATGAGTTGCAATAAAAAAACAACTATTTGTTTTTTCAAATCAATGAAAGAAAATATAAATTAAAAAAATATAAATACTAAGGGTTGATAATGATTGATAATGATTGATAAAAAAATGAAAATTAATAAATTATATAATTAACACTTCTGGGGTTTGGTCTGGTTCGATTACTTTGTTTTAATGACATATCAACCTTCATGGGTTATTTAATGCCAAAGCCATCTTTGTAAACAGACATAGCTGGGAGGGATAAGGTGTTTGATACCTTTCCCAAAAGAGTTGTCCGAAAGTGAAGGCAATGGCCCGGTTTGAGTTCGAACTCACCTACTGCGATTTTACAGTCCAGCACATTAGTAATTTCCCCCATTGCAGTGTGTAAAATCAATTTTTCTGTCGTTTGTTTTGGTTTAGTTTCTTTGTTTATTGGCATATCAACCTGATATTTGTCGAGCGCCCCACATACGCGAGAGTATGGCACATGGCTTACTTCATTGTGGGAACCAGACACAGGACCGTATCCCACACACGCCCGGTGGTTCCAAAAATGCCTTGAGCCTGTCGGCATTCCCCCTAGAAGAGGTGCTTCATGTCCCACGCGATAAACCTAACCCCTCAGGAGAGAGTTAGAGCCTGGGGGATGGACACCTGAGACTAAAGGAACGTCGGTCTTAGCACGAGTGACATGAGTGTCAGCTTCCCGTAATTCATGTCAGATGACTTCGACCAACTGCCACTAAAACCAAGACACACTCGACCTGATCTGCTTATCAGGCAACACGGCCGGCTGAAGTATACACCAGCTCAGTGGGACAGGGTAGCAAGTGAAAGGACAATGCATATCAACCTTTATGGATTATTTAATCTCAAGACCATCTTTGTAAACGTACAATATTGATACTATTTAACCCATAGCTGGGGGGTGATAAGGGGTTTCATACCTTTCCCAGGAGTATTTGTCCGAAAGTGAATGCAGTCAGCATCTTATTAAAAGAGTTTAAACTATAACCCCGCCATTGCATTCACTTTTGGACTAATACCCTTGGGAAAAGTATGAACCCCTTTCTCCCTCACTCTCAGCTATGGGTTAAGTAGTATCACTACTGTTCTAAAAAGATAACTTTGACATTAAATAACTCACGAAATAAACGATAAATCAGTTAATAACATCGACAAGATGTTCCTTTTCTTTGCAGGAAACTTTATATTAAATGGCCGATCTGTGTCAAGCTTTTTATAGTAATTAGAAGAATCATTTTACTCAGAATACAATATCGATGACTATCTATTTCAGACCGGAAGTTGTTTATAGTTTATATCAAAATAACCCAGAGCACCTCGGGTGTTGTAATGGTTAGCAAACTAAACAAGCAAACCTTCAAAAGTGAATTCGAGTCTCATTGGGTGCCCCTTCCACTCGGCCTTGTGTTACATCTAAGCAAAAAGCTTAGTAAATTACTATACCAAAATAATCCAACCATACATACCCTGTTCACCATCGAAATTCTCCCAGTCGATCAGTTCATCGTCAAAATCGACTTCTTCTGAATAGTTATAATCGTCAAAAACGCCTAAAAGAAAAAAAATACAATTCTGATTTTGAAATAAAATTTTAAAACTTCAAAATATTTGAAAAATGAAAACAGAATTTATATTCCAACACTTTCAAATTTATTGTCACTTTCACATTTAGAATTTGGAAAAGAAAAAAAAACATGCTGAAGAAACAGTAAAAATTCAAACAAGAAATTAAAAAATAAAAGAAAATTTTGAGGCTAATCAGATTGATTGATTTTTACGGCATATCAATATGGACTGGTTTATTTTATGCCTAGAGGTTAGGGAATTGTGTATATTTTATGTTTTTATTTACATTTTTTGTGTAATTGTTTTTTTAAGATGGTTGTTTGGGTTTTATAGCATATCAACCTTTTTTCTATATGATACTTGTTTCATTATTCCATCTGGTCTAAAATTTGTTTTATAGAAGTAGAAGACCTTATCTATCAATTGACCCTTGTAATTTTGAAGAGAAATGAATTTACTTTACCCAGACACCAATTTCATTAATTTATCTATATGTTTTTTAGGATCAGAGACATTATTTATGACTTTTGCTCAGGTTTGAGAAAGGTTTTCCAATCCTGTCAAAGCTTAACTCAACTTGTACAAGAACAGCTCCCATTATCATTAGAACCAGAGCCTCACCACCAGATTCAGTTTAAAGTCATACTTCTTTGATTACACAGAGCATATAGTCAGTATATTGTGTAGAGAAGGCAGTCGGCACATTCTAATCCCTGCAGCCAGGGCTGGTCTGTTAATGGTCTTAATGGGCCAAAAGTTGCAACAGAATCACAACAAAAGAACTGATTTTAGCAACATGTGGAGAGAATCAAATAAAAATGGATGCCATAATTGAAGAAAATCAACAAATTAAATACAAAGACATTATTCTGTAACATCAGTCAAGAAAGAGTTCAGTATTTAATTACAGAAAAAGAAATCTGCACCCAATCAGTTTCTTGACATTTAATGTATGCTTTAAAGAAGCTCTGTGTGCAAAAAAACTCTTTAAAAAACATTGCTCAGTTGGCTGGGGCAGTAGAATACACCAACTGCACCTCTTCAGAGGGATAACCCCCACCTAATCAGTGTCCTAGATATGAAACTAAACAATCTGATGGTGAGGTTTTAGTTATGCTGGAGCTTTGGGGAATGTGGAGTTACCCTTCACTGCCATCATTCCAAGGTCCACTCTGGCCCAGAGTGGTAGCACTTGATAGCATCCTATATATGAGTCAAATATAACTAAACTGTGTACTTATGCTAAACTGAATTGCTTGAAATAGAACTGTTTTGACATTGAAACAGCATACTTATGTTAAATAGAACTGTTTTTAAATAGAACAAAACTGTGTACTTATGCTAAACTGAATTGTTTGAAATAGAACTTTTTTGGACATTGAAACTGTGTACTTATGCTAAACTGAACTGTTTGAAATAGAACTGTTTTTATATAGAACTAAACTGTACTTATGCTAAACTAAATTTTATCAAATACAACTGTTTTGACATTTAACTGAATTGTTTTGACATTTAACTGTTAGTAAACTAAAACAATAATTATACTAAACTGAATTGTATAAAATTTAATTTGGCATTAAATGACCCAAAAAGAGTTGATATGCTGTAAAACAAACAAACAACCAAAATCAGAAGAGACTTTGAAAGATTGGCATTTTTCCTCTATTGAAAAAGCTGCTGTGTACAACTGGATAAAAAACAAAGACAGATACTCTCTCTTCATGTCCTTAAGGAAAATTTGGATAAAACATTTAAAAAATGTGTATCACAAAATTGTGACAATGTTGAAAAATAAACTTGTAATTTTAAAGAGAAATAAACTGACTTCATTTTGATATCAGTTTTATTATTCTATTTAGTCTAAAACTTCTTTTATAAGATTGGAAATCTTTTTTGTCAAACAATCTTTGTAATTCATTTTGATATCATTTTTATTATTCTATCTGGTCTTAAAATTGTTTTATAGAATTTAAAGACCTTCTCTATGAATCAACCCTTTTAATTCATTCTGATGCCAGTTTCATTATTCTATCTAGTCTAAAAATTGTTTTATAAAATTTGGAGACATTCTCTATCAATCAACACTTGTAGTTAATTTTGATTGCAGTTTTATTATTCTATCTGGTCTAAAACTTGTTTTATAGGATTGGGAGACCTTATTTATCAATTAACACTTTCTCTTATTAATACAGAATTCAATACATATTGAAATAATCTTCTTTTTTTAATGAACATAGACTCATACATATAACAACAAATAATATTTATTTTCTCTCCATCTTGACATATCAATTCAAATAAGATATTATTAATGAATCTTATTTCCTTACCATTTGTAGCTCTTCGCAATGTAACTGGTAATGTAGCTTCTCCTCCTCCAAATTCATTGTAGCACCGGACACGGAAGACATAATTTTTATCAGGCAAGAGTTCAGTGATTTTGTATTTTGTGGTGTCTAGATTCTCAACCAGAATGTTCCAATCATAACATGGGGGCATCCTCATCTCAATGGAGTAGGTGATGGATTTAGTCATGGCCATTTTGGTGGTATGAGGCACAGAGGCAGGCTTCCATACAAGCCAAGCCCCATTTGAGCCATCATCAATAAGCTCTGGGGGTTCCAGAGGCATACGAGGAGGCACTGTAAAAGATAGAAAAAAACTTTCAACAAAAGAGGGAACTGTTTTTTTTTAAATTTAGTATAATACCTCTTTTTTATAATATTTGCTACATTTGCATAAAATTTTCATACACTATATGTAACTAAGATAGTATTTAATTCTATAAGTAAAAACAGTAAAATTAATTAAGTCAGTAAAGAGCAAGTTCAGTACTGAGGTAGGTGACCACTTATTAACTGTAAGTACTTTAAACAATCTGAATCCTGTGTGCCAGATTGAATAAAGCTTACTAAACAAAAAGAAAAAGGAGTAAGAAGTTAAGTAACAATGAGCCTGTTCAGTACTTAGATGGGTATCTACTTAGGAACACTTGGAACCATGAATGAAGCTTAGTAAATAACAAGAAAAAGGTAAAAGAGAAGTTAAGCAATGATTAGCCTGTTCAGTACTTTGATGGGTGTCTACTTAGGAACATTTAGAGCCCGAAATGAAGCTTGGTAAATAACAAGAAAAAGGTAAAAGAGAAGTTAAGCAATGATTAGCCTGTTCAGTACTTAGATGAGTGTCCACTTAGGAACACCTAGAACCATAAAGAAAGTTTAGTAAATAACAAGAAAAACATCAATAGAAAAAGTGAGTGAACCCCCAGGGAGAATAAGTTGAAAATAAACTTCATTTGGTGACATTCTGTGAGAGTATTTTGGTCAACCAATGAACTGTTTAGTCAACTGAGAAAGTTATTAACAGAATTTTAGTCTGAAATTTTCTATGTTCAATCTATAGCAACTGACATCTTTATTAGTTGAATATGTCAGAAATTTTCACTGTATAATGTCATGTGATAGAAAGAAAACAGACAAAAAATATTCATTTTGATTTTTGATTAGTTCATGTTTATCTCTTGAGGAAGTTGGAACTTTGGCTCCCGTTCAGCCAGAAAAAAATAAAATGCTTCCTAGAGTGGAGAAGATTAAAAAGAATCATATTTAGATTTTTGTAGAATTTCATCTGATGATGGTTGAAGCCACAACTAACTCTCAGAGGCAGCTTAACCAAAGAAACACCAAGAAATAAAGTGGGTATTTAAAATTAAAAAATGAGTTGCCAATTTGCTTCATCACCTTTTTTTGGATAAAGTAACAACCTCGTAGACACCCCATCACAGCCTTTGATATTAGGATAAAAATTATCCCGATTTTAGCACAATAACTGCAGAGTGTGCAAATCTAGTCTTCCTATGATTTTTTTCAGTTATAAGTAATATGAATAACAATATCAAGTCTGTTGGTATAATCAAAAATATCTTTTAATAACTTTAAAGAAAAACATTATTGAAAAATGAGCTTTGAACATTCCAAACCAAATTACAGCCCACATAATTGAAAACAAAAATGGATGAAACTTTGAATCCTTTTAACAGAGGAGAAAAACAAATATCTAGATGGATTAATGTTCTAAGATAAAAAAAACAAAACTTGTTTCTATGGCAACTGACACCTTTACAAACTGAATTTTGATCTGAAATTTCAATGTATAATGTTCAGTTTATAGCAACTGACACTTTTATAAGCTGAAACTTTAACTAATATCTAATTCATGGCCATTGACAGGTGATTAGCTGAATTTTAATCTGAAATAATATATAATGTTTGATGTTCATGATTAATGAAGAAGAATTGGGTTGATTACACTTTATAGGGAGGAGATCATGTTGAAAAATAAATGTTTGTTGCATAAAATAAATGCTTTCCCACCACTCCCATAATTAAGCTATTGACTTCTGGATGAGCACATATGATAGAATCAGAAATAAATTCCTTAACATTTTAGCATAATGGCTGCAAAGATTTTCCTATAATATGTTTAGTTATGAGTAATATGAATAATGATATCAAATTCAATTGTACATTAAATCTGTCTGTTTGTGTTTGAAGTAATATGAATAAGTCTACTTATCTAGTCTTTCTATGATTTGTTCAGTTATAAGTAATATACATAATAATATCAAGTCTGTTTGTATAATCAAAAATATCTTTTAATAACTTTAGAGAAAAGCATCATTGAAAAATGAGCTTGGCACATTCAAACACAATTACTGCCCACATAATCGAAAAAAGTTATAGAAACTTTGAATCCTTTTAACAGGCAGAAATCTAAGATGGATCCAAATACCAAAGAGCATTTATGCTCAGTGTATGAGGTAAATAAGTATTTCTGATTGGTTGCTTGGTTGTGTTTTATGCCATATCAACCCTTGTAGTTTATTTAATGCCAAATATTGTTCATATATATATATATATATATATATATATATATATATATATATATATTATTTCTATTTTTGATACCTATTCTATAATTCAAGTGGTCTGCAAAAATCCAGATGATACAATTCATGAATAAAAAATATTGCACAAACTGATATCTAGGAAAAAAAAATTCAATACAAAAAAGAAAAGACTAAAAACATTTGTACTGCTTGAAAATAAACAACCACAATACCTAGTTAAAAATAAATTTTCAAGCAATACAAATTTCCTCTCTCTCTCTCTCTCTCTATATATATATATATATATATATGGTTGGTTGGATGTTCGTTGAGTTTTATATTAACCCTTGTAGGCTATTTAATGCCAAATCCTGTATATATATATATATATATATATATATATATATATATATACACACCACATATATATATTAAATATATATGGTTGGCTGTTTGGTGGGATTTCATATCAACCTTTGTAGGTTATTTAATGCCAAATCCTGTTTGTATATATATATATATATATATATATATATATATATATATATATATATATATATATATATATATATATTATAAGCTTGTCTATTATAACATTGTAAACAACTGTAAAAATGAAGTGACCACATAGTGTGAAGAGATAAGTATAAAAAAAGGGAGAAGAGTTGACCAGTTGGCTAAAATGTAATAAGATATGCTTTATCCAGTACCATGACATGAAAACAGCAATTAATGAAAGTTGCCAAAATAATCAGACTCCATCTACCATCTAAATGGTTGCAAGAGCTGGTCAGGTGGGAGTGGGGTTCAATATCCTGAGAACCCCGATAAAAGAAACTGGGTTTTTCTAGTTGATAAGTTGTTGCACAGATTACAAAGATATGAGATAAGATAGTTTCTATGAGAACAAAGAAACACCTACAAATCTACTCTGAATATTCTATCATTTGTTTTCTTGTATTTCCATCACTTCGGTAAGTGAAAAAAGAGAATAAACAACAGAGAGTTCTATATTCAAAGTGAGTTGTATTTTTGTGGTTCCTCTCTCTTATTAGATGATCACCATCACTAACATAGCAACACAATCCTTGTTCTGTTATTTTATACTGAGATCAGTCTATTTCTGCAGTTATATAATTTCACTTAACTGGCCCATTGGTATAATGGTTAGAGTGTTCGTCAATGGCCCGGGAGACCAGGGTTCAATCCCAGGTTGAGTCATACCAAAGACTTCAAAATGGTACTTGATCCCTCCTTACTTAATACTTAGCATTATAAGGTATGGACCAAGGGTAAAGAAGAGCAATCCAGGGAAAGGAGTAGCACCCAACACTTTGATGTAGTAGCAATTGAAAAGGGAGCCTTCAGGTCGCCCTCGACTATGGTCGCCAAATTACAACTTTATAATTTCAAGAAACTATTCATAATAAATAATATTCATTTGTTTGCAGATAGTTATATGGTTTCAAGTATACCTATCTAATACTAATAATCTATTCACAATTACATTATCTAAAATAACTATTCTTATAAATAATGATAATTTATTTGCACACAGTTATATGGTTTAAAGTATTCCTATTTCTTACAAATAAATAAGGAAGTAATGGCAACTAAAGAGTGACTCCACACTTCCCATATCTCTAGAACACAAGCCTCATCACAGAGCAGTTTAGTGTCATACACAGGACTTATCCAGATGTTTAACTCTAACAAAGCTATAGTGTTATGTAATTATTTTACATTTACTAAAATAATTATCCATAATAAAGTACATTTACTAAAATAATAATCCATAATAAAATAATTATCCATAATAAAGTACATTTACTAAAATAATAATCCATAATAAAATAATTATCCATAATAAAGTACATTTACTAAAATAATAATCCATAATAAAATAATAATCCATAATAAAATAATAATCCATAATACAGAGATGGAAAATAAAATTACAACACCCTAAATACATATTATTAATTTGTGTTACACTTAAGATATTTATAAATTTAAACATTCTTTTTGTTTGAACTGTACAGAAGTACAAAACCAAGTGGTATCCTGGGTAGGATACTAAACTCTATCCAGCAGTGATGCTACAGTTCTGGATATCTGAAGAGTTAGTCACAATTACTTTTAGGTCGACTCTGACCTCGATTTGTAGTACCTATTAGGGTCCTATCTATAGCCCCCATATCCCCCTCAACAATGGGTTAAATAGCATCAATGCTGTTATTCTACAAGGAAGGCTTTGGTATTAAATAACCCATGAAGGTTGATGTGCCATGGAAGAAAGCTTAAATAGCACCACTGCTGTTATTCTACAAGGAAGGCTTTGGCATTAAATAACCCACAAAATTTGATATGCTATTAAATAAAGAAGCCAAACCAAACCTATATGTAGGTTAAATAAATTTGTTTCAGATAATATTATTAATGATTTTAAACTACAGGATGAAGAAGCAAAATTAGAAATATTCTGTAGAATAATAACTAACTCTCTGATAAATCAATATTAATTTTAATTTTAAAAAATCAACAACAAAATAAGATAGAGACAAAACTGTAAATTTACTCAATATGGCCACCATCTTTTTTAATTATTGTATCTACATGACTTCAAAACACTTTGCATGCCTTCAGAATAAATTCTTCAGACATTTTATTCTACTCCTCCTCAATAGCCGTCTTAAGCGAAACAAAATTTGGATGTGAAGTTGCATTAGCTTTCTTTTCTAAACACCCCATATAGCATAATCAAAGGGATTAATGTCTGGGCTTAATTCTTGTTTAGTTGCTATCCTGACAGTTTTCTCATGGACTTTCAATTCATTAGCATGCTTTCATCTTGACAGGGTGGGGTCTTTCTTAATCGCCATAATGAGAGCAATTAAAAAGCTTTCTTTTCATTCTTTGTTCAATCCTCCACTCCCTGTTTTCTTTAAAAAGTTCTTTTGCTGAAAATTTTTTTCTTTGGTTTATATATGGTAAAAAAAGAAACTTTGGCGTGGTTTCAACATTAAGCAATTCATAGATTTTTCTGTCATTTCTTTTCTTGTTCACTCACACTGAATTTTAATTTTAAAAAAAGTGATTGAGTGATAGAGCTAACGATGAAAATTCATATTCATCGCATTTTTTTCAAAAATTGGACTACTGTATTTTGCTTCTACTCCCTGTACTGTCATATATGGACCCTTAAAACATTGATATGTAAAAAGGAAGTAAGGTTGGCAACCACAGTCGAGGGTGACCCGAAGGATCCCTTTTCGATAGCTACTACACCAAGGTGTAAGGGACAGTACTACTCCTTTCCCAGGATTGACCCACTTTACCCTCGATCCTTACCTTATAATGCTGAGTGTTAAGCAAGGCGGCATATAGTACCATTTTTTGAGTCTTTGGTATGACTCGATCTGGAGATTGAACACAGGTCTTCCAGGACATTGGCAAAAGCTCTAACCATTATGCCAATATCCGGTTATTGATATGTAACTAGTGTAAATTTTGGCATTCAAGTCAACCTGGTGTATAAGTTGACTTCAAGATTTGTAGCTCAAAATTCTAGGTTAGACTTATACAGTTAACATGTTCTAATACCGCACTGTCAGAGCAATCTATAAAAAAAAGGTGATTAAATCTTTTGGGACATTCATTTGATACATAAAATTATGGATTTAATTAAAAAGTGTACACATTTACACACACTGAGTTATTCTTTGTCTGAACTGTCCTGCTGAATGGGACAGTAGAATATTTGCCCAGTCGGCTGGGGCTGTAGAATACACTGACTTCACCTCTGCAGAGGGGTAAAACCCTCCCAAACGAGTGTCCTGTATATGACACAAAACAATCTGATGGTGAGGTTCCAGCAGTGCTTGGGCTTTGGGGAATGTGGAGTACCCCTTTATTGCCATTGCTCCCAAGTCCACTTTGGCCCAACGTGGTAGCACCTGATAGGGCCCTATCTATGGATTAAATAGAACTAACAGCATACTAATGCTAAACTGAATTGTTTGAAATAAAAATATTTTTGACAATTAAACCGTACTTACATTTAAACTGCGTGCTTATGCTTAACTGAATTATTTGAAATAGAACTGTTTTTCGACATTTAAAACTGTATTTACACTTAACTGAAATGTTACACATCACTGCTTGAATAGTTTGAAATAGAAATGTTTTTGACAATTAAACTGTGTACTTATGCTAAACTGAATTGTTTTAAATAGAACAGATTATTTACATAAAAATGGATTTGGTGTTAAATAACCTACAAAGGTTGATATGTCATAAAACCCAACCAACCAAACCAAACAGAAGAATATGCCAACTACACCTGGGTATGTCACTAAACTGTCTGATAGTAAGGCTCCAGTCCTGCAGTATCCAGAAATATGGAGTACCCATTCATTGCCCAAGTCCACTCTGACCCAGATTGGTAGTATCTGTAAGGGTTTATAGAACTGTTTAATCATTTACTAAACTGGAAATAATTTAACTGTGGGTAAACAAATAATCAATATTAAATTAGTATTAGATAGCAATAATTGAAACCATTTAACTGTATGCAAATAGAACTATTCGTGTTATAGAGTAAATACCAGAAACTACTTAACTGCATGGAAACAAGTGGTTGATATCGAATAGAGTTATTAGTGATCAATAGAAATACTTGAAACTATTTGACTGTATGCAAAAAAACTGAACTCTGACTCATTTGAAAATAATATTACCCATGTAAGTAGTTTATTGTAGATAATTTTCTCTCCCCAAATCTATTTATTCCTTTATTCTATAATTTTTACTTATTTCCTTCATTTGGGTTTAAAAGTTTTTTTACCATTAGATAAAAAAGAGGGGAAAAAGGAAAGAGGAGTAAAAAAATTAACACATCTTGATACAGGAATTGAATGTCATTTCTTAACCTGGCAGGAAAAACAAATGGTCTGGTCTTTACGTTAAAAATATATAAATAAATGAATAAATAAAATTTGGGTCAGGGAGATAGGGTAGTCAAAATTTTGTGGGTTTTTCTAAATCTTTATTAGAAATTTCTCATTATTTATTTGTCTGAAGATGTAGATCTAACATTTTTAAAAAATATAGCGTCTGCTGAAATAAATATCATTTAAAAAATATGAGTAATTTTTAAAGGTTTTTCTTTCATATGGAATTATTTGCACTGTACTTTAATTTATTATTATTTTACATGGAGCTCTCCTTTGCATTTTGAATTACATGGGTATTGTAGAGAGAAAATCCGAAAATAGGGTCATTCATACAATCAGTTGATTTGGCATTGGATAATATATATATATATATATATATTATGATCATACTATATATATATATATATATATATATATATATATCCTCACATCATATATATGAGGGTCAACTGAAAAGTTCACAGGCTGCTCAAGATAATCTCATGGAATGTGATTTTTCAACATAGTCCTCTTTGTGTTCCCCATATTTCTTCCACTAGTGTTGTAGTACTTCAATCCTATTGGTCAATAAATTCAATAAAA
>OY757947.1:21124894-21247394 GCA_963585895.1 Sepioteuthis lessoniana
CCTGGACTAATGTGCCAGCTCACATATACATGCACATATTTTTATGTATCATATATGTCCTGTGTGTATTATGGGGGCAATCATGGTGTGATGGTTACAGTCATAGGAAATGGACACAGTGACCTGAGTTCAAATCCTGGATGAGGCTCTTTGCATTTCATATTATACTAAGACCCTTGAGAAAGGTATGAATCCATTAATTGTCCCTCAAGCTATGGGTAAATAGTAGGACAGACTGAGCTCTTTAACCTTGGTATGGCAACTAGTCTAGGAAAAGGAAAACTCAAATTCAAACCTATTAAACTTTGCTTAAAAATTGACCTTGTGTGACATGCTAGTTTTGTGGAAGTGTTGTATATATATATATATATATATATATATATATATATATGCCCAGTGTGTTGAGTTTATGATTGGCATAATGATGTTTACTGATTCTTTCTCAGTCTGTTTGTACAGATATTCACTGATATCTTTGATTAGAGACAAACAATAAATTTTCTCTTTTGCTTTTCCTGTTCTCCTGACAAAAATTTCATTTCACTGTCAGTCCAAAAACGTCTCAGCTTTCATCACATTTCTAACCCTTTTTAGCATTCACAATAAGTAACATTGTATATATATATATATATATATATATATATATATATATATATATATATATACACACACACAATATCACTTTGTGTGGAAGAAAATAGAAAATGATGCTAGAGAGATAGATAGAAAGAGAGAGAGGGAGAGAGAGAGAGATTATATGTATTGATAGAAAAAAATAAACATAGTGATAGATAGATTGATATAAAAATAGAAAGAGAGAGAAAAGACACAAAAATAAATAAAGAGAATATTCATACTTATATACACATATGCACAATTAAAATTATGACTCTATATATATATATATATAGTCATAGTTTTAATTGTGCATGTGTGCATATAATATGAATATTCTCTTTATTTATATATATATATATATATATATATATATATATATATATATATATATATATGAGAGAGAGGTGTATATGGAGTGTATAGATATATATACAAACACAATATAGTCTAAGAGATTTTTGTTTAGTTTTATAGGATACAACCTTTTTTTCATTTAGTTATTGCTGAAAAACTGTGAGTTTTCAAGATTTTAATAAATAACTTCTTATTTCATAGAAATATGCTTTGAATAGTTTGTAGAAACCGTTTCCTTTTCTTTTTTTTTAAAGAAAAGGAATTGTTAAAATATCAGAACAATCATTTTGTTGTTGCAATGGGACATATGCATTATATAGACAAGCCATTTCACCCTTTTCTGAGACCTAAACAATTATTTCCACACAAGCTCAACGAGAAACAATGTATAAGGAATAAGTATGCTCTCCTCAGAACTCTAAAGAAAATTTAAGTTATATCTCCGGTTACAATTTTTGTTTGTTCAGTTATGAAAAATTTTTCCAATTTTTATTGTTGAATTCTTTTGTATAAACCCACAGTTTCAAGATATGATATCATATTATCCATTTTTACCCTTTGTAAGAGCTACTTCATGTTGTTTATATTAAAGAATCTTTGTCTGCAGGTGGCAAGACCTATGCACTCAGTCAAAAAATGTTTATTGGTGTATGCAGTTTTTCATTAGGCCAACAGAATTAATAAGTAATATTACATACATAAAATTATATATATATATATATATATATATATATATATAAGGCAAACAAACACTATTCATACAATTGACTGACAATCGATTTATCATCATGAAACAGACAGAATAGCTTGTTATAACTATTCGGGTTTCAGATGTTTTTAAGAAAGCCATTTTATCCAGTCTCTATTCAACTTATATATATATATATATATATATATGGATGTGTGTGTGTGTGTTTGTGTTTATATATATATATATGTGTGTGTGTGTGTGTGTGTGTGTGTGTGTGTGTGTGTGTGTGTGTGTGTGTGTGTGTGTGTGTGTGTGTATGTGTGTGTATATATATATATATATAAACACCATCTCAACAAGCACTTAACAGCTGATTTAACATTATGAAACTGACTGTAATACAAAATAGCTCATGAAAATCATTTCATTTTAAACACTTTCAAAAATCAATTTAAAAAAGTGATATTATTTACTGTCTGTATTCAACATTACATATATATATGCATATACATATATATCTGTGTGTGTGTGTGTGTGTGTGTGTGTGTGTGTGTGTGTGTGTGTGTGTGTGTGTGTGCATATATATGTATATATATATATATGTGTGTGTGTGTGTTCGCATACATTTGGGAAATGTCTAGGTTTTTTTTGTATATATTTACTTGTCAACCCACCACACTCCTCAATATAAGTAAATACACATGTAAACGTGCATAAATGTTGTAAATAAATGCGTACTAACTATGAAAATAAAAATGTTACTAGGATGTTTTCTATAACATTAATTGCCATCAGTCTGGAAAGACATGAAGATATTCAGACTCCATTTTGTTTAAACCATCTGCTCTATAACCTGCATCCTTTATAGACTAAGTTTACATCTCTACTAATGACTTTTTTGATCATCTTCTAGTGATGGTTAGAAATTGCAATAAAAAGTAATTTTGTCCGGCTTGTTAAATGCTATACAAGCTTTGCCTCTTATTAATGAAAGGAAATACTTTTTATTTATCAGGAAGATTTGGATAACTTAATTAAATAAATATCTAATCATCATCTGAGAACCTAAGATATTAATATTAACATTTTGATTTATTGTCTATTTGTCTGTACTAATCACTAATATATATATATATATATATATATATATATAATTTTTTTTTCTTCCTATAAACTATTAAATGACTAAGAAATATGCCAAGGGTTTTCCTTCATGGCAATGCAAATTATTTATGGTATACATCTCTTCTTCCACAACCTCAGATAGCCCCATCAAGCATCTCTCTTTATGGCATCTCTCAAGACAATAAAGGTTACTTGGCAGCACCCATCTCCTCTTTTATAAGCTATTATGTCTTCAGATGGCCATATCAAGTATCTTTCTTTATTGAATCAAAACTAATTAAAAGC
This sequence comes from Sepioteuthis lessoniana, assembly GCA_963585895.1. Taxonomy (NCBI): domain Eukaryota; kingdom Metazoa; phylum Mollusca; class Cephalopoda; order Myopsida; family Loliginidae; genus Sepioteuthis; species Sepioteuthis lessoniana. The sequence continues at coordinate 21,127,968 of OY757947.1, forward strand.
ATTTACTGTAAAAGCTATTTGCTATTATATATATATATATATACATACATATATATATATATATATATATATATACACTGGGTCATTGAAAATAACTCCCTATCCTAAAATGCTTATAATTTAAATATTTATGAATAACAGTTAAGAAATAAATCATTAGAATTTTAAAATAAAGTAGTTTTTGATCATTCTATATGTACATCTATGTATACAGCCCAGTTCGCTCAGACTATACGTGGTACATTCAATAAGTTTTCAGACTTTTTTGAACAGGCATTTAAAGTTGTCATAGACTCTTGAAAATTCAGAATGTTATTGCTTTACATCTTATGAGATGACTGACCAATTTTTATGATTTCAGGTTCTAATGAACAGTTACAGCAGCAATTGGAATACATCCCACTAAAGCCTGATTGTCACAGCTGATGAATTTCAAAAATGCAAGCTGACACTTTAGAAGAACGATATGCAATAAAATTCTGTTTTAAACTTGGAAAAAATGATGCCACAGAAATGTATGGAATGCTTCAGACTGCTTTTCGACCATCTTACATGAATTCGAGCATCAGTTTTTGAGTGGCATAGGAGATTCAAGGAAGGCAAGGAGTCTGTGAGGGATGATGAGAGGTGTGGGAGGAGTTAGGAAGTCAATACATCAGAGTTGATTGGCCAAAGGGTTAGGGTTAGGGTTAGGGTTACTATGTTGAAGTTTTAAGGGAGTTCAGGAAGAGATTCCACCAGAAGAGGCCAGCACTCTACAAATCGGGTCAGTAGCATTTCCACCAGGAGAATGCACCAGTCCACAACTCCATCCTTGTCACAGACTATTTGACCACGATGAGCATCAAGATAGTTCCTCACCCTCCCTACAGTCCAGACCTTGCTCCCTTTGACTTTTGGTTATTCCCTAAGCTCAGAGGCTGTCGTTATGAGACAATTGAGGAGATGAAAGAGGCTGTGACGAAGGGCATTGACATGCTCACAGAAGAGGACTTCCATGGGCCCTTCCAGAAGTTGTTGAATGGTATAACAAGTGCATTGCAGCCAGAGGAGATTACTTCAAAGGGGAGTAGAGTTTCATGTGTATACTATCAATAAAAGTACCCATACGAAAAAAGTCTGGAAACTTAATTAATGATCCTTGTAGAATACTCCAACTGTGCGTCTGCAGTAAGGTGAGACCCCGGCCCGCCTGCCCTAACAAGTGTCCTGAATATGACAATCTAATGGTGAGGCTTCAGTCCTGGAGGTTTGAAGAATCCGGAGTACCCCTTCATTACTGATGCTCAAAGGTCCATTCAAAGCAGTATTTGTCTTCTGTCCCACCATCAGGGCAAGTGTGGCACAAGGCCTTTTTTAAGGTGGGTCCGGGTGCAGGGCCATATCCCAGATGCATCTGGCAGCTCTAAAAATGCCTGTGGCCTTGTCGGCATTTCCCTGAAGAGGGGTGCCTCAGGTACCAGGCAATAAACCTAACCCCTCCAAGGAGGGTTAAGCTCTGGGAGGATAGCCCCCTGAGGCTCAAGAATGCTAGCCAACGTGAACCTCAAACTGACAGCAGCATCTTAAAGTTAGTTAACTGCCTGGCATGAATGCCAAATGGTGCCACTCGAAAGCTGGAGTGGTAGCACCTGATTTGGTCCTATTTATGGGTAAAATAGAACCGTTTGACACTTAAACAGTGTGCAAACAAATGACTTATGCTAATTTAGATTGTTAGAAATAGAACTATTTGATCATTTGACTATGTGTAAACATTGCCCAGTTGGCTGGGGCTGTAGAATACACCCAATCAACGACTGTCCTGGATAGGGCACTAAACAATCTGACAGTGAGCCCTCAGTAATGTTGGAGCTTTGGGGAATGCAGAGTACCCCTTCATTGCCATTGCTCCAAGGTACATTCTGGCCCAGAATGGTAATACCTGATAGGACCCTATCTATGTGTTAAATAGAACTGCATACTTATGCTAAACTGAATTGTTTGAATTATAACTGCTTGACTAAACTGAATAGCTGGAAATAGAAATGTTTTTGACATTGAAACTGTATTTACACTAAACGGAATTGTTTAATAATGAACTGTTTTGACATTTAACTGTGTGTAAACAAAATCAATACTTATACTAAACTGAATTTGCTGAATTAGAACTGTTTGAATAAACTGAATAGCTTGAAATAGAAATGTTCTTGACAATTAAACCGTGTACTCATGCTAAACTGAATTTTTTTAAATAGAACTGACTATTTGCATAAAAAGGGTTTGGCGATAAATAACCTACAAAGGCTGATTTGCCATAAAACCCAAACAACCAACCAACCTACGTGTAAACAAATGACAGATGTTTAATTAAATTGTTAGTGATACATAGCAATACTTGGAACCATTTAACTGTATACAAACAAATAATTAATAGTGAATAGAATTATAAGTGTTGAATAACAATAACTGAAACTGTTTAAATGCATAGAAACAATAACAATTCTAGTGGGCTAACAAATTAGTTCTAACTCATTTAAAAATAAAATTACCAATAAATTATCTGTGCAAACAAATGACTGATGTTAAATTGTGATCTTAATATAGTAATTATTGAAACCATTAAATTAAGCTCCTTTTTTTGCACACAGTTAAATGATTTCAGTATTTCTATTTAATATGAATAATTCTATTTAAAATGAATCATTTGTTAGCAAAAAGTTAAATGGTTTTAAGTATTGCAATCTAACACTAATAATTCTATTCAACATTATTTATTCATTTGTACACAATCAAATGGTTCCAAATATTGTTATGTATCACAAACAATTCAATTAAACATCAATCATTACACACAGTTAAATGATCAAACAGTTCTATTTCTAACAACTCAAATTGATCAATAGATAGGACTCTATTAGGTGCTACCACTCTGTGAATATATAAATATATTATAAAAATCTATTTCTATGGAAAAAATCAAACTGACCAAGTGAGGCACTTGATTTGGCCAAAGTGGAGAAGGGAGAAGTAATCCCAGACAGTGCGGCACCAAAAAGTGACTTTCTCTTTTAATTCTGACTGAACTGTGAAGGCATGATAAACTTAAGCCAGCAGATGGGTTTCATTACTCACTTCTTGAATTGCTGGTAAAGATTTAAAGAGGCTGAAGCTTCCCAAGAAATAAAAGAGAAATTAAATGAATGTCAACTACTCAAATTCTACCAAGGAAAACGACTGAAAGAAAATTCAACCGACAATTCTGTTGAAAAGAAATTTAAAGAAAAATACTCAAATTCAAAGAACTCTGAAACATTTCTACAAAACAAAAAAGAAGAGAAAAATACTCAAATTCAAAGAACTCTGAAACGTTTTGATAAAACAAAAAAGAAAAAAATACTTAAATTCAAAGAACTTTGTTTCCTCGGACACTCTCACAGATAAGTTCCAGCAAATTGTACTAAAAATTTGCAACACTTTATCTTTTCTTTCCCTTTCTTTCTCGTTTCTTTTGTATAAAACTCCCTTTTAAAAATTTTATTGTCTGTGTTATCTTTTTGAATCAGTATCCGAACTAGAAATCTGCGGAACTTACTGTTTGAAATTACAGTTAATGGCACACTAAATTCTCCTAAAAACATTACCCTGTTAAATATCAAACTTGGCTTTAGTGTCACTCACATTCCTACAAATTTTATTTTTCAAGATTTCTTTAATATATATATATATATATATATATATATATATATACATATGAGTGTGTGTGTGTGTGTATATATAAACTGTATTTTTCAGTGAGTATATGTGTGCTATGCATTATTGATAAAGTTTTTATTTATTTTCTGAAACAATACCCAAATGAATGTCATAAGTCACCACTCCGTTGTTTCTTATAAAAAAAACAATTTTTTGAAAGCCTAACCAAGTCACCAAACTAGCAATATTTTTTTATTTTCAATCAGAATCCAGAATAAATAAATAATAAGTAAAACTGATGTTTTTATGTTCTATCCACAGTTTTTGAAATGATTTCCCACCAGAAGCCTACACAAAACCCAACATAAAGAATGTTCCATAATAAAACTGACTTTATGAACTATCCAAATTTTTTAACGGATTTTCGGCCAAAAGTCTATACAACATCCAACCAAAAGAATGTTTCATAATAAAACTGTCTTTGCTTGATAGAAGGACCTATTACAGTTACAGAAGAGATTAGAGAAATTAAGATTAACCACTTTACCAGAAAGAAAAATTGAAACTTTTAAAATAATTAATGGGATTTCTAATTATGGCTGACATTTTTTTTCCATAGTTCCTTTTAAACAGAAAATTTACTGTCAAGACAGATTTCAAAAAGTAAGTTTTTCAACTGATTGAATTTATTTACTAATCAAGTAATAATGTTTAGAACAAATTGCCTAATCAAATCTAAAACAACAATAATGTAAAAAATGTAAGATTAGATTAGGTGATTTTTGAAGAAAATAATAAGAGAAAGAATTTAAAAGGACATGTTTTGGATCTATCTGATGAATTACTTATCAGAATTTGATCTGTATGTTAATGTTGTATTAATAGTCTATATGTTTTGTACAAAAATTATTTTTCTTTTTTTAAGGTTGATGTAAAAAGATAGTGAAAGGACAAGATGGCCAAGGAAGCACAACAAACAAAAAACCCAGCAAACAAGTAAATAATAATAATAATAATATAGCAAATGTAGGCTATGTGGTGACATAGATGAAACTATCAATCAAATCATAAGCTAACAAGCAAATTAGCACAGAAGGAGTATAAGACGAGACATGACTGGGTGGTCAAGGTGATCCACTGGGAAATGTGAAAGAAATTTAAATTTGACCATATGAACAAATGGTATATGCACACCCCACCATATGTCCCAGAAAATGACACACATAAACTTCATTGGGACTTTGACATACAGACGGATTAGCTAATCTCAGCCAGAAGACCAGACCTAATAATAATTAACAAAAAAAAGAAAATTTGCAAAATTGTCTACTTTGCTGTCCTGGCTGATCACAGAATAAAACTGAAAGAATGTGAAAAGAAGGATAAGTACCTCCACCTTGCTAGGGAATTGAAAAAACTATGGAACATGTAGGTGACAAGTATACCAATTGTGATTAGTGCTTTTGGCACATTAACTCAAGAATTATTAAAGGGACTGGAGGACTTGAAAGTTGGCGGACAAGTAGAGACCACCCAAACGACAGCATTATTGAGAACAGCCAGAATACTGAGAAGAGTCCTGGAGACTTGAGGAGACTTGAGGAGACTTGCTGTCACTCAGACTCCAGTGAAAGACCATCAGGTAACCCTAATGTGAAAAACTAATTAGTAAATACGAATAAGCAAATGCTGTAAGAGAGGGCAAAAAAGGGTACAAGACAAGACACAACTGGGTGAAGAAGGTGATCCACTGGGAATTGTGCAAGAAGTTTAAATTTTACCATACAAACAAATGGTATATGCACAATCCAGAATCCATCCTGGAAAATGAGACGCAAAATCTTCTCTGGGATTTTGAGATATAATCAGATCTCCTAAACTCAACTAGGTGACCAGACCTTGTAGTAGTCAACAAAAAAAAAGAAAACCTGCCAAATAGTGGACTTTACCATCCTGGCTGACCACAGAGTGAAACCGAAAGAAAGTAAAAAGAAAAATAAGTACCTAGACCTTGCAAGAGAACTAAAAAACTATGGACCATAAAAGTGAGTGCTATCAAGTGTAATTGTTGTGCCTGGTACAGTCACCAAAAGATTGATAAAAGGACTGGAGTGGGACCACTGTCACTTAGACTCCAGTGGAAAAACTTCAGCTAATGTTGGTGTGAAAAACGCTCAAAAGAATAAAATAATAATAATAATAATAATAATAATAATAATAATAATGGGTCTTTGACATACAGACAGATCACCTAATCTCAACCAGATGACTAGACCCTATAATAATCAATAAAAAAGAGAACTTGCAAAATTGTGGACTTTGCTATCCTGGCCAACCACAGAATGAAACTGAAAGAAAGTGAAAAGAAAGATAAGTACCTCAACCTTTCTAGGGAGTTAAAAAAATTATGGAACATGAAGGTGACAATTATACCAATCATGATTGGTGCTTTTGGTACAGTTACCAAAGGATTATTAAAGGGACTGAAGGACTTGGAGGTAGGAGGATGAGTGGAGACCATCCAAAACTACTACATTATTGAGAACAGCCAGAATACCGAGAAGAGTCCTAGAGACTTGAGGAGACTTGCTGTCACTGAAACTCCAGTGAAAGACCATCAGCTAAAACTGATGTGAAAAACCCTCAAGCAGTAAATAATAATAATAATGACAATAATAATAATAACTTATTATTGTTATTATTATTATTATCATTATTATCATTATTGTTGTTGTTGTTGTTGTTGTTGATGATGATGATGATGATGATGATGATTTAGTGTTATATCAATATTCTTTGATTGATTTCTGACTGAGAGCCAACACAAAATCTAACCTAAAGAATATCTCCGAATAATACTTTCTTTTCTTGCAAGCAATACTAAATCAATTTACTATTAATATTTTCTTTATAAGCAAAGCAAGTTTTGTTGTTTATCTTTTAAATCCTCCAAAACTTTGCCTATCACTTGTATCAAATACTGTCAAGAATGTTTCCATTTTTTGTACAAGTCTACAAGTATATTTTCCACATTCACCATGATAGCTTCAAGTTTCTCAGTGGGATCAAAATAGGGTAAATTTGCTGGCCATCTACCAAATCAAGTTTTTCTGACCTATGCATGACTTCAAATACAGTGTACACATGCACAGAGTGCATTTATTTCCACTATAAATCAGCTATAAAATTCCACAAAGAGGGACAAATAATTATGTTTATCCTCAACTGTATCAAAAATATTGGAGAAAGTCCAAGAAGACTACTTGTACAATTGTCAATAGTATTATATTCCATTTGAAACTAGACATCCAGTTGGAAAAAAAAATGAGATAACATTTAGATGGAAGAAGACATGAGAATCTATCGATATTGACTAAGCTTTTATTTATATTGTACGTAGCTTGATGGGACAAGGAAGATTGTAGCGCACCATTTTTTTATCCACAGAAGGTTCTATCAGCTTATATAAAATGCTGTCAAGGGAGATTTTTTAACAAAATCTTTCATGATGGCTTTAAGATTCTCTGTGGAACTGACATCAAGCAAATATCCAGGTCATCTGCCATAACCATATTTTCTACAAAAAAGAATCAATGTATTCCAACATGTGCATGGCTTTAAACACCAGTCTAAGAATTTTTTCTTTCCCAATGTCTCACAGATTAAAGTCCACCTTAGAGAGACTAGTATTTATACATCACTCACATAAACTTCAAGAAAATTATACAATATGTATTATATATATACATATATATGTATGTGTGTGTGTGTGAGTATCTATACTCACAAACATATATTTACATATATATTCACATGTATATGTATAACAATTCATATACATACATATTTAAACACCTATATATATATACATATATATACATACACATATTTATAAATATATATATGTAGATATACATGTACATATACATATATCTGCATATTCATACTGATACATGCATATACACACACATACACACACACATATATATATTTATATATATATATATCAGTATTATAGTTTGCAATATTCATAAATAAAGAGTGCTCAATATCAGTGATTGACCATGTATGTTTAAGTTAAAATGGCATATACATGAAATAAATAGTACTCAGTAACTGTCAATTTCTCACCTATGTGATCATCAGACCATATATATGTATATATATATATATAATGAGCAATCCTGAAGATCCATTTGGTGAAACCTCGGTAGACTCACTCTTGGTCGTGTAGGAAATATTTTCATAATATTAGCTCTATCTCATGTATTGAGCACTTTATTTCATTTTAGCTAAGGTAATTTTGTCTGTTTTTTCTTTTGACAAGATATACATGCCGCTTGATTATTTTCACATAGCACATGTGTTTTTTGTCTTTTGTTTTTATGAATTTTTTTCCCAGGCATCAGTTGCAAATTATACATTATGTTTTTTTTTCACCCCAACAGAATTATAGATTAGATATAAAATTAATACACACACACACACACACACACACACATATATATATATATATATATATATATATATATATATAACAGTCCATATTACAAAAGATAGAACAAATTTTATTCTACTTCACGTAATAAAATATTTAAAAATAAACTACCACTATCACTTAGCATCACCATGGTGATAAAAACAAGCCTCAGTTTAGTAATAAAAGCAAAAGTGAAATAATAACTTAGTTTAAATGCTAAACAACTTTAATTTACAAATAGCATATATTACCTTGATAATGGTTCCGACAAGAACCCAAAGTAATCAGAATAACATAAATAGCATCGACAAATTTTAAGATTGTAACATAAAATAACATAAGGACTCTTGAAAGAAAAAAAATAAACACTACAAAACAACTACGATTTGATTTGATTTAATGAAACATGTTTATATATATATATATATATATATATATATATATATATATATATATATATATTAGCATGTTTGAAAAGTAATTATATTTTACCAGATAAAATGCCAAAAAAAATTAAAGTCAAGTTTATCTAAATATTATCATCAAAAATGTAAACACCTTCATTTTCAATGACTGCATCTCCTCAAAACCAAGAAAAGATAAGATTGTTAAGGTAGGAGGTTCTTCAAAATCATTTATATGCACCAGATTTAGCAACAGCAGATTTTCATTTGTTTTAACTACTGGAACATTTCTGAAGTGACAGAACATTCAGCCACAAAGAAGAAATTCAAAATAGTCTTTCAAACTTTATGTCCATGAAAACCCAAGATTTCTTTAAACATTGAATCAAAAATTTACCTTCTCATTGAGCTGCAATTGTTGAAAGTATATATGCGTTGAAATTTTTTAGGATAATATATAATAAATATAGCTTACATTTTTTTTTTCTAACTTCTTTGGTAAAATATAATGACTTTCAAAACCCTGTAATTAATGAATATATATTTATATATGGAAGTAAATTATGGAAAGAAATCCGACAGTATAAAGAAAATAGAAAAAAGAAGTATTCCAAAAAACCAAAATGATTTAACATTGACTTTACCATCATAATAAATTCATCATATTATAAATACTTTGTTTTTTTTCATTTTCTTCATATATCTATATCTATATATATATATATATATAAGTAAAAGTAAAGTTGGCGACCTTCATTGAGGACAACCAGAAGGCTCCCTTTTCAATAGCTACTACACCAAAGTGTAGGGGAGGGCGCTACTCCTTTCCCTGGATTGCTCTACTTTACCGTTGATCCTTATCTTACATTGCGGAGTCTTAAGCAAGGAAGTATCAAGTACCATTTTTTAAGTCTTTGGTATGACACAACCTGGGATTGAACCCAAGTCTCCCGGACCATTGGTGAATACTCTACCCACTAGACCAATGAGCTGGTTTATAGTTTTTATGTCGTGAAATATGGAGTGCTCTTTTTTGTAAAGTGAAATATACACTATATTTATTACTTTGAAGTAAATCATATATTATACTAGGGTGAGTCACAAGTTTTGTAATATTTTGGTAGTATGTGCTCGTTTGCCTAAATACTAGGCCGATTCAAAAGTTTTGCAATATTTTGGTAGTACATGCTAGTTTGCAGAATGTTTATCACATGACCAAAGCAGTTCAAGTAATGGAATGTATGCACTGTGGTTGATAGAATCATGGTATTTGGTATACTGACATGTTGTATATTGCTTCACTCTATGTGTCATTTTCAAAGCAGCACAGATGAACATACAATGTAGTCTAATTCAGAAACTTACACTTTACAAATTCAAACCACAGAAGCAGCCAAAAATATTTGCTGTACAAAAGTTAATGATGCAGTTGATCACAGTACAGTAACCAAATGGTTCAAGAAATTTTGCTTGGGTTACAAGAACCTCAAAGATCAAGCAATGTCAGGTTGGCCTAAAACTGTTAATTCCCAGGCAATGCTCTAAACCATTGAGGCAAATCTGATGAGTAGCCCTTGAAGAGTATCAAGCGAGTTCAGTATCTCACTGTCTAGTGTGGTTTATTACCTTTATGACCTGGGTAAAAGCATCCAGAGTTGCTGAATTTTGCTTCCTGTTGGCAAAATATTGCAAAACTTTTAACTCGCCCGAGTATTTTCTACATTTAGTTTATATATGGACTCTTGATAATCCGACAAAATCTTTTAATGTTGTATCCTCTTCTCACATGGATGTATCATGAGTGTATATCAAAGATTTTATTCTATTTATTTAAACTTGGTTATATATTTGTAGAGAGGTTGGATTAATGAGTGAGATATTTCTTCAGTCAGATAAAGTAATCATTAGAAAGATTACTTGCATTACTGTCAACATCCTTCAATCTCAAATATGCACAATCCTTTTTTAGAGTCAAAAATCCAACAGCAAAATAAGAAAAATGTTGATTTTGAGACACCTCTTTAGCAAAAAGGTTGCTCATCTATTTTGTAATGCTGTCTAGAAAAATAAAACCACACCCTAATATATGTTTTAATTTTCTGCTACAAAAGTTTTGTATATCATCATGTGAATATGGTGCATCAAGATCTTTTCTACTAACCAACTGTTAAAGCAACATTATCCTTTGCATATTTTGTGTTCAAACTTCAGTCAATTCCATCTTTATATAATAGAGGGCAAAGTTCTAATTTTTCTTCTTTTGAACAATTGAATCTATTTTTTATTAGTTAGCTGGCTTCATGGCATGTCAACTGTTGTTGGGTTATCTAATGACAATGTCAATCTTTTCTTTCTTTCATTTTTTGCAAGCAGTTATATGGTTTCAAGTAACCCTTCATCTAATAATATTAATTGATAACAATATGTGTTTTTAATTAACTATTCCTATCTTATTCTATCTCATACTAATAATCTACAGGCCTTTATGTGGCTTTAAATAATTAATCCTATTACATACTAATAAATTACAAACCTTTATATGGCTTTGAGTAATTATTCCTATCTCATATTAATAATTTATGTCTTTATATGGTTTTGAGTAATCATCCCTATCACAATAATTTACTGCCCTTTATATGGCTTTGAGTAATTACTCCTATCTAATACAAAGGATTTGCTCAATTATGTGGTTTCAAATATTCCAAACAAATAGAAACTGCAATCAATTAAATGTGGTTCTCAATCATTTCAAACAAGTAAATAGTTTATAACTAGTTACAACAGCCCTGTCAGTGGTACTTAAAATACTCTATCTCCTGCAGAAGGGTAAGCTCCCCCCATCCTCACCAAAAGAACAGAGTGTCCTGGGTATCATACTAAACTGCATTTGGTGGTAAGGCTCCAGTTCTACCTAGCCTTAATTGCAATATCAATACATGTGACCCTAACAGGTACTACGTCTCCAGGTAAGAGTGAACCTGAGAGTAATGGCAATGAAGAGGTGACTCAACACTCCCCAGAGCTCCAGTCTCTTTCTTTCTGTGCATGTGTGTGTCTTAGATATCTCCAATTCAGTGTGTGTTTCAGATGTTCTATTCAACAATCTCCTTCATGTTCCTTGTCTGTAAGGAAAGAAGAAAGTCTCTCTCTTTTTTTCTTTCTTGCAGTTTTAAGCAAATTGGTTGCTGACAAAAACCAGAGACAAAAAGAAGAAGAGATTCAATTGTGTGAAAAAACAAAAAAAATTGGAATGTTAATAGCTTTTCTAAAAGTTCTAAACAATACAAAGTAGAATGTTGTTTTCACAAACAAATACTTATGCATTTTTGCTTTTATATCAGATCAGAATTTGAGCAGGGAAAATAGATTTAACCTTAAAGAAACATTTTACTTATATTCACATGTAACATAAGTTATCAATAACATAAGCTGAGTCCCAGTGGCCTTGTGACTAACATTACTATGTTCTAGTCAATTAGCAAACACCCATTTGATTACTTTTCTTTCCAGACTTTGATGAGGCAATTACAACCTTTGACCTGTCACCTATCAATTATGCCTTTGAGATATTTGATACATCCTCTCTCTCTAGACCAGCTACCAATTATATAAGACTCAGATTCAAGGAGAATAAAAAAACCAACACTTTCCACAAAATGTTACAAGGAAACTTGATAAAAGCACTGTAGCTCAAGGGTATGAATAAATGAAAACACAGCATGGAACAAGTGACTTCTAAAGAAGACTGAAGAACCAGCTGGTTGAAACTTCTTAAAAGAGTTTTTAATTTACCAGACATTGTTCAGATAATCAAACCTCTTCTTCATATTCTTCATGCCTTTGACATAACCTTGGATTCAAATCTCTAGAATCACTTATAACAGTTTTCTAGCCAATCAGTAATCACCTACTTGATTTCCACTCTCCCCAAACTTTGATTAGGCAGTTGCAACCTTTGACTTGTCACCTCCGTAAATGTTTGATATGACCTCTATCTAAACTAGTAAGAAGATATTCATATGACAATAAGTTGAAGAAAAGACTGGCCAAATATTGATAACAATAAAAAAGGATAATAACAATAAACTGTGATATAAAACTTTAAAATGCAGTAGGTGCTTTTTAGTAACCACTTCCCCATAAGATAATTTGGGTCACTTTGGAATATTACTGTTTTAGTTATATTGGCACTTTAAGGGTTAACCTTAATTAATATAAAAATCTTAGAAAAAAATGACAATAAAGCATTTTAAAAAGTATTCATGCATCAAAACATATATAAGTAGAAATATATTTATTTTAATTAAAACTAGTTCTTTCCTTATAATAGTTAATTTTTAATGAATACTTTTTCCTCACAGTGTTTTAAATAAAGATATATCATAACTATTTGTCAATAAGATACACTCACATAAAATATGCAGCCCTAAATTCGGACTATGTAATTCCAGAAAAATCCCTCGTCTATAATATGTAGAATTTGCAACAGCTAAATTTAATGTAAATTTAGCTTTGGTTCAATGTTTTATCAGTTCATACAGACTGAAAATAAGAATTTATATAGTTTATGTTGTGTCTTAAAACACAAAATTTCCATGGAAAACACATGGACAGGTTCAAACAAAAATATCATAAGCTTACAATAAAAATAAGTTTGCATTAGAAAAATAAAACTATAAATAAACACACATTCTAGAAAATATTTCTCTCTAACAGTGTAAAACATTAGTTTGGACTATGGATATAAATTACTTTCTGTGATTCCATCCCAAATGGTGAAATTCATGGTCAGAAAAAAAGTTATTCATTTAGTTCTCATGTATAATACACACTCCTACCATCAAGTCAGAAAAATAAAAAAAAATCATACATCGTTTACAAAAATAATTATGGTATAGGTTGGCAACCCAAGTCGAGGGTGACCTAAAGGCTCCCTTTTCATTAGCTACAACACCAAGGTGAAGGGGAGGGTGCTACTCTATTCCCTAGATTGCTCCACTTTACCCTTTGCCTAATAATGTTGAGTGTTAAGCAAGGCAGGATTAAGTACCATTTTTTGAGTCTTTGGTATGACTTGACCCAGGATTGAACCACAATCACCTGGGGCATTGGCAAACACTCTACTCATTTGGCCAATGGCCCCACCTAAATCATTATTAGTTGAGCCATTTTTCCTTCCTAGTATTGTACTGAAAGACCAGCAAGCAATATATATATATATATATATATATATATATATATATATATATATATATATATATATATATATAACATAATAATATATAAACATATATTAGTTTTATATATATTTAACAGCATGAATGCTTATCAGCAACCACTGTTTTCATGCTATGTTTATATGACAATCATCTGGCAGATGATTGTCATATAAAGACATCATGAAGCAAATAGATGCAAATAAGTATTCATGCTATTAAATATATATAAAGACTAATACATCTTTCTCTATTATTATTATTCTATCACAGATATTGAGTATTCTCCAAATTATACCACATTTGGTCTGCCACAAACCCACCAAGTGAGATAATGACAACCATACACTGTTGTTATATATATATCTGTGTGTGTGTGTGTGTGTGTGTGTGTGTGTTTGTGTGTGGATGTAATGAAACTCTAGGGCCATATTTATGACCATAAACCCCATTCCCAAACACTGGATCAACTGACAGGAATTTGCCTCTGATTCAGCTGCAATTCTTCTCCTATCACTCTTATTTCTTCCCTTCTATTCTATTCTACAGCAATGTCCTTCACCTCCTATTTTCTCTTTTCCTCTTATTCTGTAACATTCACCTCCTCCATCTGCTATTTTCTCCCTTCTTGCTTTCCTCCTCCCACTTGCTCTCTCTTCTTGTTATTTTTCCTCTCCTATAGCAAGGTTTTTTTACCGCCTCTTACCCAGTTATTTTCTCCCCTTTTTTATATAATACTTTTGCTATTTTCTTTCCTTTTTCTATTCAATAGCCTTCACCTCATTTTTCTCCTCCTACTGCTATTTTCTTGCTCCTTTCTTGTCTTTAGTTTTTTCCTCCTTTTCATGTTTCTCTTTATCAAACTTTACTTCTACCTCCTCTTATTCTAACTCTTCCTCCTCCTTCTCCCTATTCTTCTTCTCCCTCTGTATTTTCTCATCTTTCTTTTTGTCCCATACTTTTCTTAATCGTTTATACAACTAATCCAAGCAGACAACCAAATGAGAAGTTTACAGATTATATTTATATTTAATAAGAAACAATCAACTGGCTTTACAGTAAATGAACAAAAAAAAAAAAGAGAAGAAAAGCAATGGCCATCTGGCTGGCTATTTTCACTATCAGAATAAAAAAAAAGTGTGGGAATAAAAGGAAGAGGAAAGAAAAAGAAAGGAAGAGGGAAAAAGAAGAGTAAAAAGAAAGGGAAAAAGTAAGAAAAAAAAAGAAAATAGAAAAAGTAAAAAGAGAGAAATAAAAACAGAAGAGGAAAATACAGAAGAGAAAAATGAAAGGTAAAAGGAAAAGGTAATAAAAGAAAAAGGAAAAGAGAAAGAAAGAAGAAAGAGAATGGAAAAATGAAAATGAGAGAAATGCAAAGAAAGACAGAGAAAAAAAGAGGAGGAAAAAATAAAAGAGAAAAAGAAAAGGTGGAAAAAGTAAAAGAGAAAAACAAAGAAAAAGAAAAGAAAATGTAAGAAGAAAAAAGAAAGGAAAAAAGAAAGGAAAAGAAAGAAGAAGCAAAAAAGAAAGAGAAAAATAAAAATAAAACAAAATAAAAGAAAGGATAAGGAAAAATGATAAAAGAGAGAAAAGGAAACAGAGAAGGAGAAAGTGAAGAGACAAAGAAAAGAAATGGAAAAAAAGAGAAAAAGGAAAAGCAAAAAAGAGCAAAAGAAAGAAAAAGGAAAAAGAAAAGAAAAAAGGTAAAAAGGAAAGAGAAAAAGGAAAAAATCATCCACAGGAAACAAGGTATATCATTTATCTTTGAGGAAAGGCATGAACCCCCTTATCCCTCAGCAATGGGTTATATAGCAACATACTGCTTCTTCTACAAGGATAGGTTTGGTATTAAATAACGCACAAAGGCTGTTTTACTATTAAACAAAGAAACCAAATTAAACCATATGTGCCATTGATGGAACCAACTCTTATTGATTATTTATTTAGACAAAAGATATTCCTGTAAAGGTGTGATATACACAGATAAGACAAAGTTGCTAACATATCTGTAACCAAAAAGAAAAAATGCAATTATATATATATATATATATATATATATATATATATATATATATATATATATATATATATATATGTATGTATGGTGTACTTGTTTTTAGACTTTTATGCATTCCTATTTTTCATCACGAACTTTCAAAGTTGAAGGTAAATGCTTACACATAGAGTCTTCTGTAGCAAAAGGGGTTGAGGTACCTTCAGCATAAAATTACCCTGAATGTTTTTAGTAATGCAGTCCACTTGATGTTGAACCATGTCTCACGTGGCCCGCTTCATAAAAGAGGTTGCCTATGCCAGTTGTAAATGATACCTAAGGATAATCATTTTGATTGTATGATGTTCCACTAGTATAATAAAATCCTTTTTTATGAAAGAATTCTGGTATTTTTTTAAATAAAAAATGGTTGGAGTGTACTTATTTATGGTTGATACTGAATAAGGATAGACTAAAAAGCTTATCAAAATTATCTTAAAATATCTAATGAAATGTGCAGCAATATCAAGCAGATGTGTAAAAGGATTTACAATATAATGTCCTTATTTTCAGTTATCTTCAATGAGACAAAAATTTAAAATAAACATTAGTTCAGTTTGTTCTTTTCAGATATAAATCCTATAAAATAAAACAAGTCACTGAAATTTTCTTTAAAATGGTTATTTTTGGTGTAGAAGATAATTAACTTTTTATACAAAATTGTTTGTTTGTTTGAGTTTTAAGGCATATCTACCTTTGAGGGTTATTTAATGCCAAATCCATTTTTATACAAATAAACTCTTCTATTTTAAACAATTCAGTTTAACATAAGTACACCGTTTAGTCATCAAAAACATTTCTATTACAAGCTATTCTGTTTAGTCAAACAGTTCTAATTTAAACAGTTCCGTTTAGCATAAATACAGTTTCAATGTCAAAAACAGTTCTATTTCAAACAATTCAGTTTAACATAAGTATGCAGTTTAAATGTTAAAACAGTTCTATTTTGAGCAGTTCAGTTTAGTATAAGTACACTGTTTAGTTCTTATTTAACCCATAGATAGGTCCCTATCAGGTACTACCACTCCAAGCCAGTGTGAACCTGGGTGTGATGGCAATGAAAGGGTGCTCCACATTCCCTAAAGCTCCAGCATTACAAGAACCTCACCATCAGATTGTTTAGTGTCATATCCAGGACACTTGTTGGGAGTGGGGTTTTACCTCTCTGCAGAGATGCAGTTGGTGCATTCTACAGCCCCAGCCGACTGGGCAAATAAAAAATTGTTTGGTACAAAACCATACATACATACATACATTTAATATATAAGTACATGTGTACAACACCTGAGTGAATCCATATATATATGTATATATATATATAAGTTATTGGGGACCTTAGTCAAGGGTAACCCGAAGGCTCCCTTTTCAATAGCTACTGCACTGATTGCTCCACTTTACCCTTGATCCTTACCTTATAATGCTGAGTGTTAAGCAAGGCGGCATCAAGTATCAATTTTTGAGTCTTTGGTATGACTCAACCTGAGATTGAACTCCAGTCTCCCAGACCATTGATAAACACTCTACTCATTAGGCCAATGATATACATATAACTGATAATGAATTATCATCAATACTTTTTATTAAGTATTGAAAATAAAGAGCATTTTGCATAACAAAAAAGAAATCAAAATAAGTATATGTACCTACATACACACACACACACACACACACACACACATATATATATATATATATATCATTAGTTAAAAAGAACAAACAAGAAAGCATGTAAGACTTTTTAAAAGACCCATGTACTTCTTTGTCTGTTCTTTTCAACCAAACAGGCATTAAAGAAGATACTGCCCAAATATACATACATATAATTATAATTATTTTCTAAGCTTAGCTTACATCAGACACAAAGCCTATATATATATATACATATATATATATATATACACAGATAGGAATAGAGAGGAAAGTTTATGAGATAACTAAGAAAATAAAGTAAATTTTGTATCATCTACAACTGTTATTATAAACAGGGAATTTCAAAGAAATGTATTTTCATTATTAATTATATTAATCATTTTGATTCTTTCAACTTCTTTCTTTGATTCTTTTTCTTAGATGAAGTACTATCATTATTATTAATCATTCTATTCTCCCTCTAGCTATTGGTAAATAGTCTGGCAAACTGGGGGGGGGTTGCCAGGGTTAAGCAACCAATTTAGGAGAAGAAAAACTCAGACCTCAGACTAGCTGTACTCCTGTTAAAAAATTGACATTGAGTCACATTCTGCCTTTAACAGAAATATTGGTAAATACATACATTAGAATTAGTAAAGATTAGAAATAAGCTATTGAGCAAAACATTATAATGATATTTTAGAAGAGGACACACATAGATAGATAGATAGATAGATAGATAGATAGATGAGAGAGAGGTGGGTATTTCAGTAAAACTGATAAATTTTCATAATTTAATAATTTGAACAAGAATTGTTCAAATGATCTCAAATTTTAACAGCATGTGTAGAAACAACTCAAAATTCTATGTGTAATGTTTGTTTTTTTTCTTTTTGGGTGTAGAAATGCTATTCCCTGAAAAAGAAAAATGTGTTTAAAAATTGAACATAGAATTTTGAATTGTTTCTATATGTGCCATTAAAAGCAGAAATCATTTGAGATTACAAAATGAGATCAATTTTTTTCTGAAACAACCGTTATATAAACACTCCATCAAATTGTTTTTTCACATTTCTCTTTCGTTCTGTCAGATATTTTATTGACATATATATTCAAATTAACTTTGTGTAACATTGCTTAGTCAGTCATGTTCAGATTAAAACTGAAATGCATATGAACAGACGGCAGTGAAAAACAAACTATGTAGACTTTTACATGGACTGACAGCATAAGTGCAACAACGTTGAATTTTTATAGTTATTTAAAATATTTTCTTCTTTTTCTTCTGCAATGTAATCTATAGGTAAAACCAATGTTCTGTTAGTCACTCAATATATGTACTTACAAAGACATGAAATGCTAGTAAATTAGTATTGACTCAAATATTAAAAATCTAACACAACTGACCATAATTATTTGGATTTTTAAGCTGAAAAGTTAGGGATGTGTATTAAACACAAGAATTAAATACTATTTTAGAATATTTTAGTATGTGCTAGTTTGCAGCATATATCATGTGACCAAAACAGTTTGAGCCTTAATAGGTACCTACTGTGGTCAATAGTATTGTTGTAGTTTGTGTGTTGATACAGGCATTGCTTCACTCTGTGTATAATAAGTAAAGTCACACAGATGAAAATGTAATATAGTCGAATTAGGAATATCATTCTTTATGAATACAAGATGGGTCAAAACTGATGTATGCTCATATGCAGATGCATGCAGAAACATAACGGTGACACAATAAAGATGAGCAAAGACACTTCTTTAGAAAAATATACCTCTCACTTTATTTGAAAGGGTTGTGTGTGAGAGGGAGTTGGAGACTGAACAGAACTGCAACATATTGACCCCTACTCTTATGGCTATCACAGCCTTTCTTTTGGAGGTGTCCGTGGTGCAATGGTTATCGTCGCAGGATATGGACACGGCGACACGAGTTCAAATCCTGGACCTGACTGATTGCATTTCACATTGCACTAATACCCTTGGGAAAGGTATGAATCCAAAATATTCTCCCTCCAGCTATGGGTAAATAGTTAGGGCAGACTAGGTTCTTCAGCCTTGGTGAGGTAACTAGTCTAGGAGAAGGAAAACTCTGAATTGAAACCTGTTAAACTCTGCTTAAAAAATTGACCTTGTGTCATATCCTGCCCGAGCAGAGGGGTTGGTAAATATGATCACAGCCTTTCTTTCCCATTCTCCTGAGCTGCTCAACCGGGGGCCTGGGGGCCCAGCCTCTCTGGGACATGGTCCACATTCCAGCATCTTCTCTCCAACTGCTCAATCGGGGGTCCTGAGGGCCCCCTCTGCAGGGTGCTGGTTCTCTCTGCAGCATCTTATCTCCAACTGACCTGAACTTCCTGTCGCCGGGGTTATATAATAATTTGACGCCCACTCTTCTTCCTGCGAGCATCACAATTTCGCACTTAATTCAACCCTTCGACAGTCAAGGTTATATCCTGATATTCCTCAACCGGATGCACCTGTTATTTACACAGGTGCATTTCCTATTTTGACAGCTTGGCCAGGTCGGAGGTTAATATGCAACAACAACAACACAGAAGCAACTAAAAACATTTATTATGCAAAAGTTAAAGATACAGTTGATCACTATACATAGTCCTTTCGGCTGGAGCTCTAGAATACACTGGCTGCATCTCTGCAGAGGGGCAAGACTCCAAAAATGAGTGTCCTGATATGACACTAAACAATCTGATGATGAGCCTCCGATAATGCTAGAGTTTGGGGGAGTGCAGAGTACCCCTTCATTGCTATCACTGCCAGATCCACTCTGAGCTGGTGTGGTAGCATCTGATAGGGTCTTATCTATGGGTCAAATTGAACTATTTGACATTTAAACTGTGTACTTATGCTAAGCTGAATTGTTTGAAATAGAACTGTTTGATCATTGAACTGTGTAAATAAATGACTGATGTTTAATTGAATTGTTAGTGATACATAACAACACTTGAAAACATTAAACTGTGTGCAAACAAATGATTAATAGAAAATAGAATCATTCATATTAGATAGAAATAAAAGAAATCATTTAACTGTGTGCAAAAAAAAATGAACTCAGGCTCATTTAAAGATGTTATCTACAAAATGTGATTGATATGCTATAAAACCTAACCAAATCCAACCAAATCAAGTTGCCATAAACTTCATAAACAGACAATGTTAAGTAGGCCAATAATTATAGATTCCAAGACCATGCTCCAGGCCATAGAAGCAAAACCAGTGAATATTCTCCCAAGAGTATCATGGAATCTTGGCATCTATCAGTTCAATGTCGTTCATCAATTTCACAACTTCAACAATGTATAAGTAAGTTGGGCAACCTGAATGCTCCATTTTCAATAGCTACTACACTTTTCCCTGGATTGCTCCACTTACCCTTGATCCTTACCTTATGATACTGAGTGTTAAGCAAAGAGATATCAAGGAGCATTTTTTAAGTCTTTGGTATGACTTGACCAAGGATTGAACCCAGGTCTCCCAGACCATTAGAGAACACTCAAACCATAAATGCTAATGGGGATATATATATATATATATATATATCCTTTAGTCATTGAAAAAAAAGTGTATGACTGACTAGGCTCTTTCAGTTTAGTCAGGCAACCAATCTAGGAGAAGGATAACTAAATTCAAACACCCTCCTCCCATTACATCATAGCAGAATAATACCAATTACTCTTGGTGCTTAACAAACTTACAATAAAAACTATTAAAGGGATATAAAATGAAAGTATGAGCAAATAACCTTTGGGTAACATTTTCTTATTCAGACATATATGCATTTACCCAACCTCTCCATCACAAGCAGGATGAGACACAAGGTCATTTTTAAGAGAAGTAAAGCTGGTTTTGAATTCAAAGTTTTTCATTTTCCCGACTGGTTGTCTAACCCATGTTAAAGAACCCAGTCTGCTCTTCAATTTTCCCCTAGCTGGGAGGAGGAAGAACAAATGGATTCATGCTATTCTTAATTAGTGAGAATTGGAACAAAAGCAGGATCATCAAGGATTTGAATTCAGGTGGTCAATTCCATTTCTTATGATGAAAATCATCTTCCTAAGCACACCTTCTTAGTTAGACATGACCAAATTAGAAACGAAAGGTGAAATAACTCATTCATCTATGAACAGACACCAGTGAAAAATAAACTATATAGACTTTTACATAGACTA
This sequence comes from Sepioteuthis lessoniana, assembly GCA_963585895.1. Lineage (NCBI taxonomy): Eukaryota > Metazoa > Mollusca > Cephalopoda > Myopsida > Loliginidae > Sepioteuthis > Sepioteuthis lessoniana. The sequence goes on from OY757947.1 coordinate 21,149,621, forward strand.
ACAGTGTAAGTGCAACAACATCTGATTTTCATGGTTATTTGAAACTTCGTTTTCTTCTTTTTCTTTTTCTTCTTTTGCAATGCAATTTATAGGGGAAGTTAATGTTCTATTAAGCACTCAGTATGAGCACTTATGAAAACATGTAATGCTAGTGGGTTTCAAATGACTCATGCATAACTATTACGTAGCTTTTAAAAAGTATTGCACATAAAATAATTTATAATGCTTCATATATATTTATATGTAAAAAAATTTCCATCATAGGTCCAAAAAGAGTAAAAAGTAAATATTTCAAAATGAATAAGCCCAATAAGAGATTTGTATTCTTTTTAAGAATCATTTATTTTGTTCTTACATATATGTATGTTTACAGCTCGTTGCTTTCATCAGAGAACATATTTGGTACAAGGCCATGTAAATGGGGCACCCAATGAAACTCACACATGTAGGTCTACTAACAGAGTGGACCTGTGAGTAATAACAATGAAAGAGTACTTCACACTCCCTATAGTTTAAGAACTGAAGCCTTACAACTGAATACAATTTAGTGTCATAGCTAGGACACTCTTTTTGGAGGGTGTCTGAACCTACAAAATCATTATTCAGTCGCAAATTAACTCAGCTGGAAACTGCTTTATACTCTACATTTGAGAGCATTTTAATTGACTGACTGATTGATTTTATTCTGTTTGGAGTTATTTTATACTTATTCTTTATGAGTCCCCATACCTTGTATGTTTATAATTACATTTTTTGTAAAGTTGTTTCTTAATGATTTTCATACCATAATATGATATCTAGTATTCCTAATATAAATAATTTTCTCACAGTTGGTTGGTTGGTTGGTTGGTTGGTTTTATGGCACATCAACCCTTTTTGGGGCATTTAATGCCAAATCAAACTTCAAACAATTCAGTTTAGTATAAATAGAGTATTTGTTTACAAACAGTTAAATGTCAAAACAGTTCAGTTAAATGTCAAAGACAGTTCTATTTCAAACAACACAGTTTAGTTTTATTTAAACCGTAGATAGGACCCTATCAGGTGCTACCACTCCGGTTCAGAGTGGACCTGGGAGTGATGGCAATGAAGGGGTATTCCGCATTCCCCAAAGCTCCAGCATTACTGGAGCCTCACTATCAGATTGTTGAGTATTATATCCAGGACCCTTGTTGGAGTAGTCTTACCCCTCTGCAGAGAAGCAGTCAATTTATTCTACAGCCCCAGCCAACTGGCCTACTCACAGTTGTATGGCAGCAAGTATTCCTATCTAATACAACTAATCTTTAATTTGACCCATAGATAGGACCCTAATAGGTACTACCACTTTGGTTCAGAGTAGATCTGGGGATAATGGCACTGAGAAAATTTCTGTGGTAAAAATTCAGTCATCACAAAGTGCAAACAATGAAAAGTGACCTGGATTCACTTAGCAAGTACTTAAGAAGGTATTTAATTAACCTCTCACCAAGTTGATATGTGATACAAGGTCGTTTTATCGTAGGGAGCTATGTACAGCAAGACTAAAAAATGCTTGGTACTGTTGGCATTCTCCATTTGGAGTGTCTCAAGCACCAAGCAATAAGCTCAACCTGGCAGAATATGCAGGCCTAAGGGAAGGGCCCCTGAGACCAGGTGATCATTAACCACTAACATGCCCTGTAAGGTATCTGGAAAGTAGTTAAGAATAAATTATTACCAAAAAGTTGTTCTGTTTTAGACAAAGATCTTTTGAATGGTCCATTTGTGATGAGTAGTGTGGTCTATACCATTCTCTAAACAGACACAACAACATTCATTATTTAACACTCTACATTCCTGAGATCTCAGGAACAGGAACCTCACCACTAGATTCAGTTTAGTATCATACCCAGCACACTATAAATTAGAAGCACTGAACTAGAGCAATAAGAATTAGTACAAGAACACATTTCTTTATAAGTACATTAGACAAATAATTGGTGGGTTGGGTTTAATGGCCTATCAACCTCTATAGGTTATTTAATGCCAAAGCCTGTTTACACGTATGTACGGTTTGTAAACACACAATTTAATGATACCATACTAAAACCAAACAACTCATTTACTCACATACAAGTATTTCTATATGACATTATTTAGTGATGATTGAGTTTGGTTTTTTTTATTATTTCTCACTACTATTTCTACTAACACAAACATAATCATAGACAAATGAATCTAGAAACACAAAGAAATACAACATAATTTAGAAAAACAAATTTTCCTTCAAACTTTATATAAAGCAGATAATTAAATTAAATCAGTTCCTCAATTTCTTTACAAAAGTTTTTGTTTGTTGATTTCTTTGATATAAAATCAATAATCATGTTTAAAGTAACACTTGAGGTTCTGAATACCTTAGAGAAATAGTTTAGAATGTATGTTTTCTAAACTGTAAATATATATAAACATTTGAATAGTGAAAACATTAAGTTACTGATTTGAAATATATAATTTGTTAATCCTGTTTAAAGGGACAACTTGAAGGTGGGAATGACTAAGAGAAATAACTTAGAGTTTAGGATGTCTCTTACATTATATATATATATATAAATCCACTGCCTTGCAGTTACAGACTCAAGAGGTTCAACGTCTAATGAAGTAAACCATAAGTACGTCTTCATTGTCTATTCATATTTACCATCCCCTCCACCCGGGCAGGATATGACACAAGGTCAATTTTTAAGTGGAGTTTAAGAGGTTTGAATTTTAAGTTTTCCTTCTCCTAGACTAGTTGCGTCACCAAGGCTGAAGAACTCAGTCTGCCCTACTATTTACCCATAGAAGGAGAATAATTAGATTCATACTTTTCCCAAAGGTATTAGTGCTATGTGAAATGCAATCAGACTCGTCCAGGATTTGAACTCGTATCGCCGTGTCCATTTCGTACAATGATAACCATTACACCACAGGCACCTCCATTCATTGTCTATTGGAGGTTTTACTAAGATCTGCATATCTATATATACTGACCTAGTGGTTAGAGTGGCTCAGGAGACCAGGGTTCAATCCTGGGCCAAGTCATACCAAAGACTCAAAAAAAGGTATTGAATGCATCCTTGCTTAACAATCAGCATCATAAGGTACAGATCAAGGGTAAAGTGGAGCAATCCAAGGAAAGAAGTAGTGCCTATTCTTACACCTCAGCATAGCAGCTAATGAAAAGGGAGCCTTTGGGTCACCCTGACAACAGTTGGCAACTTTACTTATTTATATATATATATATGGGACATTGGGGTCTCTAAGAACTGGTAGTAACTTTAGTATCTAGTAGCTAAATTCTCTGACTGAATGGGTATCTGGGTATCACTGGTTCTAATACATTCTCAAAATCTCTCAGATGCTGGCTCCAAGCACTATGACCTGGGAAACTACTTCAGCTGGAGGGTTAAACCATTTGATAGATGGTGATAACATGGCAGAACTGGGCAACTGACTTTTTTGATAAAGGTACTGGTCAAAATGGATTGATTCCTAGAACTATAATGGTCACATGTTTATGACAGGGTAAATAACTAAGTAAAAGGACCTTGGTCATGGTCAAGCTTGGAGAGGGATGGCCTCTGCCAAGCTTTCCTGCCCAAAGTATACCACATGATGATAAAAACAACCACATCCAAGATAAATGGTGGGTGATTGTCAGAGTCATTAGTGGTGCCCCTACAAGCACTCTCTTCTGGTTGGTTGGGTTTTATGGAATATCAACCCTTGTTGGTTATTTAATGCCAAATCCTGTTTATATATATGATAGTTTGTGGGTAACATAATTTCTAAATGAGCCAGAGATAATTTGCTTACACACAGTTACATGGTTTCAAATATTGCTATCAAACATGAATAATTCTATTTAGTATTAATCATTTGTTTGAACATGATAAAATGGTTTCAAGTATTGCTATCTTACACTATTAGTTTTTTTGTACACTGTTAAATAGTTTCAAGCATTTCTATATAACAATTCAATTTAAAATCAGTCATTTGTTCACAAACATTTAAATGGTCCAACAGTTCTATTTGACCCATAGATAAGTGCTACCACAATGGGTCAGAATGAACATGGGAGCAATAGCAATGACGGGGTACTTCATATTCCCTAAAACTCCAGGACAGAAGCCTCATCATGGTTTAAGTGACATATCCCAGATACTTGTTGGATGGGGGCAATGAAGGGGTACTCTGCATTCCCCAAAGCTCCAGCATTACTGGCACCTCACCATGAGATTGTTTAGTGTCATATCCAGAATACTTGTTGGGTGGGGGCATCTTAACCCTTACTGATTTAAGATATAAAATTGGTAATTCTCTTTGAAATAACATTTGTAGGTTTGATTGACCAAAAGAAATAATTTAAAGTTTACAATGTTTATTTTTTATGTTACATATCATCATCATCAGCATCATAATCATTAATTCTGGGTTTATTGTTGTATAAAGGGCTTTCTGAATTTATTCTATGATGGCCTTGATTAAGCTAGTCTCTGCTATTCCTTACAAACAAATTCTACCCTATCTTGTTATCTTCTGTCAGTTCTTTTCCGACTATATTGTTATTGCTTTGACATCTTTCTCTTAACATTGTTTTATATTATATTCTCCTTTTTAGCTATGGGTCTTACTGAGTTCCTTCTTTTTGTGTTTATTAACTTCTATAATGTCTTTTAACTTTGATCACTGATCCAGTTGATAAAATTCAAATGACACTGATCCAGTTGATGAAATTCAAATTATATATATATATATATATATATATATATATATATATATATATATATACATTAGTAATGTAGTTTGCTATATTCATAAATAAAGTGTGCTCAGCATTGATTATAGGAATATCACAGACACTGTCATCAGAACTTGGTGATTGACAGTTTCTTGCTTATGCAAACATCAGGCAAAGTCTTCATAATCCAAATGTATGTGTGTGTGTGATACAGTTTTTATACAGTTTTGGCAGCAAGAAAAACTCAATGAAAAATGTATAAACAAATATTGTCAGCCATATTAATTAATGAAACGTGACGAAAAGAAAAAAGATGAAAACATACTAAATAATTAGACAAATGTAAAGAGACCAAAACAGACAGATACATATGAATATACTTGAGATAGATAGATAGATAGATAGATAGATAGATAGATAGATAGATAGATAGATATGATCAATCTGAAATAGATAGACAGATTCAAATAGACTAAGATAGATAAAATCATTTGTTTACTCTTATATATACTTCTTGTATTTGTTCTGAATCAACATGAACCACTGTCAAGAATTCTTGAATATTTTGGGGGGTTGTTGTTGAGCATAGGAATCAAGCAAGTTATACACATGTAAATCCTTTATCAATGTGACAATAGCAATTAAAAACTCTCATAATAAATAATTAATGGAAAAACAATGAGAAAGAAAAGAGGAAATAAGAATCTTTGAAAAGTCTTGTAGTTATTAGGCCATATTTTTATGGAATGTGAAAACAGATATTCTGGTATATTGCCAAACATTTTTCTATCTTTAGAAGTAAATGTTGACTTATTAGAAGGACACTTGAATCATAGAGGAGGTGGTGCATGTTTTTAACCCCCTCAAGTCTACCATGCAAAACAAAAAAACAGCAACAACATACATACAGAGTAAGAAAGATACATAGATAGATAAGAATATAGAATGAGACTAACTATTATAACTGAATAGTTCTTTATTAATTGACTCAAAAATATACACATACTCATTATATATGCATAAACACAATGTATATATATATATATATATATATATATATATATAAAGATTGTTGTTGGTCCAATAAGAGAAAAGTTAATATTCTAAAATGAATAGGTCTACAAATGATTTAAAATTAGGTGTTCAGGTTTTTATTATTTCATATACTTGTGCACTACATGTGTTTCAGATTTTGTTCTCTTAAGGAGGTTTAATTACCAAGTCCAAAACACATGTAGCGCACACATATATTAAATAATAAAAACTTGGATACCAAAAGTGAAATCACATGCAAATTTATTCATGTGTGTGTGTGTGTGTGTGTGTGTGTGTGTGTGTGTGTGTGTGTGTGTGTGTGTGTGTGTGTGTGTGTGAATATAAAATATGAAATAAAATATTCAGAGGGTGTATTTATTTACATATGAATAATATGCCAATATTTAACACTACATATTTTAATCATCTTCAGAGCAATGCTAGTATGTCATGTTATGTCGCAGTCAAAAAATTAGATATAACATTTAAATTTTGGTTTCTTTGATTTCTTTTATTTAATGACATATCAACCTTTGTGGGTTATTTAATGCCCAGACCATCCTTGTAGATGAATAGTAGTGTTTCTATTTAACCTGAAATTGGAGAGATAAGGGAGTTTGTACTTTTCCTAAGGGTATTAGTCCAAAAGTGAATGTAATAGCATGACTGAACTTCAAACTCACTCACAGTCTATCACATTAGGCACTATGCCATGGCGAGTCCACTTATCAATTATTCCTATCTAATACAAATAATTTGCACACAGTTATATGATATCAGGTATTCCTATATAATACAAATATCTAATAGAGTTATATGATATTAAATATTCCTATCAAATGCAAATAATTTACACACAAATATACCATTTGAAGTACTCTTATCCAATACTATTAATTTTTAAATAGATCTACTTGATCCATACATTGGACCCTAACAGGTACTATCACTTTGAATCAGAATAGATCTGTGAGAAATGGTAATGAACGGGTACTCTACACCAAGAATCTCACTACCAGAAACAATTTAGTTATATCCAGGACATCTTAGTCCACTGCAGAAGAAGCAGCCATCATATTTTAAACCCTATAAACTTTGGGGAGCAATATATATATATATATATATATATATATATATATATATATAGGAGAGAAAGACAAACAGATCCTGTCTTAAGTTATTAAGTAAATCACATAAACTTCAATAATTCAAATTTTGTTCTAAAATAATCATCAAAGTATAAACAATCAATTCAGATGTCTAAAAAAAGCTTGACTTAAAATTTTATGTTGTATCAATATGTTTTTTGAAGTTATTGAAGTTATTTGATTTATTCTAAAAAAAATTGATGCCAGAGGTTATTAGACAAAACTAAAAAATCACATTTTATTTCAATAAAAAGGTAATAAAATCATCAAAAATTGATCGATACCTTTAACAGAACAAATAACAAATATGTCTTCCTATCCTTAACATTTGAATATAGTGACCTTTCTTCTGGTTAACCGTCAATAACCTACTATACATTGATTTTGTTAATTTTTTTTTTACTTTATCAAGTTTACTTTCCAACGTAATAGTTTTAGTTTCTTTTCATATGTCTGCTTTGCTATTATATTGTTTGGCCCCTTTATATAATTTCATTTTCACAACTGACCATAGATTTCCAATCAGATTTAGATCAGGACTTGATGGTGGCCATTCCATTATCTTCCCTTCTATAAATCTTACATGCTCAAAGAATTTATGGGTAAGCTTAGATATGTGAGAAGGAGCATTGTAGTACATAAATACATACTTTACTTTGAAACTTTGAGACTGGGACTTGTAAACTCTCTTAGACTATGTTTTATTTGTTTCAACAGTCAACTTAAACATGTCTTATTGTTTACAAATGAAACAGTGCAATCATAGGTCAAGCCTGTCACCCTCAATCTGATCTGACTGGCAATTCCTTCAGCATCTGATGCATGACCCACCATGCATCTGTACTGGCAATATTAACTTGATGAAGAGAATGTGCTTGACACAGTACAAGCAACTGCCTACATTGAATACATCATTTATGCCAGACATTGGTAAATCAGGTAAGTCTATGTCATCTTGAGTTCTGGAACATTGAAAACCAAAAATGATGAAAGATGAACAACAGGGGCTGGTGGCAAATGTAGAAGAAATAGGACTGGAAAACCAAAATTTGGAAGAGTATTTATTTCATTCATTTTTTAGTTTGAAAAATAATTAGAAATTTTCAATTTTTGAAAAGAATACAGAAAAAAATAAACAGTCATGATTAAAAATCTTTAAAAATGTGAGAAGAAAAACATTCAAAATTGTTTTTAAATAATTTAAACTATGAAAATAAAAAAGTTGAAGATAAATTATGACGAAATTGTCCATTAGAATTAATGAATGTTGCAGATAAGTTTGCTAATTTAACTTATATCAAGAATTGAGACTATCCAAACAACAGCACTCTTAAGATCAGATAAGAAGAGTTCTGGAAACCTGGAAAAACTTGCTGTTACTCAGAATTCAGATAAAACTGGTGTGAAAAACTTGCAACAAGTAAAATGATAATAATCTGTATAATTACAATCCAATTTTTAATTGTTTACAAAGAGCAAAAATGGTACATCATAGCAAAATTTGTCTTAGCACAGTAGGGTTAATATGCTCTAACTTGGAGAATAAAGCAACTACCAGTCCATTTGACAACCTAATAATAATTATTATTATAATAAATAGATAAGACGCAACAAAATAGCAAACATTAGTTATGTGGTGATAGAGACAAAACAATCATTCATATAATAAATGAATGCAGCAAATTAGCACAAAAGGAGTATAAGACTAGACATGACTGGGTGGGCAAAGTGATCCACTGGGAATTGTGCAAGAAATTTGAATTTGACCATACGAACAAATGGTTTATGCACAACACAGCATCTGTCCTGAAGAATGAGACACATAAACTCCTCTGGAATTTTAATATACAAATGGATCACCTAATCTTAACCAGACAAACAGACATTATAATAATCAACAAAAAAAAGAGAATTTGCAAAATTGTGGAATTTGCAGTCCCAGCTGACCACAGAGTAAAATTGAAAGAAAGTGAAAAGAAGGATAAGTACCTAGACCTTGCTAGGAAATTGAAAAAACTGTGGAACATGAAAGTGGTGATTATATTAATTGTAATAGGTGCTCTTGGTACAGTCACCAAAAGGTTGGTACAAGAACTGGAGGACTTAGAAATAACAGGAAGACTGGAAACCATCCAAACTATTGCATTATTGCAATCGGTCAGAATACTGAGAAGAGTCCTGGTGACTTAAGGAGACTTGCTGTCAGTCAAACTTGGTGGAAGACCATCAGCTAACACTGACGTAAAAAACTCTCAAGGAGTAAATGATAATAATTAAAAGAAGACTTAGTGTTAAAAATAGGAGAAAAATTGTCATTTAGTGGATTTTCCAACAGACAACAGAGTGAAAATAAAAGAAAGGTTTGTGATAAGATTAAACTCTGAATTCAAACTAACTGAACTCCACTTTCCATGGCAGAGGATATGCGTAAATACCCACCACAAACACATACATAAATATGTAAATATATATATATATATACATATATTGTCATTCACAGACAGACTGTTTTGTTGTAACACAACTTTTCAGTGTGGTTAGACACGTAGGATGCTTGAAGCTGGGTTAGAAACCCACCCAACTTTATGTTAGGCTTAATATCATACTGCTCAGCCAACAAGTGAACCACGTCAGCTCAGGAACTATAAGGAATTAAGTAGTAGCTTTCATTTGTTTACATTTTTATACCTTACCGGATACCAGAGTGCTCAATTTGTTCAAATAGCTTTTTGCATTATGCGTGAGGCAAGTGTCCTGGGTATGACACTAAACTCCATGTAATGCTAAAACTCCAATCCTTGAGTTTTAGGGAATATGGAGTACCCCATTCATTCCCATTACTCCCATTTCCACTCTGATCCAGTGTGGTATCCATCTATGGGTCAAATAGAACTGTTGAACCATTCAAATGTGTGCAAATAAATAACTGATGCTAAACTAAGTTCTTAGTATTACATAGCAATACTTAAAAGTATTTAAGGTTTGGTTTGGTTTGGTTTGGTTTGGTTTCTTTGTTTAATGGCATATCAACCTTTGTAGGTTATTTAATGCCAAATCCATCCTTCTGGAAGAATAATAGCAGCATATTCAACCCATAGCTGGGAAGATAAGGGTATTCATACTTTTCCCATGGGTATTTGTCTGAAACTGAACATAATAGTACGATTGGAGTCCAAAATCACTTATTACAATCCCGCATTCCATCGCTTTAACCATTACACCATGAGGACACCCCTAAAACCATTTAACTTTGAGTAAACAGATAATTGATATTAAATAGAATTATTAGTGTTTGATAGTGATATGTGAAACCATTTAAGTGAGCAAACAAATGAGCTCTGGTTTGTTTAAAATGCTACCTATAAATGTATATTCATAGATATATAGAGAAATATATAAACTCATATATGTATGTGCATATTTACAGATGTACATATATATATATATATATATATATATGAATTCACACACACACACACACACATATATATATATATATATATATATGTATATAATACGTTAGATTTATTCTGATGATCCAACAGGTGAATCCGAGGAAGATTGGTCAGACTCTATAGCTTTTACTACTTTATATATACATACATATATATATATATATATATATATATATATATGTGCATACACGCACAGGTGCAGATATTTGAATAGGAATACATATATATATATATATATATATATATATATATATATATATATATATATATATATATATAAACATTTATATTTACAAATACATACAAATGAACAATTTTATTTTGGAAAATAAGTGCATATGGATTTCCATAACATAATATTTTTTTGGCATAAATGCAAAAAAGAATTTGATTGAAGAAATACCTTGTATTATATACACATTGATATTTATAGACATACACACACTCACATATATATATACACATATGTACACAGTCATATATATGCAAGTGTGCGCAAAGACACACACACACACACATACACACACACATATATATATATATATGTTGAAATGATAGATTACAGTGAATCTGACAGTATAATAGAAATATATGGTAAGTTGGATAAATCAAACACTTAACTCAAATTTAGATGTACGATATTTCTTTCGGTTTTAATTCATCAAACTTCTTCAAACAGAAGAAATATCACACATCTAAATTTGAGTTAAGTGCTTGATTTATCTAACTTTCCACATATTTCTATCATTCATATATATATATATATATATATATTTTACACACACATACAATTATATATCTGTATATATAAATATATAAATGTATATATTCATACACACAAATACATATATATATATATATATATATATATATATATATATATATATATATATATATATATATGCATAATGTATATGTATGAAAACTGTACATATATATATATATATATATATATATATATATATATAACTTTTGATTTTTATGTGAACCATCAATACTTTATAATCCTAGAATCAATAGAATAATGGGGAATATGATATATACACTTTCTATTTCTTTCTTAACTATTAAATCCAAAGATTCTTTGAGAAAACAAATTTTTGCAGTCAGGTGATTGTAGCATTTGTACAACATGAAACTGAGTAACAGCATTTGATTGTACTTGCAAACCTTTAGGTTTTATGCTGACTCACTGATAGTTTTGGACCACTAGACTCTTTTTTAGAGATCAATTTTGGAAGTCATCTAACAGATTCTCCCCTCTCTCTCTCTCTTTCTTTCTCTCTATCTCTCTCTCTATCTCTATCTCTATATATATATAAATATATTTATTTATTTATGGAAAAAAACCAATAATTCATAATATCTATACTTTCTCAATCTTCACCTGATGATATTGGAACCATTTCCATAATCCACTCTTGCTTCTGGATATCCTTGATGATAATCCTGTTCAGTGATATCAAGTCATTGTACTGCACATCTTTACATGATCAACCACTCCCACTCTTTCAAATTAAAAGGATATATTTGGAATATATCTTACTGGCAACTCCCATTGCATCACAAAGGATTTCTATCCAGAAAGAAAGGGTTGCACTACACTCATAGGGTAAACAAGCATGACCCACTTGATAAACCCTTGTAATTGATAAAACAGTCTGATCCAGGGGTAAGCAAATGATTTACTGATCCAGGAGAGGGATTAAATGATTTGTTTTGCCCCACCAAGGGATGCCTTATATCATTGAATGAGGAATATCTAAAATTGCACACACACACACACACTCATATAAGTAAGTAAAGTTGACAACTGTAGTTGAGGGTGACCCCAAGGCTCTTTTTTCATTAGCTAATACACCAAGGTGCAAGGTAGGGCACCACTCCTTTCCCTGGATTGTTCCACTTTACCCTTGATCCATACCTTATAATGCTGAGTATTTAGCAAGAAGGCATCAGGTAGCATTTTTTGAGTTGTTTGTATGACTCAACCTGGGATTGACATCAACTCTCATGGGATATTCATAGTGAAACCATCCTTGTAGAAGGATAGCAGTGATACTCTTTAACTCCCAATTGGGAGGATAAAGGAGTTCCATGACTTTCCCAAGCATATTTGTCTAAAAGAGAACATAATAATGTGACTAGAGTCTCAACTCGCTTACTTTGATGCTGCAGTCAAGCATTTTAACCATTACACCACAGATTTCCTATTTTTTTTTTAAGAAAAAGGACATGTGACACAGTTTTATAACCCATGACATTTCTTTTATCTTTATCAAAATACTTGTATTTACCTTTAACTATTTTGATCAGCAGATAGCTTCACTTTATTTTTTTAAATATATGTTTATGTAGAAAAACAGTAGAGAAAAATTTGCTTTTTTTTTTCCGCAGAAGTCAAATCTGTATTGTTGGCTGAAGATTTAATTAGCTACTGTTTGAAAAAAAGATACTTTTGAAAATACGATTTGCTTCTATTTTTCTTTTTTAAGAAAGAAAGTTTTATTGGGTTCTGTTTAAAAGATACTTCAGAAGATTAGATTGGTTACTGTTTAAAAAAGATACAAATACTTTGGCAACTATGATTGGCTTCTATTTAAAAGAACAAAAAATAAAAAAAGACGAGAAATTTTGACTTGGTTCAATTAAAAAAAGAGACTGAGAAAATTTGACTGACTACAGTTAAAAAATACCTCTGAAGATTTAATTAGCTACAAAAACATAAAAATAGAGTTGTTTGTTTTTTCCACTTTTTCCTTAAAATCCATAAACTGGGATGGAAATACAGAATTTATAATTGGAAATTAAGAGTTAAAATGTACATATTCTTTCTGCCCAGAATTTTGGGATGAAGAGTAATCTTTTATCATTTATATGAAAAGAAATAACTAAGTCTAAATACATAAGGTGAATTAGGGAAATTGATATCATTTCATAAACTAATAACTTGACCAATTCACAGAGAAATAATCATAAATTTTAACAGTATGTGTAGAAACGACTCAAAATTCTATGTTCTATGTTTTGTTTTTTCTTATCATAGAAATGCAATTCACTGGAAAAGAAAAGGCACTTAAACATTACACATAGACTTTATACTTGTTTATACACAAAATTTGAGATTGTTTAGATGAGAATTGGTCAACTTATTTAATTAGGAAAGAATATCAGTCTTTCTGAAACACCTAGTATATATCAAATGATATGAATTTTTTTTTAAAACTCCTCAATTAATCTATGATAATATACAGATTCTATATCTCTAAAAGTAATATTATATCTTTTTCAGTATATTTATCATAGAAAAAAAAAGGAAAACAGAATAGGATTCAAAGCCAGCTAAGTTTATCATCTGAGGAGACAGAATGCTTTTCACATTTTGTCAAAATAAATTTATAACAGCATAATAATAATAATATACTTGTTGAGTTTTCTTTGATATTACTCATATATTTGATATGTGAGTCTTTCTATATATTATATTATATATTAATAGCCATAAATAGAGCACTCTGATAGAATTATATGATACTAAATGAAATATTCCTAACTTTTATACACTGGACATTAATTTGTAGAAAAACATATAATTTATATAAAACATAAAAATCTCTCTCTCTCTCTCTATATATATATATATATATATATATATATATACAGGGGAATAACAATCATAAAAAACAAATTCCTATTCAAATCTATCTGAAGTATCAGTTCTAAAATGGATGAAATAAATTTATAATGGAAAATACTCATTAATTTTCTTTATATATATATATATATATATATTTTTTTTTTTTTTTTAAACAAAACAACAATGGTAGCATTAAGATAATAATTTTTTTTCCCATCCTGTTAAAAGCATTGATATAAATCAATGCTCAAGAAATTAACAGGACTTCTTCAGATCAAACAAGAAATGGATTAAAATAATTTTTTCATATTCACCACCAGACTAAACTTTACTGGATTGAACAATATCTTATCTTATATATATACATATATATATATATATATATATAATATCATATATATATATATGTATATATACATATATATTTATTATCTTAATATATATATATATATATATATATATATATAATATCATATATATATGTATATATACATATATATGTATTATCTTAATATATATATATATATATATATATATAATATCATATATATATGTATATATACATATATATGTATTATCTTAATATATATATATATATATATATATATATATATAATCTTGATATATATATATATATCATCTTAATAAAGACCATATTAGCCAAAAGGGATGTTGTTGAATACAGCGCATAACTGTATCAGTTTACATTGAAGATAATGTAACTATGATACCAGTGAGGGTTGAGGCTCATCATAAAACTCTTCAAATTAATATTTACATTACAAATCATCAACACTGCTGACTGCAAAGAACTCCACATTAAATCAAAGTTTATTTTCTTTGAGTAACTGTTTCATCAAGCTTTTAATTAGTTGTTCTTAAGTTCTTGAAATTTTCCACCCTTTTCAGTTGAGTAATGAAAGCAGTGCATGAAACAAATAAGTTCCTTCTGCATCAGATTGTGAATCAAATATATTTGTAACATTTGGAGGTTTTCGCATAATTACTGAAATGACAGCTGCTTTTTTTGTCTGTTTGTTTGGGGTTTTTTTTATTTCTTCTTCATCTTTGCATCTTTATTTTTTTCCATATTCTTCTTTTCTTGGCAGTCTTTTAATGTTTACTTTGACTATTTTATTCATCTTCTCTTTAATTAATTTGGTTTCATTTCTTTTATCCTCTTCTTCTTCTTCTTCTTCTTCTTCTTTCATTCTTTTTCTTCTTCTTCTTCTTCTTTCCTTCTTTTTCTTCTTCTTCTTCTTTCATTCTTCTTCTTCTTCTTCTTCTTCTTCTTCTTTCATTCTTCTTCTTCTTCTTTCATTCTTCTTCTTCTTTTTCTTCTCCTCTAACATTCTCTATTTCTCCTTTCTTTTTTTACTGCTTTTGTAATTTATTTGTTCATTCATTCAGTCATTACTTTTTTATTCTCTCTTTCTTATCTTTAATTCTTCTTAATTTACTACTACTACTACTACTACTACTACTTTTATTTTCCGTTTTTTTATCCTCTTTTTCTTATAAATTTTTATCTTTTACTTTTTTCTTTTTCTTCTTTTTTCTTCTTATTAGCCTCATACTGTTTGAGTTTTAATTTTTTTCTTCATCTTCTTTTCTTTCTTTTTTCTTATTTCTCTTTCATTTCAATAAGTTCTTTTTCTTTTCCTTTCTTATTTCTTCTTGTCAGTTTTCTTTCTCCTTTTTTCTTTATTTTTCATCATCTCCTTACTATTTCTTTTTTAAAGGTACTACATCACTTGCAAATGGGGTAATCCCTCCTACACACATCAAAAGGGGTGTCCTAGGTATGACACTAAACTACATCTTGTGCTGAGGCTCCAGTTCTAGTGCTCTGAGGACTGTGGAGTACTCCTTCATTGCCATTACTCCCAGGTCCACTCTGACTCAGAGTGGTTGTACCTGTAAGGGTCCCAGGCATGGGTCAAATCAATTTATTTGAAAATTATTAGTATTGGATAGGAATGCTTGGAACCATGTAATTGTGTGTACATCATTTGTATTAGATAGGAATACTTGATACCATATAACTGGGAACCAATTAATGATTATTATTAAATAAGAATAATTACTTTAGATCTTATAACAGTATACATTTGACTGATATAGTTGATCACATATAACTGTGTGTATATTATTTATATAAGATAGGAATACTTGATACTTGGGTGCAAATAAATGATTATGCATATAGATTTTTAAAAAAGTGTGATCTAAAAAAATGATTCCACGGAAATGTTGAAACTAAAAATAGTTATTGTTATAATCAAACATTTACAAATATATCAAATTTCAGCATTAAATAACCCATAAGAGATTGATATGCCATTAAATAAACAAACCAATCAAATTCAAATAATATTTATAGGTCAATATGAAAGACTCTTGAAAAACAATATGCCAAGTGTATCTGTTAGGTGAATACCTGGAATGGTATGTACTCAAAAACATTCTTTTCTTGGCTGAACCTAGAACTTTTCAGCACCCCCTTATATCAGTCAATACCCTTCAATAAATAAAACAATAGAAATCCAACACTTACTAATCTGCAATTGCAAACAACATCCTAACTTCTGTCTTTACAGGCTGCCTGATTTCCCTCCACCCACTGACTTCATTCCCACTCTCAAACAGATTCAGCTAACGTTTTGCAGGCTCAGCACCCATTGTGCTTCTACTCCCTTTCAATGCAGATGCCAAAAATTCTCACTCTGTCAAGAACACGAGTCAAACATATAAATATTCTTGTTCGACTGGTATCAAATAATAGGCAGATGATATACTACTGAATAACATTACAACTTGAACAGAGATGCTATCAGTATTTTATAAGTGTGTTAGTTAGCTGAGTACAGGGTTTGCCAGAATGATCTCTCAGGTTTAGAACATAAATAAATAAGGAAAACAGAGATCCTATTCAATAAATTTACTATAAGAAAGAACAATATTTGTTACTTCAACATTTTATTGTCATTACATTGTTTTAAAGATTATATCACCCAATTTTTTGTACTCAAAATGATCTCTCAGGTTTCAAACATGAATAAAATTAGCACATAGATCCTATTCAAGATTCAATTTTACCATAAATAGAACATTTTCTATTTTGTTATTGTCATCACTTGGATTTAAAGATGACATGATCAAAATTCTTGTGTTCACTAGCTACATTCACCTGAAGAGTCATCCTAAAATCACAAGGAGATAGATCTGGTTTGGTTTGGTTTGGTTTCTTTGGTTTAATAGCAACTGAGAGAGATATGTGGCCTATGTTTAAAGACTTGAGCCTTCATGTATCCCCAGGAGTAGTAATCAGAAGGGGATTGATCTGTGACTTAGATTTAAAGACCTGAGCATTCAGGTTTCCTTTAAGTAAGTAATCACTAGGGGATAGATCTGGCGAATAAGCCAGCCTCATACTGAAATGAAAAAAAATGTATACATTTCAATTGCAAGTGCACAATCTTCACCATTTTATGCCATCATGCCAACTGAAAAACATGGTTCCTGCTGCTCAAAGATATACTTCTCACCCTCTCAACTCTATTAGTGCCTGCATAGATGCAATTTTAAATCCAAGAGATCATTCTACAAGAGTCTGTTTATCATTCTGTATGCGGCTAGATCTTTTGGTAATAATAGCTTCAACATAACAGAAAGACCAGTATTGGTATCAGTTGGTGTTTAAGTAAATGACAAATGTTAATAGTGAATAAGGCCAATGTGGGATAAGTAGGCATGGTTGCAGCAGCTGCAGCTGAGGTCTGGTCTGGCTTTCATGATATAGTATTGTGGTTCTCCTCCTGCAGCATCTCTGCTTAAGGGTGGCCCTGTGGGTGTTTTTAAAGGAAGTGACAACATTTAATCATTATTTGTATCTTATTTTCTAATCATCAATTGAATTATCTACAAATTACATATATTTGAATTATGAACAAATATATGTTCACTGCTTGTTTATTTATGATTAAAATTGTATAAATTCTTTATTCAAAAAATGTAACTTAAATAAGCTTGTTTGATAAAAATTAACTACATCATATCTAATTCATTTATTTGTTTAATCCAGTCAGCTGGGGCTGTAGACACAAAGAAAATCTGATAGCAAGGCTCCAGCCCTGGAATTTTGGAGAATACGGAGAACTCCTTCATTGCCATGCTCCCAGGTCCACTCCGACATGGAATGGTAGCAACTAATAGGGTCCTATCTATGAGTCAAACATGTTTGACATTTAAACTGTGTGCTAACAAATGAATTATGTTAAATTGAATTGTTAGAAATAGAACTGTTTGATCATTTAACTGTGTAATCAAACAACTATTGTCTAATTGAATTTTTAGTGATACATAGCAATATTTAGAACCATTTAACTGTGTACAAAACAATAGCAAAACTAGTGTGCAAACAAATTAGTTCTAACTCATTTAAAAATGAAATTACCAACAAGCTATTCACTTACAAATTATAGGTATATCAATTTATTTATGTGCAAACAAATGACTGATGTTAAATTGTTATTGTTTCATAGCAATACTTGATACCATTTCACTGTGTGCAAAAAAAAGTTCAAGCTCATTTAGGAATGTCATCAATAAAATATTTAGAAATCATGTAATTAATATATATGTATTAAGAGGATTGAGCATTAAATAATCCCCAATGATTGATATGCCATAAAACCAAACCCAATCAAATCATATATATTTAATATATATGTATAAAGAGGATTTGGCATTAAATAACCTACAATGTTTGATATACCTTAAAACCTAACCAAACCAAATCATATATATTTAATATATATGTATAAAGAGGATTTGGCATTAAATAACCTACAATGGTTGATATGCCATAAAACCCAACCCAAACAAATCATATATATTTAATATATGTATAACCAGGATTTAGCATTAATTAATCTCCAATGATTAATATGCCATAAAGCCAAACCCAACTAAATCATATATATTTAATATATATATATATATATATATATATTTATTTGATATATATATATATATATATATAAACAGGATTTGGCATTGAATAACCTACAATGGTTGACATACAATTAAACCAAACCAAATCAAACCTTATTTATATGTAAACTTAATGAGTAGAATATTCCTTTCTCTTCAGGCGGTTTTCATTTGAAACACTCTTTGCGACATGCTTCATGTCACTTGTTGATATCTTGTATGTATCTCTTATAATCAACACAGTATCTTTCAAGGATACCTTATATAGCATACGGGTTAATGAGCCAGGATAATAGACTATTACTAGAAATATTTTAAAGTCAAGCACAAAGTTTCAGATAAAAATGATTGCTCTCTAAAAAAACTCTCCAGCTGAAAAAGATAACATCTTTTCATTCTTGCTCTGAACTCTGTTTCCTAAATTTAAAATTCCCAACAAAAAATTCAAATGAGAGACTGATTTGAAAGTAAAAACATTTAATACTCTTTCTATTTATTCAGTTGTACACAGGCTTTTTGGTCCTTTGAGGAACAGGAAAAATAGAGGAAATATGTTAGCAGATCATTACTTCTCATAATTTCCATGAGTGCACTGTGATGTAAATCTTATACAAAACTATGCTAAGCCATGTACTTTATAATCTTTTATTAATTAGATTTTGTTTTTAGATGAAACTATTGATTTTGACCAGTATTTTCTTTCATCTTATTCTTGTTTTTCTTGCTTTTCTTTTGCAACTGAGAATGTGGAATGTGGAGTACCTCTTTATAACTATTACTCTCAGGTTCACTCTGACTTGCAGTGATAGTACTTGTTAGGGTCTCATCTATGGGCCAAATGGAACAGCTTAATCATTTACTATACTTGAAACCATAAAACTATGTCCAAACATATGATTGATATCAAATTGAACTATCAGTATTAGATCGCAATACCATTTAACTGTGTGCAAACAATAAATAGCATCATATATTCATATTACCCATAATTATATATTCATATTACCCATAATTTAGTACATCATAACAATTTTCCATGTAAAAATTGATAATGATATTTATCAGAGAAAATAGCAGCAGACTGAGATAGAAATCACTGAAGATCTGACCACTGTCAGAACCCTTTGAAGATGTGGGGTCAGATGGACAGTTTGAAAAATACTAGGGATGATACAGACTATAAGAACACAAAACAAGATTTCATACCTTTATCCTAAGTGACATGGGTTTCTGCCTTCCAAATGACCGAATGAAATAAACAATAAGTAAGGTGGCAACCTTAGTCAAGGGCAACCTAAAGACTCCCTTTTCATTTACTCCACCAAGGTGTAGGAGAGGGTGCTACTCCTTTATTTAGATTGCTCCACTTTACCTTTGATCCATACCTTATAAGGCTGAATATTAAGCAAGGAGTCATCGAGTAACATTTTTTGAGTCTTTGGTATGACTCAACCTGGGATTGAACCCCAGTCTCCTGGACCATTCAGTGAACACTCTAGCCATTAGATTTATATATATATATATATATATATATATATGTGTGTGTATATATATCGTTTTATTGGATATACACATTAATAAACTGAAAGATATAAAGTACCATTTCTTAAGTTTTTGGTATGACTTGATCTGGCACTGAACCGTGGTCTCCCAAGTCATTGACAAACACTCTACCACTAGACCTATTTCACTTCCAACCAAGGATGACCACACCAATGTTTATCTGCTTCTGTTAATGTCCCCACAATAATCAGTGTCTCAAAATATAATACTATAATAGTGAGTTTAATTTGTTAACAACAAAATTCAAACCAAAAATATCCTTCACTGACCAACATTATAACCAACATGATTAACAAAAAAAAAAGAAGAGAATAACCTTTTTAGTGTTTTTGCAGTCATCAAGCCAGAGAAACATCAAATTATTAGGGTCAAGTGAAAATGAGATTTAGAATGTAAAAAGATTGGAATGTAAATAACAAAGCTAAAAGCTCTTTAATAAAGATAAAATGAGATAAATAACATTTAAGAAATGATGAACTAGCTGTTGTGATAGATAGATAGATAGATAGATAGATAGATAGATAGATAGATAGATAGATTTGGAAAGAAAATGAGAAAGAAAGAAAGTGACCAAGATAGATGTAAACAGTCTGTAAACAGAGAGATAATGAATACACTTAGAAAGAAAGAAAGAAAGAAAGAAAGAAAGAAGTGGTAAAGATATAGTTCTAAAGAGACTGAAATAGAGAGATAGCAAGCTGTAGTTGTTGTTGGTTGATGTTATTACACACCAACTCTTATTGTGTTCTTTGATGCCAAAGTTAGTCATTTTTTTTACAAACTATTATATGGTTTCAAGTCTTATGTAATGTTTTCCATCTTCCAATATCCCCCACCCAAAGTAGAAATGCAGAAGCATCTGAAAGACAGGTGGGGTAAGAAGCATTTTTTGATTGAAGCAAGTGATAAGAAAGTTTGCATTCTGAGTTTTAGCAGTTGGATTTCTAGAGTACTACAGAACAGATAGGGGTTCTTGGGTGTTATAAAATTTTGAAGCCTCCTTTTGAGAAGTCTTTGATACAGACTTTAGATTACACAGAGGGTTTCCTCCTCTCTATAAAATATGGTTTGGTAACTCATGGTGATTGCAGGCCTAAATTATTAATACATTTATAAAGGTGAAAACCAAATTGGAAATAAGTTTGGCTATTTTTCATCACTGGATCAAGTGGCAACACTAAAGACATATAAAACATCCTTTAAATATAAATGATTATCCTAAACTTTAATAAAAATGACTCTACATCAATTATTTCTAACATTGACCATCAATATACGATATATAAAACCATGCTAACATATATATATATATATATATATATATATATGTACACACACACACACACACACACACACACACACCACACACACACACATATATATATATATATATATATATTTCATTAAGAAAAAAACAACGAAACCAATCACAAAGGATTATAAATCTATTTCAATCCTGTTACGCATTTTTGAAATTTTCAAAAACACGAAAAAAAATTAACAGGACTTCATCATATATATATATATATATATATATATATACATATATATATATATATATATATATATATACGTGTGTACGTGTGTATGTGTGAATGTACAGATATGAAAAACATAAGGTATCCAGAAGATGATTTTATCCAGATAGTTAATTAACACTGGTTTTTACATTAAACCTGCATGAGGGCATTTTAATATGTGATCTTGTAACTCCTGAATTTTATTAATTTAACAGGACGAAAATTTAATTTAAAAGCTGGAATGTTTAACACAACCAAGTAATTCATCTATCAATAAAATCATCTGCTGAATAAGTTGAGTTTTTTTTTATACTTGTACCATTTGCATACAGTCAGATTTTAAAACTAAAAAAACTTTTAAAAACATTTAAAATCAAATTGTCATCACAAGGTGTTTAGCGATGCAACTAGCTACATAGTAGGAAAAAAGTTGTCCGAAGATAGTCACAAATATATATGTATATACACATCTATACACACACACACACACACATACACACGCACATATATATATATATATATATATATATATATATATATATATATATATGCACACACATATAAAAACACACACACACACACATATATATATACATATACATATACATACATGCACACATATATATACATTTATACACATACACACACACACACATACATGCACACAGACATATATATATATATATATATATATATATATGAACACTCATAAATAAATGAATAAATAAAATATATATATATATATATATATATATATATATGTGTGTGTGTGTGTGTGTATATGTATATGAATACACACACATACACACACATATATACACATGAACATACACACACACACACACACACATATATGTATAAATACATATATATATTAGATATATTATGCATTGATAAGATCTATATATATATATATATATACCCACAGACTATTTCACAACTCTTTAGTGGGGCTAGACACCTGCTCAACTTTACATTAGACTTAGTATCATACTGCTCAGCCATTAGGTGACATACATCAGCTCAGGAATTATAAGGCATTATAATATATATATATATAAGACAGTTTAATAAAATGGTAAACGTTAATGAGAATTATTAAACTTTCATGTGAGAGAAGAAACTACTCACAAATATATGTATATCTTTTTTATTTTGTTTTGTTTAAAAAACAAGAAATTGAGAAATTGTATCCCATAATAAATTTATTTTGCTTATTAAAGCTCATCAAGTTAAAGAAAATAAGTCTGAAAAGAAATTCAAAGGAGAGGTCTTAGAAATTAATGATAAACTTAGATAATTAGTTGGTTATTTGTTGTTGTTGTTTTTATTAGGAGTTTATTTGTAGGGAATCATGATCATAAAAAACAAAAAAAAAAGCAAAACAGGTTGGGGAAAGGATCAGTTTGTTAGAATATATCTAGTAAAGAAAGGGTTTATAGAAGTAATTTGGTCTTATTGTAAATTTCTTTAGATTTTTGTGTATGACTTCACTGTTTTTAGAAATGATATCACATTATTTATTTCAGTGTTTTGGAACAGTTCCTTCATACTGTTTGCACTACAGAAGGTTTTTCTTATATGGGCTAGGTCGGTACATTCAATGAAAATCTGCTTTACTGTGTATTTGGTCTGACATGCATAACACATTGGTTGTTGTTTTCTTTCAAGTAAATAAGAGTGTGTTATCCTTGTATGACCTATCCAGAGTCTGGATAATGTAACCTCTTCTTCTCGTTTTTTTTAAAGCTTTGAAAAAAAAAAAAAAAAAGCATTACTATTATCCATCACTTCTGGCAAGAGCAAAAGCCAAATTCTGTGCTGATATATATATATATATATATATACTCAGAAATATATGTAATCATCATCCTGAAGGTGCACTGGCAGCATTGGTTCCCTGACTCTCTTGTGATCCATCCCTATTATCTATCACTACTGGCAAGAGCACAAGCCAAATCATGTGTTTATACAGAACTGATATATATAAATCTTTGCTGGTCAGCTAACACTGGTGCATCCATATCTATTTGTCTATAAGAGAACATGCTGATATGTTCCTCCTGGCTTTTCCAGCAGTGCTCTGCATTTGGTGACTGAACAGTAGGTATTTTGTGGGGTGTCACTTCCAGAATTTATTCTTGTTTAGTTCTCATCAAATTTTTTCTGTATGTGTTATAAAAGCCTCCATGTCGAGCATCCATATAGTTCTACGAACACAGCTACTGCTTAGAAGAAATTTTATTTTATTTTTATCAAATAAATCAGATTTTTATATATATATATATATATATATATACCAACACCTCCGCTTGGGCAGGATATGACAAAATGTCAATTTTTAAGCAGAGTTTAACAGGTTTGAATTCAGAGTTTTCCTTCTCCTAGACTAGTTGCCTCACCAAGGCTGAAGAAGCAAGTCTGCCCAACTATTTACCCATAGCTGGAGGGAGAATAATTGGATTCCTACCTTTCCCAAGGGTATTAGTGCTATGTGAAATGCAATCAGTCTCATCCAGGATTTGAACTCGTGTCACCATGTCCATTTCCTACAACAATAACCATTACACCACAGGTACCTCCTCAGATTTTCATATGATCAATAACCTGTCAGTAGTATTCCATGCCTTCACAAGATGTATGTTGACATCAGTTTCAGTAGATAAAATGCTGCTGCGGTATATGAACTGGTCTACCAATTTGAGAGACTGGCTACTTAGAGTGGAGATGGTTCCTTTTTGTTTAAAACATATGTACTCTATTTTATTTGTGTTTACACAGATGCCAATGTCTCTTGCTACTTGCTCTAGGTTAGGCAGTAGGGATTCTTTTGGGGCTGGTATATTTGCAAAAAGTGTTTGTTCATCTGGATAGTCTGCGTCTATCATAGTTTCTGCAGAATATTATCTACTTCTTGCCTTTTTTAATGTGAAACAATATTCTGTTATTAGATCTATTGACATTTGAAGTATGTAGTTTAAGAAGATTATAAACAAACATGGTACTAAGGTATTTCCTTTTAAGACTCCTGCAACAGAGATAAAGAGGTCAGTGTCTCCATCAGATGAGTGGACCATTGCTTTTGTATCTTTATAAAACATCATCATAGTGGTAATTAGAGGTTTTGAGGGGAAGAAACCATATGCAAGTAGTATTTGTTTCTTCTTTCCTCTGTGTACAGAATCAAATACAAATAGTAGTGTTGCCTCAAGATTCTTTGCCCATACTCCTTTGATGATTCTGATTTTTCCTTGGAATTTTCTCAATTTCAGGTTGGATATGATTAAGAAGCAGAATATATATATATATATATATATATAAATTTGAAAAATTATGTCTTAAGAGAAGAAGTGTTTTAATAAAATGATAAACATGTAGTAAGAAAATTATTTAATTTCCTTGATCACGTTAAGAAGAAGCTACTTAAAAAATACACACACACACACACACACACACACACACATATACATTATATATATATATATATATATACACTCACATACATACATATATATTTATATGCATACATAAATATGTACACATATACACAGGTACATATACACACACACAAACATGTACATTACCAACCTCTCCATACGGGCAGGATGTGACACAAGGTCAGTTTTTAAGTAGAGTCTTACAGATTTGAATTCAGAGATTTTCTTCTCCTAGACTGGTTGCCTAACTGTGATTGAAAAACCTAGTCTGCCCCACTATTTATCCATACCTGGAGAGAGAGAATAATTGGATTCATACCTTTCCAAGAGTATTAGTACTTTGTGAAATGCAATCAGCCTTATCCAGGATTTGAACTTGTGTTACTGTGTTCATTTCCTACGATGATAACAATTAACTTACAGGCACATATACATATATATATATGTGTACATAATCATACATTAATAAAAGAGGCATTTTAAAAGATAAGAAACCTTAAATGACTTCAATCATGCAAAAAAGATATTTAAAAACTTAAAAGATTGCTTTGTAAATAACAAAAATACTTTTGTCAGTATCAGATAACTTCAAAGCTGATTATAAAACCCAAACGCTAAAGGGTGAAGGTGAAGCTGAGAATGATTCTAACAACACAAGGGAATCACTTGATGACATCTTATCACAGTAGAATAGATTGAAACAAATGTCTGTCTTTCCTACCACCTATAGGTAGATAACTATACTTATATCAGCATCAGCTTAAACGAATTTTAACAATTGATATGACAGATTCATGTTTCACCTAGTTTCACCAATTCATCGCAAGCACTTTTTTAGGCTCATTATATCACACAGAGTGACAAAGTAATTGCACAGGGGGTTCATTAAGAAAAACTAAACTGATATGAGTATTTTTGGCAGGTGCTTATGTAAGTTGAAGCGTTTATAGCAATCAGACCCAGAGACTAAATGTGGGATCTGTTTGGCTTGTTTTTCATTTTTTGTTATTAGGTCTTTCTGTAAGCCAATATCATTATTATATATCAGGGTGTATCAAATGATACTTTATTTTTTACAGATATTTATTCCAAACTTTATTTCATATATACAAAACTTTATTTCATATATGCAAAACTTTATTTCATATATACATCTGAAAAGACTATCAATAAAATCCACTGTATAATTACTTTTTACTCCTTGTGAGTTTTTCACACCAGTTTTAACAAGTGGTTTTTCAAGGAAGTCTCATCTGGTCTCCAGGACTCTCCAAAGAATTCTTGCTGATTTTAACAGTGCTATAGTCTGAGTATTCTCCATTCTTTCTCTGATCTTCAGTTCCTTCAGTCTCTTGCCTTTGGTAACCATTCCAAAAGCATCAACTACAATTTGTATCACCATCACCTTCATGTTTTTACAGCTTTTTTTAGTTCTCTAGCAAGGTCCAAGTATTTGTTCATTTTTTTTTTTGCTATCTTTTATTTTCATTTTATGGTCCATTGGAATGCCAAAATCCATTAGATATTTTTTCATGTCAATCAACACTAAGTCCAGTCTTCTGGCCAAGATTGGATGATCCATTTGTATGTAAAAATCCCAGAGAAATTTACACATCTCATTTACTAAAGTAGATTCTGGTTTGTCTAAATACATAGTCAAATTTTAATCTCTTGCACAATTCCCAGTGGATAACCTTTTCCACCCAGCTCTGACCAGTCTTGAATTTTCTTTGAGCCAGTTTGCTGCTGTAATACTACAACACCAAACAGATGTTTTCACATCCACAGTTCTAAAGGGTCTATGAGTGTAGCATTACCCTTTAACTTTCAGTTAGACCTCTATTATGACCTCACCATGAGAAACACTGACAATCGCACAAAACTGTTGGTTTGCTTGATATGAATCTTATATGCTACTACACCTCTTAGTGGTTGTTGAAGAGAGATACAGAGTATGAATTGAGACAACCACTTTAGAGAAAAATAAATCATCACAGGACAAGACACACAGATGCAGACCTTGATGTTATTTTCATTTTCTGTTGTAGTTCTCCAGGTGCTCAGATTGCTTC
Source organism: Sepioteuthis lessoniana (assembly GCA_963585895.1). Taxonomy (NCBI): domain Eukaryota; kingdom Metazoa; phylum Mollusca; class Cephalopoda; order Myopsida; family Loliginidae; genus Sepioteuthis; species Sepioteuthis lessoniana. Next base: position 21,177,227 of record OY757947.1, read on the forward strand.
TTCATGACTGCCTGGCCCAGCACACTAGTGTAGGTCGACCCCTACACAGATCTCGGCCAAAATGGGTGCAGTAATTTTCAGCCAATCTTCAATTCTCCACAGCTCGGCTCAAACCTACTTTCTTTTCCTGTTTTCTACCTCATGTCCACTAACAGCTTTTCCATTTGAGTTTCTTTCTGTCAATCACAGTCTGTCAGCTGATTTTAAATTCTACTTGATTATTTTCGAAAACTAAATTAAATAACATTATACATGTAGATATTTTGGAATTTAAAAAAAATTCAATTTCAAGTGTTTCCAATCTAATGAATTTTTTGTTGTTTGTTTTGCTTTATTTCCTTCATCCTCTTTCCCAATTTCCTTTCTCTCTCAGATAATGTTTGGTTTAGTCTGATTTGTTTAATGGCACATCAACTCTTTATTGGTTATTTAATGCCAAATTTTGATTCATTTCTAAATGTTTGATTGCAATCATAACTATTTATATTTGGTTTTGTTAAATGGGATATCAATTTTTATGGGTTATTTAATGCCAAAATTTAATTCATTTCTAAACATTTGATTGCAATCATAATTGTTTATATGAGGTTTTGTTAAATGGCATATTGACGCCTTATGGGTTATTTAATGCCAAATTTTGATTCACTTCTAAATGTTTGATTGTAATCATAACTATTTTTATTTGGTTTTGTTTTATGGCATATCAACTCCTTATGGGTTATTTAATGGCGAAATTTGTTTGATTGCAACCGTAACAATATTTCAACATTGCATCGCAATCTTTTTACCCTTTTTATTTGAGTATAATCATCGTTTTTTTGCACAGTTATATGGTATCAAATATTTGTATCTAACAGAAATAATTTGTTCATAATCATGTTTTTAAATTTACTATAAATTTACTATACTTATTCACCAATAACTATTTGTTTCCCCCCAGTTATAAGGTTTCAAGTAACATAATCTATTGTAAAGGATTGTAGCTTTGATTGACCATTTTTGATACAAATAATTTCAATGCAGATAAATGGTTTAAAGTATTCTTATCTAACATTAATAACTGTATTTACTCATAATGATTATCTGTTTGCGCTAAGTTATGTTATGACCCAACAAAGGAGCAGCTCATATGTTGAACCATGCTGACCTCTTGAGTTGACCAAGTATAGAAATAAGTACAATCTAGGAACCAATAATTGAAAAAGCTGAATCAAATTGTTTTTAAAGAAAATTACTTTTAAGATATCAAGAATAACTGATGCCATTAGATTTTATATTTTGAATTCATCTGATGACACTTCTCAAGAAACTTCTTGTGATACTTCTCAGATTGATAAGTGTGAAAAAACAATGACAAAATTATTTGAATAATATCTTCATATTTCTTGAACACCTTATTTGATCAACAGTCACACTTTAAAATGATTTCCCAGGATGAATCATTTCTATCCCCAGATAAACAAGGGACACCTGAGGAAGGCTGGAGGATACAGTGGCTGAAACATTGTGTTACAACTAACAACAATAAAGATGAGGACAACAGTCTAAAAAATCACACACAAAATACTTTTATGATTTATTGATTGATTTTAAGTGCTTGGGACTAATTTATTATCATACTTTGTAATAATGAAAGATTTTCCCCACTTTCCTACTTTCACTCCTGTGCCAAGCAGTTATTTATTGCTTTGTGAAGTGAATGTTCAGTTTTTAATAATTCTTTTTTTCATTCATTCAATCTTGAGTTTCATTTAATAATTGGATTTTTAATGCATGAAACTTTTAGTCCAGAAAACCACCAGTAAAAGGTGCGATATTAATTTCTTTAAGGTTTTATCCTGCTCTACTGGTCAGCATTTGAGCACTTCCTTGAAAAAAAAAATTCAAATGATTTGTTAGTTCACCAGTTGTATATTCATACATAGAGGCACTGGTGGTGTAATGTTTATAATGGTAGGAAATGAACAGAACAACCCAAGTTTAAATCCTGGACAAAGCTGTTTGCATTTCACATAATACTAATACCATTGAGAAAGGTGTAAATCTATCTCTTCTCCCGCTAGCTATGAGTAAATAGTTGGGCAGACTGGACTCCTTAATCTTGTCAAGGCAACCAATCTAAGAAAAGAAATTCAAAATGGTTAAAATCTCTTTAGAAATTAATCTTGTATTGCTTCCTGTATATGCAGAGGGGATGGGTATATATATATATATATATATATATATATAACAAAACAAAAAACTTTACCAATCATTCTTGGTAATCATTTTATAAAGTTTTTTTTCTTTTTTCTTCTTTGTGGATTTTTTCTTTATTTTTTTGTCATCAACTACTATCACATCTCATTATTGCTTTGTATTGCTGGCTTTTATCGCAGAGTTCTCTGATGAGACAAGACCAAAACAAAGGTCCTTTTTAGAACTTATGATGTATGCACTTCTTAAAACGATTCTAAAATTATGTATGTACCACAGAATAGACATATATATATATATATATATATATATGTGGGGGGGTGAGAGTGTGTGTGTGTGAGTGTGTGTGTGTGTAAACATAGAAATAAATTTCAAATACAAATTAAATTTCAAAGTTTTGAAACAGGACACTACTAATGGAAATAGAATGTTGAAAACTTTCTTACTTTTTCATTTCATCATAAAAAATCAGACATTAAATTTGATATTAATCTGAAGATACAATATCACATATTCAAATGTCCTGATGAATATTTAATATAAAAGCAAAACATTTAACATTGGCAATTAATCCAACTGTAAATAAAATCATCCTCAGAATACTTTGTGTTTTTCATATTTGTATATTTATATACAGTTGGATTTACTTACCTTTTTCCATATATATACACATACCTATATATCTATATACATATATATATGTATATATATATATACATATATGTATGTATATATATATATATATATAAGTAAAAAGTAAAGTTGGCGACCATAGTCGAGGACGACCAGAAAGTTCCCTTTTCAATAGCTACTACACCGATTGCTACACTTTACCCTAAAAACGTACCTAATATTGCTGAGTGTTAAGCCAGAAGGTATCAAGTACCATTTTTAAAGTCTTTGGTATGACGCGAACTGGGATTGAAGCCAGGTCTTCTGGACCATTGGAGAACACTCTACCTACTAGACAAAATATACATATATATATATATATATGGCATTTTTTAGTTACTTGTGTATTCAATTACAAGAAGACAAAAAAACTGATTAATGAAAAAAGTCTGTTGTCATGGTAATCATGACTTATAGCAAGCAAGCGTCATGTTATTATAATGACAAAAAAATTGTAATTAAAGAACTCCTACGGAAAATGAAGCAAATACATCTATATATATTATTTAGTTCTTTTTTTCAAAAAATTTAAAAAAATCCAATCATAGAAATTTTTTGATGTTTACTGAAGGCTGTAGACTGGTAATTTCCAATAAAAAGCAATTAAAATTGCTGGAAAGAAAACTTAGTCAAAAATAAATAATGTTGACAATGCTTCATTTAATAATAATAATAATAATAATAATAATAATAATAATAATAATAATTCAAGATAGTATTAATATAAATACTACTTGTGTAAATAAAGCAATTGAAATGAAGATGAAAGAAATCCAAAATAATTGATGATGGACAATGCTTTAAAAATTCAAGATAATGCAGGATCCAGCAGAAATACCTCCCATATTTTAAACTGTCACTTATGGGATGCACAGGAAGTTAGGCAAGTTGTAATGGTAGCTCCATCAAGCTAATTTCTTTTTTTCAAATATGATTATGGCTTGGACAAGCTGCATTTAAAGGTTGACAAAACAACCAAGAGTCATGTCCAGTGGCATTTCTACCAATTTTTTTAACATAACAACCTTTAGTTTTTCCAAGTGGCTTTCTTTTAATCGATAAACCTGTAGTCCTGAAATTTTGAACCCATAATAGTATAGACTTTCTCTCAGAATCATTCTGATATAACATAAAATGAAGATGAAAAGTTCTCTGTGTAGCAAATACAGAGTCACCAGTCTTAAAATATGTTTCAACTTCAAATGTAGGTTTGATTTGGTTTGGTATAATGACATATCAAACATTGTAGGTTATTTCATGCCAAGCCCTTTTTATACATATATATATTAAATATATGATTTGTAAACACATTTTCCTGATAACATTTTTGAACAACACTGAGTTCAATTTTTTACTCACAGTTAAAAGGTTTTAAGTATTTCTATTTACTATAAACCATTAGTTGGCACACAGATGGTTTCAAATATTGCAATGTAATGGTCACAATTTAACAACAATAATTTGTTGGCACATATTTTCATAGATATACCTGATATGTAAGAGATTAGTTTGTAGGTAATTTCATTTTTAAACAAATTAGAACTAATTTGTTGGCACACTAGTATTGCTAGTGTTTCTATATAGTTAAATGGATTCAATTATTGCTATCTAACACTAACAATACTATTCAATATTAATCATTTGTTTGCACACAGTGAAGTCATTACAAGTATCACTATTTAACACTAATAATTCTATTCAAAATTACTCATTTGTTTGCACACAGTTAAATGTTTCCAAGTATTGTTATGTATCACTAACAATTTTACACACAATAAAATGATCAACAGCTCTATTTCTAACCATTCAATTTAGCATAAGTCATTTGTTTGCACACTGTTTAAATGTCAAACAGTTTTATTTGAACCATAGATTGGACCCTATCAGGTGGTACCACTCCAGGTTTGAGTGGAATTTGGAGCAATGGCAATGAAGGAGTATTCCACATTCCCCAAAGCTCTAAGACTGGAGCCTTACCATCAGATTGTTTAATGTCATATCCATGACACTCATTGGCAGGGGATATGTCTTACCCACTCTGCAGAGATGCAGTCCGTGTATTTTACAGCCCCAGCTGACTGGGCTAGCAAACATAGGGTGTGCACCAGTCCAAGCCATGACTTGATCATATCTGAAAAAAATGGTAAGATATAAACCAGATAAAGCTACTATTATTACTTGTTAAAGTTCACTTGCATCACACAAGTGACAGTTTAAAGTGTGGGAGTTATTTCTGCAGCCCCCTGTATTACTACATATCTGGTCTTCTTTGTAATAATAATAATAAAATTGAAATTTGTCCATACGAACAAATGGTATATGCGCAACCCAGCATCTTTCCTGGAAAATGAGATGCACAAATTCCTCTGGGATTTTATGATACAAACGGATCAGGTAATCTCAGCTAGATGACCAGATCTTATAATAATCAACAAAAAAAAAGAGAACTTGCAGAATTATGGACTTTGCTGTCCTGTCTGACCACAGAGTTGAAAGAAAGTGAAAAGAAGGATAAATATCTGGACCTTCCAAGGGAATTGAAAAAACTATAGAACATGAAAGTGACGATAATACCAATTGTAATTAGTACTCTTGTTACAGTCACTAAAGGATGTATACAAAGACTGGAGGACTTGGAAATAAAAGGACGAGAGGAGACCATCAAAACCATTGCATTATTGAGAACGTCCAGAATACTGAGAAGGGTCCTGGAGACTTCAAGAAACTTACTGTCACTCAAACTCCAGTGAAAGACCATCAGCTAACGCTGATGTAAAAAAACTCTCAAGCAGTAACTATAATAATAATAAAAATGATGAATGTGTCCTGCACAAAATTCTCTGGCATTTTGAGATACAAAAAGATCACCTAATTCTGGCCAAAAGACCACACCTAGTAATAGCAAGTAAAAGTAAAGTTGGTGACCTTAGTCGAGGGTGACCCTAAGCTCCCTTTCCAATATCTACTACACTGAGGTGTAGGAGAGGGTGCTACTCCACTCCCTGGATTGCTCCACTTTACCATGGATCCACACTTTATAATACTGAGTGCTAAGCAAGGCAGCATCAAGTACCATTTTTTGAGTCTTTGGTATGACTCGACCTGGGATTGAACTCCAGTCTCCTGGGCCATTGGCAAACACTCTACTCATTAGGCCAATGGCCCAGTATTAGGCCAATAGTGGACTTTCCTATCCCAGTGGAGTATAGAGTGAAAATCAAAGAAAATGAAAAAAGAAACAAGTACTTAGACCTGGCCAGAGAACTAAAAAGCTATAAAACATAGTTGTGATAGTGATACTGATTGTAACTGGTGCACTTGGAATGATTCCCAAAGGCTTTGTAAGAGGGCAGGAAGAGCCAAGATCATCCCAAATCAGCCAAATACTGAGAAGAGTCTAGACTTGCTGCCACTCAGACTTCAGTGAAAGACTATCAGCTAATGCTGGCATGAAAAACTCGCAAGGAGTATAATAATAATTTATACATAAAAATATCTTTTAAGATCAAAGCAGAGATATTTTTGTAACCTAACTTTGCCATGTTGTCTTCCTAGCATTCATATATATATATATATATATATATATATATATATATTCCTATAAATTCATATATATATATATATATATATATATATATATATATATATATATTCCTATAAATTCATATATATATATATATATATATATATATATATATATATACAATTTCTATTCAACAAATCGATGTGTTACATCACCAGTTAATTTTTTTTAGTCACTTTTCAAATCTTTTAAAAACTTCAGAAAAAAACTTTCTTCACAAAACATTTTTTACAAAACTTTTCTTCTGATGATGACCTCAGGTTGAAACTTCTTGAGAACAATTTAAAAATAAATGACCACAAAAAAATATTCCTTTTTTTCTAATCAGTTTTGTTCATATATATATATATATATGTGTGTGTGTGTGTGTGTGTGTGTGTGTGTGTGTGTGTTTCCACACACACACACACACAAATATAAAAAAAATTCACCATCACAGAAGTAATTGAAAAAAGTGTAATTCTGGAGCTCTGGGAAGTATGGAGTGCTCTGTTATTGCCAAGTAGTACTTGTTAGGGTTCCATCTATTGGTCAAATAGATCTGTTTAAAAATTATTTGTATTCAATAATACAATGAGAAAAAAACTCTTTAGAAACATCTACACACAAAAATGTGAATATGAATGTATAGTGAAGGCAATTCCAGAACCTTTTGACATTAGATAACCTTTGATAGGTAGACATGCCATTAAAGTCAATCAATAAATCAATCTATCCAGCTGACCATGGAAAAAAATCTCACCAATTACGAAGTCAAAAAGATTTTTTGTATTATTCTTTAAAATCACTTTCCCTTTCTATTTGATTAGAAAGGGCATATTTTAAGCTTACATTATCTCATACATATGGTATCTTTATAACAAAATCATTTGCAATACATTTCTATTGTAATTTAATTAGAAATGCATTTTTATAGTAATTCAATTAGCAAAGCATCTTTATAGTAATTTAATTAGCAATGCATTTTTATTGTAATTTAATTAGCAATTCATTTTTAGGATGAAATCATTTGCAATGCTTTTTCATAAAAAAAAATCAGAGTAATATCTTCAGATGTAGGCATAGAAAAACCTATCAAAAGTATTTTTATTTTTTACACACCTTTACCAGGTCCGTAATAATAATAATAATAATCCACTGGGAAATGTGCAAGAAATTTAAATTTGACCAGATGAACAAATGGTATATGCAAAACCCAGCATCTGTCCTTGAGAATGACACACATAAACTCCTATGGGACTTTGACATACAAACGAATCACCTAATCTCAGCCAGAAGACCAGACTTTATAATAATTAACAAAAAAAAGAGAACTAGGAAAATTGTGGCCTTTGCTGTCCCAGTTGACCACAGAATAAAACTGAAAAAAAGTAGAAAAGAAGGATAAGTACCTTGACCTTGCTAGGGAATTGAAAAAACTATGGAACATGAAGGTGGCAATTATACCAATCATGATTGGTGTTTTTGGTACAGTCACCAAAGTATTATTAAAGGGACTGGATGACTTGGAAATAAGAGGACGAGTGGAGACCATCTGAACTACAACATTATTGAGAATGGCCACAGTACTAAGAAGAGACCTGGAGACTTGAGGAGACTTGCTGTCAGTAAAGCTGATGTAAAAAGAAGTAACAATAATAATAATAAGAAGAAGAAGAACAACAACAACAAGAACAACAACAACAATAACAACAACACCCAAAAAAACATTATCATAATATCATCATTGTAGATTAAGAGATTGTTGTATGATGTGTACATTGAATCAGATTTCAGGGAAAGACCAGTTAAAAACAAAATATACTTTTAATAAACTCTAATAATAATAATATTTAGAAGCAGAACAAGAAAAACAATAACAGCAGCAGCAGCAGCACCGCCACCACCTACAAAAGTATCATCATTATCATCATTACTGTGGATTAAGAGATTGTCTTTAGAAGTGTACATGAAATAAATTTTCGGGTAAAGACCCATTAAAAACAAAAAATGCTTTTGATACAGCCTAATAATATATATGTGGTGAGTGAATTTTCGGCTGCCGCTCACATAATGCAAAGCTCTTCAAAAGAACTGAGCACTCTGGTAGTCGATAGGGTATAAAAAAAATGTAATCAAATGGCTGCTGCTGTTACTACATAATACCTTAAAAATTCCCTTAGCCAACGTGGTACGCTTGTTGGCCGAGCGGTCTGAGACTAAGTCTAACGTAAAGTTGGATGGGTTTTGATCCCGGCTTCAAGCATCCTACGTGTCTAGCCACACTGAAGAGTTCTGATAGAACGAAACAGTCTGTTTGTGGATGACAATATATATATATATATATATATATATATATAAAGTAAGTAAGTCAAGTTAACGACCTTTGTGGAAGGGGACTCGAAGGCTCCCTTTTCAATAGCTACAACACCAAGGTGTAGAGGAGACCGCAACTCCATTCCCAGGATTGCTCTACTTTAGCCTTGATGTTCACCTTATAGTGCTGAGTCCTAAGCTAGGTGGCATCAAGTACCATTTTTTGAGTCTTTGGTATGACGTGACCTGGGATTGAACCCCGGTCTCCCAGACCATTGATAAACACTCTACTCATTAGACCTACTGAGTGGAGTTATAAACAGTCTTTAGATGTCCACATGAATTAAGCCTTAGAGTGAAAACCTGTAAAAAGCAAAATAATTCTAATATGCCATATTGTATTATTATTATTATTTTGCTCTTTGTGAATTTTTCACAGAAGCATTTGAGTGACAACAAGTCTCCACAGGTCATCAGAGTGAAGTAATAGATCATCTTTAGATGTGTATATGAAATAATCTTTGAAGTTTAAAAAAAAGTAAAATGGCACATCCATCTTCACAGATAGATATGCTATTGCAGAGAAAAAAGTGAATGTACAAATTAAATCCTGAAAATGATGATAAAATACTATAAAAGACAGCAGATAATCTAACTTATAAGAAGAATACATAAAGTTCTTATACAGATACATAAAAATAGTTTATAATTATACAAGAAATCAGTGATGCTATATACATCAGTTTGAGCTAAGGTATTCATTAACAGTGGTTGGGAGGGGGGAGCGATAAGAATATTTTTAGTTAGGTCTTTGTAAGATGATGCTTGTCGTTGATCGGCCAAACAGTCTAAATGTGGCAAAGGATCAGTTTCTTTTTGTATTTCTTTCTTTTTGTAACCCGATACAAACAACCTTTCTACATGTGAAACTCTGCTCCAGCTGTTGTGGAAACCTAAGTCCTCCAAATCCTACAAACATAAACGAGGATAGAGAGTTGCGCCTACTACAGATGTGTGTGGTTAATACCTAAGTACCATTTTGAATTTTTAATAAGTTCAGGTGTGCAATAGTGTAAGGGGTTTGGAGGAGAAAGTTAGGTATGAAAATAATATGAAAAATAGCTATTAGATCATAGTGAAATTCTATAATAAATGTTTTTATGAATATATATATACTCAGTACTGCATATAAAAATTTGAATAAACAAGCAATTTGCTTTTAATCAACTTGGTTTTGAGAGATAAAAACAGGAACACAAACATTGACATGATGGTTAGAGTGTTCATTAATGGCCCAGGAGACCAGGGTTCAATCCCAGGTCAAGTCATACCAATGACTCAAAAAATGGTACTTGATGCCTCCTTGTTTAACACTTAGTATTATATGGTATGGATCAATGGTAAAGTGGAGCAATCCAGGAAAAAGGATTAGCGCCCTCCTCTACACTTCAGTGTAGTAGCTATTGAAAAGGAAGCCTTCGGGTCAACCTTGAATATGGTTGCCAACTTAGCTTTTATTGATATCAATATACCAAGAGATGCATTTTCTACTGTTTTGTGGTACTAAATGCTAAATATCTAGAAAACATTTTTATAAAAGAATTGAATTGTAGAATAGTGGCTAACGAGCTGGACAGTTTTAAGTGGACATAGTTGTAAGTGAGTTCAAACACCAGTCTCGCTTTTATATTCACCTTTAGATTAAACCCTTTGGGACAAGTATCAACACCCTTATACCTCAGCTATAGTTTAAATAGTACCTCTACTGTTCTTTTACAAGGATCACTTAAGCATTAAATAACCCAAGAAGGTTGATATACCATAAAATAAAGAAAACAAATCTTGTATATAGAAATGCATTTATCTTGTTTTTCTCCTGTTGTGTTCAGTGTTAGTATATAATGGATATCATCACCATTAAGGCAAGCCAACAGGATGGACTACCCTTGGGAAAGGCATGAAATCCATTATCCTTTCGATTGTGGGTTAAATAGCATCACTGTTCTTCTTCTACAAGGATGGCTTTGGCATTAAATAACCCAAGAAGGTTGATATGCCACTAAAAAAAAAAAAAAAATTAAACCATACCAAACAAAAAAGTATGAGTGGTTCTGCTCAAGCCTTCAAAAACTATAAACAAATCATCCATCATTTGATTGATTGATTGATTTTGAATATTAAAAGCACAAACATTATGGAAGAACTACCTTTTATTGCAATCTGCATACCAAGAAATTCAGTTTGTCTGATTGGTTGGTTGGTTGGATTTTATGGCATATCTACCTTTGTAGGTTATTTAATATTCATGTAGATTGTAGGTAAAATTTTAAATGTGCCAGAGTTCATTTGTCTGCATTGCTGAAATAAGCTTTTCTGTTTTAGGGGAGGTCTATGAACCTGTTTTGGGGTTCTAAATGCTAAATATCTGGAAAATGTTTTTGTAAAAGAACTGAATTATTAAATGAAAAAAATAAAACAAAAAAATTATAGGATCATTAAAGAAGTAAGTCCCTATAACATAGAAGCTAACATTATGGACTGCAATATCATAGAGTGAGAGTTCAAACTCCAGTTGCCATATTACATTCACTATTGAACTAATATTTTGGGGAAAGCTATAAATCCCCTTATCCCACCAGCTTTGGTTAAATAGTACCACTACTGCCCGCCAACGGGAATAGCTTTGACATTGAATAACCTATGAAGGTTGATATGCCATTAAACAAAAAAACAAACATTTCATTCAAATATTAGGATAGCTTATATTGAGATTTCGGCAATTTCAATTAATGGATCATGTTAGTATAACAATGGGGTTTCTCATTATTATTATCATCATTACAATTACTGTCATCAAAACCCTTAAACTTGCAATCTTAGGCGATGGAAAGGATTTTATGCTTGTTCAAATACTTACAACCAGTGTTTTCTATTGTTTTTATTTGGAAATCATGGACGAAGTCGTTTACACTTTTTTTCATGCTTATGCCCTTTGAAAAGGTACACATTCATCTGCTTTCTCCCTATGCCCAGCTATTGGCAAATAGTAGGGAAGACTAGGTTCTTTTGCCTTGGTACAGCAACTGGTTTAGGAGAAAGAAATCTCAGAATTCAAACCAGCAATACTCTGCTTAAAAATCGACCTTATGTCACATCCTGCCTATGGTGGAAGAATTAGGTGAATACATACTCTAAAAAACAAAGTTTCTATCATTGTAATACTTTTATTACAGCTGATTTATTAAAAGGTTTTATAATTAGTCTCTTATTGGTTTGGTTAATTTGTTTAATGGCACATCAACTCCTTATGGGTTATTTAATGCTGAAATTTGATTAATTTGTAAATGTTTGTTTGTAATCATAGTAATTTTTATATTCAACATGCTATTGTAATCATTTTTTTAAATCATAGTTTTTTTATTTGACTATAATCATAGACATTTATTTGCAGAGTTATATGGTATAAAGTATTCCAATCTAATACTAATAATTTATACACAATTACACGATTTAAATTAATTATCCCTATTTAATAATTGCCGTTTGTTTACAATATGGTATCAAGTATTTCTATCTAATACTAATAATTTACACACAATTACAAAATAATCGAATTGAGTGTTGAAAATCATTTGCACCAGCTTGATTTGGTTTGGTTCATTTATTTAATGGCATATAAACTTCTTATGGGTTATTTAATGCCAAAATTTGATTCATTCTTAAATGTTTGATTGTAATCATAACTATATTTTTAATGTTCCATAATTTTTTTTTTCAAATTAAACGTTTTTATTTCTCTATAATGTTCCACTAGAAATTTAAAAATAAACAAAAATCAAGTATCTTTGGCTTAAAAGAAAATTAGCTTTTTATTTTTAAAAATTTGTAGGGGGGTACCATTTATTGCTTTTGTTTTGTTAGTTAGTTGTCTAAATTTCTGAGACGAAGTTTGATGATTTTTATCATTATGGGTTTTTGGACTATTGTCTTCATCTTTATTGTTATTTCCACAACATTTCGGCAGATATGTCCTCTGGCCTTCTTCAGGTGTTTGTCAAACTTGGGAACCTTCATGGAACTTCGAACTATGTCCTTTATTGAATCCACGGGGGTCGCCTGTTCTGATTCTGTTAGCCATAACCAGATACAAGTGTTAAGTATTCCTGTATTGTTACTCGCCTGTAATCAGGATTGAACCTGCAACCTCCAGATGATTGTCTCCTTAGAAGCTTAGGGAACCAACGCCTACAACCATTACACTATGTGTCCAGCAGGTCTTATCCTTCTGCAGAGGTGCAGTCAGTCAACCAATTGGGCAACAAATAATTTGTATGCAGTTATATGATATCAATTAATCTTATTAAATGCAAATAATTCATGCTGTTAAATGGTAACAAGTATTCCTACCTTACACAAATATTTTGCACAGTTATATGATATCAAGCATTCCTATCTAATATAAATAATTTACACATAGTTATATCATTTCAAATATTCTGAATTAATAATAATAATAATTCTGACAATTATATGGTTTCATGTAACTATTCCTATTACATGATAATCATTTTGGCCTAGTGGTAGAGTGGGCTGGGAGACTGGGGTTCAATCCTAGGTCGAGTCATACCAAAGACTCAAAAAATGGTACTCGATACCTCCTTGCTTAACACTCAGCATTATAAGGTACATTTCAAGGGTAAAGTGGAGCAATCCAGTGAAAGGAGTAACGCCCTCACCTACCCCTCGGTGTAGTAGCTATTGAAAAGGAAGCTTTCGGGTAGCTCTTGACTATGGTCGCCAACTGTACTTACTTACTTATGTAATATCAAGCATTGCTCTCTAATACAAATAATTTGCGTACAGTTATATGGTTTCAAGTATTCTGATTCAATATGAATAATTCAAGAAATTATATGATTTTAAGCAACTATTGCAGTTGTTTGTACACATACAGTTTTAAGTATTCCTATCTAATACAAATAATTTTCACCCAGTTATATAGTTTCAAGTTTTCCTATTCAAGTAATTAAATCATTTCCAGTTACTCTTCCTATTTCATAATGCTTTGATTGATTGATAGATTTTAATGGCATGTGAAACAGTATTCAGTTATTTTATGCCTCGAGGTTTGTATTTATTGTACATTCATATTTACATGTTTTGTGTTGTTGTTTCTTTGAAAAAGTTTTTGTGCATGGTCCTATGAAATACAAATAATCTTTAAATAGATTTATTTATCTGAATTGACTAACTTGAATAATGCTGTTCAGAGAATTTGTAGCCCTCTGGTACCCTATTCATCTGCTTTCAGTTCATCGAAAATGTCTGGTTGATTCTGCATGAGCCTTCACCACAATAAACAGATCATTTGTATAAGCAAATTAGCAGTTCCCATCTCTAACTAAACTGTTGGAAGCACGTATGGTATGCCTAACAGAAGAACTTTAAAAGAAAAATATCAACAATTCCAAGCATTTAATGAGGATTTTGGAACATATCCTTAATAAAAAAAAAAGGGAGAATATCTTATGCATAGGGTTTGGCTCTATCCTTAGTTTTAGGCATCCGCTAGGGGCCTTAGATCATATACCACATAGATATAGGGTAAATATCTCATATATAGTGTTTTGCACTTTACTTAGTTTCAGGCATCTGCTAGAGGCCTTTGATCATATACCACATAGATATAAGGCAAATATCCCATATATAGTGTTTTGCGCCATACTTAGTTTCAGGCATCTGCTAGGGGCCTTAGATCATATACCACATAGATATAGGGCAAATATCTCATATATAGTGTTTTGCACTATACTTAGTTTCAGGCATCTGCTAGTAACCTTGGAACATATACCCTATAGATAAAGAGGACTATTATAATTATTAACATGCACCCCTAAATTTGGGTTTCGAAATTCTAAAAAAGAACAACATATCTTTATATAATACATATTGACTTTTAAGAATTTGTAGCAGCTAAATTTAACATTTGTTTAACTTTTTATCTGGTTTTTATAGACTAGAAATAAAAATTCATATAGTTTACTTATGTTTTGAAACAAAACATTTATGTTGAATTCAAAAGCAAACAAACACACAGACACACTCGCACAAAAATGCAACAAGCTTGTGACAAAAATAAACTCACATTAGGAGAAACAAAATTATAAACAAACACACATTCCAATGGATATTTTCCTGTTGCAGCATAAAAAAGAAGTGTTTGCCACACATTAACCAGTTTGAATAATAGATATAACTTACATTTGGTTATTACATCCTGAATATGGTGATACACAAGGCCAGATAAAAAGTTAATACTGAGTTTTTTTGCACCCTTAATTTTTAGGCTTCTGGAAAAAATGTATGTTATACACTTATAATTATATTATAGTATAATATAGTATAGTATATATTTATCTTGTAACATATTTCTAGAGAATCCTGTTAGGAATGAATAATAATAATATACTTATGACTTTTCAAATTTATAATCTAATCTCTTTCTTTTTCACTTTCTTCTTTTTGTTCTCTGACTATAAATTCATTTCCTTCAATTTTTTCCATCTGTTTTTTTTTCTTTTTCAGTTTTTCTTTCTTCCAGACCTATAATATCTTTCTTTCTTTCTTGCTTTTGTTCCCACCCATCTTGGAGCTATAGACAAGCAAAAGTCTTACTCTATCAATAAATAATCCCTTCATTTATGATAGGAATTTTGCCACATAAACTTTAATCAAAACTTTAAATTCCCCAAAAGTTTTCTTCTTACAATTACAAAAACATTGTAGAATGCTGGATACAGCAAGCAGATTTCTTATCAAAGAAATAAAGGATAATGCTATTGGAAGAGATGACACCAAGTTACTTGCCATTTGGGATCCAATCAAAGTTCAATGGAATATTTTATTGATTTCGTTTTATTGTAAAGACAAGTCTTGCTCCTAAGGAATTATACAAAACTGCATAAAAAGTGAACTAAAAAAGTGGAATATTAGATATTCACTTTTAAAAATATTCATGAAAAATGATTTTCTCAAATATAACTAAATGAGTTTATTGCAACAGAAACGGGTATTATCAAAGCTACATCAACGTCATCATCAAATCATGCTGCTTGTACAGATTTCCCTGACTTCCCCTTGCTATTTGTCCCTACCATCCATCACTCCCAGTTAATCTCCCAGACTACATCCTGTACCCACATAGAGCAGTTGTAGGTAAGTTCTTGTTGACCTGCCCAAACTGGCACATCTATGTGAAGGGGTCCATAGGAGAATGTTATTTATGAGTTCATCCAGGGGTGTCCTGTACCCTTGTATCATCTTATTTGGATGGTTTTTGAGATAGGAGGTAAGTGGCTGTACAGCTGTTGTTTCGAGAGATGTTGGGAAGAAATTTTTGAACACTAGACAATTCATGAACCAATTGGATTAACAGCAGTCAATAATGATATGGATGCTTCTATTTAAGAAGGAATGAAGGGTTTTAATAAGCATTTTATAGTTATGGCTGTACCACTTGGATTCAAACAAAATGCTAGGAGAAAAAGCTAGATGGCAACTACCCAAGGAAGCTGCATATTGTTTTGAACAATCCTCACAACAGCAACTGACAAAACAGAATGTGTACAGACACTAACTTTCCATCATACAAACCATCCAAATAAGATGAATCAGTCTTGCTGGGGAACAAAGGGTAAAATCATAATCAACATTATCCTATAGTTTTCCCAAAAGAGAAGAATTCTAATTAGAATTCCATCTCCATCATTCTAAACATTTCAAATATTTAAATGCAATGTACAGGCTTAATGTAGACTCCACAAAATTATCATTCACTTGCAAACTTCATGGGAAATTGTTTTATTCTCTAAGAACATTTTTAGTCTATTACAATAGTAAAAAAATGGTTTGGCTAGGTTTGGTTTGGTTATTTGGTTATTTAATGTCAAATCCATTTTTATACATATAAACAGTTCTATTTCAAACAATTCAATTTAGCATTAGTACTGTTTTATTTTTATTTACACACAGTTAAATGTAAAAATAGTTCCATTTCAAACAATTCAGTTTAGCACAACTATGCAGTTTAAATGTCAAAACAGTTTTATTTCAAACAATTCAGTTTAGCATAAGTACACAGTTTAGTTCTATTTAACCCATTAATACGACCCTATCAGGTGCTACCACTCCAGGCCAGAATGGACCTGGGAGTGATGGCAATAAAAGGGTATTCCACATTTCCAAAGTTCCTGCATCACTAAAGTCTTACCATAAGATTGTTTAGTATCATATCCAGAACACTTGTTGGGGGAGTCTTACCCTTCTACAGAGGTGCAATCAATGTTTTCTGTAGCCCCAGCCAACTGGGCTATGCTATGATTTGCAATTCTTACCGGATTATACTTACTGTATATACTCTAAAGTAATGAATAACTTTTTTAAGACCAATTTTTCACCCCAACAAAAAAAACAAGGCACCGTTCATTATACAAAATATATTTTTGAAACCTTGAAACTTACCTTGTTTCTAGGCCTAACCTTGACATAACTTTCATCGAAAGTGTCCCCACAGAGCCTATACCTAAACAAAGACTATTAATTAAGATAATAGAGATTTACTAAGCATTGTGTACTATTTATAACATCCGTGTATATGATAAATTCAAATATCATAAATAGTAAACAAAGTAACATAAAAACTTCCTTATATTAACTAAAAGCCTTTGTTTAAGTATTTAGCGAGGCTTTGTGAAAACACAGGTTAGACTAATGAAAAATTAGACAAAGTCATGGATACATATGTAATTATTATATCATCAATGTTATGGTTTATAAGTGGTGGAGTTTTAGTATGTTAGGAATATCCAAATATACACAGTAAGCTACATCAAGGTCTAGACTACATTGTTTATTTATGGTATTGCATTGATTTTGATTGTATTACAGTAGTTTTGAAAGTACAAATAAGTATTTAATTGTTTTCTCTTTATGTTGAAATATTTTCCAGGCGAACATAGCCAAAAATTAGGGGTCTTTTACTATATGCAGTACATAATAAAAACAATATTTTGGGGCTAAAAATTAGAAGTCATTCTTTATATGCAGTATATGAATCAACCATCATTTTGTGGTGAAAGATAAAGGCTTGTTCATTATATATATATATATATATATATATATAAGTAAAAGTAAAGTTGGCAACTGTAGTCAGAGACAACCCAAAGGCTCCCTTTCATTGGCTATAACACCAAGATGTAGAGGAGGATGCTACTTCTTTCCCTGGATTGCTCCACAATAACCTTGATCCATACCTTATAATGCTGAGTGTTAAGTAAGGTGGAATCAAGTACTATTTTTTGTGACTTTAATAGGACTTGACTTGGGATTAAACCCCTGTCTCCAGGACTATTGGCAAACACTCTACCCACTCACAAAACATCAAAAAGTTTAACACTTAACCCACAAGACCAAACGGTAGGTTATATATATATATATATATATATATATATATATATATATATATATATATGGGAAAACTGAAACTAAATCCAACAGCATAAAAATGTGAAAATATGAAAAGTGTAAGGTTTTCAGAGGATGATTGTATTTTTTACCAACATAAAATGTTTTGGTTTTTAAATGTGAAAACATTAACTTTTCATCAAAATAGATTAGATATGAACCTTGAAATGAACAAAATGCTATAAATATGAACATATAGAGATAGATGGATAGATAGATAAACTAATGTGATATAAAAATTTATTTATTCTTTTTATTTTTCATTTTTCATATTTTCTATTTATTCATTTATCAAAAGGAAATATGTTATATTTTTAGAATGAATTTTCAAATACTAATCACGTCACACAAACTTGCAACTAATGGAAATAGAATGTTTTAAACTTTCGTCTTTTTTCACTTCATTTAAAAATTCACAAGCCCTGATGAAGGTTTAATGTTTTCACATTTACAAACCAAAACATTTGATGTTGGAAAAAATAAAAATATCCCCTGAAGATCTTGCATTTTTTCATATTTGTACATTTATATATATATATATAAACAAAATTGGAGGTGTTCAAGATGTAATGGCTACCATAGTAAATGGATAAGACTATTTGCATTTTACATATCACTAATTCACTTGGGAAAGGTATGAATCCAACTAGTCTCCTTCCAATTATGGGTAAATAGTAGGGCTGACTGGGCTCTAACTTTGCTATGGTGACCAGTCTAGGAGAAGAAAAACTCTAAATTCAAATCTATTAAATTCTGCAACAAAATTGACCCTGTATCACATCCTGCTCAATCAGTGAGGTTGGTGTGTATATATATATATACATGAATTAAATTAATAAGACAGACAGTAATCACTTTTTAATTGTTCTCAACCATAAATAATAGTCTGAGAAAAAGGTTTTTAAAAATTCTATAAGTATAACGAAATTCTTATCCTTATGTATGTAATATAATTAGGGATTCAGATTGATTGTTTTCATGGTAAGTTGTTTCCTAGCTAGACTTAGAGGTCAACCAGAGGACAGTGAAAATGGAGGGACATATATGAGAAAGAAATTTGTAGCAGTAAAAGAGAGAGGGGCATGATGATAAAAGAGAAACAAATAAGAACATGAATGATAGGTTCCTGAAATCCAGGTCATGATATCAGCAGACACCTAAGTTGAAAATAGAAATGTATCGGCAGCAAACTGGCCAACAGGCTGTGATTGGTTGAAAAAAACTCAAATGGATAAGCCATTAAAGTGGACGCAGGATAGAAAACAAGAAAAGAAAAGGAGTTGGAGATGAGACATAGAGCTGTGAAAATGGAATCCAGAGCAGGCATGTTTGAGAACTACAACGGAAGACAAAAATGTGAATATCAAGGTCTATGCCTGTTTTCTCGTTTCATAATGGTTTATTTCTCTCTGGCTATCTAAAGCATTTGACTCAGTTGATACTCTGTTTCTCTCTTTTCAATGACTAGGAATGAGGGGTTGTAGCTAATAAGCTTTTGTATTAGTGAACCAATTGATGGTGTTTTGTCTGTTTCAATAACTTAGAAAAATATCAAAAGCTATGCATGAAATAATGATTGGAAATAGATTTAGAAAGCAGGGTTCAAATCCTGGATGACACTTATTTACATTTTCCTTTATGCCAATACCCTTTGAAAAGGCATGAATCCACCTTTTCCCTTAGCGATAGGTAAATATTAAGGCAGATTGAGAATGAATATACCAAATGTGTTGAACTGTGAGATACATATGGAGAGTAAATGCACAGCAAGATTAACTATGAAGCAAAATAAGCACATGATTAGAACATCAAAAAAAGAGGGGACATAAAAAAAGAGGGGTCATCAAAAAAAAAGAGGGGGTATCAAAAAAAGGGGGGTATAAAAAGAAGGGGCATAAAATAGAGGGGACATCAAAAAACAGGGGGCATAAAAAAACAGGGAGCATCAAGGAAAGAGAGGCACCAATTAGATCTTCCAGAAAACATAGTACTAAGGCCCACAAATGGTTTGGTTTAGTTTCTTTGCTTAATGGCATATCAACTTTCATGGGTTATTTAATGCCAAAACCATCCTTGCAGAAGGACAGTAGTGGTACATAGCAGGGGAGATAAGAGGGTTCGTACCTTTCCCAAGGGCACTAGTCCAAAAGTGAATACAATAGTGTGACTGGAATCCAAACATTTATTATGATATCACAGAGTAGCACTTTATCCACTACATCACAGGGACATCTCACTTCCGTAAAAGAAAAAGTATCTATCTATCTATCTATGCCTCTCTCTCTTTCTCTCTCTCTCTATATATATATATATTATATTAAAACAGTGTTGGTTGTCACTAAATCCCTTTGTAGATTTGTGTCAAACCAAGTGCAATATAATATTGAGAGTGCTCAATATCTAGGATAGAGCTATCATATAAGAATAATAATAATAAATAACTATATATTAGATATATGTATTTAATTCATGGAATTTAGACTCCGACCCCTGGGTTTCATGGAGTTTTTTGCAAAACAACAATCATCAGGCAGTTAAGAAAATTAAATGAATCGAAAATCGAAAAAATACAGTAAAAAAAACGTTGGGATTTTGTCGGAATCTTTACGTGTGATTGTGAGTGTGTGAGTGTGTGTGGGTGTGTGTGTGTGTATGCTTGTGTGGGTTATAGTTGCATATTATTGTGTGTGTGGGGGGTAAGTGAAGGTGCAAATGCAGCACGTTGTTTTAACCGGATATAAATTTGTCGGTGTAACTTATTTTTTGCTACATTATTTTATTTCTGTATGTGTAGGTGACTATAGCTAAGGAACAAAACATCATCATTGCATGTCAAGGGGTCGCAGTCTAAATTCCATGAATTAAATATATATATCTAATATATATTTATTTATTATTATTATTATTATTATTATATATTTATATATGTATATCTATATATATATATAAAGATATATAATCATAATTTTTATAATTAAGTAAAGAGAGAATAATATACATTAATCTTGGAAATGAAATAAAATTAGAATCTGATAACTACTCCACCAGCTCATACAACCCCAAGAGGTTTGCAGGATTTTCCTAAAAAAATTATCTGCAAATTTCATATTTAGGGGCGGAGAGCATCATTATCTTTTAAGTGCCCTTACAGGACTTAAACCAACCCTGGTTGAATGTCTCATGTCCTTATGCCATTCACTTCTTGATTGAGCCAAGAACTTTTCAACCCTACCTGGTTCTTGATTCCAGCTCAATAATCTCTAGTAAAGTCAATTTCAAAATCAGAAATTAGAAATGTTAAAGAATCATGAAAGAAATGTTCTTTCAAATCATTTCTATTTCTAAAATATTATCAATGAAGAAGTCTTAATGAAGAGAAATAAATAGATTCATGGGGTTGTAAAAGAAAACTAATAAAAATGAAAAACAATTCATCTGATCTTAAATCCAATTTTAGTACATTTAAGCTTAGATCCATTTATTTTATTTGATGGAAAATGAAAGTTAATAATAAATGATAATCTGTTTTTTTTTCCTTCTTGGTAACATTCAATAAAGATAATGTTGATTGGAAATAATTTTGATTTGATTAGAAGCAGGGATAACTTCATATATATATATATATATATATACTTACACACAGAGACATATACCTATAGATAGGTATTTGCACTTGTGGAATATCCATAAACCTGCCGTATGATAAGATCATATATATATAGATATGGAAAATGAAATTGCAAGAACCTGAATATATCCTTCAAATTCATCCTCATTACTAAGGTGTACTGACAGCATCGATTCCTTTAACTCTCTCTCACCATCTGCCCGTATCAGCCATTACTATTGGAACGCTCTCTAGACGGCATCCAGAGTTGGCCCAGTGCTGTTATAAAAGTTTATGCTGGTTAGTCAACACAAGTTTGTCCAAGTGTATGACTCCATAGGAGAACGTAGCTTGTGAGTTTGTCCTTACTTCTCCAGCTGTGGTCAGCATGCCTAACTTGTCTTACTGGGATAGTTTGTATAATAGGAGGTAGGTGGTCATACAACTACTCTTTTGTAGGGTGCTACTTTAAGAATGTGCTCAAAACAGCTTGCAGCATACTTGTATCATTTCCATGGAAAGATAACCATACTCTAATTCAAACCAGACATGTCAATTTCATTATCATCATGTCTCACTATCAGTACAGATATCCCTGTCTTTATCTCGCCACCCCTCCCTATCATCCATTGCTTCCGGCAGGTCCTCAGGGCTATATCCCATATCAGCACATGTCTGGATCATCTAATTTTGATAGTTTTCATGATGAGTGGTAGGTGGCCGTACAGCTGCTGCTTTGTGAGGTACTGTCTCCAGGACTTGTTCAATATTGCTCGCAGCATTCTTGTGTAATTGCTGTCAAGCTTTTTCTCCATACGTTTAGTTAGCGTCCATGTAGTGCATCCATATAGCAGTATTGACACGACCGCTGCTTGGAAGAAACTGTGCTTCATTTTATCGGTCAGGTCTGACTTCCATATGACCGATAGCCTATCGATAGCTGTCCATGCATTTGCTAGTCGCATGTCGATATCTGTCACGGTTGATGAGACACTGCTTCCTAGGTAGGTAAACTTGTCAACTAGTTTCAGAGAGCTACCGTCAATTTAATCACAATTAAATGTACCAGTAATATTGCTGGGTTACAGTAAATGATCACATATGCATGTACATGCACAGGTTCCAATATAAGGGGTGTACCAACAGTATTCAAACACCATATTAATATATTGTATATACTCCTTGACGATTAAGAAATATGTGTAAACTTGCTTATATATGAGACAGTACAGTGATATAAGTGCTACTGAAGCACAGGATGACCAAAACCTTATCTACAATCACCCAGAATGGGCATATTGTACACAGGTCAAAATCAACACAGTCATTGATATATATATATATATATATATATATATATTGTTGGCGGTTGTAGTTGAGGGGCACCCAAAAGCTCCCTTTTCAATAGCTACTACACCAAGGTGTAGGGAAGGGTGCTACTCCTTTCTCTGGATTGCTCTACTTTACCCTTGA
Organism: Sepioteuthis lessoniana; assembly: GCA_963585895.1. Classification (NCBI taxonomy): domain Eukaryota; kingdom Metazoa; phylum Mollusca; class Cephalopoda; order Myopsida; family Loliginidae; genus Sepioteuthis; species Sepioteuthis lessoniana. Next base: position 21,200,575 of record OY757947.1, read on the forward strand.
TCCATACCTTATAATGCTGAGTGTTAAGCAAGGAGGCATCAAGTACCATTTTTTGAGTCTTTGGTGAACACAAGCGACTACCTAATGCTTTATAATTCCCAAGCTGATGTGGTTCACTTGTTGACTGAGCGGTATGATATTAAGTCTAACATAAAATTGGGTGGGTTTCAATTCCAGCTTCAAGCATCCTATGTGTCTCGCCACACTGACGAGTTGTGGTACAACAAAACAGTCTACCTGTGGATGACAATATATATATATATATATATATATATATAAGAAGTGTTCATGGTGTAATGGTTACTGTCATAGGAAATGGACATGTCAACACAAATTCAAACCCTGGGTGAAATTGTTTGAGAGGAAGGCCCTGAAATGGTGCACATTCTCTCCTGATGACCCCAAAACAAGCATGGAGTTAAAACTGCTCGGTGGAAATAAGAATGGCTAAAGGAGCATTTTCTATCCGCTCACTTTTTGGTGAGTTTCTGTTACTTGGTAAGTAACTTCCTTTCTGTTTGCATTTCCACATTGCACTAATACTCTCAGGAAAGCTATGATTCCAATCATCCTTCCTCTAGTAATGGGTTAATAGTCGAGCTTCTGAAGAAGCAATGCAAATAGCAAAAGATGGCAATTTGATTTTTCATATTGTCTTCCTTTTCTCATACTATTGGATGTTAATCTTACTCTTCCTAAATGGGGGGTGTCCTCATGGTGTAATGGTGAAAGCGATGGACAGCAGAATCATAGTAAGCGAGTTCGTTCTCCAGTCGCGATATTATGTTCACTTTCAGGCAAATACCCTTGGGAAAGGTATGAACCCCCTTATCCTCCCAGCTATGGGTTAAATAGTACCACTACTGTGTTTCTAGTAGAATGGCTTTGGCATTAAATAACCTACAAAGGTTGATATGCCATTAAACAAAGAAACCAAACCAAACCATCTTCCAAAATGTGGCTATGTCAGTACTACAGTATCAATGCATTATCTGGGCTCTAATAAATTGTATGGAGAAAAAGCAAGATGGAAACTAAACAAGAATGCTATATACTGTTTTGAATCCTAGAAGCAGAACCCTACAAAACAGCAGCTGTATGGCCACTTACTTCCTATCTCACAAACAATCTGAGTAAAATGAACAAGACATGTGGGACACTGCTAGAGAAGTAAGGATGAAGTAAGTGATGTTCTCCCAAGAACTCCTACATTTAGACATACCAGTGTTGGCCAACTAGCAAAACCTTGCATACAATAGCTCAATGCAGTCTAGAGGACCTTCTAGGAGCAATGGACAAAAGGGACAGATTGCGAGAAAGAGTCAGGTGACTCTATGCCATCAGCAAGAATTATTGATGATGATGATGATGCATATATATATATATATACATTAAAGTGTAGACAACATTACATATATTAAATATATTTAAGGCATTTGTGATGTAATGGTTATTATCATAGGAAATGGACATGGCAACCCATTTTCAAATCCTGGACAAGGCTGTTTGCATTTCACATAATGGTAATACATTTGAGAAAGGTATACATCCAACTATCCTTCCTTCCAGCTATGAGTAAATAATTGGGTAGAATGGGCTTTTTAACCTTGGTTTGGCCTAATGAGTAGAGTGTTCACCAGGGACCTGGGAGACCAGGGTTCAATCTAAGGTCAAGTCATACAAAGGAATCAAAAAATGGTACTTGATGCCACTTTGCTTAACACTTAGCATTATAAGGTATGGATCTATCCAGGGAATGGAGTAGGACCCTCCCCTACACCTCGGTGTAGTAGCTATTGAAAAGGGAGCCTTCTGGTCACACTCGACTAAGGTTACCAACTTTACTTTTACTTTTATGGCAACCAATATAGGAAAAGGAAAGCTCTGTTAAACTCTGCTTAAAATTGACCTTGTGTTAATCTTGCTTGTGCAGAGAGGTTGGTAAATAGGTATATTAAATATACTTATATAAATATGTATTCATATAAAAGTCTATATAACAGTGATTATATGCAATATAATATTAGCTTAGTTTAACACAAGGCCAGAAATGTAGAGCATCAGGTAAAACTTGATTTATCAATGGGCAACTAACCTAACTCATTAACCATTACACCATACAAGGTGGCCAGAAGAGTATAATATAGCTAAAGAGTATTGGATAGACTCATCAAATATAGAAATAGAAATTTTACAGAATAGTCCAAATATTAAATTTCTCAGGATAATAATACTGAGCAAACTTATTTCAGTTTTATTATAGATTGACACCCAGTAAAGAGTGCACCTTGCCTTTGATTCTTCTACCCACTGGCAAAAATTATGGAATTAGCACATTTATAGGATGTTCATTTAGGTTTTTTTTATTTAGGTATAAATAAACAAATAACAGATAGGAGGCAAGATATTTTTTAATTTAATAGCTGAACATCCTGGCTTCTTTTTTACCAAGCCATATAGAGGAAAATATAGAATAAGCCAAAGTTAAGGAAAAGAATTTTGGAATAACACAATACTGACAAAAATGTTATGGAATAACCCATTGTTGAGGAAAGGAATTTTGGAATAACCCAATGTTGAGGAAAATATATAATAATCCAATGTTGAGGAAAAGAATTTTGGAATAACACAATATTGAAGAAAATATCATAGAATAATGCTATGTTGAGGAAAATATCATAGTGGGGAAGAGGCTGGTCATCTCTATCCTAACGTTTAATGCTTAGTTGCACCTCCTCAAGCTTTTATGACAGCCTTAATTCTTTCATCCCAAAAAAATGCTAGTTCAATAATTTCTGCTTGAGGTAGTACATTTATGTATTTAACAATTTCCTCCACATGAGCAGAAAATATAACACAAGATCAATCTTTTAAGCAGAGTTTAACACATTGGATTCATAGTTTCTATTCTTCTAGATTAGTTGCCATAGCAAGATTAAAGATCCCAGTCTGCCCCACTATTTACCTACAATTGGAGGGAGAATAGTTAGATTCATTCCTTTCCCAAGAGAATAGATAGATTCATACCTTTCTGAAGCGTATTAGTCTTATATGAAATGCATACAACCTCATCCAGGATTTGAACTTGGATCACCGAGTCCATTTCCAGTGATGGCAACCATTACACAAAGAACACATCCATAGTACTTAGCTCAGGGTAGTCCAAATATATGTGTGTGTGTTTTTATAGATTGACCACCAGTAAAGATGCACCCTGCCTTAGATTCTTCATTATTCCTTTTCTTGGTCATATTGTAATGACTAAATAATCTAGAACAGAATCTTACACCATATCATCTCTTATACCTTTTTTCTGCCAAACCTACAAGCACTTTTAAAAACTTGTTGGTTAGGGTAGGAAGAACTTGGCAGGGTGGGGGGACAAGATTTTCAATAAACAGGTTCCTTAATGAGTTTTGGTTCTTCCATTATTCCCACAAGACATGAGTGGCCTTGTAGTATCTGTTCAACATATATTGGGATGTGATGACCATTAGACAAGTGGCAGCCATTGGAAAGTTTCATATCTTGTAAGTATTCTCAAGGAGACACCCATCAGGCACTGGAAAAACCCATCATGAATTCTTTAAGTAATGCTCATCTACTGTCTGATTATTAGTGCAAAGACTAACCAATGATACAAGATGGATGTTTTCAAGACAAGGTAACCCTTATAGCTCACATGTATTTATATTAATATCTTCATTATTAAACACTAGCAAAAATATGTACTCTCTTGGCACAAGTATTTAAGTTTTAATGGAATAAATTTTCATATTGAATTAGAAAGACTAATAAAAAATTACACTTATTTTAATTTCATTTTAATTAATTGCCATATAAAACTATGTATAGAATTGCTTTTAATGTTTGAGGATAAAACAATAATATTAGAAATCAATAACACCAAGTAATTTATTGTTAAAACCAATATGCAAATTTTCTATACCATATACTATGTAAACCTTTATTAGTGATATTTAACACACATTGCAAGATTTGAAATACATTAATAACTTTGAATGAGGTCTCAGCTAGACTTTAATATTGACATCATTAACAGATAAGATGCTAATTAAAATTAAATAATGATTATTAAATAATTATTCAAAAATTAACATAAATTACTAAGGGAATTGTGACATTAGTTGTGATGTACTTTTGGAAGAAACACATAATCTTCATCATAATAAGATTTTCAATTTTTATTAGTATTTTTTTGTCTTTAATTTTTAGTTATTTTCTAAAGTAATTTACTAAGGTCATCAGATGTCATGTGAGTTGGGCTTAGAATATGCTGCCTGTGTACCATGCAGAGGGGTAAAATTTTGGCTATTTACCTGCACATAAACCTTTATTACAAGCACATATGATCAATCCAAAAATTTCTTAAGAAACCACACAAAAATGTAAATAATAACATATGCAATTCCTTAACTTTTAGGCATAGAATAACCCGAAACAGGTTAACATGCGATAAAAATCTATCAATCAATTGATTAGATCATCAATCTATGTCAGTGTGAAATAGCACAAATTGAAAATAATAAAAGAAGAGCTCTCAGTGAGACTCAAACTCATATTCTCTGGTACATTTGGTCCATTAGAATTTCTAAGACACATACCATATATTTATACTTGTGTATTGTGTGACTTTCTAAGAAATCTTAGCCTAATATTAGGGGGTCATACCATACACAAGAAACACACTTTGTAGAGTGCATAGTTAGCTTAGGCTAGGCCTAGGCCAATTGGTATGTCTACAATTTTCAGTTGCAATTTAGGTTTCAGAAAGTCACAAGTATATACAGTAATTTCTTGTTGTCATAGAATGGATAAAAGTAAGTAAAAATTGTACATCTGAACCTGATGGGTCCCTAAGAAAAACATTTTTTGGAAAACTGATTTTGGTTGCTTTGTGTTCCTCTGTTCAATCATATCTGAAAAACATTGATTTTTTATGGTTTTGGACCTATTTATGAAATAGATACAATGTCAAAAAAATCTCTAATTTTCCACATGCACTTATATAAAATCATTTCACAAAAATATTCCCTTAGAGGAGGAGGAGGAGGAAGAAGAGAAGGAGGAAGTGGAAAATTCCAAATAGAAAGAGTGGGAGAAAGATAATAGGATCCAGGTTTCAATTTATCTTTTGACATTTGAAAAATGAAAACAAAGGGAAAAATAACTGGTATACATGAATGTTAGAAAGTCAAAGATCATTTTCAACATTGTATTTATATTGTAAAAGGTTAGTCTTCAATCTGGAGTCTTAGGTCTTGATACGGTCGGTCATAAAGATAGACCACCAAGCTCCTTAGTGGTGTCTTGCTAAGACACAGAAGAGGCAAAGATGTAAGGCCCTGAAGATAACACAGAGTGGTATGGTCAAAGGAAGAAGTTATGGGTCAATATAGCTGTGTCCAAATCCTTCAAGTCCTTCTCTATCTGTCTTTGTGTGTCTTTGTCTCTCTGTCTCTCTCTCACACTTACAGTCTGTCATACCCTTATGAGAGTAATAAAGAGACATATATCTTTATAAAGAAGTTTCATGTCTATTTCTTCATCTTCATTATGGTTTTATCACTCATCATTTTGCCATACAACATTAGCTTTGGTAAGGCAACCACTTAAGGAGAAGGAAAAAAATTCTGAATTCAAATCTAGGGAGATAGGGTTCTCATTTCCACCCCATAAAAACCTACTTGCTACAAAACAGCAGCACCATTATAGATATAGTGTGGGTATATGCATATGGAAGACTCTTTAATTATACAGAATATAGGGTTGATTTCCTTTTCACAAAATATGCAACAAAGGGGGAAAAATGAGCTTTGCTGTCTTTGAAAGAATTCAAATTTGCAATTGTTTTCCTGAGATTTTGCTGCATTGCAAATAGGTTTGATAATGACTGTATTTACATCAATAGCAATACATTGCTATTGATTTTACTGCAGAAATGCATAGAAAATCAAGAAGAAATATCATTCATATTACTGATTGTATCAATAGCAATACATTGTTATTGATTTTACTATAGAAATGCATAGAAAATCAAGAAGAAATATCATTCATATTACTGATTGTATCAATAGCAATACATTGTTATTGATTTTACTATAGAAATGCATAGAAAATCAAGAAGAAATATCATTCATATTACTGATTGTATCAATAGCAATACATTGTTATTGATTTTACTATAGAAATGCATAGAAAATCAAAAAGAAAGATCATTCATATTACTGATTGTATCAATAGCAATACATTGTTATTGATTTTACTATAGAAATGCATTGGAAATCAAGAAAAAATATTATTCATATTACTGATTGTATCAATAGCAATACATTGTTATTGATTTTACAATAGAAATGCATTGAAAATCAAGAAAAATATCATTCATATCACTGATTGTATAGATAGCATAGATATATTGTTATTAATTTTACTATGGGAAAGCCCAGAAAACCAGGAAATTGTTTTTTATAAGCAACCTACCTAAAGAGGAATAACATAAAGGAAAACAAAAATTTTGTTCCATTTATTTACAACTCAGTTTGATAGTACAATGCTCCTGTTCTTCATTACTTACTCATTCATCTCTCTCTCTCTCTCTCTCTCTCTCACTCTCAATATTTATCTTTTCCATTCCTTTCTCTAAACTCCCTTCCTTTCTTTTTTTTTACTTTCCTTTTCTTTTTATCCTCCTTTAATTCTTCCTTCATTCATTCATTTCAAGCAGATGATAAGCATCTGAAATATAACATCATTTTATCCTTTTCTCATACCTCCTTCTCTCTTTCTCTCTTCCTTCCTCTCTATCTCTCTCTCTCTCCCTCTCTATCTTTCCACTCTTACTTTATCTCTTTTTTTTTTCTCTTTCTTATATATCTGCAATATTTTTCTGACATGTAACATGTTCTTTCTTCTTCTCTTTCATTCCTCACAATCAAAACAGAAGGGTCCATTATTTATCAGAGGTGAAGACAGGATGTAACATTTGAACACATGTGTTTGTATCTTATTCTATTTATATTAATGATGATTATTTTATGAAATTCAGTAGAATAAAATGTTAATGTTCACCTTGAAAAGCTTTCAAACAGACTTATGACTCCAAGCCTGGTAGACTGCCAAGTGAGTTAAACCTTGTTTTGAATAAATACACATGTCTACTGGAAACCCTTACTAATACAAACATGACTGGCACCCATCCAACTCCTCTCCTCACACATAGGGATGATTGCTGTACAAATATTAAGAACCACTCAACCCGATCCTCAAAAGCAAATATGGATCCAGGGCATGAAAATAACTTGAATATTGGACATATCTGTCCGAAATTGACTTACATTCAACATAGTATTATGCCAAAATAATTTGTTTAATATCTGGATGTTGTCCAATCAAATTAAATTTGCCAATTTTAATTCCATGTTTTTCTTATATATATATATAAGTGAATTTCATAAGAAAAAAGAAAAAGGAAATATAAGAGAGAAAAAAGAAAGAAAGATTAGAAGGAACACACTATACATCAGATGCTATCTATATATAAATAAAATTATAATTATGTTTGTGCTAGAGTGAGTATATATATATATATATATAAGAGAATTTTAGTTATATATATATAAATAAAATTCTCTTATATATATATATATATATTTAAGAGAGAATTTTAGTTATATATATATATATATATATATACTGAAAATTCTCTTATATATATATATATATATATAAAAGATATATATAAGAGAATTTTGTTGTATATATATATATATATATATATATATAAAATTCTCTTATACATATATACATGTATATATATAAGAGAATTTTAGTTATATATATTTATATATATATATATATATATATAAGAGAACTTTTAGTTATATATATATATATATATATATATATATATATACATAAGATTGTATATATATATATATATATATATGTGAGAGAATTTTTTTGTCATATATATATATATATATATATAAGAGAATTTTAGTTATATATATATATATATATATACAAGGGAATTTTCATATATATTTATATATTTCGTTGAACATAATAGACATTTTCTGTATACATATTTTCTTCTGGATCCATTCGTATTGCCGTATTGCTTTTGTCATATTCGGCTGGAATTGATTTATGTATTGTCCATAGTTGTATTATCCCTAGTACTTTCTGCCCGACTTTAGGCCATCATCAGGGGAGGATCTATTACAAAAGTAATGTAACTTTTGTTTTTGCATATTACTACTCTGTAAGAGCGTCTTTACTGTTAGAGTGTATAGCGTTTGCTTTTAAATGGGTTTTTATAAGTAGTATCAGTAGCTAAAGACATTTAGGTACATTAGCACTGGTTTGAAAATTTATTCTGTTAAGTGTCGGTTGCATGTTTCTAATATGTAGTGCTTCGAGAATCTGTAGTTTTTGTTTATTATTTTGATGTTCTAATATTGTTGTGTTGTCAATGAGAATTTTTCGTAATTCTGTTGTTGGGCATGAATTTTTTTTAAATGCTGAGCTATTGAAAAAAACATAATGATGGCCAAAACTCAGGCAGATAGTACTAGGGATATATACAACTATGGAAAATACATAAATCAATTCCCGCCAAATACGATAAAACCAATGCGGCAATATGAACGGATACAGAAGAAAATATGTAGACCGAAAATGTCTGTTATGTTCAACGAAATTTGTATTAATGAAGAAATGCTGCCAAAATATACATATTTATAAGATTATATATATATAAGAGAATTTTAGCTGCCTAATGAGTAGAGTGTTCACCAATGGTCCAGGAGACCGGGGTTCAATCCCAGGTCATGTCATACCAAAGGCTTAAAAAATGGTACTTGATGCCTCCTTGCTTAACACAGAATTATAAGGTAAGGATCAAGGGTAAAGTGAAGCAATCCAGGGAAAGGAGTTGCACCCTTCTGTACATCTCGGTGTAGTAGCTATTAAAAAGGAAGCCTTTGGGTCACCCTCGACTATGGTTGCCAACATTACTTTTATATATATATATATAAGAGAATTTTCAGTTATATATATATATATATATATATATATATAAAAGAGAATTTTAGTTATATATATATATATATATATATTATCCTTCTTTTATATAGATTTGTTCTTACATGAAACATTATCAATCATTAATAATTTTGACTTGTATTTACGTTCATGTTTTTAGTATCCATTGCTTTTTATCACAACTCATTTAATCTTGTGACATGTGTAGCATAAGGATTATCATTGAAGAACATGTAATTGGTGATCTACCTTAAAACACTGGAGGGTACTCTTTCTGTTTCATTTAGCCCTAATGCCTTTGGGAAAGGCATGAATCTATTTCTTCTCCCTTTCCATTTATAGATAAAATAGAAGGGTGGGCAGAACTCTATAGCCTTGGTTTGACAACTGTTTTGGGAGAATGAAAATTCAGAGTACAAACCAGTGATATTTTGTATTGCATACTGCCTATGATGGACAGGGTTGAAAAAAATTGATTAAAAATACTAAAAAAGGGTTAGCTCTGGGTAAGGCTTGAACTCAAATTTTCTTTGGCCCCAAAATATCTGGTAACTAATGAAAAAAATAACTGCTAGATTTAAACATTTATAAAAATCAAAATAATTCTAAATAATTAAAATTGTTAATAGCCTGCAAAAATAGATATTTGCTAGATTTAAACATTTATTAAGATAAAAAATATAAAAATTTTATTATGAGCTCAGGTAAAAAATCAAACATAATAGTTGTCATTCATTGTAATATAAGAACATTAAGGAAAAAGAAAAAGAGCTTTGCTGTCTTTGAAAGAATTCAAATTTGCAGTTGTTTTGCTGAGATTTTGCTGCATTGCAAATTAAGTTTATAAGTCAAAAAAATTCACACTGAAATAGCAGGACATATAGCATAATGGTTATCGGAGTTGGTTCCCAAAACTTCTAAGTGACAATCCTCTGGAGGTTGCAGGTTCAATCCTGATTGCAGGCAAGTAACAATACAGGAATACTTAACCCCCAGATTAAATAAAGGAGGTGGTTCGAAGTTCTGTGTAGGCTCCTAAGTTTGACAAGTAACACATGAAGAAAGTCAGAGGATGCATCTGCTGAAACATTGTGTATATAACCATGAAGACAATATCTGAAAACTCAGAATGATAAAAATCATCAAGCTTTGTCTCAGAAATTCAGACAACTAAAATCAAATTCTAAATGATTAAATTTGTTAATATCCCACATAAAAAAAGATTCCCATACATAAAACACAATGTGTATTAATATGAGTGTGTGTGGAAAAGCTCTTGTTCTATTTGATTTATAAAAGTAAATCAATAAAATAGCCATGTATATGAAAAACAATATATATTTGATGGTGTGCTGAAAAGTTTTATCTAACAAATTTACCAATTGATTTTTATGATTTCCTGCCAATGTCAAAAAGTAAAAAAGAAACTTTGGTGAAATTACTTTAAATATTTTTCAATAAAAAGCCCATTGTAAGTTGGCCAACTGTAGTCAAGGGCAACCCAAAGGCTCCCTTTTCTCAAGCTATTACACCAAGGTGTAGGGAAAGGCACCACTCCTTTCCGTAGATTACCTTGGTTCCTATCTTTTACCCTTGAACCATATCTTATAATGCTGAGTGTTAAGCAAAGACGCATCAAGTATCATTTTTTGAGTTTTTGGTATAATTTGAACTGGGATTGAACCCCAGTCTCCTGGACCATTGGTGAACACTCTAACCATTATACCAATTAGCCAATTCAAAAAAACCCATAGAGGCCTCATGACTTCTGTATTCATGTTTTCAGTATTTTCCTAAGGTTTTTATTGAATTTTTTAAGAGAACTTCAGCAATGATACACAAAATATAAATTTCACAGGTACTACAAGTGATAATTATTAAGAGGAGGGTTTAGCAGGCGGAGTCTCCATGTTATAGTGGCTAATGGTGTTGAACTGCAATATCATGGTAAGTGAGTTCAAACTCCAGTCATGCTATTATGTTTACTTTTAGGCTAATACCCTTTTGAAAGGCATGAACACTCTTATCCCCTCCAGCTTTAGGTTGAATAGTTCCCCTACTATTCTTCCACAAGAATGGATTTGGCATTAAATAAGCCACAAAAGTTAATATACCATTAACAAAAGAATCTGAACCAATTTGAAGTTTAAAAGAAATAAGAAATGATCTAAATGAAATTTCAAATACTTTAAAATAAATATTGAATAATTTAATTTAAAAAATTTAGATACTTGTGGGGATTGATCAATTAATAAAGTCTTTAAATTCTTTTTAATTATAAAATAAAACAAATAATGAAATATAAAAATTTAATCAAATAGAATAAAATATAATTCCACTTCTGTCAAAGTTTGATTCTTGGTGTCAAAAAAAGAACTCAATTTCTTTTCAGCACCTGAACAAAACATAGAACAAAAACGTGTTCATTTGCAGACCTCTCAAAATGAGTAGTTGCATGGAATAAATTTTATATCATTTCATTGAATGAATAAAAAAAAATTGAGAGCAACTCATTTACTTTCGATTAAATATTAAATATTTTCATAGAATTTAAATACTTTAAAGTAAATATCAAATGTCAATAGAATTTAAATACTTTAGATTAGATATTAACCACTTTCATCAAACTGAAATACTTTAGATTAAAAAATCAAATACTTAAAATTTATATACTTTTGTTTAATATTAAATACTTGAATAAAAATTGAAATACTTTACATTATGATAACAGTGAGTGTATGCTTGTCCAGTTATGATCAATTAAGAGGTAGTTGATATTTGTTAAACTTGGTTTGGTTTGGCACAAGGTCAGAAGAATAGAGCACTCAGTAAGAATCAAACTTACAAACTATGGTTTGCTGATTTAGTTTGCTAACCATTATGCTCTACGCAAAACACCCATAAATAAAGAAATAGTTGATCAGTGAGTTTTTTTTCTGAAGAAGGAGGTAAATTTAGAGAATGTTTTTTATATATTAAATGTAATAAAGAGTTTAAAACTAAGGATAACAGATGATGAAAAATATGATGAAAAAGAGGGACAATGAGACCAAAACTAATAAAAAGAGTAAAAGATTATAGTTATAGCAAGAGATTAGAGAAATTAGGATTAACTACTTCACTAGAAAGAAGAATGAGAAGTGATCTAGTTCTTTAAAAATAATTAATGGAATTTCTAATTATGATAGATATTTTTTAATATTTCTCCTTAAATTGAAATTTACTGACAAGACAGATTTCACAAACTAAGCCTATTAACCAATGGGATTCTTTTGCTAATAGAGAAATATATTTTTGGAACAAATTGCCTAATCAGTTTTAAAAAATTAATAGCATAAAAAATTTTGAGATTGAAAAAATTGTAAGAAAAAGAAATTAAACTTGCTTACTATGAAGTTGCAATTCAGCTCATTAGCCTTGACACCACGAGGACTGCCTCATCTATACATAGACATAGCATTAATATAGTATATGTTCTGTGTAAAGATTCACTTTTTTTCTTTTTTTCTAAGTTAATGTAAAAAGGAAAGATGCCCAAGGAGACATAAGAAACAAATAATAAATGAAGATATGTCTGTGGGTGCAGAATAGAGGATTATTGAATAGCAACCAAGGCATCAATGGTTTTAAAATGGGAGAGTATTTGCATTAGAATCATTCAAGTATCATGGCCTCCACAATCATTTTTTTCCTGCTAATATTATACCAAGCAACCTTTATGGCTGCAGAAGTTAGTAGAGTTGTTCATCTCTGAAATTGATTATTAACCAAGGTTTGGTTTCTTTGTTTAATGACATATCAACCTTCATGAGTTATTTAATGCCAAAGCCATCCTTGTTGAAGAAGACAAGTGATATTATAAAACTCATAACTAGGGAGATAAGGCGATTCATACTTTCCAAGCGTATTAGTCTGAAAGTGAACATAATGGCGTAACTGGAATTTGAACTTGTTTACAATGATGTCGCAGTTCAGCATATTAGCCACAACACCATGAGGACTCCTCTTTATCAACTAAGTGTAGAGAGCAAAGCTTTTGTATTGCTATGGTTGCCTCTCACCACAAGTGATCCTGGTGCCCAGCAGTGTGACTAACAACAGAAGGTCAATCACTAGAACTCTCACTGTAGGTGCAAGAGGCCGTCAAACATAACTTAAAAAGAGTCAGTCAGCTAGTTACTTGGAGAGTGATGTCACAAGCTAAATTTCAGGGTTAAGTAAAACTGCTACTCCAACTTGATCAATTTGACAAGACTACTTCACATCATTCTGTTTTTGAGACTAGTCCAAAAAGTAGTATAAACTTACCCAACTCCTCAACCATGGGCAAGATGCAACATAAGGTCAGTTTTCAAGTAGAGTACAGCTGGTTTGAATTCAATCTATCCTACTATTGCTAACGCTACTTCCAGAGAAAACAAACAACAGCAATAAAGTGAATGAGATTTATTTCTGTGTCCATGTGTCTGACTTTTCCTTTCCTGATATAAACAATATTATCTCATCTTTGTCTTTTCATCTCAGTGAACTTTCTTTGAAACACCCATAACACAAAATTTTCCCAGTTATTTACGTATAGAAGAAGTGGATTTATATCTTTCTCAAGAGTATGATTATGAAGTGAGCACAGACACTGTTGACTGAAATTCAAACTTAGTTCACTAACTCTAATTTCTATGGTGATAACTGTCTCACTACTCCATATCTGTGATCCTTCCTCAGCTAGGCTACCAATATTCAAGCAACAAATGACACTGTACTACTTTTAGTCTAGGCAAAATTACCATAAGATGCTTGAGATTTCCAGAACACCAAACTAGTTTACAGAAAGCCCACTGATGTTGCTCTTGAAGTGTTAGTAACGGTATCAAGATCTGATTGTAATCTAAGAGAAGATTGGACTGAAATATTTCTGTACACAAAATGTAAGACATTAGTAATACTGGTTGGTCAAAGGATAGCTGAGATTTTATATTGGTTAATCTTGTCCAGTCAGTTGGGGCTATAGAATACACCAACAGCTCCTCTGCAGAGGGGGGGTAAGACCCCCCACACACTCATGATGAGTGTCCTAGATATAAGACTAAACAATCTGATGGTGAGATTCCAGTAATGCTGGAGCTTTGGGGAATGTGGAGTACCAATTCATTGCCATCACTCTCAGGCCCAAAGTGCTAGCACCTGATATGGTCCTATCTATGGGTCCAATAGAACTAAACTGCATACTTATACTAAACTGAACTGCTTGAAATTGAACTGTTTTGACATGTAAACTACATACTTATGCCAAACTAAATTGTTTAAAATAGAACTGTTTTTATATTTAAACTGTGTACTTATGTTCAACTGAATTGTTCAAAATGGAACTGTTTTTGTATGCTTAATTGAATTATTTAATATAGAACTGTTTATATGTATAAAAATGGATTTGGTATTAAATAACCTACAATGGTTGATATGCTATAAAACCAAACTGAATCGGAGTGTCCTCATAGTGTAATGGTTAAAGCGATGGACTGCGGAATCATAGTAAGCAAGTTCGTACTCCAGTCGCGCTATTACATTCACTTTCAGGCAAATAACCTTGGGAAAGGTATGAACCCCCTAATCCTCCCAGCTATGGGTTAAATAGTACCACTACTATTCTTCTATGAGAATGGCTTTGGCATTAGATAACCTACAAAAGTTGATATGCCATTAAACAAAGAAATCAAACCAAACCAGACCAAACTGAACCAAACCAATATTGGTTAATCTTAAAAGCTACAGACAGTGAGATCAAACACTAAAAAAATGTGTTATACAAAAATCATTTTAAATTTGGAAATGAATAACTGTATATGATAAGTTCCCAATACAGCATTAAACAAAGAAACCAAAAGCAAAATAAAAAAGGGAAAAAAATAAAAACAATTTGAATAAAAGAAGGTAAGAGTTTAAACAAAAGAAAGAAAATAGAATTATAAAAAGAGTTAAAATAAAGAAAGAAAATATAATGATGAATAAATCATATCTTCCAAATTTAACTATTAATTTTTGGGATTGAAATAATTTTGAACTGAATAATGTTATTTCCATAAAATTAAATTTTCTTTCAAATAAAAATTTTTAAAAAATAACTTTTATGGTATTGCTTTAAATTTTGTCAATAAAAAGCCCATGGAGACCTCATAATTTCTATATATTTGAGCTTTAATTTTATATCATTCACAAAACTTGAAACCCTATGTTCTAAAAGTTTCAAAATATATATGTATGCATGCATGTGTGTGTGTGTATGTGTGTGTACATATGTGTGCATGTTCAAGTCATTTGTAATTTACTGTGTGTTGGTGTGCTTAATCAAAATACAAATTATTTGCACAGTTTGATGGTATTAAGAATTCCTGTCTTTTGAGAGCTTAGGCTTGTAGCCACACTACATTTGCAAAAGTGCTGCTAATTCATAGCAGGTAGGTTTTTATGGTTAGTCACCCTCAGACTTCTTCCTTCTCTTAAACAAGTTGCCTCAACCAAGCTAAAGAGCCCATTTTGTTTTATTTTATTTACCCATACAGAGAGGGAGAAAGAGAGTCATGCCTTTCTCAAAAGCATGTCAACATCATCATCATGTTGAGCTGCCAACACGGATCTCCCTGACCCTCTCTCGCCACCCGTCTCTATTGTCTATTGCTCACAGCTATCTGTATCAATACAGAGCAGTTGTATATAGGTTCTAGTGGGTTGTCTTGCCGTTGCTCGTCCATGTGAAGGGGTCCATAGGAGTATGTAGCTTATGAGCTCATCTTTACTTCTCCAGCAGTATCCCGCATGTCTGGTTCGTCTAACTTGGATAGTTTTCATGATGGGAGGTAGGCGGCTGTATAGCAGCTGTTTTGTGAGGTTTTGCCTCCAGGACTTGTTCAGTATTGCTCACAGCATTCTTGTGTAATTGCTGTCAAGCTTTTTCTTCATACGTTTAGTTAGCATCCATGTAGTGCATCCATATAGCAGCATCGACACGACTGCTGCTTGGAAAAAATTGCGTTTTATTTTATCGGTCAGGTCTGACTTCCATATGACTGATAGCCTATCAATAGCTGTCCATGCCTTTGCTAGTCACATGTTCATGTTTTTCTTGGTTGATGAGACACTGCTTCCAAGGTAGGCAAATTTTTTTACTAGTTTCAGAGAACTACCATTAATGTGGAGATGTCACCTCTTTGATTAAAGCATTTGTATTCCATCTTGTCTGCATTGACATTCTTTCAGTTTTATTCTGTGTTAGCCAGGTCAGCAAAGTCAACAATTTTGCAAGTTCTTTTTTTTGTTGATTATTATAAGGTCTGGTCTTCTGACCAAGATTAAATGATCTGTGTGTATGTCATAGTCCCATAGGAGTTTATGTGTTGTTGTTGTAGTAGTAGTAGTAGTAGTAGTAGTAGTAGTAGTAGTAGTAGTAATAGTAGTATCATTATCATCATCAGTAGTAGTAGTAGTAGTAGTAGTAGTTTTTAAAAAAATAATAATAATTCTTGTATAATGTTCCTGTTTTTAATTCAGAAAACTAAGTGATTAAAAACAAATTGTCTGAGGAGTTGGTATCATGTTAAACAAATAAACCTAATAAATTAAGAGTATATACATGTTGAATTAAGAAAAGGTTACTGGTTCAATCCTGACTACCACTAAATAAAAAGGAGTACCTACAATAATTTAACATTTGTACCTGGACATGGTTAATAAAATTAGAACTATCGACTCCTGTGGATAAAATAAAGGGTTCGGTTAGAAGTTCTATGTAAACTTCCAAATTTGACATGAAACACCTGAAGAAGTTTGAAGGATGTCTCAAGAAAAACATATATATATATATATATATATATATATATATATATATAATATAAAGATGAAGAAAATTGTCCAAATACTCTAAAATATAAAATTTATCAAGCTCCATCTCAGAAATTTAGATAAATACAGAAAGATACATTGAATAAATATTTGTAATAGGAACATACAGGAAACCACAGATTAATTTTTCAGTTAGTCAATCTTCTTTTGGATTAGCATTGTATTCATTCCCTTCCTGTATCTCAACTAAAAGCCACTTACAGGGTTGTGTCTACATTAAAAGATTAACATACAATACAATTCATAATTATGACATGATAAAATAATCACACTCCCATCCCACAGCTTGACTACACAACTGGTAATTAACTCTCATTTAAAAGCTATTTGTAGAACAAGCAAAGAAAATAAGCTAAAGATATTGAAAAGTTAAAAGCAATCTCCAAAGCCTCGAGAGAAAACTAATTTGGTGTTTGCAGACAACAATAACAAGACTATAAAGATTAACACTTATGACAATTTATAAATGTGCTACAAGAAACCAATCACATTTGTGCGCAGAGATGTCCAAGACTGACCATCACTAGGATTGGTAAAAATTGATTTTTATACAATTTACAATACTACAGACACTTTATGGCATATCAACTATTGTAGGTTATTTAATTTCAAATCCTCTTTATATATATATATATATTGAATACATAGGATTTGGTTGGGTTTTATGGCATATGAACTATTGTAGGTTATTTAATTTCAAATCCTCTTTATACATATATATCAAATATATGATTTGGTTTGGTTGGGTTTTATGGTATGACAACCATTGTAGATTATTTAATGCTAAATCCTCTTTAAACATATATATTAAATATATGTATTTGTAAACACATTTTGTAGATCTCCTAAGTCTCTTTTCCAAGCCCTTTGGGACTGTTCCTAAGATAATAACTACAACTGATATCATTGTCACCCACATGTTCCACAACTTTTTCAGCTCTCACACAAGATAATAATATGTGATTGAAAATTATCACTGAGAGGATGGGTAAATACTTGGGTGAGTCAAAAGTTTTGTAATATTTTGGTATATATATATATATATATATATATATATATATATATATATACACATGTGAAAATGAATAATGGAATGTAATCTGACAATATATAAAGAAAAATTGATAACAGGGTAATCCAAGTAGAAGGAGAGATTTATTGAGAAGAAAAGTCGACGCTATAGCATTTCGGTTCTAATGAACCAACCTCACGACTTTGAGGGAAGATATTAGTGATGTTAAATCAACAATGGATGTTTGAAAGTGCAAATTACAAAAACCTAGGGAAAATTTGTTCAACAAGAAAAAATTAGCTGTTCAATTTGTGAAAAGATAAAACAAACGCTGATTCACTAATTAAACACTGATTCACAAATTATTGCTTCTCAATAAATCTCTCCTTCTATTTGGATTACCTTGTCATCAATTTTTATTTATATATATATATATATATATATATATATATATTTATTTATTTTTATGATATCAACATGTGACTAGCATAGGCTTGGACAGCTATCAATAGATATGGAAGTTAGACCTATCGCATAAAATAAAGCGCAGTTTTTTCCAAGCAGCAATCATGTCAATACTGTTGTATGGATGCTGACAAAACGTATAGAGAAAAAGCTTGATGGCAATTGCACAAGAATGTTGCCAGCTGTATTGAACAAGTCCTGGAGGCAGCATCCCACAAAGCAGCAGCTGTATGGACTCCTACCACCCATCTGGAAAACCATCCAAATTAGACAAGCAAAACATGAAGGGCACTTTTGGAAAAATATGGTAGAGCACGTAAGCAATGTACTTCTTTGGACCCCCCCACATGGATGATCAAGAGTAAAGTGACCAGCAAGAACCTATCTCCAATAGCTGTCCAAGCCATAGTGGTAAGATTGAGTGTGGGTTTTTTTTTTTTAACAGCATACCAATGCCAAAGCCACCCTTGTAGAATTGTAGTGGTACTATTTAACACATAGCTGGTTAGGATGAATGGTATTCATGCCTTTCCCAAGGGTATTAATCCAAAAATGAATGCAATAGTGTGACTGGAGTTTAAACTCACTGACTGTGATATCACAGTCCAGCATATTAGCCATTGCACCCTAGGAACCCCCCATCCATAGGCAAATCCAGCAAGTATCAGGTGAGCTTTGCATCTCATAGCCCAACCACTTTACAACTTCAGAAAAAGCATCTAGAGTTTCCAAATCGTGCATTACATTACCAAAATATTGCAAAACTTTGGACTCACTCTTGTACTAATTCTGAAAAGGTCTATTTTTGAGGTTCCTTGGTAATGTGCCCATATACTGCGTATTTCCAATGCAGATTCCCAGGGATGAGTTTTATTTCAGAATCAACTTTTAAGCAAGTAAAGTATTTCTCATACATTGCTTCACAGTGTTGGCTCTGATTCAAGAACTTGAATCAGATAAATACAAAAAACATTGAGTTAAAGTGAGTTGTATAATAATCTCCAGCTGTAGCAGTTAATAGTTCTTCAATGTATATGTGCATATATATATATATATTTATATAATGCTTAGTGTAAGGATTATCTTCTTAGGAAATGGAATCAGTGACCCAAGTTCAAATCCTAGACGAGGTCGTTTGCATTTCACTTCACACTGACGCTATTGGAATAGGCATGAATCCATCTATTCTCCCAAAAGCTGTGGGTAAATAGAATAGACTGAACCATGGTAAGACAACTGAGAAGAAAAACTCTGAATTCAAACCAGCTTTACTCTAATTAAAACTTCACCTGTGGCAGAGGGGTTGGGTAAATATGTACTTAGAAAAATAGATATTTCTAACTCAGAATAATATATATATATTGATATAGATATAACAACATTTCCAGGGCAGATTGGGTTCTGTAACCTTGGTATGGCAACTAGTCAAGGAAAAAAAATTCTAAATTCAAACCAGTTCAACTCTGCTTAAAAAATTGACCTTGAATTGCATCCTGCTTATTGTGGAGAGGTTGGGTTAACACACACACACACACACACACACACATATATATATATATATATATATATATATATATATATATATATAGCACAGTTTATAAGTATTTGAACAAAAAGAAATGTTAATTCTAATTGCTTTGTTGTAAAAGTTAAAAACAGGAACATTATACAAGAACAAAATTTTTATTACAATCAACAATCAAATATACTTGTATCCAGTTTTACTTTGTAGTTTTGAATGCTAAATAATTGGAATTTTTAAGGAGTGTAAAATGAAAAAATCCTAGTAAAATCTTGTTCAGAAATGATCAAGGAGATTAAAAAGGCCCTGATAAGTCTTACCCAATAGAAAGCAATGTTCATCAGTATTTGAACAACCATAAAATCTTTTTTTGTTGCCTAAAATTGAAGGGGACATTAAAGATTTTGAGCAGAGTAAAGAATGTTTTAAAAATACAAGTTTTAATGAGACGTTAGAAGAATTTTTTTTTATTTTATCTCATTTTATTTCTTAACAATTCTATAAAAAAGAGCATTTTCCAGATATTCAACATAAAATAGAACACCTTGAACAACAAAATCAATTTTGATCCCAGTCCATTATGTGCATGGGACCTAAGTACTGTTAATACTCCCATCATTTTTTTAATATGAGCTCCTACTAAATTGATGAATCTCCAGACAGTTAATTTTGAAAGAGAAAAACAATTTAGAGTGTTTATATACAGGGTGTTTCAGAAAAATTGTACATCTCAAATAATATTAAATGTTTTAAAACATCCTGTGTGTATATATATATATATATATATATATATATATATATATAATGTATGTATATATGCATGTATATATATATACTCACAGAGAGAGAGGGTGTTTCAAAAAAATTGAAACCCTATACATCTCAAATGATATCAAATGTATTAAAACATCCAGTATATATATATATATATATAAATGTATGTATCAATACATTTAAATATATATATATATATATATATATATATATATATATATATAGATGTATGTATCAGTACATACATACATACATACATACATACATACATATATATAGATGTATGTATCAGTACATACATACATATATATATATATATATATATATATATATAGATGTATGTATCAGTACATACATACATACATACATACATATATATATATATATATATATATATATAAATGTATGTATCAATACATACATATATATATATATATATATATATATATATATATATATACATATAGGGCTTTTCAGAAAAATTGTAATTGAATAACTTGACTTATTCTCATTAAACCTCAAATTTTTATAACAATTGTAGAAACATCTCCAAATTATAGATTTAATGTTTTAAGTTTTTTCTTTTCAGGTGTTTAAACATAGTGTTAGAGTTTGAGATTATTTGAACAAGATTTAGTCAAGTTATTAGATTAAGAAATTATGTCAATTTTTCTAAAATACCCTGTACATCTCAGATGATATAATTTTTTTAAAAACACTCTGTATTTATCAAATTTCACCCTGTATGATTATCTCATGAAGTTTGTACAGAGTAAAAGGTCATAATGAATATATAAACACTTCAACAATTTTCTCTTTTAGCCTGTTTGATATCTCATCTATATTTCAATTCTCAGTTAACTTTAAAATTCTTTGCCTTAACTGTAGATATTAGGAGATATCCTCACTCTTTCCTTTCAAACAAAATGGGGAGGAACTGTCTGGATGGAAATCTCCAGTAATTAACTTTAAAATAATCATCCCAAAATGAAAAAAATCTCTGAAGATTAGTGCCCACCTGAAAGGTACTAGAATTTTTTTTTGTCAAGAATTAGGGATAAAGTCAAAGAATATGGGTCAACGGCATAAGATTCTAGGGGACTGTCTGGTTAAGGTGGGAAGAGAGGTCGATTTACTTGAAATTTTAAACAGATAAAAATTCAAGCACAAAAACAAGCAAAAATACTAAAGATAGTTTAGATCACACCAGATTCATGGTTGGTTGGTTGGTTGGTTGGTTGGTTTGTTTGTTTTACAGCATATCAACCCTTTTCAGTTCATTTAACACCGAATTAAGTCTTTTTGATTAGAGTTTCAAACAATTCAGTTTATTAGAAATATAGTTTTTGTTTGCACACAGTTAAATATCAAAACAGTTCTATTTCAAACAATTCAGTTTTGCATAAGTACACTTTTTTTTTGTTTACACGCAGTTAAATGGAAAAACAGTTAATTTCAATCAATTCAGTTTAGTGTAATTACAGTTTAGTTCTCTTGGACTTATAGATAGAACCCTATCATATGCTACCACTCCATATCAGAGTGGACCTAAGAGCAATAACAATAAAGGCATACTCCACATCCCCCAAAGCTCTAGCATTACTGAAGCATCAACATCAGATTATTTAGTGTCATATTCAGAACACTCATTGAGGCTGTTATAAGCCTCTGCAAAGATGCAGTCGGTGTATTCTACAGCACCAGCTAACTGGGCAAACCAGATTCATCCACTTTGAAATGGTAAATGGTTTTGTTGGATCTTGCCCATGGTAGGTGGTATGAGTAATACACAGCAAAAATACCTCCTACATTTTAAACAGTCACCTGTGTAATACAGGTGAACTTAAGCAAGTGATAATGGTAGTTTCATCTAGCTAATGTCTTTCTATCTTTTTATTCATGGTTTGGACTGGTGCACACCATAAATTTGCAGTTGAAACATTTCTTAAGACTGGTGAATCTGTAATTGCTACACAGAGAGCTTTTTATGCTTATTTCATGGTATGTTGGAATGATGCTGTTCCAGATAGAAAATTGATACTGCTATGAGTTGGAAAAGAATAAAAGAAAATTCCCATATGAACTGCAAAAAGAGAATTCCCATCATGCCACATTTCCTTATCTACAAGTGAAATGGCTCAAATAACATTCAAGTAATAATTGTTTTATAGAGATAACATGGATGCTATGCTGTCTATCATAAAAGATTACTTTCTTTTAAACTATTACACATAATGCTAAAAAATAAATACGATTGTAGAATTACTGTGACATTTACTGGCCTAGGGGTCCCAACTAGCATTCAGTTGGCAGACAATAATCAGACTGTGACCTAATACAGATCCCATGCTATAATCAAGGAAGTGGAGCTGGATATTTATATACCAATATATCCTCTCAGAGACTAGCAACCAATCAGAACCCAGAGAATCAGATTGCGCATGTATGCCCAATGGAACATTACAATCTGCTATAAAACATCTTTCTTCCTTCTGGAACTTTATTTTTTATCTCGCTCTACTGGTCAGATAGCTGAGCATTGACTTTACTAATTTGCCAAACTTCACAAAGATGAAGATAAAGTTTTAAATAATAGATTTTTCAACATTTTAATATTTTATATATATAAGTTAGCAACCATAATTGAGGGCAACCCAAAGGCTCCCTTTTCATTAGCTAATACACGAAGATGTAGGGATGGATACTTTCCTTAGATTGCTTCATTTTACCCTTGATCCATATGTTACTATACTGAGTGTTAAGCAAGGAGACATCAAGTACCATTTTTTGAATCTTTGGTATGACTTGATCTGGGATTGAACCTTGGGCTCCCTGGGCCACTGGTCTGATTTTAGTATAAATTTAAAAAATTGTTCCACCATTATTTTGATAGTTGTATAAAAAATTTATATTCCTAATTATTAGTGTCCTCTTTGTTAATTTTTTATCCCTTCAATCAGAATTTAATTTTGAAGGTTTTATGCCCCTAATCATGAACATGGAAAAAGAAGTGATGTGTTCTCTTTTTTGCATGACTTCGAACTTCGTCATAATTTTGTTTCCTGACATAACTCGGCCACATGTTACCAGGATGATACTGCTGAAGATCAAGGACTTAGGATATGAGACTTTGTCAAATCCACTATATTCTCCTGATCCACCAACAATTATTTTTTCTTGCATCAGGACACTTTTTTACACCCCAAAACATCGTGCAGTAGTAACTGTATTTAAAGATTTCTTGGCATCAAAACCTTAATTATCTTTATTGTAGAGGCATAAATAACCTTGTTAATTGATGGCAGAAATGCATTTTGTCTTATCAGGACAATTTCAATTCATTAATTCAGGAATAAAAGTTTATTTTAAGATCAAACTTTATTTTCTGAACAACCTAATATATATATAAAAATTCTAACCTCAATAAAATTAATATCCAATTCAGTACTAATGTACTCAAAAATCATTACCTCAATAAAATTAATATCCAATTCAGTACTAATGTACTCAAAAAACCTTACCTCAATAAAATTAATATCCAATTCAGTACTAATGTACTGAAATGCTATCTATAGAAATAATTTTTTAAAAACAAATGCCACAACATGACAACTGTATAAACGATAAATGCTTTATTCTCATAAAGTTGTAATATATTTGCAAAGCTTGTAACACTTTTGCAATATACACACCCACTGATAATAGCCCAAGAAGGGTCCAAAAGTACTCAGGAACTAATAAATTGTGGAACGTTTATTTACCAATTCCTGCTGGAAATAACATCAATAAGACAAATTGAAAGGATTGATACAAAAACAAGTAGACAAAAACGTCTATATTGTCGAATCAAAAAAAAAAAAAAAAAAATATATATATATATATATACTGAAAGAAAAGAAAATAGTTACATCTAGATGAATATTGTTATTTTTGTCCTGGGTACAAGACATACAGGGGATCTTAGTACAACTGTTGTTACACCTCTTATTTTGGAAATGAAATCAGCAATACCAGTTCAGATCCATCTCTTCTCTCCCCCACCAGGTATGGGTAAATAGTAAAGCAGACCGGATTCTTTAGCTTTAGTTAGGCAACCAGTCTATAAGAAGGAAAATTCTGATTTAGAGATTCATTTATATCTCAAAGTCTCAGAGAATTTTATGTATTTCATTGTCTAGGATAGATTTTGTTTATGCTTATAACATTTGTTTGCTAGGCTAAATTTTTAATGTTGTTATTATAATTATGATAGATAGATAGATAGATAGATAGATAGATAGATAGATAGATATTGCATTTTATATAAGTGGTATATGTAGGGACTTTAAAATAACTGACACATTTGAATTTACTTTTCTATCTGTTTATCTAAGTATCTGCCCTTTAGCTTTCTGAAAGAAAATCCATTTTGGGCAATAAGTAAGAGGTCAGGGCAGGGGTTATACTTTGCTGCAGGTACCATGTAACCTAGTGCAACTGGCTGCATGTGTCCTGGAGAAGAGATTGTTTTAAGAGATGCTATGGAGAGAAATTATTCTGTGTTGCACGCCAACACAGTAATAGGTTACAAGAGGTATCCCTCCATCCATTGAGATATCGACAGACAGGAGAGATTAACAAGGACAGATATTCCACACACTTAGTGCAAATAATTTCCATACCAGAGAGGCATGTAAAAGGTTGCTTGGAGATAATGGAAAGTTCATAGCTGCGAAAACAATATTCAAATAAAGAGAAATGATAAATGAGACAGCTAAGTGATAAGAAAGAAAAAATGTTTTAGGTTTGATATTAGTTTATTTGTTTAACAGCATATCAACTCCTTATGGGTTATTTAATGCCAAAGTTTTATTCATTTCTAAATGTTTGAATATAATAGAAAATAAGAGAGAGGAGGAATAGAGGAGAAGAAGAGAGGAAAATAGAAGAAAAGAAGAGAGAGAGAAAGAAGAGGGGAGAGAGATTTGGTATCATTTGGTTTCTCTATTTAATGGCATATCAACTTTTGCAAGTTATTTAATGCCAAAGACATCCTTGTAAAAGAACAGTAGTGTTACCATTTAATTCATATCTGGGAGAATAAAGGGTATGTAGCTTTTACAAAGATATCTAGGACAATTCTTTTAAGTGAGAGGGAGTGGGGTTTACCCTTCGGAAGAGGTTGCAGTTGACATATTCTAAACCCTACCAATGAAGCTAAAAAGATTGTTCATGCATATATATATATATATATATATATGGAAAGAGAGAGAGAGAAAGAGAGAATTAAAAAAAAACTTGTCATTTTTTCCCATTTGACCACCTCTGTTGCACCTTCAACTTTATTGATGAAAAGGTGTTTGCAAGATACAAATATATATAGACAGTGAATTCAACTTTTGAAAAGAATCAAATTACATGTCTGATGATTAAAAATATCTCATCAAACTGACAGTAATAATGCAAAGAAAATGTTTTTGCCTAAAATCCTTTTCATATCAATAGTTTAATCAATGGTTTTATATATATATATATATATATATATAATTTAATCAATGGTTATATATATATATATATATATATATATATATATATATATATATCATTAATATCAAGTAAAACTCAAGAGATGTAATCCATTATAAATTTATTTCAACAATCTGCTTAGCAGATTGTATCCTCAGATGGTGAGCAAAAGAATGTTCTTTGCCATAATGGTGACTTCCAACTGATATAAAGATTTATCTGTTATGATTATTTTATTTTTCACACTTAAAATAATTTTGATAAAATATTTTTGTATTCAAAATTTTAATGTCAAAACACATTGGCATAAAAATAAACCAAACAAACAAACAATAAATAAATTATCAAACTACACCAATATATATCTTTTGTTTTTTTCTTTTTTCTTCATATATTCTGTCTGATCTACTTCATCCTTCTCACACACACAGACACACACAGACACACACGTATATATATATATATATATATATATAAATATATATCAATGATTTTATACCAATGGTTTTAATGGAGTTTTCAGATTTTAATCAACATGTATTCTTTTCTAGTTCCCATTTGGTTTTTTCTATGAGATTTGTTAGAGTCCATGCAGGAGAACAAAGTGACATTGTCATATGGACTCCTACATATGAATGTAACAATTTTGGTTGACCATCAAGCACTTACATCAGAATGCAACCTAGAAGAGTTGCCTAGAGGGATGGTTGATAGGAATGGATCGCAAGAGAGAGTCAGGCAATTCCGTGCTCTCAGCATGACTTGATGATGATGATGATGATGATGATGATGATGTGTGTGTGTTTGACAGGTTCTTGATCATATGGAAATCCCATTTTACTTTATTACATATAAAATAAAATGGGATTTCTTCTAAGCTGTAGCTGTGATCATACTATTATATGGATGTACAACATGGACACTAACAAAATGCTTAGAGAATAAGCTAGTTGGGATCTATGTAAGAATGCTGCATACTGTCTTGAACAAATTCTGGAAGCAATACATCATAAAGCAGCAGCTCTACAACCATCTGCTTCCTATTTCATAAACCATCCAAATAAGATGAACAAGATATGCAGGGCACTGCTGGAGAAGCAAGGACAAACTCATATGTGCATTCTCTTATTGACTCCTACACATGAATGTACCAATTTTGGTCGACCACCAAGGACTTAGTTATATCAGCTTTGTGCAGACACAGGATGCAGCCTAGAAGACTTACCAAGAGTGATGGATAATAGGGATGGATGGTGAGAGAGAGAGTCAAGGAACCCTGTGCAAGTGCATGGCTTGATAATGATGATGATGAACAAACTTACATACACATGCACACATACATATATATACAGATACCCAAATATATATATATATATATATATATATATATATAACATCAAACTTCAGCTGACTTGTAGGTATCCTTTGATGGTAAAAGTCTCAGAGGAGGTACTCAAAAATAAACCCTGCAGTCTCATGGTCATCTTGCTATCCTTATCATTGGTCTGTAGATATGTAAACCCAGAGAGTAACATAAGTGTCATACAAGCATATGTCACTACAATCCAACAGAGATGTCTTACTACCTTAACATATGCATTTTATATATTTTTTATAAGTTCAATTGGTTGTTAATCACGATATTTGAGTTGTAATTTAGGCAGTAAAAATGGCCATCATCTTTCAAAATGTGGCATATATATATATATATATATATATATATATATATCTTAACTTGCTAAATTTATATATACATATATATAGATTTAGCAAGTTAAGTTGGCTGACTGTAGTTGAGGGTGACCAAAATGCTCCCTTTTCAATAGCTACTACACCAAAGTGTAGGGGAGGGCACTACTCCTTTCCCTAGTTTACTCCACTTATCATTGATCCATACTAAATAATGCTGAGCGTTAAGCAAGGAGGAATTCAAGTACCATTTTCTGAGTTTTAGTATGACTCAAACTGGGATTGAACCCCAGTCTCCTGGACTATTGGCAAACACTTTAACCATTTTACCCATGGGCTGAGATAGATAGATAGATAGATAGATAGATAGATAGATAGATTAGTATATCTGTAGAATAATGATAAAATTAAACATTTATTTCATACAAAAAAATTAAATTTTTAAAGTAATCTCTTAACTTGTCAATATACTTAATTTATTGGTGAATATTTATAACACAGACTGTGTGTGTGTGTGTGTGTGTGTGTGTGTGTGTGTGTGTGTGTGTGTGTGTGTGTGTGTGTGTGTGTGTGTAGAAGCTGTTTAAAAACAAAGTTATGTATCTGTTAGTGTTATCTTAATTAACCTGTAATTCAAATCCTGAACGTAAGAAAAAAAGCAAAATGTACAAAGGAAGAAGAGCACCAACCAAAAAAAAATAACAACAAACTATTCATAGCAAAATGTACTAAAAAGTCTATTTGTAAACTTCCATAGTAAATGACCTCATGGCATAACGAGTTTTAGAGATAAAGAAAAGCATTTGCATTGCGAGAATCCTAAGATGCATCAGAACATTCAAGGCAAAGGAGTTGGGACATTTGATATGGAGCGATTAGAAATGTTTCATTCCAAAGATATGGGAGAATAAAGTAGTATGGTGGCAGGATGTGTGGCTGATGCATACTAGAAAAACACATCTGTTTGTTGATGGACAGAGAGCATTAGAATTTATGTGAAGGGGAGTAAATCTGTAACAAGTCCAATGTAGAAAATGTTTTGTTGCTTTTACATTGCACTAAATAATACACATCTCATATATTTACAAATACACACATATATATATATATATATATATATATATATATATATATATATATATATATATATATATGTACAAACCAATGAGTTTAGTTTATGTATAAACATAATACGTCTAACACAAACTATATGTAGACACACACACATACACACACATACACACACATATATATATATATATATATATATATATATATATATATATATATATACTGGCAGATGAACCCAGCTTTACATGGATAAAAGTATACAACATTTTACTTAGTAAAGTTTATTCAATTTGCTTTCTCCATAAATGAGTTGTGTCTTTGGCAACCATAGTCAAGGGCGACCCGAAGGCTTTCTTTTCAATAGCTTCTACACCGAGGTGTAGTGGAAGGTGCTACTCCATTCCCTGGATTGCTCCACTTTACCCTTGATCCATACCTTATGCGAAGTGTTAAGTAAGGTGGCATCAAATATCATTTTTCAAGTCTTTGGTATGACTTAACCAGGGATTGAACCCTGGTCTCTTGGACCATTGGTGAACGCTCTAGCCATTAAGCTATATATATATATATATATATATATATATATATATATATATATATATATAATTTTATTGGGTATACACATTAATAAATGTTTATGTGGATTGTTTAGTAAGGTGGCATCAAGTACCATTTTTTGAGTCTTTGGTATGACTCAACCAGGGATTGAACCCTGGTCCTCCAGACCATTGGCAAACACTTTACCCATTAGGCCAATGGCCTGGTTCTTTTGGAGTTAATTTTTCCAAGAAGAATTACCTTCATCACAGCTTTGTCATTAGATTGGAGCGCCTTCTACTCTGCTATAATTTAAATCTATTTGATATAAAATCTGACAAAATGGTAAAAAATAGGACTTAAACAGTTGGTATCAAAATTGTTATAGTCAAAGTGGTGAGGGGAGAGATAGATTCATACCTTTCCCAGGGGCATGAGTGTAAAATGAATGCAAACAATCTCAGCTAGAATTTGAAATTCGTCTGTCAATTCCATTTTCTGTAACAGTAACCATTTACAATCGCAACCATAATTTCTCACAGACTTTGTAGGATATAAGACCAGTTTTGAAAGTCATTATTTGTAGATTGAATTCTAAAGAGTGAAACATCAACAAAAATTTTATTGGAATCAAGAAGCCTATTGTGGATTTTAGATTGATTGGGAATATTTATCAAATGAATTATTCCTGCAGCAATTAGTTTTCTTCAAAAGAAAATTTATTCACTGTTCTACATATGAGATGCAGTTTGCATTAATTTTGGTTTATTCATATATTTTCAACTGGAAAATATTTTGGTTATGTAAGCTTGATCTAATATTGTTTAAATAATTCATTGATTCTGATAACATTGACCTATTTATAGTGGGAATTATCCCTCTTGTTTTCTATAAATATGCTAATAAGGCTCTAAGGGTAAAACAATAAAATAAGAGACTTCATAATAACTCAAATATTTTTAAAATTCACTTTAAGAAATTTCATTTTTTTAAAAATCTCTTAAAGTTTCAACATATCCACAAAACATCATGATACATTCATCAATGATAAACAAAACAACAGTATCTTTTTTCATCAAGATAAATGGTTGATAACTT
The DNA here is from genome assembly GCA_963585895.1 of Sepioteuthis lessoniana. Taxonomy (NCBI): domain Eukaryota; kingdom Metazoa; phylum Mollusca; class Cephalopoda; order Myopsida; family Loliginidae; genus Sepioteuthis; species Sepioteuthis lessoniana. The sequence continues at coordinate 21,231,210 of OY757947.1, forward strand.
GGGACTATAATGGAGGTACCTAGGATTATTATCATATAGAAACTGGATATGGCAATACAAATTCAAATACTGGATGTGGCTGATTGCATTTCACATAGCACTAATACCCTTGAAAAAGGTAAAAATCCTATTATTCTCCCTCTAACTGTGGGTAAATAATAGGGCAGACTGGGTTCTTTAGCTTTAGTTAAGTAATCAGTCAAGGAGAAGGAAAACTCTGACTTCAAACCAGCTTTATTTGACAAAAAAATTTAGGCCAAAATTTGACTGTGAAGGAGAGTTTGTGTAAATATATACACATACCCAGAAAGGAGATGCTCTTGGTGCAATGGTTATTGTTGTAAGAAATGAACATGATGACACAAGTTCAAATAATGGATGAGGCTGATTGCATTTTACTTAGCACTAACACTCTTAGGAAAGGGATGAATCCAATTAAGGGTAAATAGTCGGGCAGAATAGGTTCTTTAACCTTGATTAGAAAACAAGGCTAGGGAAAAGGAAAACTCTGATTTCAAACCTGTTAAACTCCACATAAAAAATTGGCCTTGTGTCACATCCTACCTGTGCAGAGGGGTTGGTAATTATATATATTGGGACTATAATGACAATCATTGGAAGATATCAGTGAATAAAACTTTTTTTGTTATATGTTAATATCATGTTTGGTTTTGTTTGGTTTTGTTTGGTTTTGTTTTATGGCATAGTAACCCTTGAGGGATATTCAATTCCCAATCCTGCTTAAGCATATAAATACATACATATACAAACATGATTTGTCAGAGAATAGTTTATCTGTAACATTTTTAACCAAGTCAAAGTTCATTTTTTTGCACACAGTTTAATGCTTTTAAGTATTGCTATGTAATAATTCAATTTAACATCAGTCATTAGTTTGCACAGAATCAAAGGATTTTAAGTATAGAAAATTATTAGATATTTCTATTTGACCCATAAATGGCACCATAACAGGTAATACCACTCCGGGTCAAAGTGGACCTGGGAGTAATGGCAATAAAGGAGTACTCCACATTCCCCAAAGCTCCAGTACTAGAGCCTCACCATCAGATGCAGTTTAGTATCATATACAGAACACTGTTCATATTTGGCATCCATTGAATCTTTTTAATGTATTATGTATATATATGTATATATATATATATATATATGTGTGTGTGTGTGTGTGTGTGTGTGTGTGTGTGTGTGTGTGTGTGTGTGTGTGTGTGTGTGTGTGTTTATTTTGGCAGCATTTCTTCATCAATACAAATTTCATTGAACATAATAGATAGTTTCTGTCTACATATTTTCTAGTTGATCCGTTCGTATTTCCATATTGTTTTTATCCCACCGAATACGATAAAAGCAATATGGCAATACAAACGGATCAACAAGAAAATATGTAGACAGAAAATGTCTATTATGTTCAATGAAATTTGTATTAATATATATATATATATATATATATATATATGCATTAATTCATCTAAAAATGTTTTTTTTATTTTTCCCCTCATGTTTGTAGAGCCTAAAATACACCAATTGAACTCTCTACCAAGGGGTAAGCTCCCCTCTAAAAGAATGAAACTGTATCTGGTGGTGAGGTACTAGTTCTGAAGATCCGGTAACTGAAGAGTCGTTCCTTCATTGCCATTACTCCCAGAGCCACACATAACTTGAGTGCTAATACATGTTGGGTCCCGTGTATCAGTTAAATAAATCTGTTTGAAAATTATTATTATTATTATATAGGAATCCTTGAAATTATATAACTAAACTGATTTTTTGTATTGATAATAGTTACATGAAGCTAAAATTGATTTTGAATTATCATCATTAGTTATTTGAAAGAGTATAATTCGTTGCAAAAAAAGTGTCCTCAGCATTGAATAAAACCAACTAACCAACCAACCAACAATCTTTTTTTTCCTTCAACAATGCCATCTATCTCTGTTATTTTTTAAAAGCAGTTTCAATGTAAATAAAGTAAAAATCCTCAAAAGCTAAAATTGTTTATAATGAATCATTATTAGTTACTTGAAACCAAATAATTGGTTGAAATACTTGAAATCCTACAATTGTGTATAAATTGTTAGTATTAGATTGGAATACTTGAACCACATACCTGAGTGCAAATTATTTGAATTACAAAGAGTTACTTGAAGTTATAATTGTCAACAACTAATTATCATTAGTTACTTGAAACTATTGTTTGCCAAAAATATATATATAAATCAATATATAAATAAAAAGACTGACAGTAACCTAACAGAACTATGTAACCAAACAAAAACTATATAACCAAACAAACACTATAAAACCTAACAGCACTATGTAACCTAACAAGCACTATATAAACTAACAGCACTATGCAACCAAACAAACAATAAGTTTCTTGAAGCTGTAAGTTTACAAAGGATTTTCATTAGTTACTTGAAATGATATAATTCCTTGTAAAAAGAATGAAAAGATTGATTGCAGCATTAAATAAAATTAACCAACCAAGCAACAATTTTTTCCCTTAGCAATGCAAGGTATCTCTGCTAGTTTTATTTTTTTAACTGGTTTCAATATAAATAAAGTGAAAGTCCTAGAACTTTGAAAAACAGAAAGTCAATGCCACTCTAGCAAAGTGAGTAAGTCTAGTATTGGGAACATTGCCCAGAATATCTTTTACTTTTTTTCATGCTATTGTAAGAATAGACAGTGCAAGCAGCCAGTTAACACCCACTGCCACAACACACACAGGCACCCCACAGATCAGCCATACTCACCATGCTTCCCCACCCAATCCTGTTTATGCTAATAGCAAAGTCTAACCCACCTGCCAGTGAGAATATATAAGTAATATGAAACGCCATTCACGAAATGACTAGGTAGCAAGTATAAGAGGATACAATCTTCTTAGTGCTTCACACCATTTCTGTGCCATTCTGCATCTCAAAGAGGCTAGCCAGTTGAACCTCCTCCCACTGAAAATCTACCAAGAAAACAGATGATACTCTGACACAATTCTCCTAAGACTATATATATATATATATATATATATACATGTGTGTACGTGTGTGTGTTGATAGATAGTTATAAACACATACATATATCATAAATGACATATTTATGTGGACCCCTTCACATGGACGAGCAAAGGCAAGATGACCAGCAAGAACCTATATTCAACAGCTCTGTGCCAATATAGGATGTAGCCTTGAAGACCTACTGGGAGCAATGGATGATAGAGATGGGTGATGGGAGAGGGTCAGAGAAATCTGTGTTGGCGGCGCAACATAATGATGATGATGATGACATATATCATAATGTACAGATAGAAAGATAACCATTTATTTAGCTGTGTTTTGATTAGACTAGACCAAAAGTATGATAGTCTGATTCGCTAACTATTACACCATATAAGATAGATAGATAGATAGATAGATAGACATGCATATATATATATATATATATAGAGAGAGAGAGAGTGAGTAAGGAAAAAAGATAAACACATGCACACACACATATATATGATGGTATATATGCATGTATATATGTGTGTGTGTGTGTGTGTGTGTGTGTGTGTGTGTGTGTGTGTGTGTGTGTGTGTGTGTGTGTGTGTGTGTGTGTGTGTTTGCATGCAGCTTGATAGATAGACACATATGCATATATATCATAAAGCTTATCATATATATATATATTAATATGAAAAAAAAATGAGAGCACTATTAGATTCTATTCTGATTTGAAATCATTATCAGTAATTTTCACTGTCATGTTTGATTTATTGATTAAAACTCACCATTTAATTGAATAGATTATATTGAAAAAAAAGGATTTTTCACTCTAAAATAGATAGTTTCCATCATTAGACTATGGCATTATGAACAGAGTCAATGGTGCTTGGAGACTGTGAATTTCTCACCGATGCAACCATCAGATCAAGAGTCTCTATTGGTCACATATGCAAGAAACTGACCATTACCAAGTGGAGTTGACTCTTTGTCTATATTATCCTGACTTAGTTCAACATATCCTCAATTACTGGTATTGATCACTTTTTAGTAAACAGCATAGAAAACTGTTTTATTGATATTATATACATATATAGTCATCATTCTCCTAGACTGGTTGTCTGACTAAGGCTAAAGAACCAACTCTGCCCTACTTTCAATCATAGCTGGAAAGAGAATAATTGTATTCATACCTTTTCCAAGGGTATTTGAGCAATCAGCCTCATCCAGGATTTGACTGTGGGTCTCCGTGTCCATTTCCTCTGACTATAACCATTATACCAGCGGCACCTCCATATATATATATATATGCATGCATGCATGCATATATATATATATATATATATATATGCATGCATGCATGCATACACACACATTTTTATGCATTTTTATATGGCCCTTTATAATCTTAGTTAAGTTAAGCAGAGCCTACATTGCCTAAAACAGTAAATAAGTACTTATACACCATTCATTGGGCTAATGAGTACAGTGTTCACCAATGGTCAGGGAGACCGGGTTCAATCCCAGGTCAAGTCATACCAAAGACTCAAAAAATGGTACATGATGCTGCCTTGCTTAACACTCAGCATTATAAGGTTAGGATCAAGGGTAAAGTGGAGCAACTAAGAGAATGTAGTAGTGCCCTCCCCTACTCCTCAGTGTGGTAGCTATTGAAAAGGGAAGCTTCAGGTCACTCTCGACTAAGGTTGCCAACTTTACTTTTACTTATATTGCCTAACCAAATGTCATGTCTGATGATATATATATATATATATATATATATATATATATATATATATATATATATACCAACCCTTCTGCACAAGCAGGTTGCAAGACTTCGTCAATTTTTAAGCAGAGTTTAACAGGTTTGAATTCTAATCAACCATTTACCAAGGCAATGTAAAAGAGCACAGTCTACCCTACTATTTATCCATTGCTGAAGGGAGAATATTTGTACACATACCTTTCCTTATCTATAATATACCTTCCTATTTATTTATTTATTTTATAATTATTATTTCGAATTGCAATAGCCCTCAAATTAATTCAATACTATAAAATAAAATTTATATATGCATACATATATAGTGAACAGGGGAGAATAAACAATCATTTAAAGATGTTTGATGAATCAAAAAGTGCTGAAATGCTGGCCAGCAGAGCAGTATAAAAACTGAAATTAAAATTTCATCTTTTTGTTATTATAGTTTGATTACAAGAAATTTTATGCATCAAATAAAAATATCCTTTCATTTTATCATTTCATATATGAAACTACAATAACAAAAAGGTAAGATTTTAAATTCTTTTAGTATATATATATATATATATATATTTAAAGACAATAGATTGATAATTCAGTCAATATACCTATAAATAAAAGACACTTACAATGCAATAGTCAGTGAATGAAACAATTTTTTTTATTCATATTAGCTTTTTCCCCTTTCAGGATTTGTTCATTGACTTTGGAGGACATTTTAAATTAACTGATTATTTTAATGAGTTTTGATTAAGAAACCCCAAAATAAATCAAATCTTCTTCAATTTTGGAATTGAGAGTTTAAATATATTTAAGAACTGATTGATACATTCAGCCAAATGAAGAATTTCATTTGCATGTCACTTTGTGCAAAACATCATCATAATGAACAAGTAACAAGCACTAGAACAGAGAAAGATTTTTATGCATTCATGAATTAATGATATCTACAGTTTTATCTCTTCTTGATAATGGTCAGAAGAATTGACAAAATGGTAGATCAAAAATTCACTAAATCTCGACTTGCATTATCATATATATATATATATATATATATATACGTATATATATATATATATATATAAAAGGCATTGAGGACTTTTATCCATATTTTTGGTAAATACTAACAATATATATATATATTATTTTATAGTATTGAATTGATTTAGAGGGGTATTGCAATGTGACATAATAATTATTTGAGTTTAATTAATTTCAAAGTAAAACTTCATCATCAGAGACTTTTTTTTATATAAATTAACATGATGTTGGAGGTTCAAATTTTTTTTTTCTTTTTATTTGAACATCCAACATCATGTTAATTTATATAAAAAAGTCTCTGATGATGAAATTTTACTTTGAAATTAATTAAACTCAATTATTATTTCCCATTGCAATAGCCCTCTAAATTAATTCAATACTATAAAATAGAATAATTTGTCCAATGCTTCAAACAAATAACAAAATACTTATATATATTTATATATATATATATATATATATATATATATATAAATATTCATCAGACAATTTGTTAGGTGACAGGAATTAACGGATTTTAAGAGTACATAATTTGGATATTTTAGATCTCCTCTGCCATGATGTTGAAGTACTAGTGACATAATGGTTATCATCATAGGAAATGGGCACAGAAACCTAAGTTCAAATCCTGAATGAGGCTGTTTGCATTTCATTTAGAAAAGTTGTAAATCCAACAGTTCTTATTCCATCTATGGGTAAATAGTAGAGTAGACAGGGCTCTTTAGTCTTGGTATGGCAACCTATCAAGGAGAAGGAAAAGTCTGAATTCAAATCTGTTTAACTCCATGTAAAAACTACCTTCATATCACACCCTGTTCATATAAAATTGGTTGGGTTACACACACACACACACACACACACACACACACACATATATATATATATATATATATATATATATATATATATATATATATATTATATATTGGCCATGTGGATACAGTGTTTACCAATGGCCTGGGAGACCAAGGTTCAATCCCAAAGACTCAAAAAATCGTACTTGCTTAACACTCAGCATTATAAGGTACAGATCAAGAGTAAAGTTTGGCAATCTAGGGAAAGGAGTAGTGCCCTCCCCTACATCTCGGTGTGGTAGCTAATGAAAAAGGAGCCTTCAGGTCACCCTTGTCTATGGTTGCCAACTTTACTTACTATATATATATATATATATATATAAGATTACAGAATATTACAAGACTGCATCTTAATCTGGCATTCCAACGATATGTCAAAAAACCAACAAAGCCTGATAGTATTATAAGATACTGCCGGGACATTCTGGTTTACTAGTAGTGATACTTTGGCTCTAAAACAATGCCTAACACTAGAGTTATCATTTGATAAAGGTTTTGTTGGCAGTTCAGCTGGTGTTTTCTTTTTTTTTGCAGTATTATATATATATATATATATATATATATATATATATATATATATATTAATCTGTAAACGTTTTTCATGAATACATAATGACAGTAATGCAAATTTTCCCTTTTCTTACTTTGTCATTTCACTCTAGAGAAACAAGATAATTAATGATTTCCATTTGTTTTGCCTAATTACATAATTAGTTAATGTAGCAAGAGACAATGTCTTGTCAGCTTTTAATGAAGTAAATCTAAATGAATTTGTATCAACAAGAGAAATGGATGAATTATGTTTGATTTGCAGGAGTTGAAGAGTGTAATCTTGGTGACAGTAATGGCAGAGTTGTCTGCTCCTAAGGGTGGAAAACAATTTAACCAGAATTGGACTTGAAGAAAAGTCTGTTGAGAGTTTTTACAGTTCCTTAGTTCTTGATATTTTCATTTTGTTTTAAAGGTCAGTTCAATACTACATTACAAAAACTGTCTTTAACTGCCCAGTTACTTCTGCCTTGAACTATAAAAGTGATTTGTATATATATATTTATATATATGGATTCACACATGGTATAGCATCCAAAGAAAATGGATTCTGATGGGCCAAGTTCAAATCCTGGATGAAACCATATGAATTTCACTTAATGCTAATGCCCTTGGGAGAAGTATAGATCCATCTCTTTTCCTCACCTAAGCTATGATTAAAATAGTAAGGAAGACTAGGCTCTCTAAACTTGATAGGGCAACCCATCAAGGAGAAGGAAAAATTCTAAATTCAAAGGAGTATTGTTCAAAGAATCTTTGGCACATTGTTGCACCATTCCTTGGTTACCAGCTCATTCTAAAAATAAGACTGGTTCTACACATGCTTTCACCACAATTAACAAATCACCAGTATTGTTAGTCCAATGGTTCACATCCTTAACAGAACTGTTGAGATCACATACATCAAGATTAACTGAAGAGTACATATATATAAAATTTATTAGTAAAGCTATTTTAGATCTGTAATATACAGTGCTCTATACACAAAAATACATAGGGTCCTATCTATGGGTCAAATAGAACTAAACTGTGTAATTACGCTAAACTGAATCATTTGAAATTAACTCTTTTTATGTTTTACTGTGTTTAAACGAAAATTTATACTTATGAAAAACTGAATTGTTTGAAATTATTTTTTACTTTTAAACTGTGTGTAAACAAAAAACTATACTTATACTTAACTGAATTGTTTGAAATAGAGGAAAAGAAAAAGGAAATAATGATGCCATTAAAAAGGTATCATTATTTTATGAAGTAATTACTAATCTTTTTCTATCTTTTCCTCTTTCAATGTGAATATGATTTTCTTTTCAGTTTTTAATTACAAGATTATTTAACCACATTATTTAGTATATTATACATATATCACCAAGCCTTAAAGTTGTAAACTTCAAAAACTTTCAAAAGATTTTGATTTTATCTGACACTTTTGGTGAAAGCAATATTTCAAACTGAAAAAATCTATCTCCTTTGGTCAGATATTCTAACATACAGATCTTATACTATTATCATTAAGTTGAAAATTGAACTGGATATTGCTTTATTCTCTAAGTTAGAGCCTTTTAAAGTAATATACTAACAAATATCTTATGACAAAATATTGTTTTTGCTGTTATGGTTACAGTTCACTATCATGCAGCTGTTGAAATTGAAATTTCAAACCAAAAAAATTTACACTTGGAGTTATTTCCCTTTATCAGATATTAAAAAGGTAGTTCATAAATACAGATCTAACTCTTTTATGAGTAATTTACAAATTTTGATAAAAATTGCTTTATTCTTTTTGTTAGATCATATTAATGCTAATATACTGACAAATGTCTTTACTATGATATGCAATTTTTAATGTGACACTGCAATATACATTAAAAATCAGATTATTATAGAATACCACATTGGCCTAGTGGGTAGATTATTTGAAAATGTTCCAAGAGGTCGGAGTTCAATCCCAGGTCAAGTCATACTAAAGACTCAAAAATATGGTACTTGATACCTCCTTGCTTAACACTGACCACTATAAGGTACCTATCAAGGGTAAAGTGAACCAATCCAGGGAAAGAAGTAGTGCTCCCCCTACACCTCCATGTAGTAGCAATTGAAAAGAGAGCCTTTGGGTCACCCTCAACTAAGGTCGGCAACTTTACTTAGAAGATAGTCTTTGGATAGTCTTAAAAACAGTCTTTATAACAGCAGGCTATGATGATATTGATGCTCCTATTCTGGAAGGAATCAAGTAGCATTCATATGTATCTTCATTATATGAATGATTAAAAAATGATATTAAGCATGGATCCTAAAACCACAAAAATTACCATTCATTTGAAAATTAGATTGGTACTTGATTGATGAATTGCATTTTCAGTGTATTGCTCTAATGAAAATCACACTATGATGTGTTGTTTTTGCAGGGTTACAGATATACAAAGATAATGATAATTTTAGTAATATAGAGAACGACTGATCAGAGAGTTACTGAGTTCCTGTGACATCAAGTCATTGGATTCATATTGCCTTTACTCACCATTCTACTTCATTCTATTGCAAAACTTGAGGGTTGTATTTATTTGATATTGAAAATGACAAATTCAAAAGCCTCTTGAAATTATGATGGACTATAATATTAGTTGTGAATCCAAGAAATACATTTTATTTTTAATATACTACATGTATTCATCCAGACATATGGCATAGAATAAATGTACTTGAGCCATCTTATTTTTGTTGCTGTTGGATTCTTTTACAGCAAATCAACACTTATTAAGTTACAGGGTACTGTTAGGATACTTAGCATTTGTTTGTTTGTTTACAAAGTGTTTGTTTGGTTACATAGTTTTTGTTTGGTTATGCAGTGCTGTTAGGTTACATAGAGTTTGTTTGGTTAAATAGTGCTTGTTAGGATATATAGTGTTTGTTTGGTTATATAGCGCTTGTTAGGTTACATAGTGCTTTTAGGTTACATGGTGTTTGTTTGGTTACATAGTGCTGTTAGGTTATATAGTGTTTGTTTGGTTACATAGCACTTGTTAGGTTACACCGTGCTTTTAGGTTACATGGTGCTTGTTTGGTTACATAGTGATGTTAGGATATATAGTGTTTGTTAGGTTACATAGTACTTTTAGGTTACATGGTGCTTGTTTGGTTACATAGTGCTGTTAGGTTACATAGTGCTTTTAGGTTACATGGTGTTTGTTTGGTAACACAGAGCTGTTAGGTTACATTGTACTTATTAGGTTACATAGTGCTTTTAGGTTACATGGTGTTTGTTTGGTTACATAGTGCTGTTAGGTTAAATAGTGTTTGTTTGGTTACATAGTGCTTGTTAGGTTACATAGTGCTTTTAGGTTACATGGTGCTTGTTTTGTTACATAGTGCTGTTAGAATATATAGTGTTTGTTTGCTTATATAGAGCTTGTTAGGTGATATAGTGTTTGTTTGGTTACATAGCACTGTTTGTTTGGTTTGCTTTGCTTTTATGGCATATCAAACGTTTAGGTTATTTAATGCCAAATAAATTTTATACACATAAACAGTTCAACTTTAAAAAGTACAGTTTAGCATAAGTACAGTTTTTGTTTACACACAGTAAAATGTAAAAACAGATCTATTTCAAACAATTCAGTTTAACATAAGAACATAATTCAAGTGGAATGCTCCCTCGGAAATAAAAGTAAACCCTAATAATATTAATAATATATCAAGCAAATATTTCAACTAAAGAAAATGATAATGAAATAGCATACATAGGTATTACAACCTTAAACTGGAAATCTAGATATTACAACCACCTCTAATCATTTAAAAATCCAATATTAAAAAAATCAAACTGCCCTATCTAAGTATTGCTGGTATCTGAAAGAACTAAGACTAACACCTATTATAAATTGGAAAATAATTAAAAGATCTTTTAAAAATAGTTTAGGATAGTGCCGTTAGGTTACTTAGTGTTTGTTTGGTTACGAAGTGATGTTATGCTACATTGTCTTTTTCTTTATATATTTAATTTTTATTTTTTTGCAAACAATAGTTTCAAGTAACTAATGATAATTAGTTGTTGACAATTACAGCTTCAAGAAACTATTCTTAATCCTAATAAATTGCATACAGTTATATGGTTTCAAGTATCCCTATCTAATACTAACAATTTATAGACAATTGTAAGATTTCAAGTATTTTAAGCCATTATATGGTTTCAAGTAACTAATAATGATTCTTTATAAACTATTTTAGCTTCAAGAAATTTCCTTTTATTTACACTGAAACCGCTTTTTAAAAAATAGCAGAGATACTTGGCATTGCTGAAGGAAAAAAAGATTGTTGGTTGGTGGGTTGGTTGGTTGGTTTTATTCAATGCTGAAGATAATCCTATTTTTTCTTTTTATAACGACTTATACCGTCTCAAGTAACGAATGATAATAAGTCATCATCAATTTTAGCTTTATGTATCTATTATCAATACAAACAGTCAGCTGAGTTATATGGTTTCTAGTATTCCTATCTAATAATGATAATTTTCAAAAAGATTTATTTGACACATACATGGAACCTAGCATGAATTAGCACTCCAGTTCTTTGTGGTTTTAAATGTAATGTAAATGAAGGAGTGACTCTCTAGAACTGGTGTCTCACCCCCAGATGCAGTTTACTGTCATAAACAGAATATCTTTGTCCTTTTTAATGAGAGCTTACCCCTCAATAGAGGGCACAGTTGATGTATTTTAGCCTCAGGAGAAAAATCAAAGACAAAATTTTTTGATGAATTAATATATATATATATATATATATATATATATATATATATATACAATTAATGAATCAATATATATTAAATCAATACATATAAAAAAGATGGTTAGTTGTTTGGTTGGTTGGTTTTATTCAATGCTGAGGACAATCTTTTTTTTTTCTTTTTGCAACTAATTATACTGTTTCAAGTAATTAATGATTATAATGATTTGTAATCAATTTTAGCTTCATGTAACTATTATTAATACAAACAATCTGCTTAGTTATATGGTTTCAAGTATTCCTGACATTGGCCCAGCGGTTAGAGTGTTCGCCAATGGCCCGGGAGAAAAATGGAACTTGATACCACCTTGCTTAACACTCAGCATTATAAGGTACGGTTCAAGGGTAAAGTGGAGCAATCCTGGGAATGGAGTAGCGCCCTCCCCTACACCTTGGTGTAGTAGCTATCGAAAAGGGAGCCTTCGGGTCACCCTTGACTATGGTCGCTAACTTTACTTTTTACTAATATGGTTTCAAGTATTTCAAGCAGTTATACGGTTTCAAGTAACTAATGGAATAACAATTTGTACACAATTATTTAGTTTCTAGAATTTCTAGCAATTACATTGTTCCATGTTATGATTCTTAATACAAATAGTTTGTAGACAGATATATGTATTTTTATCTCATACTAGTAATCTTCAAACTGATAAGATTTTTTTGAAAAATCAAAGAAATCTGGAAAACAGTGTGCCAAATTTGTCAAACTGCAGGTAGTTTTCATGAATGACAAACCAGTGATGTTTAAAAACATTTTGTTGGTATACAGATCAAATTGTAAGTATTGTGAAAAAAATTACTTTTGATAATTTTTGTTTTATACTTGACCAATATAATTCCAGGGAAACAATTTTTTGTTGTTTTATACATATAATGCAGATTATATTGATTATATTTTCATATTATATATTTTATCTTATTTTATATTATATTTGACCGGACCATTGGCCTAATGAGTAGAGTGTTTGCCAATAGTCCGGGAAACCGAAGTTTAATCCCAGGTTGAGTCATACCAAAGACTCAAAAAATGGTACTTGATGCTTTCTTGCTTAACACTCAGCATTATAAGGTACAGATCAAGGGTAAAATGGAGCAATTCAGAGGAAGGAGTATTGTCCTTCCCTATGCCTCAGTGTAGTAACTATTGAACAGGAAGCCTTTGGGTTACCCTCGACTATGGTCGCCAACTTATACATATTATACTTGTTATTTTATACATATTAGATATAAGGGAGGAGGGGATCCCACTTACCCACTCCAAGCTATGAGTGAATTTACCATTCATGAAACCTAACATTTCCAAAATTCTGTATTTTACATAACTTTCTACTTTTTTTTTAAAATTAAAAAATGAATGATTGTTACAGAACCTTCAATGTTTCATTTCAAAAATGGTAAACAATTTTTTTTTTAATCAGAGTGTTTTTTACCTATGAAAACATTTATAAAATCATCATCAAGTCACACAGTAGCACAGAGTTCCTTCTCTCTGTCTGTCTGTCTGTCTGTCTGTCTGTCTCTCATCATCCATCTCAATTATTTATCCTGGCAGGTCCTCTAGAATACATCCTGTGTCTGCAACTAGTTAATTTATCTAGTTTTTGCTGGTCAGTCAACACTGGCATGTCCATGTCAAGGAGTCCATAAGAAAACATTGCTTCTTCAACAGTGCCCCATATGTCTTGTTCATCTTACTTGGATGGTTTGTGAGATGGGAACTAAGTGGCCATACAGATGCAGTTTTGTTAGGTGTTGCTTCCAAAATTTGTTTAAGACAGCTCATAACATTCTTCTTTAGTTTCCATCTTGCTTTTTATCAATGTGCTTTATTAGTGTTGATGTGGTGCATCTATATAATAGTATGGACACAGCTACAGCTTTGAAAAAATCCCATTTTATCTCATCAGAAAGATCAGATTTTCATATGATCAATAACCTGTCAATAGCATACCACACGTTTACAAGGTGCTTATGTGTTGACATCAATTTCAGTTGATGAGATGTTGCTACCATGTTATGTGAACTGGTCTGCTAATTGCCACTTTAAGTGAAGATGACTTCTTTTTGTTTATAACAGATGAACTATGCTTTATTTGCATTTACATAGAGGATAATGCCTCCTGCTGCTTGCATTAGGTTATGTAGTAAGGTTTGGGCATAGGCTGGTGTACATATGAGAAGCACTAGATCATCTGCATAGTCTGTGTCAGTTGTTAAATAATTCCTAGGTGCACAAGTTAGATTTTAAGCTTATTACTCTAAAAGAAATTTTTCTGTGAAAGGACCCCAACATATTATCATGCAATTGCTCAATTAAAAATCTCACTATTATGTGCTATTATTACTACACAATAGTTACTTATAAAAAATGGGAATTTTAATGATAGATAGATAGATATTAACATATTGAGAAAGATATGAAAAAATTAAGATAGATAGATAGATAGATATGAACAAACTAAGATAGATAGATAGATAGATAGATGTGAACAAATATGAACTAAAATAAATGGCAAGATATTTTTAGAATAACATTCAAAATGAATGCAAACTCCACAAAATTATCAATCAGTTGATAATTGGAGAGGAAATTTCTTTAAATTAAAACAGTTTGAATGTAATTCCCAAATAAAAATATCCATACAGTTGCCCCTTCCACTAAATTATCATTCTTTCATAATTTGCTCTAACGAAGATCCTGTGAGAATGTATTGTCTTTTCTAGATTAGGGTTACATAAATGTATAATGAGAATTTTAGTAATATATTGATGGTGATGATAGTAGGAGAATAGGTCAGCTTGTTTAGTGTTCTTTTTCGTTGATATTTAGGAATGTTTTACTCCTCTTGCTTCTCGTATAGTATTTCTCTCCCAGGTATAATGATCATTTGCATAGTATTAATATATTCTAGAGTATTCAGCATGCAATAAGACCCGTATACCATTAATAGCAACAGAGTAGATAGCATTTTGGTCAGGGAGAAAGAATCCTTTATGCATAATCAATTCTCTGTGCCAGAACTCTATGATTTTTTTGACATATGAGACTAAGCAAGCAAATAAATATAAGTTCTATGTCTCATGATGATAAAAAAGATACTAATATATTTATAAAATTGATATCCCTTGATGAGGTCTGGAGGAGAGAATTCCTAAATAATAATAATAAGAAGAACTATGCCAAGGTCTTTTCTTTAGAAAACTGAAAAGTTACTTGTAAAAACCTTATCAAATGTTTATTTCTCTGCGTGGTGTGTTTCTATGGGTACATGTATTAGTTGTTGTATGAAAAAACATAGACAAGGGGAGGTAAACATCGAAACACATTCAACAGAGATATTTCTTCTAAAAGTCTTTATATCAATGCAAGAATGGTTCCAGTTTAAGCTAAGAACTCATAAAAGAACTTAAAAATATATATTCAGATATACCGTGAAAAGGAGATAGGGGCATAATATATATATATATATAGCAATGTACATATATGTATATATATATCAGTGTATATATATATATATATATATATATATATATACGTGGGGTTCTTCAATAAGTTTCCAGACTTTTTTTGTAGAGGTATTTAAAATTGTCATATATGCTTGAAAATTAAGTATGTTATTGATAGACATATTATGAGATGACTGACCAATTTTTATGATTTCAGATTCAAATGAACTTCAAAAATGCAATCTGGATGTGAGGACACTTTAGAAGAACGATATGCAATAAAATTCTGTTTTAAACTTGGAACAAATGCCACAGAAACCTATGGAATGCTTCAGACTGCTTTTCAACCATCTTGCATGAATCGAGCATCAGTTTTTGAGTGGCATAACAGATTCAAGGAAAGCAGGGAGTCTGTAAGGGATGATAGAGTTGTGGGAGGAGAAAGGAAGTTAATAGACCACAGTTGATTGGTCAAAGGGTTAGGGTTAGGGCTCGGGTTACTATGTTGAGGTTTTAAGGGAATTCAGGAAGAGATTCCATCGGAAGAGGCCAGCACTCTTCAAATCGGGTCAGTGGCATTTCAAACTGGACAATGCACCAGTCCACAACTCCATCCTTGTCACAGACTATTTGACCAAGATGGGCATCAAGACAGTTCCTCAGCCTCCCTATAGTCCAGACATTGGTCCCTGTGACTTTTGCTTATTTCCTAAGCTCAGAGGCTGTCGTTATGAGACAACTGAGA
>OY757947.1:21249894-21257394 GCA_963585895.1 Sepioteuthis lessoniana
AACACACACACACACACACACACACACACACACACATATAGATATAGATATAGATATGCATACTCACCAACACTTATATATATATATATATATATAGTTCTATCACTATCCGATATGGCTCAAAGCCAAAAAACGATTAACATGGAAAAAATTGTTGAGAGTTTCCAGTCTCCTAAATAACCTTTCTTCATGTCTGCTTTGCCTTGATATTAATGGCAAAGTTTATCTTCTGCCATGGGTGATGTAGAAGGCTTGAAAAATATCAGTATACTTGACTGTGTAGCCTCGTACATTTTTCTATCATATACTTCCTTTTAGGCACTCAAAAACATTTTTGTAACCTCCCCTAAACCTATATGCCCTTTCAATATTCAAGTCATACTGTTATTCAATTATTATAGTACTGTCAGTCATTGCAAAAATCTCACACAAGGTTATTGGGGGGGGGCTCTGAAATCATCAAGATCTTTTTTGTATATAAATTAATGGTAATTCTCTCTTCAATTTACATTATTTCAGTTTTTGAAATGCTGCATAGAAATCCTATAATTACAGATCTTGGAGAAAAACTGACATATAGGGTGTTTCAGAAAAATCAATTTAATTTTATAATCTAATAACTTGACCACCGGCTCATTGGCCTAGTGGGTAGAGTGTTCGCCAATGGTCCGGGAGACTTGGGTTCAATCCCAGGTCGTGTCATACCAAAGACTTTAAAAATGGTACCTGATACCTCCTTGCTTAACACTCAGCAATATAAGGTACATATCAAGGGTAAAGTGGAGAAATCCAGGGAATGAGTAGCGCACTCCCCTACACCTCGGTGTATTAGCTATTAAAAAGGGAGCCTTCTGGTCACCTCTGACGATGGTCGCCAACTTTACTTTATATATATATATATATATATATATATATATATATATATATATACAGATCTATAGGATCAAAATAAACGTTATTTTACTCACTCACACACACACAAGATTTATGTGAACATTTAGCCTTCTTATTATAACAAGCTGAAAACTCATCCTATTAGTGAGAGTTTAAGTGAGTAACACTATATTTACATGAGAACTTATGCAATGGCTTTACCACCAACCTCCTGGATATGATGATCATTAGGGAAAAATGATTGACAAATGGTTGGTTTAAGTTCAAATCTCCTTGTGAATATTCTTGTGGATAGTCACATGTGAATTAAAAGATAGTTAGATTTTTCAAAAAAGTGAAGATTTGAGTTTTACATGCCAAAGGAAACAAATTCAATAGTTTTGGGTTTGAATAACATTTTGGGTTGGGGCTATAATTTATAAGAGAAGGAATCTTTCATTCATTGTCTCAAGTTGTCAGGATTAAATATTACCATTACTTTTTTCTACCAGGATGGCTCTGCCAATAATAACACAGTAATATTTATATGCTATTCAATGAAATGTCTTCATAAACTGTTTTTTTTTTGTTTAAAAAAATAATTTTACACATGGTCCTGTTTGTGGAGCTGAGAATATGTTTATTGTACTCCCTGCAAAAGGGTAAGACCCCCCAAAAAAGGGGTATCTTAGGTATGATACTAAATTTTATCTGATGATGAGACTGTAAGTCTGGAGATCTGGGGAGTGAGAAGTACCCCTTCTTTGCCATTACTTCCAGGTCCACTTTCATCAAGAGTCAAAGTACCTGTTAGGGTCTCATTTATAGGTCAAATACATTTGTTTAAAAATTATCTATATTTAATAAGATTGAGCCAAAAAAAAAATTAGTCCCAATTCTCTAGACATAAAATAACCCTAAACAGGTTATAAACTATTAAAATCAATAAATCTTGGACCATCCTTGCCAGCTCAGCATCTTCTCAGAAGAGAAGAGGCATAAAAGCAACTGGAAAACCCTTGTGCATCCAAATAAAACTTTGCCAGTTTTACTTGTGAAACATGTACTCTAACAAAGAGGAATACCTAAACAGGCAGGACGTCACCCAAGATAAAAAGCTCCAACAAAAATATAACCTCAAGCTAGTAATACAGTATATAAGAACAATACTCAACAAACTCAACATAAACAGGGCTGAAAGAAGAAATGCCATAATATCATAGGAGCTTCAAAAATACAGCATCAACATGAGGTCTGGTTTGCTGAAAGTGGCAGCATCAAAGAGGAGACAACCTCCAACCTCAACTGACGCTGGAAAACTTCAAGACACAGAAGTGAATCTGTTGTGGCTTTTGCAACCAGGAATGGTCTTTTGTGAAGCATGTCTGAGGATCCCAAATCAGTAAGATACAGACTTATCACACTGAGGTTTTCATTAGTTGATATATTAGTAAAGCAAAGTTGGCAACCCGAAGGCTCCCTTTTCAATAGCTACTACACTAAGGAGTAGGGGAGGGTGATACTCCATTCCCTAGATAGCCCCCCTTTACTCTTGATCCATTCTTTATAATGCTTAGTGTTAAGCAAGGTGGCATCAAGTACCATTTTTTGAGTCTTTGGTATGACTGGTCTCCCAGACTATTGGATAACTCTGTAACCATTTTTGTACCCCAATTGCTGCTTAAGCCCCAACTAAGACCAACAGCCCAGAAAAAACAAGCAATTTCTATAGCCATCTTTGACCAGATACTTTGTGCTATCCAGAATGCAAACAAAATTAGAGACTTTAATCCATGAGTTGGCTAATTACAGTTGGCCGAAGGATCTTGGTAATTTAGCGATGAGGAAGGCTAATACCAATGGCAATCTGCTGCTATCCATCTGCACAGAACACCAGCTGGTCATTATCAACACCTACTTCAAACATCATTAAAGTAACAAGAACTCCTGGATACACCCAAGATCCAAACATCGGTACCTCATCGACTACATTATCACATGATAGTGGGATCTGCCAGACTTTCTGAAGACAAAAGTGATGAGAGTAGACATCTGCAGTACTGACCATGTTATGATCAAGTCCACTACCAAACTATGAGGGAGGTGGAGAATGAGAAAAGACAAAATGCCAATCCGGAACTTAGCAACCAGCACAGTCAAGATCAACAGTCAGAGATGACCTGTACGCCTCACTAAACAACAGACTAACTGAAATTCCAGCAGGCACTGTAAAAGAAAAGTGGAATGCCTTCAAATCAATCATGTATATGGTATTCAAAGAAAAATTTGGTACTGCAGTAAGAAAGCATGAAGACTGATTCAATAGAAAAAGCAGAGGAAGAGCTTATTAACAATAAAAAAGGAAGAGCTTATTAACAATAGGAACCAAAGAACTTATTAACAATAGGAACCTAAGAGCTTATTAACAATAGGGACCCAATCAGGAATAACATGCTCAGCAACAACACCACATCTGCTAAGGCAAGATGTTGAACATACTGTCAACTTCTCCAACAGAAATCCAGAGAACTTCAAATTAATGGTGACCGACAAAAGTAGAACTCCAGACACATTCAAACTCTAATGACCCCAAAGGTGTTTACCAAAGCATGAGAACTGTATGAAGTCAAGAGTGAACCATCCAGTGCTAGCCCTTGACAACAAAACTATAATAACAGAGAAGCACAAGCTTCTTGTCAGGTGGAAAGACCACTTTGCCACACTGCTCAATGCACCATCAACAGTAGAACAACATGCAGTTGACAACATTGAACAAAGACCAACCTAACAGTGGATGTGTAAATACCACCTCTCACCTTTCTATGGGCCTCACTTGCTCTAATATTATGACAGAAATGTGAATTAGTTTTTTTAGTCTTACAAAAAGTAATAGTGGGTTGCCACAACAAAAATGTTTAGCTATGACTCTCCTTTCTCTGTGAGGCTTAAAACTTTTTGAACGAGTATTGTATGTGTGTGTGTGTGTGTGTATATATATATATATATATATATATATATATATATTACACACAACATATGATTGCAGTTCTATACTCTGTCCTCATCAGCTGCCAACCAGGAGTGATACCACAGTTTTGGTGGCTAAGGCAGTATTTGCACCACCGATATGCAATAAAATTCTGTTTTAAACTTGGAAAAAATACCACAGAAACATATGGAATGCTTCAGACTGCTTTTCGAGCATCAGTTTTTGAGTGGCATAAGAAATTCAAGGAAGGCAGGGAGTCTGTAAGGGATGATGAGAGGTGTGGGAGGAGTAAGGAAGTCAATAGACCACAGTTGATTGGCCAAAGGTTAGGGTTAGGATTACTATGTTGAGGTTTTAAGGGAATTCAGGAAGAGATCCCGTCGGAAGAGGCCAGCACTCTTGAAATCGGGTCAGTGGCATTTCAAACTGGACAATGCACCAGTCCACAACTCCATCCTTGTCACAGACTATTTGACCAAGATGGACATCAAGACAGTTCCTCAGCCTCCCTATAGTCCAGACGTTGGTCCCTGTGACTTTTGCTTATTCCCTAAGCTCAGAGGCTGTCGTTATGAGACAATTGAGGAGATGAAAGAGGCTGTGATGAAGGTCATTGACACTCTCACACAAGAGGACTTCCATGGGGCCTTCCAGAAGTTGTTGGAACAGTACAACAAGTGCATTGCAGCTGGAGGAGATTACTTCGAAGGGGACTAGAGTTTCATGTGTGTATTATCAATAAAAGTGCCTACACGAAAAAAGTCTGGAAACTTATTTAATGATCCTCATATATATATATATATATATATAACTATATGTATGGATATATTTTTGTGTGTTCCATGATATTTATTCACTGACAAGAATACATATTGTATCTATACACATACTATATAAATATATCTGGCTTAGTGTTCTCAACAAAATCTTCATCAGATGATGACACTGAGGTCAGGTGCTGCTTTGGATATGAAACACCATTACTTTTAATCCAAAGCTTTCTGACAGAATCTTGTGTTACTATCAGACTTTATTGCCAGGCTTTATTCATTCAGAGTCCAATGTTTAATTATTATCATAATCCTTATAAGCCATTTTGAATCTAGCGATGAACAAAGACTTACTCAATATCTTCCATGACAACCTTAATCTGACGAGCTTCTGTCAGCAAACTCTACAACCTCCTCACTACATCTACTGTTAAATCATTTCTTTCTTCATTACCCAATAGATACCCAGGTAGCAAAAGGAAGAATATGCTTTAGATATAAGAGATAATGTCTAAAGATGATATGTATTACACCACCTTCCAATAGATATACATGGAACCACCAAATAGATTGAATAAGGTGGCAACAAACAATTTAGCAATAAATAATGATTATTTTTCCATCATTTTGAATTACATATATTTCATACAAATATATATAGTTAGCTATATTTATGAATAAAGAGTACTCAATATCAGTGATAGAACACATATAGATCTAAGTTTAAATAGACAAGGCACAGAGTCTATAGAAGTTAACCCCCTGTTATTCCCAGGGAGCAAGCTGTAATACAATACTGCATAACTGGGAACATAATGGAGAATGATGGATATTTATCTAGCCTCATCTCCACACTGAGACCAGCAGCCAATCAGGACTCAAAGAATGAGATCACCCAGATACAAGAATGGAATATTCCAATGCTATAAATACTAAAATGCTGCATATTTATAATGTGTTGCATAAGCATAATAGTAGCGATAGATCATCAGTCACTAACGGGAATATTTGGGGACAGTGACCTGAACAAGATTAAAGAGAAATCACTCAGATATTTCTTCATCATCCAACATTGCCCAGACAAGTAGCGCAAAAGTGTGGATGCAATCTCCCGCAATCAATGGCTCCATGATAAACAAACCAGCTGGCAGTCACCAAGGGCCTTGATTCTGTTCCTAGACTATATATATATATATATAATTAAAAACATGAAAGAAAGTAATAAGATAAAAAGGAATATCTTATTATTTTTTGGGGGAACAGTTTTTAAACAAATGATACAACACAAAAAAAAAGAAAAATGAACCAACAACATGGTATATCCATACATTAAATGGGGGTTGAGTTTTAATATTCAGATATAAATTAATAATTATATATAACTAAAATTCTCATTATCCATATATATATATATATATATATATATATATATATATATATATATATATCACCTTCTTAATATCATTTCATTACTCTAAGTTTAATGTGTCAACTATAGAATAGAAGGAGCAACCATCAGATAAAACTTTATTATATTGCTCTATTATATTGGTCTATTGGGTAGATTGTTCGCCAATAGACCGAGAAACTGGGGTTCAGTCCCAGGTCAAGTCATACCAAAGACTCAAAAGATGGTACTTGATATTTCCTTGCTCAACACTCAGCATTATAAGTCACATATCAAGGGTAAAGTGAAGCAATCCAAGGAAAGGAGTAGTGCCCTTCCCTACACCACTGCATAGTAGCTATTGAAAAGGGAGCCTTCAGGTCACCCCGACTACCGTCACCAATTTTACTTACTTTATATTGCTCTGCTGGCCAGTATTTGAGCACTTTTTGATTAATCAACATTTTTTAAAGAATTGTTTATTTTCATATGTTCAATATACATTTATATTCTCACCTCCTCTTATCAGTCTCATAGCAATAAGTTTCATGTACTTGTTAAAATAAATGCAATTTTCAGTTAAAACATTTCATATTTAGTGCATGATTCATCTGAAGATTGTATTTTGTTTTATAAATACATGAAATTTATTGTCATATAACTGAGATGAAGAGGTGAGTAGACTTTTATTTATTTTGGGTTTTATCTTGCTCTACTGATCAGTATTTGAGCACTTTTCTGATTTAAGATAAAAATGTTTGTCTCATAAAATGATTTGTTCATTCATGATAGATAGATAGATAGATAGATAGATAGATAGATAGATAGATAGATAGATAAAAAAGATATATTATTTTAGAGTAATATTCTTGAAATGCTTTAACCTTAAGAATAAATCAATTTCCAGTCAAATTTGCAACAATTTCATGTGGTCTAATATGTATCATGAATGCATTCCACATTCGCGAAAAATATTTTATTTAAATATAGATGAAAATGACATACACCATGCTGAACATCATTTTTAATCATATCATAAACATGGCTAATTGAACAGACATAAATATGAAATGATACTTAGAAACTTTCACTCCTTTCTAAATGAAAGTATCAATACTATCATAATCCTATTGGTTCACAGGTCACCTTGTATATATATATATATATATATATATATATATATATTGCTGATGAAATAATTAGGCCAAATCTGCATTATCTTAAATACAGCAGCAAACAGCTGTTTCAAATATTACTCGTGTAACAAAAGACACCTCCCACAGTATCACCTCTCAAGTGAGCCAATTCTGGAATGGACCTATTACAAGAAACCTTATCTTCCACATAAATTACACACACACACACACACACACACACACACACACACACACACACACACACACACACACACACATATGTGTGTGTGTGTGTGTGTGTGTAAATAAATTTTTAGTACATGCAACTTTAAAGAGACCTATTAC
>OY757947.1:21259894-21287394 GCA_963585895.1 Sepioteuthis lessoniana
TGTCAGTCAGAGAAACACTTACTGCACAGGCATGAATACTCTCCCATGAGGTTATTCAGTCAGCAGTGAGTGAGCTGGTATACTTAATCGGTGTCACCTTCATAGTGAATATTCATCAAATAATCAAGAGGACTCTAAGTAATGATTCAATAAGTGCAGCCAACTTAAAATATTTGTACTGATACTTTAAACAACCAAAAATGATGACTTTTTTGAAAGGTCTTTAACAAGAACACTCATCAACCTTTAAATGAAGGTGGTGTGGGGAACCTGCAGCCTTCAAAAACATCAAAAATGGCCTTCCATAACTCTGTCAAAAGACCAATTAAAATTATGTACTTTTACTTGAGAAGCCAGCTAGTGGTTAGAGTGTTCACCAAAGGCCAAGGAGACCGGGGTTCAATCCAAGGTCGAGTCATTTCAAAGATTCAAAAAATGGTACTTGATGCCTCCTTTCTTAACACTCCGCATTATAAGGTATAGATCAAGGGTAAAGTGGAGTAATCCAGAGAAAGGAGTTGCACCCTTCCCAACATCTTAGTGTAGTAGCAATTGAAAAGGGAGCCTTCAGGTCACCCTTGACAACAAGTTGAGAAGCAGATAGCTAAATTCTTTCTCACAAAAAGCAATCAGAAAATAGTCATTAAAAAGTTAGTACCACTTTTAAGCAGTATTTACAGCATAATTTTGGACTGGGACATTAACAAAGAGTTGAGGCTTCAGATGTTGTTGTACACATACTAAAACTTATTAAGTATAGTCTTAGTAGAATTCATTTATTAGTTTGACACCAGGTCAGGTACATGAATTGAACTTACAACCAAGAGTCAGCTAGTCTAACTCAATAATCATAACATGTGATGTGTCTTATTTATAGACAATAAATTTCAATATTCATAACATGTGGTGTGTCTTATTCTCTCTCTCTCTCTCTCCTCTCTCTCTCTCTCTCTCTCTCTCTCTCTATTTTTATCACTTTCTCCTTTTCTCTCTCTCTCTCACTTTTTTCTTTTTCTCTCACTTTCTTTTCCTCTTTTTCTTTCCTTCTTTCTTTGTTTTTTCCTTCTTTCTCTCTCTTCCTCTTTCTTAATTTCTCTCTCTTTTTCCCTTTATTTCTTTCTCTCACTTTTTCAATGATTCCCTCTCTTTCTCTCTTTCTTTCTCTCGTTCTTTCTCTTATTCTTTCTCTCTCTCTCTCTCTCATTCTTTTTCTCTTTTCTTCTCTTACTCCCTCTCTCTCACTGAGTGTATATGTGTATATATGGTGCTGTGGCACAATGGTTATCATTGCAGGAAAGGAACAAGACAAATCAAGGTTAAATCCTACCTAAGGTTGTTTGCATTCACTTCAGGTTAATACCATTAGAAAATGAATGAATCCATCTCTTATCCCTCCCCCACCAGCTATGGGTAAAGTGGTGAAGCTGATTGAGTAAATATGTTTGTATATATTTACCAACCCCTCCACATAAGCAGGATGTGACACAAGGTCAATATTTTATGCAGAGTTTAACAGGTCTGAATTCAGAGTTTTCCTTCTCTTAGACTGGTTGCCATACCACGGCTAAAAAGTCAAGCCTACCCAACTATTCTACCCATAGCTGGAAGGAGAATAGTTGGATTCATACCTTT
Source organism: Sepioteuthis lessoniana (assembly GCA_963585895.1). Classification (NCBI taxonomy): domain Eukaryota; kingdom Metazoa; phylum Mollusca; class Cephalopoda; order Myopsida; family Loliginidae; genus Sepioteuthis; species Sepioteuthis lessoniana. The sequence goes on from OY757947.1 coordinate 21,261,527, forward strand.
CCCTAAGAGTATTAGCGTTATTTGAAATGCAAATAGACTTGTCCAGGATTTGAACTCAGGTCACCATATCAATTTCCTACGGTGGTAACCATTATACCATGGCCACCTCCAAATACATGTTTGTATGCATGTTATAATCTCAGACATGTAATTGTAGATATAGTTATAAAATACAAATCAATAAACATTTGTTTTTCATCCTTACAAATTTAACATTATTAGACTGTAGTCAAGTTGTAAATGTTATTGTATAGACATGATAGGTAGTCATGGGGAAATGGTTTGCCCAAATTGTCACTAACTCACACTCTTCTTTGTCAATCATAAGGAATTAAACAAACATTGTTTAAGTGTATCAGTTGATTGGATAGAGTACAGGGAGAAGTGGTTTCATGTCTTTCTAAAATGCTAGAAGGCAAAACAAATATATTTACTTGGAATAAGAACTTCCCACATTGAAAACTTAACTTTTGCACCACCTTATACATATATATATATATATATATATATATATATATATATATATATATATATATATATATTTTTTTTTTTCATCATACAACGTGTGAAAGCACGTGCAATACCATGTCCTCATCAGCCGCCATCCAGGGGTGATAACACAGTTTCGGTAGCTCAAGGCGGATATGAGCTTTTGCACCACCTTATACATATATATATATGTGTGTGTGTGTGTGTGTGTGTGTGTGTGTGTGTGTGTGTGTGTGTGTGTGTGTGTGTGTGTGTGTGTGTGTGTGTGTGTAAATCAAATTATTTTTTGATCGTATAAGTTTGTGTGTATCCATAAGATTTGATTTTTATCTGATAGCTACATGAATATATATAGCTAAAGGATAAATATTATGATATATATATACATGTGTGTATGTGTGAGTGTGTTGGTAAAGCATCATTATTTTGGTTTGGTTTGGTTTTGTGGCATATGAACAATTGTTAGTTATTAAAAGCCATTTTTACATATATATTAAATATATAATTTGTAAACACATTTTGTAGATATACACAGTTAAATGATCAAACAGTTCTATTGCTAACAATTCAATTTAGTATGAGTCAAAGTTAAATTATTCCAAGTATTGCTATGTGCCACTAACAATTCAATTAAACATAAGTCATTTGTTTACGCCCAGTTAAATAATCAAACAGTTCTATTTCAAACAATTCAATTTAACATAAGCCATTTTTTTGCACACAGTTTAAATGTCTAACAGTTCTATTTGACCTATAGATAGGACCCTGTCAGGTGCTACTAATCTGGGCCAGAGTGGACCTGGGAGCAATAGCAATGAAGGGGTACTTCACATTCCCCAAAGCTCAAGCATTACTGGAGTCTCACCATCAAATTGTTTTATGTCATATCCAGGATAATCATTGGAGGGTTCTTACTCCTCTGCAAAGATGCAGACGGTGTATTCTTCAACCCCAGCTGACTGGACAAATCATTATTTTGGTCCTGTAGATCTGTATATATATGTGTGTGTGTGTGTGTGTGTGTGTGTGTGTGTATAAAGTATAATGATATAAAATATAATGATTTTTATTTGTATATTTATTTATTTACAGGTGGTTATGATGGATATATTACATAGATTTTAATGCTTCTAAAAATCCAGATTTTCTTTTCAATACTAAAATCTTTTTATTTATATAGAGAATACATAGAAATGTTACTTTAAAATTATATATATATATATATATATATATATATATATATGTGTGTGTGTGTGTGTGTGTGTGTGTGTGTGTGTGTACATAAGCACACATACAGATCTATGATTCCTCTTTTATATATATATAAAAGTAGATTTGTGAATGTCTTTACATGTTCTATGATATGTATTCACTAACAAAAATATATATTGTATTTATACGCATACATATATCTGGCTTAGTGCTCTCAACAAAGTCTTCATCAGATGATGATACTAAAATCAGGCATTGCTTTAGACTTGAAACACTATAACTTTTAAATCAAAGTTCTCTGACTGAATCTTGTGTTGCAATCAGACTTTATTGCTGGCCTTTATTTATTCTGATTCCAATAAAACTGTCACAATCAAATGGATGCAATTTCTGTTAAGTTTTCAAGTTGTTTTTTTAATACATTCTTTTTGTTTTGAGTTTTTCATACACTCAACTCTTCAAATCATATCGGAATTCTTGGATTAGCTTGATAAATCAATGCCAACTCAAGTACTCTTGTTGCTTCCAGTGGTATTGAATGGTATTCTGTCCTCAGAAAGCAACTTCCCAAATATATAGGTAAAAAAAAAAAAATATAGGTAAAAAAAAAAAAATATAGGTAAAAAAAAAAAAATATAGGTAAAAAAAAAAAAATATAGGTAAAAAAAACCCGATTAAACAAAAAAGGTTGCTATGGAGTAAAATACATATTTTGAAATTGTGAACATAACATGTAAGGGAGTCCCAATGATGTAGTGGCTAATGTGCTTGACTGCAAAAATATACTAAGCAAGTTCAAACTTCAGTTGTACTATTACATTCACTTTTCGACTAATACCTTAGCAAAGGTAGGAACTCTCTTATCTCCACCAGCAATGAATTAAATAGTATCACTACTGTTCTTCTACAAGGATCACTTAACCATTAAATAAATCATGAAGGCTGACATGCTACTGAATAAAGAAACCTTAAGAAGTACCACTACTTCTACAAGGATTGCTTAAGCATTAAATAACCCATGAAGGTTGATATGCCATTGAACAAAAAAAACTTAAATAGTACCACTACTCTTCTTCTATACAAGGATTGCTTAAGCATTAAATAACCCATGAAGGTTGATATGCCATTGAACAAAAAAAACTTAAATAGTACCACTACTCTTCTTCTATACAAGGATTGCTTAAGCATTAAATAACCCATGAAGGTTGATATGCCATTGAACAAAAAAAACTTAAATAGTACCACTACTCTTCTTCTATACAAGGATTGCTTAAGCATTAAATAACCCATGAAGGTTGATGTGCCATTAAACAAAGAAACAAAATGCAATATTACATGTCTTATATAGTAACTAAAGCCACAAGGCAAACATATTAAGTTCTTCAGATTGTAGAAGTTAATGTCAAAAAATTCTTACTTCAACCAAGAAGAGAATGGATGGCTGGTTGGTTGGTTTTAGGGCATGTTGACACTTGAAGGGTTATTTAATGCTAAAGTCAGTTATTATTTGTATGATTTTCAGTACCTAATAATTATTAAATGCAAAAAAATATAGCTTCAAATAATTATTCTTAATGCAAATAATTTGTTCACACCTATATTGTCTCAAATAATCCTTTTTTATACAAATAATTTGTTCACAGTTATGTGGTTTCAGGTATTTCTATCTAATACTAATAAATTTCAAGCAGATCTATTTAATTCATTGAAAGGAGTCTAAAAGGTATAACCACTCGATATCAGAGTGGAGATGATAGTAATAGCAATGAAGAAGAGATCTACACTCCCCAGAGCAAGAGAACTAAAGTCTCACTAATGGATGCAGTTTTGGTTTGGTTTGGGTTTTTTTAATGGTATATCAACTGTCATGGGTTATTTAATGTCAAGGCCATCCTTATAGAAAAATAGCAGTGATACCATTTAACCAATATCTGGAGGGATAAGTAGGTTCATACCTTTCCCAAGGGCATCAATCCAAAAGAGAATGTAATGACACAAGATGAGTTTGAACTCAATTCAGCACTTTGGCCATTGTGCCATAAGAACTCTCCCTCTGGATGACATTTTATGTCATACTGAGATATAGCCTTTTTTTGGCAAGGAGGGGGGGTTTTGCTTCTCTGCATGGGTTATAATCAGCACATTCTAGGCCTCTGCCAATGAGGGAATCACTTTGTTTCTAAATTTTGATCTAAATTTTCTTTTTGTTTTTTTTAGTATTAAACAATGTGCAGTAGCATGTATGTTTTATGGCTCTAGGTTAGGTTCTTCTTGGCAAGGCCAAGAACTTTTCAGCATTCCCTCATTTTCTGTATTACCACATTTGTGAGTCAACGTCTATTCAAATACTCTAATTATTTTCAATAAGATCAAACTATATCAAGTTCACAGACAGCAACTTCTATAAGTATGATTGCTGTTAGAGAAGGTAAAAGCCACACAACATCAAACTTGAAGCTAGAGAAAGAAGAGATAGCAAATTCTTCTACACATTCACTTTAACTGTTACAAATGAACTGGATTTTTATGGTTGCTGCCAAAACTGTGCACATGTGCTCCCCAGCAAAAACAAAGTCCTCAACAACAAGAATAGGAGGGAGTTTCCGTGGCATATTGGCTAATGTGTTAAGAGTGCAACATCATAGAAAGTGAGTTCAAATTCCAGTTGTGCTATTATGTTCACTTTCAGATTAATACTCATGAGGAAGGCATGAACTCTCTTATCCCATCCAGCTATGGATTAAATAGTTCTGCAACTGTTCTTCTACAAGGATGGCTTTGATATTAAACGCAGTTTCTTCCAGGCAGCAGTCGTATCGATACTGCTGTATGGATGCACTACTTGGACACTAACAAAACAGCTGGAGAAGAAGCTAGACAGCAATTACACAAGAATGTTGCGAGCAATATTGAACAAGTCCTGGCAGCAACACCCCACAAGGCACCAACTATACGGCCACCTGCCACCTATCATGAAAACTATCCAAGTCAGACAAACCAAACATGTAGGACACTACTGGAGAAGCATAAGTGATGTAGCCCTGAAGACTTGCCAGAGGTGATGAACGGTAGGGAGAAGTGGCGAGTGGGGGTCAGGGATATCCGTGCCTATGGCACGACATGATGATGATGAAATCAAAGAAACCAAACCAACCAATCAACAACCAAAATAACAAAATAACACTTCCCTTTCCAGCAAAAAATGATACACTCCAAATATTAAATGTATTAACTGTCACAGCTGAAAATGGATCATGAGAAACCATAGATGTAAACTGTCTTCTACTGGATCAAGAAACCAAACACAGAAAAATTCTTTGTCTACCAAAACACAAAATAATATTGAAGCAATCACCAGGAAAATGCTTAAGCAATGAACTCTGAGCTCATTCAACTCTCTTATTTCAAGTATGGCTTGACCTAATAAATTGTAGTCTTACTTCTTTATCCTTTAAAAGTTTATTCAGTCTCCCAATGATCAGAGACCATGACAAGAAGATAGTCACCAATATTATCTTTTCATTCAACACTTTATCATTAAAAAAAAATATATATATATATATATATATATATATATTATTCATATATATATATATATATATATATATATATATATAACTTTCTGCATTTTTCACACCTCACAGTTGAGTTTTTGCATTCTTCAGAGTTGTTTTTTCTTATGGTTATTTCTCTGATGAGAGATAAGAAAAAAAAAGATCTTTTTTAGAATAAATCCACTAATAAATGCGATTTTGAATTTTTTTACCCATGGCAAACTATATATATATTTGTTTAAAAAACAAGAAATTTAGAAATAGCATTTAGAAACAGTATTCTGTTATGATGGAAATGGAATACTATTTCTAAATTTCTTGTTTTTCAAACAAAAAAATATATTTTTCTCTGCAGGTATATTCTGCATTGAGCACTCATTCTTTGGATAGTTACAGTCCTTAGTTACTTGATATATATATATATATATATATATATATATATATATATATATATATATATGTATGTAATTTGTTATATATATATATATATCAAACTATATATATATATATATATATATATATATATATCAGTATTATTCTGTCCAGTTAAACCAGAGTTGGGAGTAATTCCTTCAGGACAAGATCTGAAGAAGTCCTGTTATATTTTTCTTTGTGTTTTTGGTTTACATCAGAAATGCAAAACAGGATGGAAATAAATTTATAATCCTAAAATAACCGGTCTTTGGTTTTTTCTTTAAAGAATATATATATATATATATATATATATATATATATATATATATATATATATATATATATATATACACCCTGTCTGAAGTTATTAAGTAAATCACATAAAACTCAATGATTCAAATTTTGTTTGAAAAAAAAAATTGTCAACTTTTAAACAATCAATTTAAATGTCAAAACAAAGCCTGAGTTAAAATTTTCGGTAGTATCAATCTGTTTTATTGAAGTCATTGAAATCATTTGATGTAATTCAAAAAACTGCCATTTGAAATCAGAAGGCAAAACCAAATAATCATGTTTTACTTCAATAAAAAGATAATTAAATCATTAAAATTGATCAATACCTATTATAGATCAAATAACAAATACATATAAATCTTTGAATCCTTTACATTTTAACATAGTGACTCTTCTTAATAACAACCATAATCTGTTATCCCTTGCTGATTTTCTTACTTTAGTAGGTTCAATTTCTAACATGGTAGTTTTAATTGTATCCCATAAGTCTGCTTTGCCATTATATTCTAAGCCATCTTTACATAATTTTATCTTCCCAACTGACCATAGATATATGGGAATGCTTTAAACCATATAAGCGTATGCCAAGAATTATTATTATTAAATACAAATACTTTCTTGAAACCATATAATTGGGTATAAATTGTTAATATTAGAAATATTTGTATTAAATAGGAATACTTGAAACCATAAAACTATGTGCAAACAACAAATTATTATCATCAAATAGGAATAGTTGTTTGAAACCATATAATTATGTATGTATTTATTATTAACATTAGACACTTCAAACCATATAGTTAAGTATATCTTTATTATTAACATTAGTTACTTGAAACCATATGATTATGTATATATTTATTATCAACATTAGTTACTTGAAACTATATAACTGTGTATGTATTCATTATTAACATGTGTAATTTGAAACCATATAGTTAAGTATATATTTATTATTAACATTAGTTATTTGAAACCACATAATTGCTTGCAAAAAAGTCAAAGGTTGACATGCTATAAAATCAACAGACCTAACCTCACCCTAATATTCATCCTCCTGAGGCAGGTGTCTGGTATATGGTTTTGTGCATATCATCCACCCATGCACACAGCACCTAGGAATTTCATGCAAATGCAAGTAGATGAATAATTTAACAAATTAGATGCTCAGATGTTTTCCTACTGGAGAATATCTTTACTATGATTATTTGGTTAAAATATCTCATTGACTACAAGCAGATCCCTTTCTTTATGTTCATTTTCAGTATCTTCATTTGGCTCTTCATTATTTCTTAGTTTTCTTTCTTTTCTTCTGGATGCTTTTTGTTTCAAGTGTAGACAAGATCATATGTGAATTAAACATAACTAACAAAACAAACTGAACATTTATACAGACTAGCTTGTAGAGTTTTTGTTTGTTTTGTTTTTTTTTTCAGTCTTTCTCTTTTGTATACTCTCTCTCTCTCTCTCTCTCTCTCTCTCTCTCTCTCTCTCTCCACCCTGATGTTCTTGTTTACTCCTCTCTCTCTCTCTCTCTCTCTCTCTCTCTCTCTCTCTCTCTCTCCCTCTCTCTCTCTGTTCTTTTTGTTTTCTCTTCATCCCTCCCTGTCTCTTTCTCTTTCCTCTTTCTTTCTCTCTTCATTCCCTTCTCTCTCTCTCTCTCTTTCTCTTGCTGTCTTCTCTCCCTCTTGCTGCCTCATCCCCTCTCTTTCTCTCTTTCTCTCTCTCCATTCTTTTTATTTTTCTCTTCATCTCAATCTCACACTTTATTATTTACCCTTCTCTCTCACTTCATCTGTATCTCACACTCTATCATTTTTCTTTCTCATTTTCTCTTCATCCCTATCCACCCCCCCATGCACACTCTTTCTCTTTCTTTCTCTCTTTTCTATCTCTTTCTTTCTTCTCATCCATGTAACACTCCTTCTCTCTTTATCCTTTTTATTTCTTTCCTTCTTATTTTATCCCTGTCTCACACTCTTTCTCTCATCATCATTTTTCTTTTTTCTCTTTCTCTCTTCATCCATCTTAATTCCTATCATCGTCTTCATCCTTTTTCTTTCTCTCTTTCTCTTCATCCCTATCTCCCTCTCCTTCTTTCTTCATCTTTTTTCTTTTTAGCTTCCGTCTCTTTATATCTCTATAACACACTGCCTTCCTCTCCTCACCCTTATTATTTCTCTTTCTTTATCTTTGTCTTACACTCACGTTCTTTCTTTGCTCTCTCTCTCTCTCTCTCTCTCTCTCTCTCTCTCTCTCTCTCTCTCTCTCTCTCTCTTCATTCATTCTCTCACTTTTTCTCTCTTTGTACTCTGCTGTCAAAGCTTAGAATAGGCTGACTGTGACCACACCCAAAAGGGGAGATTCTAAGTATAACACTAAACTATCTGATGGTGAGGCTTCAGTTCTGAAGCCATTACTTCCAGGTCGAATCTGACTCTTAGTTGAAGTACCTGTAAGGGTCCCATTTATAGGTCAAATTGATATTCAATTTTTATTAATATTTGATAGGAATACTTGATACCATATAAAGTTGGCGACCCTAATTGAGGGTTACCCGAAGGCTCCCTTTTCAATAGCTACGATACCAAGGTGTAGGGGAGGGTGCTACTCTATTCCCTGGATTACTCCACTTTACCTTTGATCTGGACCTTATAATGCTGACTGTTAAGCAAGGCAGCATCAAGTACCATTTTTTCAGTCTTTGGTATGACTCGACCTGGGATTGAACCCCGATCTCTACTCATTAGGCCAATGACCCAAACTATGTGCAAATGATTAATCTTTAGTTGCTTGAAGCTATAATTGTTTACAAATAATTATTATTACTAATTAGTTGAACCATACAGTTACTTAAAACCTTTGGCAATAAATAAACCAGCAAAGGATGGCACGCCCTAAAACCAACCAACTTTTCCTCTTCTTTTTTCTTTATCTCTTCAGTCCTATTTCACACTCCCTCTCTTTCTTTATCTTTTCTTTTTTTCTTTATCTCTCTCTCTCTCTCTCTCAGCATGGCTTCAGTACAAATTCTTGTTTGTACTTTCTTCATCTCAATATTCATATATATATATATATATATATATACATATATATCTTTCTTCCCCCTCTCTCTCTTTCTTTCCCCTCTCTCTCTCTGGCTTCTCTTCAAACTTGTCACTGTACTCAATTTTACTCACTCTGTCTCTCTATCTCTCTTCATAGCTTCTCGTTAAACTCTCCTTTGTACTCATTTAGTCATCTCTCTCACTCTCTCTGCATAGTTTCTTTTCACACTCTGCTTTATGCTCTGTTTTCTCTATCTCTCTCACTTTCTCAATAAATTCTCCTTTGTTCTCTTTTTCATATCTCTCCATGGCTTCTCTTCAAACTCTCCTCAATACTCTGTCTTTCTCTCAGTTTCTCTTTAAATTTTCTTCTGTACTCTTCTTTATCTCAGTAAGTCATCTCTCTCTCTGTCTCTCTGTCTCTCTGTTTGTCTCTCTCTCTCTCCATTGCTTCTCTTCAAACTCTCCTTAATACTCTGTTTTCTGTCTCTCTCTCAGTTTCTCTATAAATTCTCTTCTGTACTCTTCTTTATCTCAGTAAGTCCTCTCTCTCTCTCTCTCTCTCTCTCTCTCTCTCTCTCTCTCTCTCTCTCTCTCTCTCTCTCTCTTTTCTACTACCCTTACCCACCTGGTATGATGACGCAAATGCTGTCAATGTTATTTCTAATATTCAGCAAGCTTTTGTAATAAGTGGACAGCCAGTATATTCATTCCTCAGGGCAACATAGTTTCTAATTTCTCTCCCTAGACAGATAACCATAAGAAACTGTTTATGTTATCTAAACTTACAGTTCTGGCAAATCTTAATGCACGCAGATCATCACAAGCTTTCAAAGAAGAAGGGAAAAAAAAGATACATTTCATGCTTATGAATTATTAACCAAACAAAAGTGTCTGTATGATGAAACACCCTCAGATTTAGAACACAAATAAAGATGAGTAAAACACAGAAAAGGTTGTAGCTCAGATGGTAAAGAAGTTTTTCTTTTATCAATGACTATTGTGTTATCATTAGTAATTTCAACTAATATTTTTTTTCTTTTTTTAATCCTAGTAACTCTTTATCTCTGCTTCTCCCTGTCACAAAAACAACAACACAAGTATTTATTTATCCAACCCCTTCACTATTTTTCCATTGCTGGTGGAGAAGAGGAGATGGATTCATGCCTTACCCAAGGGAACTAGCAAGAAGTGAAACACAAATGGCCTTCACAGGCTAAGGATCATAGAGTAGTTTGACATTGCACCATGTCTACTCACTTGACCCCTTTCCCCATATCAACCATGTATTTCTGGCCCACTGGGCCAGGACAGCATTGTTAGGTGGTATAAGGATCAGGTTGGGTGTGTCTTGGCTTTGGTGACAATTGGTTGTCACTGCATGACATTGATACTGGGAAGCCAACATTCATGTCACATGGTTAAGACCAACCCTCCTTGGGCCTCAGGGGCCATCCTCTCACGCTCTTACCTGCTCTGGCAGGACTTGATTCATCGCTTGACACCTGAGATGCCCTTTTTTAGGGGAATGCCAACTGGGTTCAAGGCATTTTTGGAGCCATTGGGTTTGTCTGAGTTACACCCCTGCATCTGAGTCTTCTTTAAAAAGGCCTTGTGCTACACTTTAGCATGGTGGGATGCTAAACAAATACTGCCTTGCATAGGATTTGAACTTTGGTCATTGATTCCATTTTTTTAATGATGGCCATCCGGCTAAGTATGTCTCTAAATGACCCAAGTAAGTTTCAAAAGAAAGCAGTTAGCATTGAAACAATAAAAGAAAATGTTTGTCTTCATCTAGAAAAATAAACATGATTAAAATATTCAAATAACACTTATTCACCAGTCCCATAATTTGGTTTGCTCATGGGGCACTATTCATGGGGCAGGAATAGCCAGGCAGAGTTCATTCCTCTCCAGGTCTACAGCTCATTTGAATTTAGAATCTTTTAGACCGGATACCATACCAAGGTTAAAGGGCTCTGTCTTCTCTACTATTTACCTAAAGCAGGAGAAAGGATAGCTAAACTCATACCTTTCACAAAGGTGTCAGCAATATGTGAAATGCAAACAGCTTTGTCCAGGATTTGAATTCAGCTCACCAAGTTCACTTCCTATGGTGATAAGTGTTACACCACTAGCATCTCTGATAACACTACTAGTGCATAAAGAAAAACAAAAACAAAATTCAGAGTGCACAATGATTTAGTTTGGTTTCTTTATTTAATGGCATATCAATCTTCATGGGTTATTTAATGCTAAAGACATGCTTGAAGAAGGACAATAGTGGTATGATTCAACTCAGAGCTGGGGTAAGGGAGTTCAAGCCTTTCTGAAGGGTATTTGTTCAAAAGTGAATGCAATAGAAGAACTGGAATTCAAACTAACTTAATACAATAACACAGTCCATTACATTAGCCGCTACCCCACTCGTCAGTCTATGTAAGGTTTCTTGCTTTGTAAATCTTCCTATCATATTTCATTTATTTTTATTTTTTAGAGAAAGATTTGACAACCATTATTATCAATAAAGACCCAAGTAAGTCGCAATAAAAAGCTACTAAAATAAAAAAAGTTAAAAAATACTATAATGATTAACAAATTTTCATCTAAAAAATAAAAATGAATAAAATATACTAATAGCATTACTAACGAGTAAAAAGAATAAAAACAAAATTCAGAATTTATAAAGTTTCTTGCCTATAAATCTTCCTATCATATTTTATTTATTTTTATTCTTTTGAGAAAGACTTGACAACCATTATTATAATTAATGACCTTAATGAGTTGCAATGAAAAGTGACTAAAACTATTTAAAAAGATGAAAGAAAACACTATTCAAAATTGATAATGAAATTGAAAATTGACAAATCTTCATCTTAAAAGTAAATACAATAAATGTTATAAATACTGTTAGTATGTAAAAACAATAATAAAAAATATGGTGTTAACAAGATTGAAGACAATATATTTGATGGGTTTATAGGTGAGATTTAGACTTCTGCAATACCGATTGCTCCAGTAGCATAGTTGATAATGCAGCTGGTATGGATAACCAGACTTTCTCAAGACAAAAGGAAATGTGAATTCAAGTTTCACAAAGAACTTATCCTTTACTATTCTATCTGATATGTGCTGTTCCTCACTTTCGCAGAAATAACAACCCAAGAAAGCTGCAATAAAAAGCAGCTAGATTTTAAAAGATGAAAGAAAATATTAGTCAAAATTACTTCCTATCATGTTAAGCATTGTAAAATGGAGTCTGTCTTGTAAATCATTATTATCATTAATTCAAGTCTCACAGAGACTTTATCCTTTACTATACTCTCTTATATTTGCTGTCCCTCAGTGCCTTAGAGAGCCCAGTCAGATGGGTCAGTAGAATATGTTGACTGCATCTCTGCAGAGAGGTAAAGGCTCTCCCAACAAGTGTCTTAGATATAACGCAAAACTCTATCTGATAGTGAGACTCCAGTTCTAGAACTTTGGGGAATATGAAAAACCTTTTCATTGCCTTTACTCCCAGGTCCACTCAGAACCAGAGTGATAGTACCTGTTTGGGTTCCATCTATGTGTCAAATAGAACTGCTTAATCATTTATTATACTTGAAATCATTTAACTCTATGCAGAGAAATTATTAATATCAAATTGAATTATTCATATTAGATAGCATTGCTTAAACCCATTTAATTGTGGGCAAATAGAACTATTAGTGTTAGATAGGAAGACTTGAAACATTTAACTGTATGTAAACAATAAATAACAATACTTGAAACTATTTAACTGAGTGTGGACAATAAATAGCAATACATGAAATCATTTAACTGTGTTCAAATAAATGAGCTCTGGATCATTTGAAAAAGATGTTACTGATAAACTATTCACTTAAAAATCATATAACATATATATAAATAGGAATTGGCATTAAATAACCTACAAGGGTTAATATGCCATTGAACCAAATAACATAAAAGTAAACAAGTGAGCTCTGACTTGTTTAAGAATGTTACCTTCCAACTATCTTTTTAAAAATCACACACACACACATGTATATATATATATATATATATATATATATAGTAAAAGTAAAGTTGGCAAGTACAGCCAGGGACAACTCAAAGTCTCCCTTTTCATTAGCTACTACACTAAGATGTAAGGTAGGACACTACTCTTTTCCCTGGATTGCTCCACTTTACCCTTGATCCATACCTTATAATGCTAAGTGAAGCAAGGCCACATTAAGTACCATTTTTTGAGTCTTTGGTATGACTCAACCGGGAATTGAAACCCAGTCTCTTGGACCATTGGCAAACACTCTACTCACTAGGCCAATGGGGTGGTATATAAATATGCATAAACAAGATTTGGCATTAAATAACCAACCAGAGTTGATATGCCATAAAACACAATCAACCAACCAACCAACACTGCCTTAGAAATAACAATCCAAATAAGTTATACTAAAAAGCATCTGAATGAAAAAGATGAAAGAAAACATAGCAAAATTAATAATAATTATGGACAAATCTTCATCTAAATCTCCTTAGGTTTTGCTTAGGAGAAATATTTCTTTAAATGATAAACTTTAACTACTTATATATATATATATATATATATATAGACAATATTCACCAAAGTAGTAATAAATCAGATATAATTGAGAAGCAGGACATTTTAAACTTTAGCAGCAATAAGCAACATTCTCTCTTGGACTTCAACACATGGATGTGCCTGTATCGGATAACCAGCAAGGACTTATGTACATCAGCTCTGTACAAACACAGGATACAGTCTAGAAGATCCACTAGGAACAATGAGCGATAGAGATGGATGCCAAAAGAGAGTCAGGGATCCTCATACTCTCAGTATGATTTGATAATGATGTGTAATGGGTCTATAATTTTATATAACACTAATATTTACAAAGATAGGGGAATAGTTAGAACTGTGTTGGGCAGTCAAGGAGCTATAATCAACTGTGGCTTAACTTAAAACATACAGTTATATGTTTAAAAAGATTTGATAATTTAACAAGAATATAAAAATTATAGATAAATAAATGATAGATCTTGAGTATGATAACATCTTATCAAGGTTTCTTATAATACCAAAGTATTATATACCAACGAGACAACTAATGATATCAATGGATTTCTATTACAATAGTAGTCAAGGCTAATGTAAGTTTTTTTTTTGCTGGTCAGCCAACACTAGCATGTCTATGAGCAAGATTCCATAAAAGAACATCGTTTATAAGTACACACTTGCTTCTCCAGCAGTGCCCTGCATGTCTTGTTCATTTTATTTTAATGATTTATGAGATGGGAGGCAGGTGGCTGTACAGCTGCTGTTTTATGGAGTGTTGCTTCCAAGATTTGTTCAAGACAGTACACAGCATTCTTGTGTTGTTCTTCTCTCTCTCTCTCTCTCTCTCTCTCTCTCTCTCTCTCTCTCTCTCTCTCTCTCTCTCTTTATATATATATATATGGGACCTTCAACCTGGCATGCAGAGTAAAAGAGTTTTCCTTGCAGAGACCATTACTTGCCATTCATTCTATGCACATAGTCATACGAATATATATATAAGTAAAGTTGGCGACTGTAGTCGAGGGCGACTCAAAGGTTCCTTTTTCAATAGCTATTACATCGAAGTGTAGGGGAGGGCGCTACTCCTTTCTCTGGATTGCTCCATTTTACCCTTAATGTGTACCTTATAATGCTGAGTGTTAAGCAAGGTGGCATCAAGTTCCATCTTTTGAGTTTTTGGTATGACTCAACCTGGAATTGAACCCCAGTCTACTAGGCCATTGCCGAACACTCTAACCACTTGGCCAACATTGTTCTAATTTAATGTTATGCCTGAAACATACCTTTAGAGCTATACTCACATATAAATTTATGTAGGCATACCAATATTTGAATACATTAAAATATATATATTTGCATAGATATCATCATATTCGTTAATTAACTGTATTATCAATAACCTGTCTCAAGATATATCTTAAGACAATTAAGTTTGGCACAAGATTTTTATTTGTAATGTACTCAATAAGTAATAAACAAACAATGATTGTTAACAAAAATGAGCTCACTGAATATTGGCTTATGTCCAATTTTAAAATTAAATCACATATTTGATGGATCAAGCAAAATGTAGCACAAGGATAGATTTATAGCAAACTTAGCAAAAAACTAAATTACTTCTAATGGCTCATAAGACTGGCATATCATACAGCATCCTAATATTCTGAATAGAGTTTGTCTCAAGTAGCTGAATTAACTCTATGCCAAGTTTAAACTTGAGCCAATGATACAATGAGATCAGCAGACAGATGTTTAAAAAAATCCCTTTTATCTTATTTATTTTTCTAAACAATGTCTATTTTACAATCTTAAAAAAACAAACTTACTTTAAATGGTTATAAACTGTAATTGTTATTATAAAAGATTATTTCTCATGACAGAAAAGAGATTTCCGAATTATATATTTTTTATGGCCAATTAAAAATTCATACCAAATAGATACAGATGGTGACTATTATTATGAAAGATAAATCAACACAATAGAAAAGATGTATATTTTAGTATGCATTTCCAAATTTAAATCATCAATAACCTACAAAGGTTGATATGCCATAAAACCCAAACAAACAATCAAACAAAATATTTGTTTGTTGCTAACCTCTTTCAACTTTTGTTTATTTTTTTTTTATTTTTTTATTTGAATAGATTTATTTATCTTATGAAGTTAATAAATAAAATAAAGTAAAGTTGGCAACTTATATTTTAGTATGCATTTCCAAATTTAAATCATCAGGCTGCCAACAATAGAAAGTCTTAGGGCAAGTGATGACTCCATTGACATATGAGTCCACTTGATAAGAGTTAAGAAGAGTTACATAAAATATTAAGATAAACAGCAAATCTCAAATCAAATATTGTGAAATAGATAAACAAACAAAAAATATCTTCTACTTCTTTCATTTTTCTAAACAATATCTATTTGTCAATCTTTGCTTGTGTTGACAATTATGCTGATTTGATTTCTTTGTTTTCATATCATCTTTTATGGATTATTTAAGCCATCCTTGTAGAAAGACAATAGTGGTACAACTTAACCCATAACTGGTGGCAACAAGGAGTTTCATGCCTTTCCCAAAGGTATGAGTCTAAAATTAAACATAATTGCACGAATTTGGAATTTAAACTCGTTTATTACAATGTCTCAGGTCAGCATGTTAACCATTGTGTTATGGTGACTCCCCAATGGCAAATAAAAATGTAATTGTTACTATAAAAGATAAATCCACATAAAAGGAAAGATTGCTCAGTCGGCTGGGGCTGTAGAATACACTGAATGCATCTCTACAGAGAAGTAAGACCCTGCCAACAAGTGTCCTGGATATGACACTAAACAATCTGATGGTGAGGTTCCAGTAATGCTGGAGCTTTGGGTAACATGGAGTACCCCTTCATTGCCATTACTCCCAGATCCATTCTGGCCTGGAGTAGTAGCAACTGATAGGGTCCTATCTATGGGTCAAATAGAACTAAACTGCGTACTTATGCTAAACTGAATTACTTGAAACAGAACTGTTCATTTGTATAAAAATAGATTTGTTATTAAATAACCTACAAAGGTTGATATGCCATAAAACCCAAACAAACAAACAAACAAAATGTTTGTTTGTTGCTAACCTCTTTCAACTTTTGTTTATTTTTTTTTTTTTTTTTTTATTTGAATAGATTTATTTATCTTATGAAGTTAATAAATAAAATAAAGTAAAGTTGGCAACTTTAGTCGAGGGTGACCCAAAGGCTCCCTTTTCAATAGCTACTACATCGAGGTGTAGGGGAGGGTGCTACTCTTTTCCCTGGATTTCTCCACTTTACCCTTGATCTGTACCTTATAATGCTGAGTGCTTAGCAAGGTGGTATCAAGTACCATTTTTTTGAGTCTTTGGTATGACTCGACCTGGGATCGAACCCTGGTCTCCCGGACCATTGGCAAACACTCTACTTATTAGGCCAATGGCCCAGTAAAATAGGTTAATGAATACTCCGTTCTAAAAAGTTTCAAAGAATATCAAACATGAATTTATTTTAATTTAAGTAATCAATAATTAGGAGATTTATCTTTTTAAACATTTTGTTGTTATTTGGATTGTTAATTCTGACAAAAAAATAATATTACTTAATTGTTTTACATCTCTAATTAGAAGAATTAACTCTAAATCTAAATAATAATGTTTAATTAAATAGGAATAATTATTTCAGTGAGAGAAATAATTTACTAATCTTTTTCCTCTTCTGTGGTTCAGAATTTAAATTTTGTACAGAAAGTTTTATCTTGCAGCAACATGGCTTCCAGCTGATTGCTATCAATTCTTTTTGTTTAGTACCATGGAATTAGGATTGGTACAAGTACTTGTTGTCTCGGTAAACATTAACTTACAAATTTTGTAAGCACAACTTTACATATAAGACTTAGGAGGGATTTTACATATAAGCACAACTTTACATATAAGACTTAGGAGGGATTTTATAAGGCATTTTTTAAGAGTGTAGAAACAAGAGGGAATTATCTCCCTTGTTCAATATAGTATAAATGTGGAACCAGCTGCCTTTTTGCAGAAGTATGAATGAGACTCTTGAACTGACATATGTCACTTGGACTTTACCAATATACTTTGACAACAAATATTTCACAAAGAGTGTTTTATATGTGATCAGATATGGTATGATATTTTGATAAATTTACATTTAAAAAAAAGAAAAAAGAAAAAATATGTATAAACAAAAAATATAAATAATCTATTTAATGATTTCCATTACTTCTTCAGTGTAGTAAGAAAATATTCTCATATCTTGATTGCTGACATGTTACAATATTCACATGAACAATTATAGTAAAAAAATTATTTGCCTAGTCAGCTGGGCTGTAGAATACACTGACAGCACCTCTGCAGAGGGATAAGATCCCCTGAATATGATACTAAACAATCTGATGGTGAGATTCCAGTGATGCTGGAGCTTTGGGGAAGGTGGAGCACCCCTTCATTGCCATCGCTCCCAGGTCCACTCTGGCCTGGAATGGTAGCACCTGATAGGGCACTGTCTATGGGTTAAATAGAACTAAACTGCATATTTATGCTAAACTGAATTGTTTGAATTAGAACTGTTTGACTAAACTGAATAGCTTGAAATAGAAATGTTTTGACAATTAAACTGTGTACTTATGCTAAACTGAACTGTTTGAAATAGAACTGTTTTGACATCTAAACTGCATACTTATACAAGACTGAATTGTTTGAAATAGAACTGTTTTAACATTTTTCTTTGTGTGAACAAAATCTATACTTATACTAAAACAACTTATGCCATAAAACAAGCAACTAAAAAAATTATATGGATGCATAGTGGTTATCATTATAAGAAGTGGACTTGGCAATCTGAGTTCAAAACTGAATGAGACTGTTTTTGTTTCCCATAGCCCTAATACCCTAGGAAAAGATATCAATCCAACTATTCTCCTTCCAACTATGGATAAATAGTAGGATAAACTGTGCTTTTTAACCTTGGAATAGCAACTGGTCAGGGAGAAAGAAAACTGAATTCAAACCACTTGTAGACCTGGAAAGGGAATGGATCTACCAGTCTATTCCTGCCCAAGACATGCTAATTGAGAAGCATTCTCACAACCAAAACCAAGTTAGGAGACCAGTGAAATGAAGAAGAAGAAAAAGAATCATAATTATTGATCAATTAGATCACTTATTCCATAGATTTACGCTGCATAAAAATCCATAAAGAAATCTATAATAGTCTTAATAAAGACATCTTTAAATAAATTCAATGTGTATTGTGATTGTTATATACCCTACCTATGAACATTAATGGGTATGTCCCATTCCTCATAGATACGTTGGACACTATTGTGAGGGTGGATGAAAATACACTAAGTCGTCACCACTAGCAACAGTTACCTTCTTTACGCCACTGACAAGTATTGTATTTTGTAAATGTTATAAAGATTTCCATTTCATTTCCAACTGATGTTTTGGTTATTTCTCATTCAGTAGCCTTTTGTTAGGTTACAACAGTGATTAACAGAGAAGTTTAAAATTTCTTAAAGTCTAAGTTGATAGATAGATAGATAGATAGATAGATAGATAGATAGATAGATAGATAGATAGATAGATATTGTCCTTATATTTACAATGGTGATATAATAAGCATAAGAAAAAAAAAACTATTTCCATGCACACTGGCATTTCGATTTCATTTCATTTGTCAGAATTGCTGACATTCGAAAATCCCATGAGCCAAATTTAATAATTTAATTTTGTATTACAAATTTTAAAAATTTTATCAATAGTTCTTAAATTGATTTAGAGTCAAAATGAAGAGGTAAACAGTGAAAATTTATTTTCATGTTGGCATTTGAGTTCTAGTTCTGATATTCATTTAAAAGATTTTGATTGAGTGGACAAAATCAAATAATCTTCATTCTCTTTCTTTTTTCTTCCTCACAAATAGATTAAAGTAGAATGTTTTCATTTTTCAGTAAAGGGAATTTGAGATGATTTACAATTGGTTCATGGAGTTACAACAAAATGATAGATAGATAGATAGATAGATAGATAGATAGATAGAAACAGATTGAGGTAGATAAATAGTAAATGATAGAGAGAGAGAGAGATATATAAGTCAAGAAAGAAAGAAAGAAAGAAAGAAAGAGACTAAGATAGCTAGCTAGATAGATAGATACATATAAATAGTCGGAAAGAATGTTGGGGGCAGTCAGATATAGGAATAAACTGTGATAGCTAGCTATCCAGTGTGCTATCTATCTATCTATCTATCAAGATAGATAGATAGATAGATAGATAGAACAAGATCCATACAGAAATACCAGGATATACATAGATATAAATAGAGATTGATATGTATAAATAGAACAAGATGGATATGAATAGACTGTAAGGGATAGATATAATTACACTAGAGTAGATCGATATAAATAGACCAAGATATAAAAATGAATATAATTAGTCCAATAGATAGATAGAGTATAGATAGGGACATAACAAGATAAGTATCTAGATATAGACTAAGAAATACAATCTAAAATCTTTCACTTGGATTAAAAAGAACATTTAGAAAAAAAAAACAACTTATCTTCAAGTACTTAACATGCTTTACTTATACTTAAACAGACATGCAGATAAGTACTTTTTCAACAGGATTCATACTACCCCCTTGCAGGATTGGCATTAAAAGTTATAAGGAGACAAGGAATAAAGTTATTTCCCATGTAGTCATTTAAAAAATTCAAAGAGGTCATGAGTAAATTTGTATATTATCATTAGGGAAATATAGATAAGGGAAGAACCCACTATGCTTTCAAATTTGATTAAGTTAAAGTTAATGGTGTGTGCAGGTATCTACTATATACATTATCTGACAGTGCAAGATATGCAGCTTATGCTTCTGGGTCATAGATCAAATTTTAAAAAAATCTTCTCTCTTGAAATTAGAATGATGAGGAACCTCTCTCTTATAAATCATGAACATATGGATACAAGATTTGAGAATTAGTATAATGACAATTATCTTCTTCCAAAACAATCAAATTGAAACTGATTCATTCACAAAAAATGATGCTTCAGTAATGTTACCTCACTGAGGACCATACTACTCCCTAGGGAGGGAGCTATGAGTTGAAGAGGAGACAACTTGCTTAAGAGTATAATTTGGAAGAACAGGAAAATATCTAAACATTTTGGGTGGGCATTCACAAAAAGAAGCCTGCAAAACACTGGAATAAAGACATTCCTAATTCAGTTTGCAACTGGATAATTTTGAGCAGAAGGAAGGGTCTACATCTATGTTGAATTATTTTTTAATCATTTAAACTCTCAAAATAATCATGAAATACTAAATAGAATTCTTCACTTCTTGGAGGAGTCTCTGTGGAATAGTGGCTAATGTGCTGGACTGCAACATGATAATAAGCAAGTCTGAAATCCAGTCATTAATTTCCCTTTTAGACTAATAAATTTAGGAAAGGCATGAAACCTCTTATCCCCTAGCTATAGGTTAAATAGTACAACTGTTGTTTTACAAAGGATGGCTTTTGCATTAAAAAAAACCATGAAGGGTGATATGCCATTAAACAAAAAAGCCAAACCAAACCTTCAATCCTTCCTAAATAAAAACATCCATATCATCATGGACCACAAGCAAATTGAAGCTGATTCATATACAAATAATGATGCAACAACAATGTTTCTCCATAGGATCCATACTGTTCCCTATGTGGACATTAGGAGTTACAAGGAGACAATGACTTGAATAAAATTTTCAATTTGGCTAGAAATCATAAAAAATAATTGGGAAATACTAGAATAGAAATATAGTTTATACATAAGTTGTCACTTACTAAACTTGGCCAGGGGTGTCCCCATGGTGTAATGGTTAAAGCAATGGTCTGCGAAATCGTAGCACACGTGTTCGAACTCCAGTCACGCTATTATGTTCACTTTCGGACAAATACCCTTAGGAAAGGTATGAAACCCCTTATCCTCCCAGCTATGGGTTAAATAGCACCACCACTGTTTTTCTAGAAGGATGGCTTTGGCATTAAATAACCCACAAAGGTTGATATGCCATTAAAACAAAGAAACCAAACAAAAACTTGGTCAGGCCCCTCATTGTGGAGTCATGGTTAACTACCTTCTCAATTAAAGCAGACTTGTGAGTTCAATCCTGCTTAATTCTTAGTGTTATTTCACCTGGTGTTAAGCACGAATGGCATAACAATCATCAAAATAAAAAATGGAATTGGCAACCAAAATTCAAATCCTAGATAAGACTGTTTGCATTTCACTTAATACTCTTGGAGAAAGGCATCAATCCAGTTGTCCTCCTTCCAACTATGGATAAACTGTAAAACAGACAGAGTTCTTTAGTTTTGGTAAGGCAACCAGTCTAGGAGAAAAAAAATGAATTTAAACCAGCTTTACTCTGCTTAAAAATTGACCTTGTGTCACATCATATCCATAAATATATACCTCACGTAACATAACAGTTGCTGAATTAATTTGGCAGGCTGTTAGTTGTGAGTTTGATTTTCACTGGGTGGTTAATAACATTGGCCTTGTATTAGACTATGAAAAATTTAATAAATGACTAAGCTAGGCTTAGTTTGGCACAAGACCAAAAGTACTGAGCTCTTAATGGGAATCAAACTCACTATGATCTGCTAGCTTAGCTTGCTAATTATTCCATTGTGTAAAGTGCTCTAAAAATTAAAAACAAAGCAACAAGAATAGAGCACAGGGTGAGGTTCAAACTCACTAATTAGTAATAACTATCTTGTTAACAATTGCACTACAGCCAGGTGCCAATAATTTATTTCTAAATAGATGAACTCTATGTCTGTATTTATATAAACAAACATTCAAAAATAAAATAACTGACAGAGGTGAATATATATTTCTTTAGAAAGATTATTTTAATTTTGGCACAAGGTCAGAAGTACTCGACACTCAGTGAGAATCAAACACATTCACAATTGTCTGCTGATCTGGTATGATAATTATTAGACCCATTAAGGTGAACCCTTGGGTAAATATATAGAATGTATTACCTATATACTAAAGTATACATAGAAAAAGTTTTCTATAAGGTAGATAAGTATACAATGAGGTAGATGAATACCTCCCAGCATATAATTTGAATGATACAAAAATGAAAGGGAGAGATATACAGTTGATAGGTTCAAAAAAACCCACACATCATAGATAATAATATAGAAGAATGATATCAAACTATATGTACACACACACACACATATATATATACACACACGTATATATATATATATATATATATATATATTGTCATCCACAGAGATATATATCATCATCATCATCATCATGCCGTGCTGGTAGCACGGATATCCCTGACCCTCTCTCGCCACTTTTCCCTATCGTTCATCGCCTTAGGCAGGTCTTCAGGACAACATCCTGTATCCTCACATAGTTGCTGAATGTATGTTCGTGCTGGTCGTCCTGCTTTTGCACGGCCATGTGTGGGGGTCCATAAGAGTATGCACACACATACACGGACACACACAAATATATATATATATATATATATATATATATATATATATATATATATATTGTATTAGACAGTTACTTAGACACATGGGCTTATAAGTCTTCCTCTCAATTTGGACCAAGACATAAGAAAAAAAACGGGTTTAAACTACGAACATCAGAAGAAGGGTTTTCGCCTGATATTCGTAGCCCACCCACTATCAGGTCATTTTTTAAAAGTTTCCTATGTATTCAGACTTTGTTTATATTTCCCAAGGTGTTTTGGGTTTGATTTAAGGGCCACTGCAACACTAGAATTTCACTGGCCCTTGACCTTATAAAACGCAAGGCGATTTTTTTTTATCATTTTTTAGAAAAAAGTGAGCCACCAATTGGAAAATCAATACTCTTTTTCTAAAATGTAGTGAAAATTTTACAAAATAATTGTTTTTCCGATTAAGTTTAGATTATGTGAAACATTAGCAACGTGATACTTCAACGAATATTTCAGTTGGGTTTAACATTATTTTACCATACGCTGTAAGCCCATTTGATGAAAGCCCGGATGCAACTCCCACCACCACCACATACACACATACATTTTTAGTTACAAGCCAAACTAACTGTAAAAATGAAATGAATTATACAAAAACCTTTCAGTAATCTCTCTCTCTCTCTCTCTCTCTCTCTCTCTCTCTCTCTCTCTCTCTCTCTCTCTCTCTCTCTCTCTCTCAGAACATAACTCAGACATTCAATTATTTTTATATGAATATTTTCAAAAATCATTCGTACTTTATCAAGAACAGCCCACTGAGAAAACGTCTTCGAGAAAAATATTACGTCCGATTTTGAACAATTTTCTAAATATCAATTTCTTCAGTGGGCCATTCTAGACAAATACCAATGACTTGGGTATTTGTTTAGAATTGATGTCTGTTTAGGAATATGAAGAAAAATACCCTACAAAGTACATCATACAATGTTATGTACTAAATAGAACGCTGCCTTTGTTTTACATTTAAAATCATGAACACTGAACCTTAAAGAAAGAAAGAAAGAAAGAAAGAAAGAAAGAAAGAAAGAACTTAAAAAAGGCTTTCAAATTTGTCTATACCGAAAATATAAACTTTTAAAACAATTTTGTTTTATAATATTGTCTATTCTATTTCATTCGAGTACATAAGCAGGTTTCCATTTGTACTTCAGACATTTTTGTCAATATTTCCCCGCAGATATGAGAAGACAACAAATTCTGAACAAGCTTTTGCTTAGTTATGGCATAAGGCTAAATGGTTGGAGCACTCAATGAGATTCGAACTTACTAAAAATGATTTGCTAGTCTAGCTTGCTAATCATTACACCACGTGTGGCGCCCTAATGATTTGCTAGACTTTTGCTTAGTTGTGAAACAAGGTCAGATGTTTGGGTATCCAGTGAGACTTGAACTGGAAAAAGATTTCCAAGTTTAGCGTGAGATGCTCTGGGAAACCACTAATGTTATTTACTAAACTTTGCTTAATAGTGGCACAAGACTGGATCTGCGGGTTACCCAGTGAGAGTCGAACTCACAAGCAAAGTCTGCTATTCAAGCTTGTTAATCATTACACAATGCAAAGTGCCTAAGTAATCAGTGTATTTTGATTGATATTTTAGTTTGGAGTACCCAGTGAGAGTCGAACTCTCACGAAACAGTTAGCCTAGCTTGTCAAACCATTAAATTCTGAGCAAGTAACAAGATGAGTTTTATATATATATATATATATATTATATATATATATATATATATATATATTACTCCTTTGGACCTTTGAAATATATCTTTGACAAGTAGTTTTTAGTTGAATAAAAGTTTTGAATGTGAAAGTTTGCTGTAGAACAGTGAAATCAAGGCCAAAGATTCCTGTGATGACGAGATATTGAGAGGAGAATATTTTTTCTCCACCCATAACCCCTTTGGTATATATAAATATAAACTAATAAAACAAAAAAAAATAGATCAATAAGTTAAAGAATCACTTACCTTGTGATCGGAATAGATATACAGAAGGAGAAGGTTCAGTAAGCTCCCCGGTTTCACTTTCTCCTCGAACTCTGAAAACGTAATCCTCTCTTGGTTTTAAGTTTGATATTAAGTAATTTTTAGTTGGTAATCCCTTGACCAAAGTCTTCCACTCCTTAGAAGGCTGTTCACGTACTTCAACTGTATATCCTTGTAGCGTTGGTTCTCGATCATATGGTGAGAAATAGATCCTGTGCCATTGCAAGAGCACCCCGTTTTTATCATCAGATACAATTTGTGGCTGGAGGAAAGGAGTCACTGAGAGATGTCCTGCAATAATAAAAGACAGGTAATAGAGATATTGACTAGTGGTGCTGACAACAGAAGAAGAAATTCAATACCTAATAATACCATGTGTTTTGTCTCCGTGTGTGTGTATATATGTGTTTATACATACACACACACACTTTTACTTGCACACACACACACACACACGCACACAAACACACATAAGTGTATATACATATACTTATACATACACACATATATTTATTAACATGTACATGGATACAAATGTACCTATAAACATACATATACATATACGACTACACACACACATATATGTCAACTATTGGACTACCTATGCAGCATATTTTTTTTTATTGTGGTGAAGGTCTATGTAGAATTGACTGCACTTTTTAGATGAGCTGATAACAGAAGAATGGTGCACCAATGTGCCACAGATTC